>OY750774.1:9330000-10530000 GCA_963556745.1 Catoptria pinella | reverse complement strand
AGGAAACAATTAAAACATTGTTCGGACTAAATCTTTACCTCTTTCGAAAACATAACTTAAGTAAACCTTACTCTCTGGGAATGTTTTAAAAGGTTTAAACGCGAAGCCAGCAACTGTAAAAAGTAACAGAGCTAAAAAAAGACTGATACCTACAACTAACAGTTTCAAAATTTTTAATTCTTGACAACCGCACACGCGATTCAACTGTTTGTCATAGTGCCTTTCTCGACACAAGGGACCTCATCACCAAAAACAAACTCGAGTCGGATGTCCTCGGAACTTCCTACTTAATTAAATGGATGTTTGCCCCAACCGACATTTAGCACACTACATAGTCTTATTAATGTGGGATTTACACGGGTCGGTCGCACGGTGAAAATCGACTGTGTAAATGGCAATGCAGCTTAGGCCACAGGTGACTGAATAAAATCTAATCCGGTGGCCAAAACTGGAACTAAGTGTTACATATTGTTACCTAGGTTACGCTGTCGACTACATAGATGACAGCGACACCATCACCGATGGTACGGATCACGAAAAATGACCACTGCACAGAAGTAATTTTTTAGGCCCACTTTGAGGTGCGGGGTGAGGCGCGTGCGGAATGCGGCAAGACCGGAGCGACGCCATTGGTGTGCGCGCGTCGCGGCACGCGTGATAGGCCGCTCAGCCGCTATTCGCCTATCGCGGCATTGACGTGCTCCCAGTGCTCTCGAGTACATTTACATGTACATGCGCAGACGGCCGCCATTTTTGGTCATCCTTCATGATTCGTACCGTACCACCTGCGATTCAATTTTACAAACGAATCGATGAGTCGACCGTTAACAGGTGTCAAAATCAACCCATGTAAATAGCCCATAAGCAAATTAGTCTAACTTTGCAACAATGCTTTGTTTCCTTGGACACTAAAGGGTGGCATGTATGTTATTTGATTAACAAACTTGGGGATTGAGTTGCTTCATTGTGAATTAAATTAAGCATGTTTAGTTTATCTTCTTGGTTTTTATCATGTTACGTCTCTTGTTTGGGTTTGATAGTACTTCAGGGCAGTAAAAAGTCGTTGACATATTGAAATGTGAGAACATTTTGTTTGAACTCTCATGCTACTTTGTGCATTTAATTTAAGTTTTAAACTCCTTGGGTCTAGTGGACTCTTAATTAGTGTTGTGGGTCTAGAGGCCAAAGGTAATTGGCTTTTTCGCTATGTATCTTACTCGCCGCCAATTGGGTACTTATTTTTTTTTATTCCGTTAGTTAAAATAGTGCATCGTAAAAGAAATATCAGTGAGTTTGTTTTTTCTACGATCAATATTTATTGAAATATGATGCTTTGAATGTTGACATCATGGCGGCCGCGTGAAAACGCCCAATACAAAAAGTATCAGAATAGTGACGTCACATTTCACACCGCGCGGTCCATATGTATTGCGCGCAAAAGAAATTTATGATTATTTAAGAAGAAAAAGATTTCACAATAAATAATGTTTTCATAAAAAAAAATGTAATCCCATATGGATTCTAATAATCAATACTATTTTGTCAATGGAGCATTTTTATTTTTATGTTTTTTTACCAACACTGGAGTCTTAGAAATCATAGTCAAATTCGTCAAATCGAACCAAAATTTCTTTTTTATTTATTTATTTTGCTTCCCTTTTTTATACAATAAAAGTAGAATACCCAATTCAGTAATTGTACAATCCTTCCTCATCAATAAAACTCTTAAACCTTTGAGATGACGAATTGATGAAATCAGACTCTTTCTCTCCTTTCCATTACGTTTCCTATATGACGTTGGAATGTAATAATTGTCAACTTGATATGAAATGTCTTTGATCATACGTCAAACTTTATAAGACAAGATCACTCGTCATATAAAATTTGACGCACCATTTCGTCATCAATCTCTGAAAAAATAAAAGGCCAAATCAATGTTACATACCGTGACTTTTGATACTCATGTAACTTTCTATTTCTCAAAAAATATTTTGCGACCATAATTTAAACTAGAAGTAGGTACCGACCTTTAAACTAAAAGTACTAAAACCTTAAAAATATAAAACTCTATTATCATTTCCGCATCCATATAAAAATACACTAACGCAATGAAGCTTAAAACCTCAGGGAATTAAAAAAATTCAAGGACTGTCCCGCACCATGACCCGCGTCCGAATACACAAGTTATCCTAAAATATTCAGGACAGGTCGTACGAGCACGCATGTTAGTCAGCCATTCGTACTTACGGACACAACACGCAATGGACAGCAAATAAAACGATTCCATTTGTATGTTCTGGACTGGATTAAGAAGAGTTGGTACATTATGTATAACAACCTGTGTAATGTCAGATTTTTATGACAAACATTTTTCAAACTGCGTATACGGGGTGGAGACGACAATACGACAATAAATGAAAACATTGGTGACACTAGTTCATAGGAGTATTTTAAAACTATCAAATAATTCCTAAGAACGAAATTTTATTTTTCCAACAAACTAAATATCACTAAAATTAATTGTACTGAAAGTCGTAACTGAAAAATATTTCCTGTGATTAAACTATTGGATATTTTTTATTGTTTTTTTATGAGACTGCATGGGAGCGTTCTTAGCTATACGACATTTAATTTATTGTCGCATTGTCGTCTCCAGGTTGTATAAATCAATGAAATGTGCTATCAACAATATTTATTAGGTGAATATACACATAAAATATACATTGTTTAGAAGTCAATAAAGGGATACGGCATAAGTCAATCTAACTAATTAATTTTCACACTTACATTTTTATAGGTACTTTGTAATAAAATCTTACACATTAATTATTTGAAACTAACAACATTCTCTGACATGGACACAGAATTAGTATAATAATAAATAATAAACAAATATTTGACAACATCACATACATAGCTCCGATTCCAAAGTAAGTAGCTAAAGCACTTGTGTTATGGAAATCAGAGACAACGGTGGTATCACAAACACCCAGACCTGAGCCAATATAGAAAAGTTCGTTTTCTAAATTGACCCAACCGGGGATCGAACCCGGAACCTCAGAGATGGCGACACCTTGAAAACCGGTGTACAAAGCCACTCGACCACAGAGGTTGTCAAACTTTCAGTATAGTACTGACGTAAACAATGATCTAATCGAAACAAAAGAATATCATATTGTTGTCTCTGTTGTCATACATACGCGAGCAGTGATAAAAATACAACAAAAAGAAAAGTACTAGGAAAGCAACCGTTACAAATATGATAACCTCAAATCGAAACGTCGCCTATATAGATGATCTCAATTTTTCTAAGAGTGATCATGGCTGTTATAAATTGTTCACCTTCAGTAAACAACCATTCATCTCCCTGTCGCAGTAGTATCTTATTCTGCGGCCTGAGAAATGCGAGAGGGAATCCAGTTTATTGGTGTAAGAAATCCATTCTGAATGATTAACCTTTTATCACTGTTTTTCTTCGCAGACTTTTATTTTATCTCTGCCAAGAAATTGTTCCTTTTTTGTACTTACTAAGCTTGTGTTAAGTTTGAGAGTTGGGACATTAAGGTTTGATCTTTGACAATCATGTATGTTCATAAATATGGTTTCAATTAACACAAATTTAGTCTTAGTCATATTTTTTTTATTTATTTATGAATAAATTCGGTTTCAATGAAAGTAAATTGAGTGAGATCGACAACATAAACACTTATGAAATAAATACCTGAATGACATAATTAATATTTAAACAGGATTTACTATGAAAATCTTTGAAAAGAATTTATTTCGTTTCGATCCCCGGTTGGGTCAATTTAGAAAACGAACTTTTCTATATTGGCTCAGATCTGGATGTTTGTGATACCACCGCTGTCTTTGATTTCCATAACACAAGTGCTTTAGCTACTTACTTTGGGATCGGAGCAATGTATGTGATGTTGTCAAATATTTATTATTATTTATATATTTGTATTACAAAGCCATCACCAAATTAACAAACGCTCAATGAACGACCGTGACTTTTCTTCAGTCAAAATTTTAATCTCCATAAATTCAGATGATATGAAAGTTTCCCCCTTCAGTCTGGAAAGTGGTTGTAAATCACGTCAAATTGCCCACCTTGTAGGCATTCAAGGTTCTGATGAAAAACAACGACGCCCCTTTTCGCCAAATATTTTGCTAAAGCTAAGATTTTGTGACAAAACTACGAGTCTGTTGAAGGTTGAATTGACCATTGCTAGATTTAAAGTAATCGTGAGGTTTATCATAATAACTTTAGTAAATGTATTTAAAATGTAGATTGTAAATTTATTCAAAAGGGAGGTCGACACAACCTCTCTGAGTTTTCTTCCGCCAGTTCTTTCTCTCAGAGGCCTCCCAATTTGTGAACTGATAGTAGATTCAGTAGCTAGATCTTGTTTTCTAATTAACTTTATTCAATTTAATTCAGTAATAATTATTAAAATCAGAACGCAGCTATAAAACAATTTAATAAACTTGAATACATTTTTATAAAGTTTCGAGCGGGTAATTTCATAATAATATGAGCAGCCTTTTTGCTTTAGTCCTTCCGTGACCACGGCCCCTGGAAAGGTGTCGAAACATCGGGAATTCTAAAAACCAATAAATACAAACTAAATAATTCTAAAACAACACCTGAATTGATAATATACGCGCTGTAATCCGTAAAAAGTGTTTTATTTCTAATAAAATGTAGCTTTTTATGTTTTTTTTATGAATAGTTTATTTTATACTATTTTATTTGGGACAAAAAACAGTCATACAATGTGTTTTAAACATAGAATTATGCGTTACAGGTGACGTCTTGCATTATTGTACAAGCAATTTCATTATCCACTAGTTACTTAGTAGTCTATGTAAGTATACAAGGTGTTATAAAAATACCCCTAATGCCGAATATGGTATATAAGGAACATCAAACTGAACAACTTTTACTATGGGGCCAACTCTGTAATCGCGAAAAAAAAATTTGCTGTTTCATACATTTTGATATTTTCGATTTTAATTTTTGTATGAAACAGCTGATTTTTTTTCGCGATTTCTGAGTTGGTCCCATAGTAAAAGATGATCAGTTTGATGGTCCCTATATACCATATTCGGCATTAGGGGTATTTTTGTAACACCTTGTATATGCTGTGCGCTTCAGCAGTAGTTAAATCACAGAAAAATTATCAATTTTGTATTTCAATTAGTTTAATACTCTAATAATCTAAACAAAGCAAAATATGATAAGATTTAGATGCTATTGCGTGAAGCCCAGAGTGTCATTTTTTATAGGTAGAATTGATAACAAAAATATGTCAATATCGCTCAGATTTTCGTTATAAAGTTTCATTATTCTATACAATGGAGCTCGTTTGAACATTTAGTTAGTTTAGTTTAGGAAAGTAATCAATGCCTAAAGACTAAATTTGACTACCATCACGAATGACGACATTTTTCACGACTCTGCCCGGTTTTAAATCTAAAATACTGGTCTCATAAATACCAGCTCATAATTGCCAAATAATCTTAATATGTTGTGCTACTGTTCGATGTGTAAGTAATACTTGTTTCCTGTGTTTTTTAATATTATTTAATTGTTATTTAATTTTTTGGTTTTTAAGCATGCACCTACATAATTTCCACTTAAATTTTCTAAATTTATATTTTAATTTTTACTTAACTATTTGTTGACTGTGATTTTGTAATTGTGAATGCTGTACATGCCTGTTATAGGATTACACATCAGGATTTAATATGTTCAACTTCGTGTTATGTAATATTTTATGTGTTGAATAAAATAAAGTAAAATAAATGACTTACACTAGATGAAGTTTGCTTATACAGAGTTTACAAACGACAATAATGTCGTGTACAACAAACTGAAAAATGTTTAATCTTATAAACATACCAAGTTTGAATTCACTATTAAATTTAATATAACTTTTTCACTTCTTCTCTTAACTTACTTTATGACACCAACCATATCAAAACTACTTTGTAACTGCCTCTTCAAAAGAATTTCCATAAGTTCACGAACTTACAAAGAAAGCACTTCGGAAGAAAAATCTACTCGTAGCAAAATTTAAAGTTATCTCGGAAGTGAGAAGACATTTAAAAAGAAATCGACCCAATCAGCGCTTTTACAGTTACGTCATGAATGCTTATCCGACCTTTTCCGACTAAACGCAAACCCAAGAGGTGAAAGACGGCCATTATTTTGATGATGTGACAAAGCTTTATATGCCTTCTTACCTCTTTCATACTTTCAGACGATTATGTTAAGTCATCGCGTTTTTTTGCACTTTTATTCTCGTAATGGGATAGTCGCAAAGAATACTTGCTTTGCCGAGAAGCCATTTTTCATTGCATGGAAATATTTCTTTTGTGGAAATGTGAACTCAATGCATTGCCTAAAGGATTTCACATATACGGCTAAAAGTTAAATATTGTTTTAGCATTGAAACATCTCAATTAAATTTAATATGAAAATATAAGAACAGTAAGTAATTATAATATTATAACAATACTGAAACTATAATAATATTATGTACAATAATTAATTAAATTCGTCGAAATCACATACTTGGCAGTTTGGTATTTTTTCACTATTAAAAATAACTTTTATCAAATAACTAACTTTTCTTTATATTTCAATAATCTATAGAACAAATGACAAGAAGTCAGGAAAGATTATAAACAATGCGGGACCGATACACAGCTATTATAATAGGTTGCTAAGAAAGATTAATTTCCTTATAGCCCTCAAGCTATTGTAACCCTCAGCACGCTGTCGCTCAATTAATCACAACAATAGACTCGTTAATGGACTCGTTAATCAAATATCACTATGAAGAGTAGCAAAAAGTACTACGCGCGAGAATCAAGTGTACAACCTATGCTTGTGGTAATAAAACAGCTTCCTATTTGTTAGCTAACTAAGTTCCAAACATTAAATAATTTATTAAATATTTGAAACTATTTTGTTGGATGAACTTAAGGCCATTGTAACCCTCCGCAGACTGTCGCTCAATTAATCACGACAATAGACTCGTTAATGGACTTGTTGATCAAATATCACTATGAAGTGTAGCAAAAAGTACTTTGTGCGAGAAATCAAGGGTTATGTATAGAATGCTACAGAAAAAACTTATCATTTTATTACTGCGAGAAAAGAAAAGATGTAGCCTTACTGAACACTACAATTTGTGAGACTGTAATAAGGTGAGCAGCTATGTCTAACTAAAGCTTAGGTAATTAAGTAAAATGGCATATTTCCGTTATCCTCCACTGAGGAATATCGGGAAAAAAGTAAAAAAAAATAATGTAAAAAAGTTCTTCCCGATATTCCCCAGTGGGAGACTACGGAAATAAGCCAGTAAAATGGGTCTAAAACATACCTGAAACGAGGTGAGTTCAACGAAAAAGCAGACTATCATCGACAGGGTTATGCAGCATCAGCTAGCAACACAAAGTCGTCGACGATTTCGTCGACTGGTCATGTTAGTCTTCAACTGGTTCTCAAACGCCCACTGTCCACGTACAAAGTACAGTGTCTACACATTTCGTGTCACTTCACTATTGAACACTTTGTTTAGAATACAGTTGAGTCACTTAGCAGTTTGTGATGGGTGTTTTGTTGCGAGTAGGTACATGTGAAAACTTAAGTTTTTCTCTTTTTAGACAGTTATTATTAAGATATAGGTCAACATTTTTTTCTTTTGGTTCTGTTTAGAAAGAATTGGATTAATGAAGATTTCTTTTTTGTCGTTTTCATTAAAAATTAAAATGAGTCAGCCTTATTCCAATGTGTAACTTTCTATTCCTTTGAATGCTAACTTTAACTTTAAAAAGTTGACAAATAATAAGCAATCAAATTATATCTATGTTCGTGATTGACTTAAGAATGTGAAATGTGATATAATTGTCCATTGCATATTTAAAGCTTTAAGTTAGCGTAAGCTTTCAAACGAATAGAATGTTGGTAATTTGAATAGAAGGACAGGCGTAGAGTTTATAATTTGTTTTTTTTCAGATTGTTTGATTATGTTTACTTTACTGAGCTTAATCAAGGACTTTGTCATAGCTGCAGAGAAAAGAGACTAGCACAGTTATTAAAATAAGCAAACAAGGTTTCATAACTAAACAATAAGTCTTGAATATAAATTTCAAACCCCGTATGCAATTCGTGTACAAGGGTTTATCAATTTCAGCAACAATGTCGTTTGATCCATGCAGACAATATACACCAAGTTAGAAACTTGTATATTCCGTTTAGTGTAGATTTCAATATGGCGAGATGGTTTATTGGTAACCGGAGGCATGTTCATAAGCCTCGAAGTTAGTTTTTTGAAAAGAAATAATATGACAAATTATGTCTTATGGTCTAATTCTACTAACATCGTTTAATAACGTTTTAACCGTTTTCGATGATAAACGTCAAAAACGGTTCAGCTTAAAGTTTTGACGACTAACGTCTTTTAATAAAGTGTTAACGTTCATCGTCGAAAACAGTTCAGCTCAAATTTTTGACGGGTGATAGGAAAATGCGGGATAAAGTAAAATGCGAAATGTCACATTTAGCTTATTTTCAAATGAAATAACGTTATGACAGAAATGGTTTTTCGATGTTTATCGTCGTCAAAAAATTGAGTTGAACCATTTTCGACGATAAACGTTAAAACGTTATTAAAAGATGTTAGTAGAATTAGGGCTTAAGACATAGTTTGTCATATTATTTCTTATCAAAATACTAATTTCGAGGCTTAAGAACATACCTCTGGTTACTAATAAACCATCTCGCCATATTGAAATCTACACTAAACGTAATATACAGCTTAAATTTTCGACGGGTCGAATGTGAGTGATTTGGCCACAACCCCCTAACTAATAAAGATTGTATAGCAGATGCATAGCAACAGTGTTTTGTCCCTTTCTTTTTCATGTCAAACTTAAATAGTTTGACAGAGAGTAACCATTGTGTAACTAAACATCTGCTGTACAATCTTTATTAGTATAAAGTAATATGTCATCATATGATAAAAAAAGTTGACAATTTGTTCTTCCTAGTCATTGAAAAAGCAATCACGAGGAAAATATTCGCAAAGCGAAATGAACTGAGAAACAATCCAATCAAATTTGAATGCCTTCAATTTGCATCGTTTTGACTTTAATTGGGCAATTTAATGCAAAACGAACTCTTTGATAAACCTTATCAGTTCTCTTTTTGTTTGCTTCTTATTTATTAGAACAAAAGTTTTATTGATTTACTAAACCCAAAGACTCAATTTCGTCAGAAGCTAATACAATTGTTTTCGTGACAGAATTATAATCATCAATCAATTCGATCTCACTTCATCAAATTCAATAGTCGTGTTTAATCTGTTTGAAAATGGTGTTTCACAAGACAACAGATTTAATAAAATAGTCTTAGGTATATTGATAACATTGTGAGGATTTTATTGTAGTATTGTACTAAGACGAAAAGGTATAGTACCTAATTTGACATAAACTACTGAAATACTCTTTTGTGTTCACGAAACGTTTCCAGTAAAACTTCGCTATTATTATAATTATTATTAACACTTTATTATTGCAAAAGTAAAGTAAAAGTTTTATATGAATTGAAATCCCGAGGTTTTTCAATAAGAAAATGTTTACGCTACCTGCTCATCAATGGCATATTATGTGTCATGCAAACCTTTCCTAAAGTAAGTTATTTTTCCCATGGGAAATAATGTGATTTGAATTTGTAATGCAACTCATGTAGTCGTGCTTGATTGAGGTTGGTTTCAAAAATGTTTAGGTGCAATGAGATTTTATTCTGAGTTAGGCTGCATGTTATGTTATGTACAAATTAAAAATAAGAAAAACATGAAAACTTTTTACGAAATTCATCTTCACCCGCGCATCAAGAAGGATTTATTCAAATGTCGAATTGACACTACAGAATAGACGACAAAATAAAATTTAAATAAATACTTAAGTGCTTTCATTATAACAGTCATTGGTTTCAATTACCTCGCAGAAAGTTTAAAAGGTAGAGTATGCATCGTTGGCTTAAATATGTATTTGTCTTGGGGGATATTGAACACCTCGTGCTCAGGATTCTAGCCTTAACTCCCTCTCGGACATAATACACTACTTTAAGCCCTTATTGCATAATCTACTATAAGAGTATAGTTTTAATACGGCTCAATACCAAGTGCATTGTGCCATATTAAAACCAAAGCAACTTAGAAAGGATTTTTTAAAATATATTGTATTTCCTTGCGAAAGTATCCGATTGAATATTGATAAAGAAATAAATTCATCTAAGTATTAGACTTTCTTTTCCCAACTGCCTCGTGATCAGTATTATGAAAACAATTTTATTTATAACTTAGTAAAATATTTCTTGAAGCTATTTTTTATAAATAAACTACTAATTGGTTGAAAGTTGGTTGATACTTGGTACATAGATGATTAGTTCTGTAAATCGAAGAAAAAATTGGAATTAAGTAACGTAATTTATTTTATAAATAAAATAAAACTCTGAACTCACGCGAATCCCTTTTTAATATTAAGCTACCTTTTAAGCGCTAGCAATAAATTAAAATAATTGCTTTGAATCTCAAATAACGACCAAACGCCATTTTTTAACTTTCGAATCTCACTTGATCGGACAAAACGCCGAGCCAAAGAGTAATAACATTCTTATAGCGGTTGGATTTAATGTTGGCTCCGAACGTGTTAACACGTAGCTTTTCCCAAACAAATTTGTCTATGCCCACACTCAATTTGCTTACTTCGATGGCGCCAAGGTTTTATTAGCTCCAAAACATCAGACAGCTGAAATTATTCTTCATTTGTTAGCTTAAGAAGTCAAAAACAATCCTGTAGGAGGAAAAGAGATTTTTATTGAATTCAAAAAGAAGAACTTTCGAATTTCGAACACTTATCAATGGGACAAGAAAACACACAGAGTAGATAAATAATAACAGAATAGATATAAAATGTTTGAAACATTTTATCAAAAAGGATGACAAAGTTGCCAGATATTTTAGGTTACTAAAAGTTTAATTATAGACAATTAGTCATAACAAATCGGTCGTAAGTTGTTTAAATGCCTGACAACGTTTTATGTATTGATTATTATAGCTTACGTATCATTTATATTAAAAGAAATAATAATATAGTATATACGTTTCCCTAAAGTTAATTCATTGACGTAATTAGCTACCAAAATTAAATGTCACAGAAGAATTTAGTAGCATTTCTTTACAAATATTCCGTATGAAATTGGACCAGGATTTTAAGAATAACATTATAAACAGTTATAGAAACAACTTGCACTTTGACCAATATTTTCCAATTTAATGTACCAAAAAAGGAAATTAATATCGATTTGCCAACTATATTACTTCCATAAACTTAAAAAGGTCAGTGTGCGAACTCAATATTGAAGGAAAACCGCAAATCGCTGCACAGGATAGCCATTTTTTAGCCGAGGTTTAATTTAAAACAAGTAGTTGAAACGTAAAGATATGATAAATTTTTAGAATTGACTCAGAAAGCTCTTTCATTGGATACCACAGTATAGGTTTTAGGGCAAAAAAATAAGGATTACTCTTCTCATAAGGATTTTTAAAACTGCGGATGAAAAAAAAATTGACCGCAAGTAAACGACGTGTGTCTAATAGTACTTATAATTCATGTCCGCTAAACTACATTCACCGCTTGAGACATAAGTAATGTCTTTTTATTCTAAATATTTCGTTAAAAGATGGACTAAGATATTGACAATCAAATTCTCATAAATTGACCAATAGAATTCCCTTATCATTTACCGAAAAGGAAATAAATATAAATTTTCCAAGAAAACAATACTTCTTAAAACACAATTCGGTATCAGCAAAGTCACAAACACAGGCAGTGTTGTGCAGAGACGGCAGACTCGCCGGCGACAACGACCGGTCGATGCACGCATAACGTCGCCTATCGTCTGTACCCCTCTTTAACGACCCAATTAATAAACTAGTATAAAGTTTGTGGACAGTTTTCTTGTGTTTGGACGTGAGATAAAGAAACAAAAGAGTAACGAAATTGTTAAGTTCTTGGTGGGTCTGTGTCGGCATACTTTGATGATTTTTTTAACGCATTTATTAGACTTATACCTTAGGATCTAGTCTGTGACTGAAGTAAGAACTTTTGCGTTTTTACTAGCTGTAATTTTTAAAGTTTTAAATTCATCCGCTTTAATATAATTTCGAGGATCAACTTTAATTTAAATCACCAATAAATCCATCTTAAATTGGAACATTACTATAACTAAAATGAAGTACAAAATCCCCACGTCGATTTCTTCAAACATAATTGCATAATTAAATATTTAGAAATTTAATATTGATCATAAAATCTAATTAGTATTTAGTACAAAATTCAAACATTTGCTAACTTATTCCATTATGAATTCTCTCTATTGGAATATTTCATAATATCCTTTCTGTTTGTAAAGGACGGCAGACCTTTTTCAAGTAGGACATCGATTGCTAAATTAGATTTGAATTAAATTTAATTATACGAAGGACGTCAATCCGGTACTTTTATTATTTGACTACTTCAACTCTCTTTTTCTGTTCCTACGGGACGTGTGTTATTGGGTCAGAGTTCGATAAACTTGGTTCAGTCTGGATGCTCAGTGTAGAGACTTTTCTTTTTTTATTTTCGGGTTATCAGTGAATAAATTGCTTTTAATAATATAAGGTGGAGCCTAATTAAGTACAATACTGAAACAGGTGATAGAATTGCTTAAACTGAACAACTTTCTCCAAGGAACATAGGTCGAAGAACGATTTTCTTTTTCGCCTTTCATACTAAGTTGATCAGCTGACCGATACATTTTGTATGGGAGGATGAATTTTTGTTTTCATATTTCGACCTATGTTCCTTGGAGAAAGTTGTTCAGTTTAAGCAACACTATCACCTGTTTCAATATTATTACTTAATTTGGTTCCACCTTATATTATATATTTTAATTCTAATTAATTAATTCTAAGTAATTTTAATTTATTCCCGCATAGGGTTTGCGAACCGATGGCGTAGCTTCTTTGACATTCACAAGTGCTTGTAACAGCCTAGACTGAATAAATGAGTTTTGAATTTTGAATTGCATTATAATCTATACATATAAAACTCTAATTGATTGATTCATTTATTTATTGCTGGAATAGGCGTAGAACCCTAACGGCTGAAGGTAGAGTCGCCATTTTGAAGTGTAGATACCTTTCATGGTGTAGTTGAGCACTAAGAAAGGGTTTCGGAAAATTCCCATTGTACAAGGTATTCCAGTTTGTATATGAATTTTCATGGGAAAATTTAATGTGAGAAATAAGGTCTACTGGTAAATACCTAGGTATATTGGTAATCCGTGACTTTCAAAATAAATGCACAACTATCATAATCACGCGAACGAAGTCGCGGGCAAAAGCTAGTTCTATATAACTTGATGAACCTATGTAGTTTGCGATGTAGTTTGCGATGTAGTTAGTTAAAAATACTTATGATGGCGTTGCAAAGCAAAAAATATTTATATGTACAATTCAAATATATTTGAATAGTTAAATCAATTAAATTAAGTAAAATTTTGTTGGCAATCGTGTTTTCATAGATAAATTAATGGCGTTAAAAAAAAAAGGCCAAAGTGATTTAAACTACAAAAACGTCAGTTCAGAAGATCTGCCTCTTTAGACTTACTATGAGGTATCATAGTGCCCGCGGACGCACAACGTCCCATCTACAACACGTAATACGTAAAACAAACGAACCAAACACAAAGCTCTATTTCAACGCAGTGCGTTCGCATAGGTGAGGCTCCTTTGAGTAATGTTCTTCAATACGAGTGTTAGGAACATTAGTAAAACGATAGGCAACTTTTTTCTTCTCTTTCTAAATAAAATATAGATTTAAATTAATAATCTATGTCTTTACTGAAAGCAAATAAGAAAGAATTTGCTAAAACTCAGCGTTAAAGACGTCATCTAAAATTCAATAGTTTATAAGAATGACGAATATCGAGCGATTATCGTAGTTCTCTTTTCGTAGTAGGCCTTCAGCTTTGTTATAATCTATGAAAAGTAGTACCATAGATCAATGCAAATTATGGCAAAAAGTTAGCAAATATTATCCACTTGATGTGTCCAACGAATCTTCAACATTTTCCCGTATACTGACTCATAACTAAGCTTTTCCCAAGAAATTTGAATACATATAGATAAAAATATTTTATCACACAGAGATGTTTTCTTGGTAAACACATTAGGACGTCTAGCCACTTCTTCTCTAAGTTTTACGTAAAAGGATTCTTCTAACGCAAGTTCCATCGTTTATTCACTGCGCAAAAATAAATCTTTTACATAAATATTATAGGTATACACTCATGCTCTCTTACCATAACTATATGTGTACTTATTTTAAATTGTATGCTAACTTAAAATTTAAATTAAGTATCTTTACTTAATTTACGATTTATGACAATAGGGTCATTTTTTAATTTGACATTTTAGCATTCACAATGCTATTTTTATGCAATATTATATTAGTATATAAACTAGAAAATATACTAGTGCGACTGGCATCTAGTATAAATAATATACTAAGTCGTATTTTTTCTAGTATATTATTTAGTAGTGTATAATTTAGGGTCATTATTAAACGCTTCGGCTACAAGTTTTTTATTTATATTGAATTATTAATAATTTAATGAAATCTTTGGGATTAATAGGCAAACTTAAATAGAAACCAGTGAAAGTGGGCTACTTTCACTGGTTTCTATTTAAGTTTAATCAAAATTATTTATTTTTATTTTCTATCTTATCTATCGGGCTTTTGCTTCTCGTGTAATTTTTTATGGACCATGGAGCTACAATATAAAAAGTAAAAAGAAACTGTAATATAAATATTAAAAAATATCCTTATTTAAAAGAAAACAAAACATATTAGATATAGGAATCAATGTTACTTCTTACATCTTTATATTAAATTTTCTACTATTCATTTTGCCATGAGCTTACGTATATTTTAAATTATTGTAAAACCCTTAACATAAAGCTGAAGGTTTAAAATGGAGTAGTATAATTGTATTAATACTGCTACAATGCTAAATAATTGAGCCAATAATAAAAAAAACTGTTTTAAAATTAAAAAGTTACTTTACACATTTACTTACTTTAGCATACCTGTTTTTTATTCATATTATTATAACTTTGATATGATTTAGTTTTTTAAGTAGGTGGACTGCTTGTTGTAAGCATACTAAACAGTTCCAAGTTATAATGAAAACACGCAGATATAACATAAAGTATCAAATGAAACATGAAAGCCTATTTTTGTGCTTACAAACTTTTTTTATTAATTTTTTTTTTCCTTTTTATACATAGTGATTCCTAATTTTTAACCGATATGAAAAAGAAAAGAATTTCAATTCGATTAAAGTTTTTGCTCGTTTTGTAATACATCCTGAAAAAGATATAATTAGGTCCTTACCTATGAAATTGGTGTTTTTTTTCTCACACACAGAGAACCTCATAACTTCTGTGATTTAAAATATTTATCAGTTGCTGGATATTACATCAAATTATGACCATAGCCGTTAACTATTAGCATCATTAAAGTCTATTTATTTTGCTTTCTTAGCATTAAAAAATACCTTGAAAGTGACTCCTTTTTTGTTAACGGAAATGACCACTTTATCCGTTGTAACTTAGCCGAAACTTATTTTTTTCGCTTTAATTATGTTGTTTAAGTTAGCTTAGTGTTTAAATAGTTGTACATAAAAAAAATATACAATAGCGTTCACGGTTGTTAAATATATTCTGAAAATGCGCGTATAGTAAATGTGATTTGTGAAAAAATTCTTTATACAAAACGTCAATTTCATGGTTAAGGACCTAATACAATGTCTTAGACTAGACAATGTAGGTCTCTCGGAATTGGACCGTATTTTATGGTCAGAAAAATAGGTTTAGTGTTAATTTGTGTCAAGCAGTAAATAGTGACCATAATAATTAATTAAATTGCAGAGTTGAATAAATGCTTCGGTGTGCCCTTTTGATGACGTAAACGTGTTTTAAAGTGGTAGTAGAATTTAGTAAAAAGCCAGTTTATTAATTAATAATTAATAGAATGTTACATTTTAATTTTGATAAGGCGCCAATACTTGCCAATTGTTTCTACAAAAGCCTGAAGCAGATTTATTGAAATAAATAAAAAAATATTTTTATACCCAGCGACGAAGGTTTATATCACAGCCATTACAGATGCACTCGGGCATTAGGTATGTCCATTTAATGTTATTGTTGATAATCGGCCACTTGAAAATTAACACTTATCTTTAACACTTAAACGGTTTACAAAGACGGAAAACACAAATCAACTCAGGCTTTCATTGTGATTTAATTGAAAACTATATCTAGATGTCTCGGAATGTCACGTTTCTATTTAAATTTGATTCGCTTGACAGCCGGCGATCTCTATAGGGTTAAAATGAGTTAGCATTTTAAAAACCTCAACAGGTTTAGTTCACTGGGTACTGCTCAACGATTTCAGTGGATGGATAAGGAGGTTTGATCTCGGAAGGTTTTGCTCAGTGATTATTTGAGCGGGGCGCTAACGCGACACTACCCCCGTGCACGGTTAGGGTTCAACTGAATCACCACCGATTCGATGCCCCCGCCCAACATAGAGCGCTTGCTCGACTCTCACCCGTAACGAAGTTAAACTCTCATCTCGTTACGATAAAGTTCAAGTTGGCTTGCACTAGAAATTGTGGTGAAGAAGATTCGTGCTTCGGTTCGTATAAGCGGCCAATACGCATGTCCACGAGATTGTATATAAATTGGTATAGGTTGCATAGTTTCCTTCTACATTTGGATTTTCTCGAGCTCAAGGACTTTCTGTTACTTGTCTGTTAGAGTTTTTGAGCTAATAATGTTTTTGTTGAAGAGACCTTTCACTTGACGTAATTATTAAGTGCATACAGTTGATGTCAAAGAAAACTTTACTTTTACTCATCGCTCCCTAAAATTGGATTTAAATAAAATGCGCCAATTAATCCCTAATCAGTTTTCATTCAAATACAGTTGGATTTCAGTTCGTCATTCTAAATAAATAGTAAGATCTTGGTAAATATAACAAAAATAAATACTTTAATTGATGTAAGTGAACGTAAAAAATAAAAAATGATACCTACAAATAAAGTGATTCGTATAAAAACATAAAAAATCAATACCAGTATTATATACGCACTTTTTTGTGTTCTATTCACAATACAATGAATACTACAAAAGTAGCGAAAAGTGTGACATGTCAAGGGTATTGGAGGTCGATGGTACCGGCGGTGGATTACTGGGTAACCCTGAGTAATGTCAATAATGTCAGAATTAGGTACAGTTATTCATACATTTTCAATACAAGCATACGGAATAAGTAACATGTCTAAGTCACGTAAAGCACAAAACATTTAAGTCTGTGTCCTAAAGACACTTTAGTCACACACTTAATAAATGAACTTTATTGAGCTAGACAACAGAATCATATTTTCAAAATTGGTAAAATGCCGTTTTATCTAAAAGCACACACATTACATATTAAACTGTTGAAGTAAGTATCCATAAAAACTTAAAAAAATATATATATGAACTTAATTTACCCTTTACTTTGATCTTAATTTAAAACTAAAAAATATCTACATGCTCATCAGTTTTGCATCTTTTAAAACAAAATAATATTAAGTTGAAAAAAGACAGACATCCCACACGTAAGGCACATTTCTGACAAAAACATCAAACAGAAATTTACAATTATCGTCCCTGAATGAAATATATTTTTACAATCCAAATCATACCAATAAATTGCTTAAGCTGCGAAAGTTCTGCCAGGTAAAACGCTATTTTCGGTTCGCACCCACTTAAGGGGCTGACATGAGCCAACTAGCGCCGCCAGTCGATTTTATTTTATTTATTCTAAATAAACCCAATTTCGTAAAAAAGGAATCAGTGAAGGTTTTTTGAACGACGTCTAATGTTTATTGCATAACGTTACAACATTACAAAATGCGTGCAATAGTTTAAAAACGGGTTTGAACCAACAGTGGTCACTTTTAACAAAATCGCGTTTTAAACTGTTGAAATGCCTTTTCAAACTGTAAAGTTATTCAATAAATATTAGACATTATTAAAAAAGTCTTGACTGATTCCTTTTTAAGAAATTGGGCTTATTTAGAATAAATAAAATAAAATCGTCTGGCGGCGTTAGTTGGCTCATGCCAGACCCTTAACATCGGAGGGTATTTGTGAATATTTCAACTCTGTTATCGCCCTATTATACAGATCGTGGATCTTGCTTAAGAGAAAAGCAAGGGCAATTTAGCCAAGGTCAACAGAGAAAAGCCCGAATCTGCAAACATTATAATGCGCGTACTTCCAGGGCCCTATTTCACCAAGTCGACAATTGTCAGCGACAATGTCGGTTAATTTTACAATTAGTTTTACTTTAGGGACAAGTATGTTGTGAAACAGATATTTTTACAAGTCGACATAATTGTAGATTTGTCAGTAATTGCTGACATGAGATAGGAGCTGAGTCAAGTTTGCGTGACAAGTGTCGACTTGTACAATTATCCTTTGTTTGACAACATAATCGTCCCTCATTAAAGTAAGGAAACTGTAAAAACTGAAAAAATGTCAATTTGGTGAAATTCGGGCCAGGATTATGTTTTTCAATAATAATGCCCCTTTTGCCGATTCATCGGCACAGTGACTTTAATTTTTCTTTACTTTAAAATATGTTTAGAAGGTAAATTAAATTAATAGTGTAGTTAGTTTAAAAAAACAAAACGGCTCTAACTAATACTCAAACCACGACTTTTCGCAATTCTGCAGATCTGACTAAAGCAATTAGATTAATAGTAAATTAAAATTTTATTTATTGCTTTGGTTTTAAATCTTTAAAAATATCATTGTACATAACGCACCTTTTTTATAGTAATTTAGTTTTTGGTTAAAATCTGTCACGTTTGACGTCTGCGTTTTGCTTTTATGTTTTTGCTTTGGTTGTGATAATAAAAGTTTTGTTTTGTTGCCTTACAATATTCATTTCTTTCCATTACGTAGCCGTCTTTTAATTAACCAGCATACAGTCTATTATTCACAATCATATTATTTTATTTCAAAACATATAATATCAAAGAAACTTTTTTAAATTTCCATTGCAGTAAATACTACTTAAGTCTGACGAATGCAAAAATAGACATATTTTTGTATTCGTCAGCCTTAAGTACGTAAGTAAGGAAGATTGCATATTTTTTTAACTACCCCACTTTGATTACTGTGAAGCAAAGCATAATGCAGTAAATTATAGTGAATCACACGATAAGACTTCACAATCAGGTAGTAATGCATGGGTTTGCGATAGCGGTTAGGTAATGATGCCAAAGGCAAGTAAAAAAAAACTATAATAACATTTAAAAACTTTCAGATAGAAACAATAAGTATTTTAATGAGTAAAATAATTTTACCCATTCAAATAGTCATTGTAAAAACACTGATTGTAAGATGTAAATGCACAATAATTGTAAGTACAATGACAATTTGTCAAAAATTGACACGTTTGTAAATAGGGCCCTGCCCCCTGATTATGTAACTTTGTTGCAATCAACTCTGACAGAAATCGCACCAATG
This sequence comes from Catoptria pinella, assembly GCA_963556745.1. Lineage (NCBI taxonomy): Eukaryota > Metazoa > Arthropoda > Insecta > Lepidoptera > Crambidae > Catoptria > Catoptria pinella. The sequence goes on along the minus strand of OY750774.1, from coordinate 10,510,288 downwards.
TGACAACTATCTTACTTAAAGCAGCAATGTAACTGCGGTTTCAATCAATTTCAATCGAGAATTATTAGCAACAGAGTTACGTAATCAGCCCCCTAGATTAGACTTGGACTACGAAAGCACAACGGAACTCTTTAAAAACAGTTAGCGTGAATTTGGAAATTAAGTTACGGGCATTGTAAGATTGAAAATATAAAGTTAAAAAATATTTACACGCAAAACTTCCTTTAAAAACCGGACAGTAAAAATAAAAACAGTTTCTAAATTAAATAGCTCTAATAAGCCCTAAGCCCAAATAAGCTGTTTTTGTTTTTATTTTCAGGTTTTTGAAGGAGATTTTTTTATTGTTTGTTTGGAATAAACTTATGTTCAACAGTGCTTTGTAATTATATTCAAGCTGCTCTTAATTAAACACACTAGATCAGCCATTACATACCATCATTAGTTCATGTGGTGCTTTGTGCTGAAACATACCATACATATTTTTTTAATTTTATTTAGAAGCTGAAAAGTAATTAGGAAATTGTTTGCTGAACACATAATGTGACATCAGCAAACAATGCCCTAAATATGCCACATTAATTTCAGTAAAAGTGTGAAACAGAGCTTAGAGCAAAAAGCAAGCGCTCATTACCTACTACTTTTTTTTTAAATATAAAACCTGAGGGTAAAGTAACACAATGCGAGTGATGCACATCTGATAGGATTGCATCCATCTCGTCTCGTTACTCAGAACATGCTACCTGTTGCCTTTGTTTCCTATTTCCGACTCCATTTTCAGTTAACGTCAATAAGCTTTCTGTTTTATACGCGCTTATTTAGTACGCAGTAATGAAAAAATGTGTTCCGGCCATTTTTCGCAATATAAGATTACGGAAATTTTAAAATATATTTCAGTTTCGTGTTATTGAAGTACATCAAGTAATGAAATAAATTACACTGGCCTTCAAAACTTAGTACAACATTTTTAAAATTGCAATTTCTCTTACACAATAGAAGTTAGAGTTATGATATATAAAAAAAAAAATAAAAAAAAAAGCTTTTTATTTCGAAAAATAATATTGTGTATTTAAAAAGTTATTACAATATTAAAAGTGTGGTACTAAGTTTTGAAGGCCAGTGAACTTATTTAAATAGTTTGAATTAGCTTTAATATACAAAACAAAACAATTATTCACTTCAAGCACTTGCTTGCAGCAAAAGAAAAAAAAAGAAAAAATTATCTGGCTATAAAATAACAAATAAAAAATTCAACCAGCAAAGAGTTTTGTAATGAAAATTTTCGGTGTGGTCAGTGTTCGTCCCAAAGAGTAGACCGCAAGCCGAATTCACTCCGGAAATCACGAAGCTGGGGCTTAATTCAGACTTTCGACGGCATTGGATAGCCGCCATGATGGTTGCTTTACTGGTTGCTACTATTTGAGTGTAGGATAAAAAGGCAGCTTTTTTTAAGAGTTAAACTTTTTTGTGCATTTGTTTGGATAGAGTATTTTCCTTCTTGCTTATTCACCTTAGTGTCTAACTCTCTAATAAGCGTCGCATTGCATTAATCTATATAATTTATAATGACAAACTATTTTTAATATGTTTTATTTAGCTATAGCTATTTATTTTTGAAGAAACTTAACACTGGAATTTACTTTCCTACTAAAGATGAATCAATTGCAATGGAGTTAAATAGGAATATACTCATATCAATAGCTGGAATGATTGGAAACCGAATTTAAAAAGAGTATGTGACTAAAGAGCATCTATTGCAATCCAGCCAGTGTAACATTCAATCTTTTCTTGTACAGATTAGAATTCTTATGCTATTAACCTGCGTTTATGTTAACGTTGATAGTAAGTCAAACTACGCGTTAATTAAAGCTTTAAAACTGTGAGTTGGCTACATTAAGAGCTTCAACGCCATGAGTTAATTCCTGGTGAAGTAACGTTATACAAATAATGGAGGTTGAAGCTTAGACAGTTTAGTACTTTTGTTTGCATAGTTAATAATAATAATAAATATTTGACAACATCACATACATGCTCCGATTCCAAAGTAAGTAGCTAAAGCACTTGTATTATGGAATTTAGAGACAACGGTGGTATAATAAAGACCCAGACCTGAGCCAATGTAGAGAAGTTCGTTTTCTAAATCGACCCAACCGGGGATCGAACCCGGGACCTCAGAGATGGCGGTGTACAAAACCACTCGACCACTCGAGTGGTTTTGTACACCGGTTTTTAAGGAAACGTCGCCAAAAACTTGATCCTATAGTATTATTTCATAAGACGATCTAAAAATTTTGTGAAACAATTTTCATCGAACTTCGATAGAAATTTTAGGACTATAAATTCGCTGTAAATATTTTTAAGTCTTTAATTGTTCTGGAAACTGAACAACAAAACTATATACGGCGTTTCACATTGAGCCATGAAGGCTTAACGGTAGCTATTAAATATTCTGGAAGCTTTTAGTCTAGCGTATTTATAGGAGACTTTCGCGACCTAAAAACTAAAATCGTTAACATCGAAAACAAACATTTATTCGAATTTTAGTATACAAGCAATAGATATTTAAATTACAATTCGGGAATATTTATGGTATTGCAAATTTTCGTTAAATTTATACGTAACATCAAAATATAGATGTGATTAATGGTTCATTAAAAATTCTGTTGAGCTAATGATTCATTAGAATTTCTCATATTTTAGTTATTTTAAATAATTTGTAGAATTGAATAATAAATTAATCATTAATACAAAACATGAATTCAATTTAAATATTATTTTCATGCTCAACGAAAACTGTCGTCAGCTTCAGAAATATAATTTTGAAATAAACTTTTAATATTAATTATTATAATATAATATTTTCATACTCAGTAAATGCGTTAAACTGTATTTCAAAAACTTTATACAAAATAAGTTTACACAACACAATTTATAAAAATATGGTTAATTAATAGGGTGGGGTGGGGATAAAAGCGGTTCAAAGCATTTTCCTAACTGTTTCCGCGTCAGTATATTGTCGAAATTCACTGCACGCACACCTATTGACGTCCAGACACAGGAAAGCGTTCGTTTTATTACACAAAAGCCCCACCCAAGTGAATCGTTCACCTCAATTCAGTAGAGCGCAAAAAAAATACTTCAGACTCGAAAACAAGTGAATATCAACCTTCTTCCCAATTATTAAACCTCCTTTTCTGTTATTCGTGAAGCGTTTTTGCTGCTTTTCTTCCTTAGAAGGTATTCAACGGCAAAATGTAAATAAAGTGGAATGCATTAATTGCTAGGTTTTCACAGTCCGTTTATCGGCGGGGCAGTATCATTCGCTGTATAATGAATACATTGTTAAATTGGATCAAATTAGGTTTTTTTTGTAATAGAGGCGAAAAAATTTCAATTCTTATCTAATAAGTGATTAGCATTAGTATTTTGTACGTCTGTACGTTTATTGCATAAAAATCTAATTGGAGAAAAGTCCGAATCTGGTCGAGTTTTGATATTTATCTGCAGTTTCACTGAAAATAATTATGGTTCTCACCAAAAAATGAAACTTTTTGAAAAAAAGTAACGAACTTACAAGTTTCGTTGGTGTAAAAATAAAAACAAATGTCTAGCGGATTGTCCGTCACAGTTTTGTTCACTGGGAGCGCACAAAAGGGATAATAACCAGGATTGAAAATTTAAAAGCTTGCTGTCTAACATCCCTTTGTTTCTATCTGACGGGATTTTATCGGATTTCAGATATGGGATAACAACGTCTTGCTCTTTAAAGTTTAATGCAGTATTCGTAAAATAACATGTTGCAGAAAACTGGACCCTGAATACACTATATTTCGATGTAGAAAAGTCAAAAAAAAATTCAATAAATACAAATTAAATAATTCTAAAACAACACCTGAATTAATAACACACGCGCTGTAATTCGTAAAAAGTGTTTTATTTCTAATGAACTGTACCCTAGAAGTGTATAACACTATATTTATCAGGTTCTGGATGAGGGTGCTTACATAAAGAAACAGGTTTCTGGTGCAGACGAGTCTGTGCGGGAGTATCAGTTATCTTATGCGTTTAATTAAAAAACAGGTAACCGGTACTGGTAATAAGCACCTATTTCTTGCACGTGTAAGCAAACACTGGTTTGTTAACAACCAATAAATTTAAAAATGGAACATAATTTTAATAAAATGTATCTATCAACTCAATTATAAGATAAAATAATAACACCAGGAGTTTTACAACGGCTTTTCCTACTGATCTTTTGTGGCTATGCTTGATGCTTGATTTATGTCTTTAGGATTACTATTGATTGAAAATATGTCTTCTAGTAATAATACGCAAAATTAATGTTCGTAAACAGTAACTTCGTTTAATCTATTTCATAACAATACCCAGTAAATACTTTAGTATTTACTTAGAATTTGAATAGCAAAGTAATTTAAATAAACGTTTCCACATAACATTGGAACTTCCTAATAAAATATTCAAATTGTACTAGATACATCTCGATTGCATTCTCGAAATATTTCGATATAAAGTATAAAAGAATTCAGTTGGATTCACAAAGAAAATCTCAAACGAGATTACAGTAGAGGTTGTTCAATTTTACAAACTAGCTGTGTTGTGTGCCATCCATAATGTACTAAATCGATTGCTCTTTTGATATGATCACGATCGGTAATCCTTCGAGATAAGTGCAGCTATGCACTTCGACAAATGCAATATTCTTATCTGTTTGCTGGGATTTGTGATATAATTTCGCAACTTGATCGTGCTACGAACCTTTTTTAGTGACTGAAATTGAGCTAAAAGATTTCTAGTTTTGGATGTTTTCGGCTATCTAGTACAATTGATTATTCATTATATTGAGAATTATTTTTATACCTAAGAAATGAAGACGGATAAGAATATTAATGCTTTTTTTGATATCACAATCTGAGCAACTAAAAAACATCATAATATCACATAAGTTATATCTCAAAATAATTTTGTCATCCATCATTATCATCAACCATTTTATGTCCCTACTGCTGTGGCACAGCCCTCCTCATGCCAGGCCATAATACCACGTGGGCCCATTGCGAATTGATTAGGTAATTATTTTGTCACCCTTGACTTTGATTTCAAAAATATATTTTATTGTATTTTTATTTGCCCTCTCGTTCAAAGAATGAACAGTTTAGTGATTTACAGGCACTTATAAGGGAAACATACAATATGTTACACCTGCGTTTTTGAAGGTAATTTTCTCCGGGTGTTACGCAATCTGGATTATGCCGAGCTTTATATAGAAGTCGGGAAAAGTAAACAGACACTTAGCGTGGAAATCACGTAGCGCATTTGATTTCATATTTTTTTTGTGATTTGTAGCGTTTGACAATTCGTTGTCTTGTGTTAACCACAAAGGTGATAAAAAACTTATTTCCTTCAAAATATAATTCAATTTCTATTTTCTTTATTACTAGCCAAAGTTTTGGAAAAAAGATTAGTTAAAAACTATTTAGGTAGTTCAGTTTTATGAGTATATTATTATAGTTTAACTTTCATTGACTATTCAGTGGTATTTGTATAGTATTGTATAGGTACAGTCGAGTTCATTAATATGTTAGCACTTTTGACAGTTTATTAACCCTTATGCCTTAGTAATAAAAGTCAACATCCTGTCAAAAGTGCCAACATATTAATGAACTTGACTGTACTATAAAATTGTTTTTTATTTATTTTAGTTATTGTTAATATTTTCAATAACACGTTCAAAGCAAATTTTCCAACAACTTCAATGGATTGATTAACAATGGTTCGATATCACTGTAAAAACACAGTTAATTTCTCAAACAAACGATAGAATTCGACATTTCTTGTATAAACAGAAAAGCATTTGATCCAAACCCCTGCATTGCGATTCTGTAAGACATCATTCGTGACCTCGCATCTGAATCCGCTGTGAGTTTCTTGATTGGTATTCTCAAAACTCGCTTGATAATTCGCATGTGCACTAGCGCTGCACTTGCGAGCGTGTCAGCGAGTTGAACTAAATTGACCGCGAGAATTTTGACGGGAACCGATAACTTGTCCGAAATTTACTTGTCCTAATTTCATTTAACGGAAACGGTTGACCAAAGTTTTTGTTGCTATATGTATTGTTTGCCATATTTTTAAACCATCGAAATATCATTTGGCATATGTCTCATTTTACCGAACTACGTTTCACCGATTTTCAAAATGATTGTTTAGTATTGGCACCACCAGCACAACATTTTACTGAATACTATTTGGCCGCAACCGCAACTATGGTATATTTATATTATGTAGGTAACATTTGACATAATCGATATTTGTTATGCATGCACCATGCATGCAAGCATTATAGAGCTGCGAATGGTCAAAACACTAACCTTACCTAACCTACTTAATGTATTCAAAGTTTTTCATTTGGTGAACTGAAAATATGACAAATAAATCAGTGGTGTAATGAATGTTCGGGAATATAATACTTCGACGAAATGTTCTTTCGACCGCGCATAACTTCGGTAAAAAGTTTTTCGACCAAATAAGACATCGGAGTAACGAAAAAAACGTAATTTCGACGAAGTCAAAAAAGGCGAAACGAAAACAGTCGAAAAGATTTCAGTAAAATGAAATTCGATCAAAAAAATTTCGACCTTGGGATAGGTTACCGATTTTGACAGATAAAGTATGAGATGATGTAAAAAGTGGCATTCTGTAAGGTATAGACCGAGAGGTGACAGGATTTTTCGTAACGATCAAGGAAACGATTACATTTACTTTTATGGGGTGTAGAGTGGTTGTAGAATGTCCCCTAATGTGAATGATGAATTTCCATACAATATAATGCTATTTTCGCGATTTTTTAGCATATCAAAACAGCTCTTAGAATCCTGATAGATCAGTTGTGTGTATTGCAATCTGGATCTCATCCATTCACTCCCTGGGTAGCTATCTTCAGATCGGCAGAGAACCAAGGCTTCAAAGTTATCTCGTTGGTATGAAAATTATCTGGTGCTTCTAATTATCTAAGGTGAAGGTGCAAGGTGTGTCGCTGTCATGCTAAATGCAGGTATTGTGCACTGATATTTTTGTGGTGTGCATGTGCATTTTTTTGCGGGCAGGCAGGCGGTGTATCCTGCATATATATTTTTTGCGGGAGTAAGCTACATATATTTCTCTTTTCACAATTCTAATTATCCGTCCACCTCTCGAATTAAACAACCTCTCGCATCAGATCTCACTTCGCTACTCCCTTCACTCTCACTTAAATTTGCATTCTGTAAGCATCACCTATTTACTTGCGAAGTGAAGTGAGTTCTGTATTGTAGTGACTGCCACACTCAAAAAAATGTTAGTCGAGATTTATTGATTGCAGTTTTTTGATACAATTGTTGAGTTTTTGGTACAGAACTTTATAGCAAATATGCGTTTTTTTAATTAAAATTTCTTATTTTAAGGAATTTGAGGCAGCTAATAGTCTGCGTGTTGAATTAAAATTGACCGTGAGATTTTGACAGATGAAATATGAGATGACATAAGAAGTGGCATTCTGTAAGGAAATTCCGCCCTCACTTCGATGCTCACCTCGCAAGTGAACCCGATTCAAAGTGTCAAATAAAAAGTATCTATTTTACGAGTGAAAATAGAAGAAGTCCTCTACAAACAATGTTAAAATAATATTTTTTTTAGAAATAAAACACTTTTTACGGATAACAGCGCGTATATTATTAATTCAGGTGTTGTTTTAGAATTATTTAGTTTGTATTTATTGGTTTTTAGAATTCCCGACGTTTCGACACCTTTCCAGGGACCGTGGTCACGGGAGGACTAAAAGTGTTTAAAAAGTGTTTTATTTCTAATGAACTGTATACGAGCGAAAGTCTTAGAAGTGAATATTTTTTTATTTTTTAACACTGACAAGTAGTTTTTAACCACAAATTATATAGCTATTTAATTTGTGAAAAACTATTTTTTTTTTATTATTTAACTTTACAAAAACAAAAATTTTTCATCGTAACAAACCAAAAACCACGGCGGTTTGTCCGGAATGCTAGACTTATACACTAACATTATTATATATTTATGGTAACAACAACATATTATAAAATAGGTCACTAGTAAACAATTTACCTGCGGTGATCGTCCAGTTTTAATATTACTTTCTGTAATGCTTTGTAAGAGATGTAAAGGATGGTGAGAAAAGCTTTGAGTTTATATATCCAGATGACTTGTATTTATTCTCAATAATCAGAACAACAGATAGGTGTGTCTGTCAACGGTTTGAATTTCTGGACAATTGCATTGCTATTATTGTTGTGCAAGCAAAGATGTTCATGAGCCACAAGCCTTCCACCATCACCACCTACAAGGATGTTATTTCAGAAAACATTTTTATTTTAATGTCAATTTTTTTTTTACATGTTATTGTATAAAATTTGATAAAAAAAAAATTTTATATTGTTAGGTAAAACTTATTATACTGGTTTGTAAGAGTCCTGGGAATAGAGGGATTTAGGTGCTTGTTAGTACACAGAATGCTCAATTATCATCCAGACATAGTTGTAAAAATAGTTATTGCATGCTGTGTTTTGCACAACATGTGCAATCGCGCAGAAATACCGGCTTTCACAATTTCAGAAGAAGAGAGACTAGAAGAGCTACAAACAATTGCTGAAGTTCAAAGGAGGCAAACTAGGGATTTGCCATCTTACGCCGATTTAGCTCTAGGGCAATAACGTAGACGAAATATAGTAAATAGCCTATGGCGTTCACGTCATATTTAATTTATCGGTGGTCAAAAACCCTTTACAAGTTTTCTTTCGTCATTTCATTCTTGGATAGGCCTTCCAATTTGTGAAATGGTAGTAGATTCAGTAGATTTATACATTTTTAACATGATGTGCTAACAGAAAACCTAAAAAAACTGCTATAAAAACAGCTTATTTTTTTTAAAGCTTTATTTATTTAATACCAAATAATATACTAGAAAAAATAAGACTTGCACCAGATCATGTTCTCGGACGGGAATCGAACCCGCGACCTTTGGATATCCGGTCCAATGCTCTGACCGCTGAGCTACCGAGCCACTCTTTTCTAGTATATGATTTGGTATTATATAAAAATAGCATTGTGAATGCTAAAATCTCAAAATTTAAAAAGCTTTATTTATTTTTAACATTTTTGGGGCTAGGCATATGTATATGTAATAAAAATGTAAGCGATGATATAAATATATTTTATTAATATTTAAACGACAGTTGATCCTTTCAATCGGTTCAGCCGTCTTCGAGTAGTTCTGGTAGCTCTTCCTTCAGGTGTTCCTTCTGGAGTTCCCTGGTAAGTTCAGACCAGATGTTCTTCAATTTGCTAATATGTAGTGACACTTCACCACTGGATTGCACTGTGTAGCTGAAGAACTTCATGCACAGGCGTTACTCTTTTGCAAGCCATCATACAGGCGGTGTAGTTCTAGCCATACTTCCCTCGCTGTAGAATATCGCAAAACTTTCTCACAGTTGTCTTGTGACAAATTCGTAGTAATAAGTTCGCCTCATGAAGCTCTCGTGTCTCCCACTTGGATTGTTGCTGATTCAACGATAGACTTTTCCATCAACTCTCGACGTAAATTCTATCTGAATTTTATTTCCGGTAACTTAACGCTCTGCTACCATATTAAAGTACATACTTTTTGATATTATAGGATCTTGGGAAAGAAAATAATAAAATTAAACTGTAAAAACTGTATTAAAAAACGCAAGGAAGAATATTGACAAACAAGACATTGACATTATATTCAATGAGCAATATATACAAAAAGAGTACTTAGGTCGATTTGCAGCAACATTTACTAAATCTCGATTTTGTTAAACCTAGACTTTACTCATACGAATATGTAAAATTTTTAAATCGATATTTAAAATTTTCACAGTTTCATAAGGGCTACATCTAAGTTTAACAAAGTCGAGATTTAGTAAATGTTACTGCAAGTGGGCCTTAATATAGGTAACTATACAAAGCAGGATTCTTAACAAAATATTATAGGTCTGTCCACGGTCCGGTTTTTTCTTGGATGACGGATCCGGGCGTTTCGACGGAGACGGATGACGGAGACGGATCACGTTTGTCCATTGCGTCCGGATCCGATCCAATCCCGAACCACATATCACTCTGCGGTGCAACTGAGATGTCATGTGCACGTGCCTTTTTTTACGTTAGAATGCCGACAACTTCTTGCAATATACGTACAAAGACGCAGAAGACAAAAAAGTTTTGGGTTTCACCCTCTCCTGCAAGAGAGATACCTCGATGGGGCATTTAATACACTATACGATAAATTACAACAACGTGAAGATATATAATACCAAATAATAAACTAGAAAAAATACGACTCGCACCAGATTATGTTCTCGGACGGAAATCGAACGGGACGGGAGCATTGTAAATGCTAAAATCTCAAATTTAAAAATGATGTAGCTTTCTTATCTTAATCAATTGTTTAAAAATATCTGGAAAGGTATTCAGTTGATGTCGAGGTAATTCCTTGTAATTGGTGAGATGGCGCTGGCTTGCAGCGTAAGAGTTGATATACTAGGAGAAATTCGACATTCCCACTAGTGACTCAGTAGCGCAGCGGTCAGAGCATTGGACCGGATATCCAAAGGTCGCAGGTTCGATTCCCGTCCGAGAACATGATCAGGTGCGAGTCGTATTTTTTCTAGTTTATTATTTGGTATTATATAAAAATAGCATTGTGAATGCTAAAATCTCAAATTTAAAAACGTGAAGATATTTTTTTTACATTTGTTTTTATTAGTAACTCCTTTTTGGTTAGCAGAAATGACCTTTTATTTCGTTGTGACTTAGCCGATACTTATTTTTTTCGCATAACCTAAGTGGCATACGTTATCTTAGTGTGTAAACATTAGTGCAAAATGTTTTAAAACGTTAGCGTTCATGGTTGTTAAATAAATTAAGAAAATGTTAGTATGGAAAATTCAAATTCTTTAAAATTCTCCATACAAAACGGCAATTTCATACTTTAACCCCTAATATTAACTTGCCCTAAAAACTTTATTGTGTGAACAAAATAAAGTCGCAGCGCAAGTGCTTGTCGCAATAAGCAAGTTCGGCAAGTCGCAAAAGATGACGGTTGACGAAGACGGACGTCGGGTGGCTGCGCCGTGGACAAGTCCATATGTATTTTATATTCTAATGGGGTACTTCGAATCGAGGCTCTGGTTTAGCGGTTCATCCGATCAAGCAAAATCTTCGGAGCCCGTCAAAAGAACGGATGACGGATTTCGGACGCCGGATGTCGAGTTGACAAAAGTTCATACAAATATAATATATAGGCCGCTATTCGGTCCGGTTTTTTCTCTCCGAGGTGACGGACGCCGTGGACATATAGTTTAAGGCATAGGGATTATATTCATGGCACGAATTAAGAGTTTTTAATTTTTTTTATTTTTGCTGCATCAAATTCCTTAAAATAAGAAATTTTAATTTAAAACTCACATATTAGCTAAACTGGAATCGATAAAACTCGACTAACATTTTGTTGAGTGTGGTTGTCACTAGGTACAACGCAAGTCAAGGTCAAGGTCAAGCGAGGTGAGATGCGAAGTGAGAGTGAATTGCGAAGGGAGTTGCGAGTTGTCGTCTGATTTTACAGAATCGCAGGGCTGGTCAACATGAAAGCTAATCCGGTCTGTGAGTTAACAAACAAAACAAAACAAAACAGTTTTGTCATCCAGTTTTGTTCAACAAATTGGTCAACGAATCCCATAGTAAAAAGAAATGAAAATCATTTCTTTTTGAACCCTTCTGAATGAATCCAAACCCAATGAATCTAAGTTCATGTTCAAAACTTAAGTAAGTCTTTTATAACATTAAGTTTTAAATTATAAACTGATAGGTACAGCAATGGACAATATGATAAAAAATATTTTGTCAAAATAAAAAAAAATCGTTTCTGGATTTGCCCCTTAGGAGTGCGAGAAAAATAGTTTTAGAATTTTTGAAACAATATTTATGGAGAAAATAAATTAACTGTAAAAAAACCCCTAGTGACGTCACAGCTTGGCACGACAGAGGCATACCTTTGCCAACGTCGTAGGTCACATACAAAAAATAGGTCACTCAAAATGTCACATTGCTTGACAGTGACAGCGTTTTCACGTGTTTTCTGAATGTTTGTTAATCTTAGGCACTGAGTGGCAATGACATCACTACATAGAGCCTCAAGAGTTACGTCACTTTCCGCAAAAATTATTTTTACTAAAATAAAAATGTTTTTTTTTTATTTTAAATTCTTCATTTTAAATTCTCTCTTCGCAAAGAAAATAAAAAGGGCATGTTATGTTTTTAGCGTATTATTCATTGCAGCGATTATAGTGAATCATGTTTCGAGCTTTATAATACAATTCAACTATAGCCCCTGCAGATTCAAGCTAATACTGGCAACTTCTACTTTTATTACTTTACCGCAGTTTCATTTGAAATCAGAAATATGAAACATTTCTAGGAACTAGCTAATCTTGGAAACTAAAACGAAGTTGGGAATCACATTCAGCCATAATAAATAATTTACGGGTATCGAGTTGGTATAAAGTCTTCTATTCTTATATTGGTTAGAAAGTACTGAAAATATTTAGGATATTCTTGCTACTTGTAAAATTATAAGGATGTTTTTATTCTCAATGGAATATACGAAAGTAAACTTATAACTATTGAAATTTATACATAAGTGCATTGTTTTCAAAGTGGAATTTATATCAAAGTTTTATTATTAGCGATAACATTTATAAAGATTTACACCACAATCAAAATTATATAACGATATTTTACTCGTATTCCATAAATAAATGTATGCACACTAGCGCCGCCAGTGGAAAAAAATCATAGTTGTGAAAAAAATGTGTATTATTATTATCTCTGTGTAGTGCACTCCGAAGAAGCATTGTGGTACTTTTTATCGCTTAAGGCTCCTATATACCTCAAGTGGCGCCCTCATTTTAATTAAATTTATTGTTCGCTAAGTACATAATGTATCAAAAATTCACATGTACAGATTGAAGCTAAGGTTCTATAGTTTATTAACAAACAATAACCTCACTAAAATTTTGTTCGTTGTAGTAGTAGTTCGCAAAAGTGCTGTCGTTTAGTTTAATGGAGTTTTTTTGCTAAAAGTGGTTACTTTTTACAAAAAAACTCCAAATTCACAATTTGGTCTTTATTTAAGCACAATGTTTTTTTTTCCAATAGTGACGATAGTGTGCAGACTACGGATACTACAATAGATCAAACCCATTTTTTTCATTTTATTGACATAGCCAACAAAATACTGTTTAAATAATAGTGACCTTTTAATGTAGCTCTTGATTGTAAGTCTAATAAAAGTCAAGCCATTTTATAAAGATAGAAGTTAATAACTTAAAGGTTTTAATTATTTCCATCTTCATCAACACTTCGTCAATCACACGACTCCCACTTTTGAACATATGTCTTCCTTAAAAAACTTCCCGCGCCTGAACCTTCAACAGTTCATCAGTCCACCTTGTAGGGTGGTGACTCTACAGAAATACCTAAAACAATAATAATAATGACGACCTCCGTGGTCGAGTGGCTTTGTACACCGGTTTTTAAGGTGTCGCCATCTCTGAGATCCCGGGTTCGATCCCCGGTTGGGTCAATTTAGAAAACGAACTTTTCTATATTGGCTCAGGTCTGGGTGTTTGTGATACCACCGTTGTCTCTGATTTCCATAACACAAGTGCTTTAGCTACTTACTTTGGAATCGGAGCAACGTATGTGATGTTGTCAAATATTTATTATTATATTTATTTATTAATTTAAAAAAAGACTCTATTCTATCGCATGAAAAAGAGCTACTTATACGAGAAAGATCTCTTATTCATTGACGTTAACCAAATCTAAAAGAAAGGGTAAATCACGTTACATCGTACCAAAGACTGTTTCGTACGTCAAACGTCTAACTTTTATTCAATACAGTAAATTGAGTTCCCACTTCAAGCAGAATTTACGTTACCTTGTTACTTCTCGCTTGCAATCACCTTTGTAGTTTCCACGTGCATCGTGTTAAGTCGTATCACGTCAACATGGCTTATGTAACGTTCGAATATCGAGAATCGATGTCACTTGCGTGCCTTCGTCGTTCTATACGAATAATTAATCGGTCAACCAGCGTTCTACTTTCCGGGAAATTGGACTCCACTTTTTCGTCTGTCTCTCTCGTAGCTAATAAGATTTGTTGCTACCGAGGGGACGAATTCTGAGATTCCTTTTCGGATGCAACCACCGTGAGCTCTCGTAAATTTCGCCCGAAAACTGCTTCAGAAACTTTTGGGCAGTTATATTAAAAATTAATGACATTTTAATGGTTCTAGGAGTCGCTTCTTCTGATAATGAGTTCATATTTCTAATGTGAAAATAATTAGATAAGTAATATTTTTTATTAGATTTTTTCTTCCTACTTTTATTCAGAAATACCAAGCCACATTATTTTGACTAAGATGTAGAATTGTGAAGTCATGGCGTGCAGAGTTAGAAGCTTGGCGGCTCTACCTACATGATACTCGTATCTGATAACTTTTTGACAGTGCGAACCATATGGTCTCGTCTCGGCAACATTTTACATGAAATTGTTTTTGATGGGATCTTTTATTCAAAAAGTTACCTTGACCTTTTTTGAATTATTGCTTTCCAGGTATTTCTGAGGAATAATGGAAAAAGAATAATAATAATAAGGCAGGTGTCCGGTAGTCTCTTTCCATAGCCCAAACCCAAGTCCATCCAAATCCCAACCCAATAGCCCACTAGTCATTAACCAGTAAATTCCATAGTTCCTGTCCATTTGCTGGGGATAGTCTCTGAGTATATTAAACTGATGTAGTCAGAGATTAGATCCAGCAGGTGTACCACACGCATATTAGATTAAAGTCGCTAAAAATGGCCTCTACGTGTTGGATCCATATCCCCACGCAAGCCTTAAAGGACTGGGTCACTTTTGACCCGTGAATTCTTAAGCGTAAATAATAATAATAATAAATAAATATTTGACAACATCACATAAATTGCTCCGATTCCAAAGTAAGTAGCTAAAGCACTTGTGTTAAGAATGTGACAGCATTACAACAATCTACATGACAGCCCATTTATCTATACTTGTCGAGTTAATCAATGTGTTTAACTTTGCTTGTGGTATTTTTGTTGATGTTTGCTTTGGATAGCCTGAGTAATTATTATGTTTTTTTTAAAGAAAATGGCAAATTTGTATAATTCAAGTATTTTATATAATACCTAGGCAATGTATGGAACACCTGGGGGGTCCAGGCAATATTTAGGTATTGTTTTCCATCACATACTCCACCTAGGTAACATAAAATATTTTTTGTGAAGATTCGTTAATCACCAATCATAAAGTGATAATAATATACTTACAGTTAATTAGCTTCATAAGAAAATTAATAGAAGGCATCTAGCTAATGAAACAACAAGGATAAAATATGCATAAAAGCTCGCGTGAGAAAGGGACACACAAACCTCACAACACCACAAAATGCGAAATAATTCATATAGCTCGTAAAATATACATTAAAAGAATTCTAAAATAGTTGCTTTGTAACGCAAACTAGAATAAATGAGTTAACATTTCAACTGCGTAATATGCAATCTATTGGAAATAGATTTTAGTCTAAAACTAGATGCAACTTCGTGATTTTTTAATGGAAAAAACTATGTGTTTGTTTAATCTAGGTTCCTGACCAAATAATGTAATAATTATATATTTTATTGGGAAATTAAATTTTAAATTACTACTGTTAAATAAAAAAGATTGGCGATTTGAAATGTTGGTAAAATCTAATATAAAGTTAATCTTAAAATATGTCTAATAAAATTACTTGATTAATTTCATACGTTAAATGCCTCATTAATTATGATGTCCTCATTAATCATCATGAAATTAGGTTTTTGCGAAGCGTAACACAAGAAAATAATAAAATTATTCGTTGTTTAAGAAACTCCTTTCATGTTAAATAAAAGTAATAATATTTTCATTACAGTATGTTAAAATAAACACTCATAATGCAAACTGAGATTTCCTTTTTAATCGTAGAGTATTAAAAAACTCTTTGTGACTGACATATTTACGTATGATAAAATTAACAGTAAAACTAATAAAATATTTTAACGACACATAATTAACAAGGACCATAATCAAAATGTGATGTTAATTATTTCCTTTTTTTTGTACTTGTTTCTAGTAACGATAAGAATATTAATTCTATTTCGCGAACAGATAATAAAACCACTAAAACTCGCAAACACTAGTCAATATAATAATATGCAAAAACATCACACTGAATATGAAACGGAGATTGTTGAGCTTAAAAAGCCTTCACAATCTCAGTTTACAAAAACGTAAAATTATCGGCTTATTAAACAAAACACCAATTTTAAGCATTTTTCTAATTTACCTGAGTCATCGGATCCCGAATTGTACAGGCCTAAAACAGAATTTAAAGATACAATAGACAAATTGTACAACCTTTATTATG
The DNA here is from genome assembly GCA_963556745.1 of Catoptria pinella. Taxonomy (NCBI): domain Eukaryota; kingdom Metazoa; phylum Arthropoda; class Insecta; order Lepidoptera; family Crambidae; genus Catoptria; species Catoptria pinella. The sequence continues at coordinate 10,493,711 of OY750774.1, read as the reverse complement.
TTCCTATATTTTCACTCCAAGTGATTTAAGAAACATGTTTCGTAAACATAAATCGTTTATACACACACACAATAAACTATCTATGTAAAGCATCGATGTAATGCAAACAATTCCGATGACAAATGACCGCTAAGGGTTGGCTAATGAAAATGTTATGCAAATATTAAACACACTTTAAGTTCTTGGATATAGAATTTGTGATGAATTTATAAGCTGGCTACAAGCAAATGCGATGATATTGGGGTTCATGCTTTTTATACATACATAGTACTTTGATCGTTTAAAGTCGTGCATTTATTTTCTCCCTCATAATTATAATTCCAATGATGTAATTTTGAAGAAGACTGCCTAAAAGTTGTCTATGAACCAATAACAGCAAATAAAAATCCAAATTCTTACTATGTACAGAAAATTTTATAATTCTTAATGAAAATCAAGAGCTTTAAAATTATTTACGTACAACTAAATAAAATTTATGTAAAAGGTCAGAAAAAGTTTACTAAGAATATAAACAACAGTAACAGTTGTATTTTATTTTAATAACAAAAACAAAACTGTTAGGAAAAGAGATTATTTACAGAATATCAAAAGTTCATTTTCAAGTTTTTCAACTCTTCTTAGAACGATAAAATAACTAATTTTCAAGACTTGGGAACTATTGAAAGTTGAGATGATATCTCGAAAGTTGAATATTGAGTTTTATTAACTCTGCTATCATTGCTGTTTTAATTGAAAAACATTTTTCTATATCTTTTATTTATAAGGGGAAATAATGCAGAGGTTATTAACAGTACATGATAATACAGTTGGTTAAATTAGGTTCCGTTTTTGGAATACTTACTAAATAGATCGTAAAATAAAAGACTTGATAATAAAAATTTTTTTGGTAGATCATAATTACTTATGGTAAAATTTTAATCCCAAAATATATTTCCCTCTTCAATAATCCATTTCACAACAAAAGAAAAAATATTTTTATAATATTTTTTCTAAAATATTATTTATCTTGAAAAATACTTTTTGAGTTAATAAATCTACTCAACATAATTATTATTGAACCAAAATAAAGTATTTTCCGATATGAAAAGTTGTGTTTAAGTGTTTCTGCATCAACGCAACCTGGCACTTAGCCAAGTGAACCCAATAGGGTAGGGATTTCTGTAACATCCATTTTTGCGTACGCTTTCAAGATTTATTGGGATTTCTTTACTTGTATAGTGATTTAGATAGGAAACTGACAAGAAGGTATGTGCAGCGTGTACATTTTTTAAGAGAAAATCAACACAATACTACACGTTCCTCTTGAACTGTGCAACAGAACTAACATGACCAGCAGTTTTTTTGGCACAGGGCTTCCATATGGTTGGATAAGGAGGATGGGCCATGACCCACCATGCGGGCCCGATGCGGATTGGTAGGCTAACGACTGCAAATGCTACCGGGACTAACGGCTTAACGTGCCTTCCGAAGTACGGAGGAGCTCGAGATAATAAATTTTTGGTCACCCATCCCATGACCGACTCTTGCGAAAGTTGCACAACCTCCACAATCGATGGGCCAGGCGCTACACCACTGCGCCACCAAGCTCTGAACAATGAACATGCCTGACTAATTTCTAAATAATTTAGTAGTTCTTCAGAATTAAGATAGATTAGTTCCGTTTCCTATATAATTATTGAATAATTGGTTGTGAGTTGCGACGATCGTCCTAATTCCAGAAATCTAAAAATGTGCCACAGCCATTAGTAATTACATGAACGACCCACTTAACCATAAAACTTTTAAGACAAGTTTTCAGTTGACGGCAAAGAATCTAAATCCTTTTAAGTCTCCCTATAAATATCTATTCAATATGCTATCAGCTACTTGTTTTAAACTAAAGCTACTTTCGTAAATGCACACATTTTTCTACAAATGCAGCTGTTCAAAAATTAGCAATATCTATTTAATCTAAAGCTTATAAAATGTATTCGCCATGCTTTTATTTCAAGAATTCAAATCGAAAACTTCTAACAAGCATTATTTTATTGCTTAGAACAGTTATTGCGTCTGTGTCGTCTGAGGGCCTACTACAAAATAAGAATCGAGATAATCGAACGATGTTCGTTGTTCATTTAATTTGATTTTGAACACAGTCTTCACTTAGTCGCTTTTCCGTTCCTCTTGCGCTTTCTACAGAGGCATGTTGCATGCTTAAAAAAACGTCAAAATTTGCTTGGAGGCAATAGTGCACGCGTTGGCGCAAGTAGAAGCGATTCGGTGAAGACAGACCAATACGGAGTTAATACTATTAGAATAAACTATATCGGGATTTACACCATGTACCTGTTTATTTTTACATGGTATATAAATAAACAGGTACATGGTGTAAATCCCGATATAGTTTATTCTAATAACGTCAAAAACCATGGGAGTTAATACTGTCATAGAGTAGGACGCATATCGTTGGAATATCGTGATTATTTTTATGTAATAGGCCCTCTGGTTTCGCGTATTTCACTTTGTTGTCCACATGGTTTTACAACACCAATTCTTCGTTTATTTCGTTAGGTTTTATTGCTTAGAATTTACGTCTCAATTTTGTATGGCTGGTGATTTACGTTGTCTCGTCTTTTTTACTACCGTGAAGTGTTTCCTATCTCAAATCTCTTTTGTAAGCTTAAGAAAACCCGTTATGAAGGGTTTTCTTGACCACTGAGTATACGTTTTTATAACAAAATGGGTATTTGGTCGTTTGTTAGGTATGCGATGATCCGTTAGTAAAATCATTATTAATTGAGGAACCAAAACAGAGTCGAGTGTCGCCATCTCTGAGGTCCCGAGTTCGATCCCCGGTTGGATCAATTTAGAAAACGAACTTTTCTATATTGGCTCAGGTCTGGGTGTTTGTGATACCACCGTTGTCTCTGATTTTCATAACACAAGTGCTTTAGCTACTTACTTTGGAATCGGAGTAATGTATGTGATGTTGTCAAATATATATAAAAGGTCAGATGAAATAATTCGAAAGTACCTACTTTCGAATAAAAATTAAAATTGTTCTGGTTTTAATTACAACAATGTTTATTTCCGCAGACGCTGAAGTACTTCGACGTTATTGGAAGTTCATATTCGTAATAACTCTTAAAGCATTTGTCGGAGTCATAAATTCCTTTACAACCCTTTGTCTTGGACACTGACAGTATTTATGACCACATATTCCTGTTACGGGAAATAAATATTGATATAAAACGTATATTGTTCGAAATAAGTAACTACTTTGAAACAAATTCTTATTGAATCGGCTAGGGAATTTTCAGTATCCGCTTTCTTTAAATTTACAATTATCCATGTTTTTATCCATTTTAAATTTATCTATTTCTAATCGTTCTCTTTAATTGTTGCTATTGAAATGAATTGGAATTCTTATAAATAAGCAGTTGCTGATAATTATCATTTTACTCATACTGATACTTACTAGTTATTAAAGTAGTAAGTGGTTATTAAGTAAAAACTAAGGCTGTATTTACACGAGTCGACTAAGCAGGCGGTTTAATCAATTAGCGCTTTTTATCGACAGTCACTTGTAAAATCAAATCGCCACCTCATTGAAATTAGTTTTGCGATTAGATTTTACAAGCGATTGTCGATTAATAGCGCTAATTGATTAAAGTCGCCTGCCAAGTCGCCTGTCAAGTCTATTCGTGTAAATACCACATAAGTTCATATAATCAAAGCATTAACTGAATGTGATCTGTTAAATCTGTTTCCAAGAAGAACGTATGAGAATATTTATTCCCAAACAAACCAAGTAATTTATCAAGCCTTCAGGAACAAATAGACATAATTATTTACATAAAATCTTCACGGCGAACGTGAAATTGTCTCTCATCCAGTCCCTCCTGCGAGTGACAAACGTGAAGACAACTTAATGAAATTAACCACCGCTCTATATTACGACGCTGTTCCTGCGAAAGGAACGCCTAAGGCGATGCTCACACTGTGACGCGTTTCTACGTCCTACACGTATAATATAATAATAATAATATAATAAAATATATATATTTTTTACTGGTTCAATTTGTTTTATTCAGTGAAGCAGCTTCGTGATGTGGCGACGCATTTGCCTCGCGAGCCATCGTGTCATTTCCGTACAACTAACCGCTCAATCCAAGCATTTGGCAAACAGCAGTAAAGAATACAAAAAAAATGTATTAAAATCGGTCCATTCATTCGGCAACTACGATGCCACAGACAGATACACAGATCACACACACGTCAAACTTATAACCTCTCTTTTTGCGTCGTTGGTTTCTAATTCTCAAAAGAATTCTCCGAAAATAAATTGTGTGTGAACGTGTAGCTAAATTCCTAACGACTGTCAATAGTATTTATCGAGATTTTTTTTGCTTGGGTAGCAGTTAAAAATATCCATCACCGTCAGGAGTCAAATGCCGTTAGAAAGTACATTTATAATTGCATATTTGGAATGTAACTCAAGTTCGTCTCGAGCCTTATTAAACGTCATATCTTCCCCAAATTGCATTGCAAAATCTTCATCTATATCAAAAATACTGTAGTGAGTTTAAAACAGATACAAAGTAGAGCTCTGCTCAGTGGTACGCGTCATAGTGTGTGAGCTGCCTAAAACTGAGTACAAACCAATGTGTAAATAAGAACTTCCGAAATGTTGCGTACGAACAAAATAAATTGCCATTAGCGGAATTAAATTATGATTATAGTCCAGATTCTTATTTGTACCAGAAATACTTACTTAATTGAATTCTAATCTCCAACTAAGTATAACAACTTAATAGCGATTCTTTTCTTCCTCACTATATTTTTTTATTATTAATTAATTTATGTAAGGCAATGATTTGTCTATCCCTATTTTGATGATTGAAAATGAAAATGAAGATGAAAAAATATTTATTGCAAAAATCACAATTTACAGGCAAATATTATAGCCCATGACTTAATTAGTGGTAATAGTTTAGTAATAAATATATCACGAAGTTTGTACTCTTGATTCTCTTGATTGCAATGTTAGTTATGCTACGTACTATCGATAACACTTCCGCTTTACCACATAAGGTTTAAATCGCTTGTACGCCGCGCCGCTTCGTCACCAACTCAGACCTTGTCCAGAAAGGGCGAATAAGCCGCGATTTGACCCGCGATTTTGGTTACACTGCTGTTAATATTGCACACGTTACCTACATCGCTAGTCCTAAGCAAACTTTGTATAGCAAAACGCGTCTAATACTCGCGTAGCTCTGGACAGGGTCTTATATTTCGTTCATGCAGGGGTGATACGCGCGCACACGATTTTTTCCTGCAAAGTTTTAAAGCACTTAAGTTGCCGATCGTACAAACCAGTGCACTTTCGACTTGCATCAAGCGCTTGCAATACAATTTTTGATGTTTCTTGCATGCGCCCTATGGCGATTCAGGCATGCGTCAGATGAACGTGTAAGCGAACTGGTGTAGACGTAGCTTTACAAGGAGAACATTCTTTCCCAACAATCTCACCCGAAAACTTTTGAAGCTCCCGCTATACAACTATAATATTTTAATAAAACGAATATACGCAGTGTTTGGTTTGAACATAATATCAAAGTTAGTAATAATTATGTTTATTTTGTCTTTTGTTTCACAAGTAGCAAGGCTTTAGAATCAAGTAAAAAGATAACATTTTAGTATTCTGAAAGTGAAGAAGTTAGGTTACAAATAAGCTCATTACATTAGTTCAGGCGCCAGTCTTCATAATACTTATTAAACACTTAATGTATACAATCCGACATACATATTTTTATTTATTTATATAGTAGCTTCTAATGAGATATTTTTCACGCCAAAATAATTACATCCTAGAAATAAATTTCTAAAACGAGCATTTGCTACTTATCGCACAGATATCACCGGAATCTAACACGTGGCCTTAATCAATTTTTTTTTATCAAGGAACTCGATCTTTTTAAGTTCTTTAGTTTTCAAGTTAAAGTCTTGATTGGAATTGTAATATGCATTAAACTTGCTTTTTGATTAAAAGATTTAATTAGTTTTATTAAAAGCCTGTTTAAGAAGTTCCAAATGTTAAATTTTCAAATTAAATCTGTATTAAACATGCACTGAACAAATCCAAAAGATTAAATCACGTGAATCTTGTGGTGCCTACCATGTATCATAATTAACCGATTAAGAAAAGATATGAATGCTATATGAATCAGCTACCTTGAGGGAGGATATTCCATTTATAATTTTGATGAGAAATATATAGAGTTGCCAAACGATTTATTAGTAACTGGTCGTTCTTGTTTAATTTAGTCTCTTCACAATTCTTTGGCTCTAACTAAGTACTTCTAAGCGACAATTTAGTACCATGTCTCATACATTACTGCCATCATATAACAAGCGTTACAGCGTACTAAACAAGCGATATAGTTTCAGTGATAAAGTTCTTAGGAGTGCAGTTACTTTTATAGCTAACTGTACTACCTCAGGTAATACTATTAAACTTTTCACTGTTGTCACAACGACGAAGTTAACGCAGTTATTGAACCAATGTATACAAACGAATGTCTTTGTAACGATGAATACATATACTTAATTATCAACCTCGAACTTCTTCAAACGAAACTTCCACCCTACTGTGTTACAAGTTTCACTTCTTAAGGCAAATTAATTCAAAACGTACCGATGTACAGGGGTGAATATGCCATGAAAGTCTTATTTTGTTTCAAGAGGTCTCGTCAATAATTATATTTCGTGAAATAATTTTTCATCATTAGTACCGCAGCTCTTTTGTTTTAGGCTAAGTTCACAACATGATCGCGCGGTGCCGAGCGTTGTCGCACGGTAGGAGCATTCACATAGCGTATGCACGCGCGGCAGTCTGGCATTGAGAATGCACATGGAATGGACTTCTTAATGGACATTGAGAAACCACGCGGTTCAACTGAACGGGTCGATGCAGGTATGTAGATCGTGAACCGCTGTGCCACGCGGCACCACGCGGTAATGTAGACGATGCAACACAGTTTAGTATAATCTTGTACCGCGCGGTTAGTAGTACCGTTCGGTCATATGAACTTAGCTTTAGCCTATTAAGTTGACGTTGAATGTTGAGTGTCAAGTTACGTACAGTTAAAAATATCACATCCTTAAATCACTTTTGAACCTTTCTGATTTATGTCGATTAGTCATCAACAAACAACAAGAACAATGTATGCATTTCCTTCTCTACCTCTACTGTGACTTTATTACCATGACCTCAAAATGGCGACATACTCTTTTATTCGTTATATTATAAACTATGTTTTCATAAAAAGAGCTTTTAGCACTTTCCGTACACTTCTTTTCGTAGTTAAATCTTTTATCTTTTCTCTCGTTTTTAGCTTCGCAACTAACATTAGTTGCCATCCGTCATAAGTCGTTACCGCCGCAGCCTCGTCTAGCAAAGTGGTTATTAAGTGCTATTTTTCAAAAGCACTCTTCATTTTATGCTGCTGTGCTTGTATATTTTATTGAGCTTTGAGTGGGTTAACATCGATAGTTAAGAAGCAAAAAAAACAAGTATTGATTTGTTAACGATAGTAATATTTCCTCACCAATCGTTAAGTAAAAAACCGAAAGATTGTAAATCTCCATCAAGCCTTATTTAGCCACGTGGCGACCGGTAATGTTCAACAGCACCTATTCTTCACTAGGCGTATCATCAAAATCTACATAATTACCTCAGAGAGCTCGATGGCGCATTGGTATAGCGCCTGGCACACCGACTGCGGAGGTTAAGAAACTTTCGCAAGGGTCGGTAATGGGATGGGTGACCAAAAATTTACTATTTTAAACTCCCGTGCTTCGGAAGGCACGTTAAGTCGTTGGTCCCGGCTGCATGTGCAGAAGTTAATACCCACCAATCCGCATTGGGCCCGCCTGGTGGGTTATGGCCCATCCTCCTTATCCACCTATAAGGAAAACCTGTGCCCCAGTGGGGACATTAAAAAAATGGCTGATGGGCTGGTCTGGTCTACCATGACCTTCCTACGTGTATCAGAAAATAGACAGTAGCGTTTTCTAATAACAACCACTACAGCACGACTTGGAGTTTGGTTCTACAAAAGAGTTTAGAGAAAAACTTTCTAACGCTGAATTCCGCTTTTTACCAGAAAAGTTACATGAAAATAACTCTTCTTACATATACAACTTTTCTCGCTAGTAGAGGTGCAAAGTTGTATGTTTCACACAAGAGAAAATTTTTGTAAGTCTTGGCCTATGAAAATGAAGATGAAAACGATGATGGAAAATTCTTTATTTAAATAAATTAAGATATTAAGTGCTATACTAAATAATATACTAGAAAAAATAGGACTCGCACCAGATCATGTTCTCGGACGGGAATCGAACCCGCGACCTTTGGATATCCGGTCCAATGCTCTGACTCTATCTAAATCTCAAAATTTAAAAAGTTATTAGCTTTCTCATCTTAATCAACTGTTTAAAAATATCTGGAAAGATGTTCAGTTGAATGTCGAAGTTAATTCCTTCTACATTGGTGAGATGGCGCTGGCTTGCAGCGTAAGAGTTGATATACTAGAAGAAATTCGACGTTCCCACTAGTGACTCGGTAGCTCAGCGGTCAGAGCATTGGACCGGATATCCAAAGGTCGCGGGTTCGATTCCCGTCCGAGAACATGATCTGGTGCGAGTCCTATTTTTTCTAGTATATTATTTAGTATTGTATAAAAATAGCATTGTGAATGCTTAAATCTCAAAATTTAAAAAATATTAAGTGCTTTTGAATTGTCTTTATTTTCCTACCCATTCGAGACTTTTTTAGCTGACAAGAAGAATGGGCGCAAGAAACGTATCAGCTTTGTCAGAAATTAGAAGTAACGATATTTGCAAAGAAATTATACCGTTACCAAATAGGTGCCTACATTTAAAACACAATAACAACATAATTTAAAAAAAACATAATGAAGTTATTGAAAACTCTAAAATTAAAATAGTTACTTATATGTTACATCCATGCATTGCAATCTTTTAAATTAATAATCTTCTACTTTGTATACTATATTGGTATATCACTCACTCTGCTCATTAGTGTACATTAGATTGCATTGGGTTAAGGTAGAAAAAAAAATACTTTCAGACTCTCATAATATTGTCATCTTCTGAAGTATCTACATTAGGACCTATGAAATTCACGTTTTATATGGATAATTTTTAACAAATTACATTTTCCATAATAGCATTTTCATAATTTATTTAACAACCGTGAACGCTATTGTGACAAAACTTTTATGTACAAATTTTTGAACATTAAGCTAACTTAAGCAACATAACTTAAGCAATAAAAAATAAGTTTAAGCTAAGTTACAACAGATAAAGTGGTCATTTTCGCTAACAAAAAAAGAGTCACTTTCAAGGTATTTTTTGGATGCTAATAAAACAAAATAAATAGATTTAGATTTTTCGCATTCACAATGCTATTTTTATATTAAGATAAATAATATTAGAAAAAATACTAGAAAAAATCGACTCACCCGTAGCACCTCAGACGGGACTCGAACCCGCACCCTTGGGATTCCGGCCCAATGCACTGACCAATTATGCTACCGAGTCGCTAGTGGGAGCGGCGAAATTTTCTAGTACTTTTTAACTTCTTCGCTGCAAGCCAGCGCAATTTCATCAATTGCATAATTGATGCTGGATAGCATCTGTTCAATATATAAATTACAGAAGCTATGGATGAATCTCTGTGTGTGAGAGAAATAGACCAATTTCATAGGTAAGGACCTAATCCATAAAGTGAACGAACACAAACGTTATTGATTCTGGCAACAGCACACAGTATAATTACCATGGTGAGTCTCATATATCACGATTACCATAAGTATGCGGTGGCATTTGAAATCTTATCGGATCGGATACTATTCCGGTTGTATATCGCATTACAATTGCTAAACGGATGAATTAATTGTCATATCTATCTATCTATATCAGACTTGTCAGGGCTCGTTTAGTTAGGTTAATAATACCTAGGTATAGAACTTCACAATCTATTCCGTTGGTAATTATTGACAACTTTGTTTATAAAGTATCTATTGTCATTTGAGTCGCAGTCAATTCAGAGAAACAGGCATTTCAACGTTTATCTATGGTTGTAAGTTAAAGAAAGTATTTCATTCTTGAAAATAAAACAGTGCTCTTTCCAAAATACAGAGTTAAATTAGAAAATGGCAACTATTTAAATTAAAAATCTAACCGCGACATTGAAAACTTAAGGATGATAATTTCTTAAATCAAAGTGATCAAAATTCAAGGTGAAATAATAATTAAAATATCACAAGAAGTCATAAGTAAATAATTACCGATGCTAAAAAAACATGAAATTAATAGTAAAATAAAAATACCTTGCTTTCATGTTTTTGACCGACTTCAAAAAAAGGAGGAGGTCATCAAGTCAACGGTATTTTTTTTATGTATGTTTTAACATAACTTCACCAGTTGTTAACCAATTTTAATTATTCTTTTTTTATTTGAAAGAAAATAGCTCATGTGTAGTCCCATAAAAAAATTACAGGGATCTGGTTAGTAGTTTTTGATAATCCTAAAAAATATCAATTATTTATATGCGTAACTAATAATTTGAATATTATTTCTTGCTTTTTAAAGGTATTTAATTTTAAAGCTGTTTTTGTTTTCGGGTTTTTTGAAGGAGGTTTTTCTTTGTTTTTTAAAAAGCTTTTTTTTAATATCAGTAGTATTTTACTCATGACTTCTTGTATTTTTTTTATGTTTATTTCACCTTGAATTTCGATCACTTTGGTTTAAGAAATATTTGCCCTAAAGTTTACAATACCGCGGTAAGATTTTTAGTTCAAAAGATTCCCAATGACTTCAATTTCACCCTATATAAGTCTATGGTTCCTTTTTTAAACTACAAAAGTATAACAAGAGCACAAGACTTTCACGGCCTTACCACAAAAGATTTTAAAACACTGTTTAATTTAGACACTGTTTAAATGTGATGCCGTCTCTTTCAAACAATATTGTCAATAAAGTGACAGCATCACATTTAAACAGTGTCTAAGTTAAACACTTGTTGAACAGTGTTTTAAATTTTTTTGTGGTAAGGCCGTCATACTTTATAATTTTATATTGCAGTTTAGTAAAAATCTTTTAGTTTTACTTAAGGTCATAGTTCTAAAACTTAAAAACTATTTCTATTTCATTAATACAGTTAGTTCAACTTTTAGGTGGTTCATTTAATGAGTTAAATATTGTGAACTAAAGACGTATTTCTGTAAATAATAATAGTGTATTTGCTAAAGCTAATCAGCGCCAAACCGTCTCAAGTTAGCTGCGGTTTCATAACTTCTGAAGTTTATATCGGTGTGCCATGTTTAATATAGTATGTTAATATAACTATAATAAGTTACGTCAAGTCATGCTGCAGCATTCTCCAGCACCTGCCACAATCTAGCTATAGCTTAGTATTATACATTGACTTATATATTATAAATTCTTAACTTAATTCATCAACGCCCGAGCGGACGCATGCGGCCGGATAACAATGGAATATCTATTGTGTCTCATTTTCCGAGCGTTGAAGGGATAAAGCGAGAAAAGTAGTTATATTGCTTGGTGTTGAAGTTAATGTCAAATGTAACTTAAATTAAGTTTTAATTACAATTTTTTTTTATAAAAAAATCTTATAAGGAAGTGCATCTTTGCGAAAATGTTTGACTCTTCTGAGATTTATATCAATTTGGGCGAGGTGCCACCTAAGCCAAATAAATTAATCAAACCCATTTTAAGCTGAAGGATAAAAAATGCTTTAAGTCTTTCAATTTAACTTCAACCACAGGACTTCAAAAAGGTAAAACCCGTATAGGGAGCGATCTACAATGTCCATACAGCAGCGTATAATGCTAAACAGAACCGTCAACTCCCCCAATGAATTTTGTACCTTAATAATTTAAATATTAACTACATAATCTATCAACGACCTTAGGCCCAATTGCGCTAATTCTAAACAATAAAAAACACCGTTACTTTGTTGTTTTGGTTATCTAAATACCAAAAAAAATTGGTTTAGCTTTAGAATTATCATTTAAATTATTTAAGATTGGCATCCTAAGTTCCCTTGGAATTGTTTTCAAAAATTTTATTATAACTAAAGCAAGTATTGCTCTATAAACGAAACTTAAAGCTGTAACGATTTACTTTTGGTGTTATCGTTGGAAACTAGTGCGATTGGGCCCCTAATCCCCAATTTGTAAACCGTAACGCTTTAGATATTAGGTTCAAAATATATAAAGATTTTTTTTTAATTTTGAGATTTTAGCATTCACAATGCTATTTTTATATAATACTAAATAATATACTAGAAAAAATGCTCTGACCGCTGAGCTACCGAGTCACTTGTGACTCGAAAGCTTAGCGGTCAGAGCATCGGATATCCAACGGTCGCGGGTTCGATTCCCGTCCGAGAACATGATCTGGTGCGAGTCGTATTTTTTCTAGTATATTATTTAGTATTTTATGTAATGAAACTTAGTTATTTCGTTGTTATCGTGATGTGATGCTGTGTGTACATTCTGGCCCTCATATCAGTTTTATTTACAGAGTACAAACTCGCCAACAAAAGTTGCAATCGCATCGTTTGAGTAAAATGTTTGTTTAGCGGAACATTTCCTAACTTCTCTCTGTTTTGTAGTCCTTGTTTCAGCCCGTTTCATTGGAAATATAATGAATTTGTTTATCAGAATATGGAAATAATTTCATCCTCTGCTTTTCTGTTCGAGAGGACTATCATCTTGAAACTAATTACAATGTTTCCTAGATCTTTGGTTATTTCCTATATCTGGATCTTTTTAAATTGAGAAAGTTTTCAACTTAAACTATTTATGTTACTTAGCTATTTAGATACTTTTATATTCTGTACTAGTGGCTCTGTAGAGCTGTAGATCTCGCGGTATTGTAAAATTTTTGAACATTTTTCGAAATGGCTGTAATATTTATTTTCCCCATATATCCGTATTTTTTTAAATATTGAAAAACTGAATCAACAAAAAATTTATATAATTATAAAACCTGCTCATAAAATTTTACGAGAACTGGTTGAGAAATGCGACCTATAGAGGAGGACAAACGAACAGACATACGAAAGCATTTTTGCCCAAGCTGAAACAGAGACGTTTCGCTCGCGCTCGCTCGGTCAATTAATGACATTATGTAAGTCTAAGAGAAAAACGGAAATTGGGATTTCTTCATTGAATGTGGCTGTAAAACATGAATAACAAATAATTTACTAAAGTTATTAGGGCATTGCGGAAGCTTTTCTTATAAACACGCATACGGATACTGGATGTTTATAATTTTCTGCTTTGAATTTTTCATGAACGCGACCCTCATTTTATTGTTAAGTCTCTGGGCCATATTGGTTTTTGTTCGTTTTTACCTTACCGAAATATTTAGGCCTGTAAGGAATAAGCAAATAGACCGGAATACGTAAAGGTACACCTTTACGTTTACCGCGCACACTACTCAATAAAAAGCTATATAAAAAGTTAAAAAGTTGAATGCTGTGTACACTCCTAAGTGGCAAGCATATATGTGATATTGATCACAAAAATAAGTGAATGTTGGATATGTATTGCTGTCAGTGTGCCTATTTAAATAAATAAATAAATAAAATAGATGAATATGAAGATCGTCTTTTGTTTCGCATTCAGTCCGTCCCTTATTCAATCATCTTTTTTGTTCCAATCGATATCAGATTGACGTGATACATAAGTACAGTTGACCCAACTCAATCATGACTAACTTTGCCGTTAATTCCTTGGAAACCATAAAAATAGTTAAGTTTTCTTTTCTATCGTGTATGTCGCACTTAGTACGTTTTAAATATGAATAAAAATAGGTCATTACGGCTTAGGGTTCATAACATAATTCAGACACCCGTATTCACAAACGTCACTATAAGGTCTCACAATTCTCGCGGACGCATAGCGTCCGAACTGCCAATCACACGTAATACGTAAAACAAACGAACCAATCACAGAGCTCTATTTCAACGCAGTGCGTTCGCATGGGCAAGGGTATTTTCAGTATTGTTCTTGAATTGTTTCTTGTTTTTTTGCACAGCAGAAAAAGAAAAAGAAAATTACATTGTGACAGTGTGTCAGATGCCAAGTAATAGTCCGCCAATGTGAAAAAAAAAATGAATGACAGAGGATCACAGCCCAGCCAGTCAGTCAGTATCTAATAAAATGATAACAGGTTCGTCACCAAGGCAATGTCTGTTCAAGCTATTTTCAACCTACTTGTATTTGAATGACTGTAAGAAAAGTGGGTCATGACATGATTCAATTTGGTCGACTGTGCATTATGTTGATAAAATATTTGTGTGTATGTATTTACTGGTTCTTGATGATCAATATCACGATATTTTTTGCTAAGTAATAATAACCATAATATAATAGATGAAATTAATACTTTCACATCCAGGCGTTTTAATTATGAGCACTCCTCTGTGCGCCAGCCTTTTCGTCATTATTGTAATTCTATAAAACGATATATAAGGAAGAATTATAAAAGTAACGCCTTTTAATCATTTTTTGTACGTTAGAGTAAATAATGTAGGTATTTAATTATAAAAAAATATAAAGTGCTTTTTCTTAAAAAAAACAAAACAAAATGCCCTTTTTGGCAAAACAAAAAAAACTCTAAATAAATAAATAAATATTTGACAACATCACATCACATATTGCTCCGATTCCAAAGTAAGTAGCTAAAGCACTTGTGTTATGGAAATCAGAGACAACGGTGGTGTCACAAACATCCAGACCTGAGCCAATATAGAAAAGTTCGTTTTCTAAATTGACCCAACCGGGGATCGAACCCGGGACCTCAGAGATGGCGACACCTTGAAAACCGCTTTACAAAGCCACTCGACCACGGAGGTCGTCGTTACTTATATTTTATGCACGCATAACTTTTCACAGAACAGCCACAATTTCAAATTCCGTTGTTATTTGATACAGTATACCTCATTTTAATTTTGAAAAAAGACCGCCAAATTTTTTGTCAACAAACTATTTGAAGAAAGCACAACGTAAAGAGCAATCTTCATATTTTTGGCCCTTCCTTCCGTCAGTTGAAAAGTCAGAGACAATTTTCGACGATATGCCGATACAATCTGGTTCGAGGTGAAGCGAAGAAAAATGAGGCGAGTCGACCTATTCCAATAGTGTTGTCTACTGGATTTAGATATTGATGTGAAATGTGTTTTTTCTATCGTGAACAGAAATGAAATTTCGAATGTTTCTTCTTTTTGAACTTGATCAACAAGTTACTTGAAATAATCTTTGATAAAAAACTGTGTCTTTTATATTTATTTTCTCAACTTCCCTTTTTTAACTTTTCTTAATTTTTAATAAGTGTTATAAATATTGTTCAAAACTGTCTGGGAATCAAAATACAATATAAATTAATCTAACTAAAAAAACCAAATTAATAGTCAAAGCTGTCCAATACATCTGTTATTTTGACAAAACTTTTAAAATAACCATAAAATAAATTTTAAATCCTACAAGAACAAATTTAAATCCTACAAGAAAAAATTTAAATCGTACAAGAAGAAAAACAAACAAGGCACACCACTATAACCAAAGTAGCACGAACGCTATCTCATTGACAAAATGGTCCGCCAACCTTGGTCCGTAAGTCCGTAACGAATAAAGTTACGTTATCGACCTTGGGCGATACTACGAGTGATCCTTGGCTCACTTTCATATTTTACTATTTTGATGTTTTTATTGACTGCATCACTAGGGGTGCAAACTTATTGTTCATGAAATCCAACTAAAAACGTTAAATTTGCTACAGTGGATTTTTTTTTTCACACAGCGTCATCTAGCCTCAAACTAAGCAAAGCTTGTAATATGGGTATTGGACAACTAATATTATACTACTTATATACTTTTTCAATATATACTTATCATACATAGTAACACCCAGACTCGTCACAGAAATCAAAATCCATCATTTCAGTTTCTGCCCGGCCAGGAATCAAACCCGGGACCTCTTGCGTGGTAGACCGGCATGTTGATCACTGCACCACTCAGGTCGTCATAAGAATTAAGATTTCAAAGCCTCTATGAATAAGGTTTAGTTTACATCTCAACATTATAACAATTCCGTACTTCTATTGTTTGGACGCAAAATGTGGTATTTACACGATTCGACTTGACAGGCAACTTGGCATGCGATTTTAATCAATTAGCGCTTTTTATCGACAATCGCTTTTACAATCTAATCGCAAACCTAATTTCAATGTGGTGGCCATTAGAATTTACATTGCGCTTATTGACTAAAGTTGCTTGCCAAGTCGACCCGTGTAAATACCACCTAAGCTTCTAAAATATTCTCAAAGGCATTACGGTTTCATTTCCCCATAGATTCTAATATGCAGGACGTATTATACTTATCTTAGGAAGTTATGAGTATTAAACGTAAATGCGACTTAACGTTCATGTGGAATACTGGACTTAAACTGCACCAAAGCAGGTATTGTTTTGAAGATACTTTGCAAGATGCAATTAAAATTATTATTATGTGACGAGTACATAAGCATTTCTTTCTAGTCTTAGGTATTTAAATTCTGATCTAGGTATTATATTTATTCCTCACTCTACAAGCACTGAGGAGCTCGGTGGCGCAGTGGTTTAGCGCCTGACCCTGCGATTGTGGAGGTTAAGCAACTTTCGCAAGGGTCAGTCATGGGTGACCAAAAATTTATTATCTCGAGCTCTTTCGTGCTTCGGAAACGTTAAGCCGTTGGTCCCGCCCGGCTGCATTTGCAGTCGATAACACCCACCAATCCGCATTGGGCCCGCGTGGTGGGTTATGGCCCATCCTCCTTATCCACCCATAAGGAAGGCTTGTGTCCCAGCAGTGGGGACATTAATAATGACTAATATGTATGAGTGCGAGTTGTCGTCATTGTAAGTATTTTAATTTGCAGATAATACCTTAAATAAAAAACGGCAGTATTATTTTGATTAATGTAAAAGCTTTTTTTAATTTACCCTGGCTAATTCACAAACACACAAACGAGGCTGAAACTTTTTTACTTTTAACCATTTTTTATTATGTAAACTTTTTCGTTGCCGATGAGGTAACTCTATGGCCAACTACGTAACCAAATTCAGTTCTATTTTTATTAGAATTATTTTCCACCCTAGGGTTGAATACAGTGTTTCTACCTGCTGCTCTGTTTAAATATACATTACTTTTCGAGTATGAAAAATGAAAAGTGTTTGATCGCAATAACATCTTGATGCCAAACAGCCAGACAGCCAGTATTATTATGGTAGATGGGGGGACCCAGCTAAAAAATGTTAACAAAACAAAATCAATTCGGTCTTTGATTCACCAAAGGTTACGTATGTAAGGGTTAAATCCTTTAGAAAATATTCCATGATAAGTTGAAACGGTTAAAACCTTTTTCGTAATAGCCTCACTGTTGTGTTTAAAAAGTGGAAAAATGAGATGTGAGTTCGGCGAACCGTAACGAGAACATTCGGGCTACGTCAAAATCACATTTGCCCGTGTGAATAAGTGCCACTAAAAACTATAGCATTGAATTGAAATCCTTTTATGCAAATAGGCTTAATGCATTCTGTTCCAGTTGATGTCGTTTATTGAAGCTCAGAAAGAGATTCTGAAAAAAAACAATATTAAAGATATCTAAATGATATATTTTTCTCCAAGTTTTCAACCTTTTCTTGAATTCACCATCAGCCATTTTTAATGTCCCCACTGCCGGGGCACAGACCTTCCTTATGGGTGGATAAGAAGGATGGACCATAACCCACCACGCGGGCCCAATGCGGATCGGTGGGTGTTAACGACTGCAAATGCAGCCGGGACCAACGGCCTAACGTTAACGGCTTAAAGTTTCTTGCGCCCGTTTTTCTTATCAGTTAAAAAAGTCTGGAACGGGTGGTAGGAAAATATAGACAATTTAAAAGCGCTTAATTACTAAGTTTATTTAAATAAACTTTGACATTGACTTTGACTTACGTGCCTTCCGAAGCACGGAGGAGCTCGAGATAGTAAATTTTTGGTCACCCATCCCATGACCGAGCCTTGCGAAAGTTGCTTAACCTCCGCAATCGCTGGGCCAACCGCTAAACCACTAGGTTATAATATTATCATGCCAATTATTATTACAAACAGCACAATCTCGTAGCAGGTGCTACGACTAGTAGTGTGTAGCATCGCCTGCGCTAATGGAGCGCGCTACGTAAGTTTCGTAGTCCGCGCTGTGCTACGTACGCGCACGATGTCCATGTAGCAGGTGCTACGACTAGTAGTATGTAGCATCGCCTGCGCTGATGGAGCGCGCTACGTAACTTTCGTAGTCCGCGCTGTGCTACGTACGCGCACGATGTCCATGTCAGCCTGGTCTATTTATGGAGCTTTTCTTTTTGAGCCAACACCATACACGAGAAGTTTAATTCAGTGTAGGTATTATTCTTGAGAGTTGTTTCCCTCGCTTTATCTTTATTTTATTTTTCTTACATGTCGCTTGATGCATCCTTTATATTGATTATACTCACTAAATAAAAATGATTTATCAAAAACTTTTATGAGTACGTGCTACATCAAATACACTCAAACCACACACATATTTATCACGCTAACTGCAAAATAGAAAAATGACTACTTAACCCATTAAGGCCCGGAAAATGAACACAATAGATATTCCATTGTTATCCCACCGAATTCGGCCGCTCGTGCGTTGATGAATTGAAGATAGTATTATTTCTATAATCCAAAGAGGCAAATTTATTTATAGTCGAGTTCTTATCAAAAATGTATTGGGCACATTTTTCTTTTAATTTAGAAGAACTCCTTGAATGCCTGTTTGAAAGTACTAGTTTGGCATAACACAGTCGTTGTTTCTGTTTACAGTTTGTTTTCGATTACCTTCTTAGTACTGGAAATTCTAGAAACTGCTTTTTAAATTGAATGTAGAATATCTTATTTACTAATTATTGTCTTTTAAACTTTTTTATTGCCTGCCTGATTCCTTAATTTCCGCTTCTACGTAATAGAGTAATGAAACATCGACTGACCATAAAGTGAAATGTTTTTTTCATTAGCACTAAAATGTACAAAGTTACTGCTGATTATTTTGGTGTTTAAATCAATCTTAAACGGGTTTTTTAATGGATGGTAAGAGAAGTTAAAATGGAAGTTTATTTAACCACTATCTTTTAATTATTAGACAATAGTTTAAAGGTATGATATATTATTCTGTTAAGTTACTGTATTAAGGAGATGAACTTAATGTCATTGTATCAATAATTGAAATTGTACCGAGGTTTGAGACTATATTGCACAAAAAAAACCAACAGGGTCACTTAAATAGAGTGAAAACCATTGATATAAGTTCATTAAAATCAAATGACTGCCCTCAAGTTCAAAACATTTTGAGTAGTGGAAAACAGTTTTATTAGTTCACTATCTGTTTGTATCTATTTCAATCTCCACTGAATTATATTTGAGAAAAAATCCTAAATCCAAGACGTAAATCTTCCTAAGACCGCATCCTACGAAAAAGGATATACTCTTTATTAAAAGGAACTGCAAATAATTTCGCACGTCGTTCCGACCTCTGGAGAAATATCCTCGGTCGTAAAAAGGATCATAAAGTTAATGTGCCAAATACAACTACGGTCAGCGGAATCGAATCATCTCAAACCTTAATAGTATTTAAGGCGCAGACGCTGGAAAATGCATTGAAGTTAGTTCAATCAGCAAACAGCTACGAGAATTACTTTCAGTGCATTTGATTGTATGTATAAAAATACTGCAATCAGAAATTGATCTATAACACTCTTATTGTTCCCCAGGCATTATCTAGAACTTAGCTTGAAGGTAAATTAAGCCATACTTGGAAAATGGCTTTTTAGATAGATTAGATAAAGCAAAAAAAGCAGTACTGTTTGCAAAACTTTGTCATCACATCATCATCATTAATTGTCAACCACATGAGGCCTACTGTTAGCTACAGACCTCCCGCTAATCCTGTAGGTGGTCCCTTCACGAGGATCTTTTGCACTGCCTGCTCTCATCGGCTTTAAAAATCCTTCATCAGATCGTCGGTCCACCTCACTAATAAAAAAATCTTTGTTCTATGGTCCACCTGGTGGGGGCCTTCCTACGGAACGTTATCTGCTGCTGAGAATTAAAACTTTGAATTTAAATTCAAACTATCTTTTATTTATTTATGAACTAAGTTCAATATTTAATAAACAAAAAATATTTAAAGCGAACCTTAAAACAAACTGAATTTATACTTGTTGATTATCTTTTCCCTCAATTTGCAATAAACAACAGACAATAATAATTATACGCCTTAACAAAAAGTTTTCATAAACTTCAGCTCCTTTCCGATCAAATCAATTATTTAATCGGAAACTCGCTACTGCTTCTATTTCTAGAACGCTGAGCATAAGGAATTTAATTATTCAAAAGATCGTAAAAAATGCATCATTCTTGTATCGGAAAATAAACTTTATATCCTCTGTGGTAAAAATACTTTTCCGTCACGTTTTTTTTGACCGAGCGAGTGCGAAGCGCAAGTTAAGCGTCTCCGTTTCAGCTTGGACAAAAATGTTTTCCGTCCGGCTGTTCCGCTGTCCGGCTGTCTGTCTTTTCTCCTTTACAGGTTGCATTTCTCAACCGATTCTCGTGAAATTGTGTAACCAGCTTCTATAATTAAATGGATTTTTTTTTCAATTCAGTTTTTCGAAGTTTTTCAAAATGGCGGAGATATGGAGAAAAATGATATTTCAGCCATTTCGAATACTGTTCAAATAAACGCGAGATCTACAGCTCTACAGAGCCACTAGCTCTATATAGATAGATTGTTTACACAGGCTGAAAAAGATGTTATTGGCAATCTTTTAAACTAAGAATCTAACCGCGATATTAATAACTATGGGACAAAAATTTCTCAAATCAAAGTGTTCAAAGCTTAAGGTGAAATAAACATAAAAAAATCACTAGTAAAAGATTACTAATGCTAAATAAAATAAATTAGTTACAATATTTTATATAACTTAAACCTAATAAAATTTCATGTTTTTTGCCATCAGTAATCTTTTAATTACCTATGAGATATAGTTAAATAGTTGCCAGACGTTATTGTTTTTAAATAATATTATTATAAAATAATAGGATTATTGCGTTTTTAAGCAGAGCCAGAATCACAATACTCATGGCTACTGGACATAGACATTGTTAAATATAAATATTTTGGCTTTGTTTAAATACGGAATTTCCTTTTTTTCATTTGGAAGCTTAAATCATTAAAATATACCGTTCGTAATTGACTAATGGCTGGCGGTAGTAAAATGTATCCAATAATTACTCAATAAGCCCTCTTGCTCTATAAATTACAAAATTATTGATCATCCTGCAAAAAGGTTGAATTGCCGTCGTAAAACTGTAATTTTTGCATTACCTTAATTTTCTTAATAGGGATTTCTTTATTAATCCATTTTATTCGAGCTTTTTTAACGATTTTTACAAGCTAAAACATTTTATTATGTACAATACAGAGTAACTTTAAAAACTAATTAAACATATTATATTCTACAAAATATTTTTTATGATGTAAATAAAGTAATCCAAATAAAATTTCAATTCATTCGGCATTAATACAAAACCGCATTATTATCACCGTAACACTTAAATTCGCCGTGAATTAGAATAGCCAATTATCGGAATTTCGATTAAAATCGATACTCGATACCCGTATCGTATACCGATCACGGACGCATTAGTCCAATGTAATGGAACGCATTGTGCGGTCACATCCAGAGCATAATTTATATGACTAGGTTGTATGTACAGGCTGAAAGAGGTGCTATTGTGTGCTATTGGAACTCTGCCATAATCAGCGCGAGAGTATCGATAAGGCTTATCTGGAAGTGACAGTGTGTGTTGTGTCGTGTTTTTTTTCTTATAAACGGCTGGGCTTTATTGCTGTAGCGACACATTTTGAAGTAATGACTTTCGCGAAAAGTGTAATGTACATATTATTATTTTAAATTTACTGAAAGAATTATTATATAGCTTGCTCTCTAATTCAGATTAATAAATCCCGTTTAGTAAGAGTGGTGTTAGTTTTATACCAAGATGTTTAATGAAGATATTTTATCGGACAGATAATGGTAAAAATACTAAAAGCCTGTTTCACAATCAAAAAGTAAGTTCTGAGTAGCTTACTTGACAGCTTATTTGACATATTTTTCTTATCACAGCTGTCAAATCATCTGTTAAGTAAGAAACTCAGAACTTACTTTTTAAGTCCTAAGAATAAGAATCAAAATGATTGTAACTTGAGAAAAAAATTGTTGCCTGATTCACTGGAATTTATTTTAAAGTATTTGAGGTAGAGCCAGTTTAATGGATTATTTTACTTCAGAAGTAAATAGAGCCGTGTAAGCAGTTTCAAAGTTTCAAAACGTAGGTAAGCAGTTTTAGTTATAAGATATTATTTATAAAATAAAATTATAAAAACGATCGAGTTTTTTAACCCATCAAGGTCCGGAAAATAAGACACAAAGATTTTCCATTGTTGTCCGGCCGCATTCGGCCACTCGGGCATTGATTAATTAAAGTTCTCATTTCATGAAAAAAATACTGAACAAAATTACTACCATTGAAATGTCAAAGTTTCAGAATTTCGTCATAATTACTTCAAGTCCAAAAGTTTAGTGTTCAAAATCATAACTTTTCAAAACTTTCAGCTTCAGTTTACGTAAGCTCTCCTAAAATTACTTTTAATGATCACCAAACTCCTTAAACGAGTACGAGAACAAGCTTCAATTACAACCCCATTTTGCATATCCATATATCCATTATAAAAAAGTTTTACGTCTTCAAAGAAGGTGGTATTCTTTCTGTCATAATAAATTTTAAGGCCAATCATAATGATATAGCTTTGGAATCGTCACAGTACATATAAAGCTCACCCTTCAGCGAGCGGAAAATGAGACACAATAAATATTCCATTGGTAACCGGCCGCATACATGCATGCATGCATTCCGCATCAGTATCTCAACTAATATAAGCCCTTTTCTCGTAACGTCATCGGAGCACTATGGTTGGTATTCTTAGTGCGCGCCGGTGCAAGCGGAGCGAGGCGTGACACAGCATTGACCGACACGAGCGATACGACGCGGCAATCGTGGTTGGCCACCTGGGCGCGAGTTCTAAGCATGGTTCGCAGAGTAGAACCATGCTTAGAACTCTCGTAGCGACGTGTGTCTGTATGAGTACGCTGATTCAGACGTTTGTTGACCGAGTGAGTGCGAAGCGTTTCTGCGTTTCCGTTTCAGCTTGGGCAAGAATGCTTTCGTATGTCTGTCTGGATGTTCTCCACTACAGGTCACATTTCTGAAATTTTGTGAGCAGGTTCGATAGGTAATTATTATGGAGTTTGTTGGCGAATCAGTTAAATTAAAAAAAAATCGGAGACACGAGGTTGATTTGGAAAAAAAAGTTTTTAAGGTTTGTGCTAAAAAATGTGTAAAATTTATCAAGTTTTAAAATCAGCAAGTATCAAGATAAATATTTGTCTGTTTTTGCATAGACTCGCGAGGTATATGAATCTTTACTTATTTTTGCTGAAAGTTGATTTATATTATAAAAACTTTTCGATATAGCAACTGGTGCTATTATTGCGATATTAACGCATTAATATGTATGATGAACGTCTCTAAATCGCCGCGCATACTAAGTTTTGTGGTGAAGCAGGTTGTCAAGTGGAAGGCCGCCGCCGGCGTCCGAGTCATTAGTGTAAGTTGTAGGGAATTAATAAGCGGGCCGCAATTTGTGATGAGTTTAGAAACCCAGATTTAATACTTTTTACCAAGTCTGCTGCTATTATTGCGATATTAACGCAATAATATGTATGATGATCGGCGCTAAATCGCCGCGCACACTAAGTTTAGTGGTGAAGCAGGTTGTCAAGTGGAAGGCCGCCGCCGGCGTCTGAGTCACTAGGAAATAATAAGCGGGCCGCAATTTGTGATGAGTTTAAAAACCAAGATTTAATACTTTTTACCAAGTCTCCGCGAGCAGACTATAGTTGCTTTACTGCTTTACCTATATTATGTAAAATATTCTTCGGAATCGCACTCAAGGGAACAATATCTAGCTCACGTGCCGGCTTAGCGCATTAATCTGAGGGATGTTACCGCTCCAAGAGACCGCTTGCATAATAATTTGGCTTCGGATATGATGGTTGGGTTTTTTTTTCAATCGTGGTGTTTACCCTCTTAGACGGATTAAAGCTTATTGCTGACTAAACAAGGAACTCTTCTTTAGGTAAACCTGATGCTAATGGGGAGAGCAGTGAAGTAACGATGAAATGGTTGTCAATGGGAATACTTAAGTATATTATTTAATACCATTTCAAACTAAGTTTCATGGCTTAGTAAACGAATTATGTAATGTTACTGTATGCATTTTGAAAATAATAAATAAACTAAAAATATGTCAACATTTCACTTAATGCATCTTATTTTTGATTTCCTGATTAAGAAAAATTTAACATTTTTTGGAATAGGTTCCTATTTAAGAAAATTATCATTACTATAATAAAAAAAATCCTATCATCACATCATACAAATAATTGGAAAGTTCCTTGCAGTCGGGTAAAGAGTCATAGGTAATATTTTTCTTGTTTAATGAATGCATGATTTATTCAGTGACAAGACAATCAATACACAGTCTAATATAGATACATTTAAATAAATATAAGAAGAAATGAAATGGCACCGAAAAAGCATTTACTCACAAAAAACATTATTTGCATAATGTCGCAGCATTCTTAAACGCCACGACGCCTTTCGTTAAATTGTTGTTAAATTCAGTACATGTACATGTACAATCTCAAATTATTTCCCATTCCTCCAAAATGTCGAATGACGCATTTCTTCGTAAGTCCCTAAAACAGCAACGTTGCTAAGATTGTTTTACGCATAATAATATTTCTGTGCAAAGTTAATAACAGAATATTATGTATTTAACACATTAATTACTCGTTCATTTCCAAGCAATGCTTGTCTAATCTAACTGCTCCCAAATAAAGCAATTTACGATTTCACATATCATTTAAATAATCGTTTCGTTACGTCAACAAATTTCAACGTTCAAATAAAACCTTGTTTCGTTGTTGTAAGTGTCATGTTTGCAATTGTAATTTTCTGATGTGTCTTTTGCTGAGCATTGTTCTGCTCTGTGGTCGGATGTAATTATCCTTATTCCAGCCACAGTTTAGGATAAGGGAAAATTTAATCAGCGCTATAATTGAAAAGCGCGATATTTTCAATGGATGTTATTTGAGAATTGGTAGTACGTTGCAGTCGATTTGATGAAATAATTACGTACTATAGCTAAACACTTGTATACGTAATAGATTAATAAGCTCAATGGCGCAGTGGTTTAGCGCCTGGCCCAGCGATTGCGGAGGTAAAGCAACTTTTGCAAGGGTCGGTCATGGGATGGGTGACCAAAAATGTATTGTCTCGAGCTCCTCCTTGCTTCAGCAGGCACGTTAGGCTGTTGGTCTCGGCTGCATTTGCAGTCGTTAACACCCACCAATCCGCATTGGGACCGACCCCTCCTCCTTATCTACCCATAAAGACCTATGCCCCTACAGTGGAGACATTAAAAATGGCTTTACGAATACCACCGATCTTTGCGAAAGTTGCTTAACCTCCACAATCGCAGGGTCAGGCGCTAAACCACTGCGCCACCGAGCTCCTCTTTCGGCAATATCCTCACTTAACATCAGGTGAGATGAAGGCCAGCAAGTACTAGCGAATTGAACGCAGAACGCCAGAATGTGTGGCCGCTTTCAGTCTGATGAAACCCTTAGATAAGTGTTCACTAGAGTATAAAATAATGTTCTAAAGCTTACATTGTTTAGTTGTTGTATGTAAATTGGGTAAGGTTGTCGAGAAAGCAAATGTACTACAGTAATATCTATTGTTTAGAAGATGATTTGATGCCTGCGCAAATTTGCGAGGAAACAATAGAACCACGATATGAATAAACAATTTCTGGTGCTTTAATAACAACATTATTACAAATACCACATAATCTGCATTATCTGATAAGTTTAGTTATTAAGCTTTTACAATATAATTTTCACAGTTTGTAAAATGGATAAAACGTTATTTGGCGACCTAGATCAAATTTGACGTTGCGTAACAAAACATTACACGATTCCAAAAACAAAGGCGTTGGAGCAAAACTAGGCTTAAAATATTGCAATGTAGGATATAATGACACAGCCATAGTATCTAAAATCGAACAAAGACAAAGCACGAAGTTTTGGGATTTTATTAAAATTGCAATATGGGCACTTGGGCATTCGAGTTACTTTGTGACATTTTAATGTTGAATATATTTATGTTAATTGCATCTTATGAATGAAAAAATATCTTAAGCATCTTGGTATTAATATAAAAAATAAATAGCTCCAGCGATTATAATTCTGTACTAAAAATACTAAACACACTTGGGAATTAGTAGGAGATTATGAATGTGACATACTTGGAAATTCGATATAAGTAGGAAATTGAACAAAGTTTTTTACTATTGATGTTTTTAAACCTACATTTTTATGTTACTAAAAATGTTGCCAAGACAAAATAATGGAAAAAAAAGTTGCGTGATACCATATGATATCGGACTCCTAGATAATATTATATTAGAAAAAGAAAATACCTGGCCGTGTGTATCGAGTATCGTATTTATCTAATATTCTTATAACTAAAAGAAGTCCCCTAAACGAGATTGGCTGTTACTTTTCTGGTTTCCGAAAAACAATTGTTCGTGTCTGAAATTTTATATCTGTTCGATTTGTGACTCTGTGGCATAACGTCGGACGCAGATGGGTGCCCATTGAGGACGGGCAAGATTCCAAAAGTTGATTATATGGTGTCTAGCTGGTAGCCAACCGAGCACTCCAAGAATGCCATAGTTGCTTAAAGCACCTCATAAATTGTATAAATTATTGCTATCTACAATAAAAGGTACGAAACGACCTAAGCTTGGTTATTCAGCATGTAGTTTGTAAGGCTATGAATATTAATATTACTAAATTGTTTCTGCTTGCTTACTCCCGAGTTTCTGAGATAATGCATTAATATATAATAAAACTTATCTTTTGTCTTTTGGTCATAGTGTAAAAACAAACTACAAGTATTTTGAAGGACTTTCGTGTTTGATGTGATAAAATAGTTAATAGTTTAAATACGTTGTAAGTATTCGACGGATTATTTATTTAAACATTCAATATCTTCTGACGATACGTAAGTAATGACGAGGCTGAAAGTGGAAGCGAACTTTACACATAGTCAACAAGGAACCATCTATCTTACTCGTAACTAAACAAGACACAACTATGTTAGCATTGTTAAAACGACAAGCGTTAAGTGAGATGTCAGTAAGTTCCTGAAGGAAATGAAAGCAAGCAGGCAACAAGGCTCTATCACCAATCGATAAAAAATACACTCGGGAATGTTTTGGTCCGAACAATTATCATTAAAATCATATTTCGTAACTGACCGTTTCATCGTTGCACAGCTCAACCACAGGAAAGATTTGGCTGAAGTTTGGCATTATGAAATGTAATGAAATGAATTGAAATATTCTTTATTCAAATAAACTTAGATATTAAGTGCTTTTGAATGGTCTATATTTTCCTACCACCCATTCGAGACTTTTTTAGCTGACAAGAAGAATGGGCGCAAGAAACTTATCAGCTTTGTCAGAAATCAGAGGAACGATATTTACAAAGAAATTATGTCGTTACCAAATACCTTCATTTAAAACAACATAATTAAAAAACAATAAAGGTATTAAAAACTGAAAATTAGGATAGTTACTTATAATGTTACATCCATGCATTGCTGTCTTTTAAATAATCTTCTACTTTGTAATAACCTTTGCTCATGAGCGTCTTTTTAACATTCATGCGTTATAGTCTGTTGTTATGAGATAGGATTCCAGTAAAATAGATTTTTGAAAACCTACGTGGCGAGTGGAACTCCACTCAAAAGAAATCGCTAACAGTAGCTGATATTGGTTTCACTCTTAGCCACATTCAAAACCCTAAAAGAGTCTGATGATGGAGCGAGTTTTCCCAGAAGAAGCATATTTTACTCGGAGCTACAAAGTAACAGACCGCAGAAATGGTAATAGATCTGGATTTCATTCCTGTCTACTATGATAGTATTGGTATAAATAGCATTATCAATTATAATTAATTGCCAATCGTCTATTAGTATTCATTAAATTAATCATAGGTAGTTGCTAAAACTAATTATTGCTAATAATCATCGACTACGTGAAATCGTCTGCATTCGCGTCCAATCATATGAAATAACACGACCGCGCTAATTAGCAACTGTCTGCTGATGCTGCTAATGCTTAATAATTCGTTCGTTGCGAATGAAATCAACTCCGACAGTTCACGATGATTTTGATGAGTGAGAAAGAAGATAGCATGTTTGTTTGCAGCGCAGTTTCTTAAAACTTTAAGTGAAATGCTTGTGTTTCTCTAAATTACTTTTTGATTATAAATGCATCATCATCTTTTTAATCATCATCTTCATCATCATATCACGTTCATAATCATCATCACCTTCATCATTATCATCATCGTCATCATCAATTTACTTTGGTGAAGGCAAACACTAAATTGCGAAGTGAAAAAACACAGGCATTACACAAATCATAATATTAAAAATAATACTATTAAAAAAATATAATTAAAAATC
Source organism: Catoptria pinella (assembly GCA_963556745.1). Classification (NCBI taxonomy): domain Eukaryota; kingdom Metazoa; phylum Arthropoda; class Insecta; order Lepidoptera; family Crambidae; genus Catoptria; species Catoptria pinella. Next base: position 10,464,839 of record OY750774.1, on the reverse strand, counting down.
ATAGTAGCAATAGCAATTAGCATAGCAATAGCACTTAGCATGTTAAATATGAAAATTAGCATTCTAATGAAATTAACGAAAGTCCGCATTAATTTCCATTACTACTATGGTCAAAGACAAAATCCTGGATATACATTAACAAAATTGTAAATACAGGCAACGTAGTCCTAACTATCAGAACGAGGTATAACCTTTTTACCTAAAGAAAAAGTATAAAAAGAAACTCGAACCAATCCACTTACAAGTTGGCATATTTCTGTTATAGTACGCGGTCCATTAGGGATAAATGAGGTTGGTATACCGTTACCGAAACGTAACGTAAACGCACACGAGAAGTTTGCCAGCACAATAACCGAGAACTGCCCGCGGCTAATGATCTCTAACTCCTTTCGGATGTTTCTTAATATGCTGCTGTTGGTTGAATAACAGTTCAATAATATTATTATTAGTTGTTTTTTTTATAATTATGCGCATTGTGATAACATTTTTTTTTCCAAATTATCTACCTACATACGTACTAGCAAATTGGTTTGTTATTCGTGAAAAAATACACTTCAATGTTCCTTTGACTTTATAGAACTATCATGAGTTGTTTATAATATCGTTGTCTACGTATGTGACCAGTTATTTTTGCTCGTCAGTGTATGATTAGTTTGCATGTAAATCTCAGTCCAATTACGTAACATCGGAATAGTTTGCTCGCTCACAATGCTCATAAACCCACGTTCTTTCATAATTCAATCTGATATGCGAAATAACACTCCCGTATGATGCGTAATAAGTCTTGCACAATGCATTAGATAAATACTATTTCATTTATGGACAGATGAAAAAAGAACGATTACACTTGAATAAAAAATACTACTTTTTTTTGAAGCAAGCTCCGTTTTCGGTAAAATATTTATAAATACGATACTTACGACCTCCGTGGTCGAGTGGCTTTTGTACACCGGTTTTCAAGGTGTCGCCATCTCTGAGGTCCCGGGTTCGATCCCCGGTTGGGTCAATTTAGAAAACGAACTTTTCTATATTGGCTCAGGTCTGGGTGTTTGTGATACCACCGTTGTCTCCGATTTCTATAACACAAGTGCTTTAGCTACTTACTTTGGAATCGGAGCAATGTATGTGAAATATTTATTTATTTATTTATTTAAATACGATTTCATTTATGGACAGATGAAAAAAGAACTATTACACCTGAATAAAAATTACTACTTTCTTGAAGCAAGCTCCGTTTTCGGTAAAATATTTTTCTAGAAATAAAAAAGAACGATATCTCAATGTCAATTTAAGTATAATAACTACTAGAAGCAAACTTCATGTTCGATAAGTGAAGTAGTAAGCTTCGCTAAGGAAAATATATGTTCGTGAGCCATCAGGTGAGCTTTTGTCGTGCCGACAATAAATGATGAAGTGCCTCAGCGCAGAATAATCTTCAATATCATGGTTACTTACTTCACCAAGCGGAGGCCGGGATCGGAGCTCAATATACCCTAAATCGAGTGAAAATTTACCAATCTGGTAAAAGTGTCGTTTTATAAACGACTGGTGCTGAAGTTAGGATGGTTATTCACTGGCTACATTCGCGTGTAATGTAGCAGGTAATTGTTCAGATTCGAGTATTACACTAGTGAATGTGTAGTTTGGTAAACATTAACAGCCTAAAAATGAAGTAAATTTTTGACTGATAAGTTATTAAAAATTTAAAATTGCCGCAGTAAATAAGTAAGTCTCCAATCAAACAAAAAATTCAACTCAGTTAAAATACAACTATCTGCAGGTGCAGAAATCTCCTAACACCAAATCGATGTTACAAGTTCATGCAACCAATATGTGAGGTGAGCATTCGAACACATGCTAACTTCACTCATTGTTACAATTTGTTTTATTTATTTATATATGAAAAAGCTCTCATTAAGTACGTCTATCTGACGCTACTTCGTAACGCATTTCCTAAAAAAACTAAATTGTTACATTAAACATAATCACACCCAGTGACTGACAGCCTTAAATTGAGTAAAAAATCAACCAATCTGGACCGGTCCGGAATTTGAGCCCTAGAATGATAGAATTTGAAAAATATAACACAGAGTTTTAAACTGTACTATTAATGTAATCTGTAAAACACTCACTTGTTCACATAATTTATAAACGCTATTATTTTAATGTATTATTGTAATTAGTAATAGACATTTTGGTTTGTCTGTAAATTATCTGTAAAGTTTTCGTATTTAATTGTTCATTTTCGCCTCTTTTGTTGAATTTCGAAATACTTATCAATTTTTGGGACAACAAAATGTTTTGCTAATGTTTTAGCTAGCTTACAAAACATGTAAAATCCATTTATTCACTAAAAGCATTGTTGTGCGATCTATTTTTTTCTAGGGTGCAACATCATTAAATTTCCATCGATTGTGTTGGTATGAAAAATACCTGTAGCAAGAAAACACAACGGAATCAGCAATCAAATAGAGTAATTTTGTGTGGAAAATTTTAGTTCCTCTTACGGAGCTAGATGGCGTTGTGCCACTTTCCATGCAAAAGAACTGGTTTCAATTGATTTTGATAGTTTTCTTGCTAAAGATACTAATAGCAATGTAGGTGCTGTGTAACAGTGTTTATTACTAGGGTTCCTTGAAGCGGTGACAATCCACAAATCATAAAAAACTCATGGTATGATGTCACGGTGACGTGATGAATATTTTGAATGATTTCTATCCATTGAAGCGTTTCTCCCATTTGCCAATCAAGTGCTCAGTGTGGCGACAATTTTTGCTAGACATAGTGATGCATTGAAAACGATTTGTTCGTGAGAAGCATTTTTTGTGCTGGGTATGTTTGGAGGGTGGGGGGAATCTAATCTGTGTTCTATAATCGAAGCTGAAGGGAACACATTCGGCATCTAATATTACATTGGTGATATAACATCTATCTGTTCTTCGATTGTACAACCTATAGAGTTATGATTTTGGCCTAGTGTTTACCTTTAAAACGCTTATTTTCATCACTATTAACTTTTATTGTTTCACCTAAACTAGCATGCTTTAGTCTCTACATAATCTACTGCACTAAGTTTGTTGAGGATCACATTACTTTAGACCACACAGATTTTTCCATAGCACTATCTCTCTCCGGCGCTTTAAAAAGTCATTCGCTAGAGTGAGAAAACCGCTCGGAGTCGACCGGCTAACCAATGCCGATGAGCGCGCGCCGAGTGGTTTTTGATCTAAATGAAGGGCTTTTCTATTTGATAAAAAGAAATAAACCTATAGAAGATGCGGTGAATTGCGGACCAATGTAGAGTAGAGATGCTTTTTTGTTTTATGTTTTAGTTTAATTTGGTTGTACAACCGATTCCAGGTTTTGGCGGTGCATAATTCGAATAATTGGAATCCCACCGTTTTAACGTAGGTAACTGTGTCCCCCGTGGCTTCAGTAAACGCACGCCTCAGACGTGCCCGTCGAGTCTGCGACAGTGTTTGCGGACAGAGGAGCAGCCCCTGCGATTAAAAAACAAAATCAAACCAAAGACAATTGATTTGACTTCAAGGACCACCCGTACCTTACACAGCACTTACAACTGCAAAAATTCAATCAACACTAAAACAGTGTAAATGAAAGGATAATGATGTCTAATGGTTCTCATGTATTGAATGATGATGGTTTTTTACACTTACCGCTTACAGTTGTTACGTCATGCGAACTAATCACATTAACGTAGCGATAACATTTAACGCCATTCTATTGCTAAAATGACTGCTAGGGCGCGAAAGCTCCAACGATTTTAATGGCCGAGTGTTGGCAGGGCGAGTATTAAGGAAAAGCTTCGAGTCTTTGAAACATTAATTAGTTAAGACGCGTTTCGCGTCGATTCTTTGCTTACAAATTCATTTGTTTTTAATTAGTTTCGACTTTATCATGAACCTAATAAATTATTATAAGATACTTAGGTATTTTTACCAAATATAGTATGAGAAATAGAGCTTAGAGTAACTTTTAAGTGATGTACTTACCTATTCTTTATACACAGTTCTTTGAAGTTAAACAATGAATTTGAGAAGTGTCAAAGTAAAAATTCAATCATTTACAAATGGAAATTTCATCCGTTTTTCCAAAAAAAAGTCTGACGTCCATTTGATGAATAGCATAACTAAGTAATTTTGAAAACAGCGAAAGCCATTTGCGACATAAAATTTCAGCTCGCGTCTCACAACTAGCGCCATCTATGAGCGGGAGAACTTACCTGTTTGAAAGGCCGCATTCCCCCGTTGATACGTAATGAGTCGGCTGCGATGCCGGCGATTCCATCCCCTGGTTCTCTCAGTTGTCGCAGTGAGGCGCTAGGGTGATGATGGGCGTGGTGAGGGCAGTGCGCCGCGCATGCGCTGGACTCTGGTTGTGAACTCTGTCGGATGATTCTAGTACTTGTCGCTGGTAACAATAAGGCTGGAGGTTGAATGACAGGACAGGTACTAACAGCGTGTAGTGAACTACAACCACAAGGATAGTGTAAAGCAGATCGTACACTTTCTCGGGACACAGATCGCGCTAGTTGTAACGCCGACATTGGTGCTGTGGACTGCCTTCGTTCACAGACGCGACATCTTGCGTATGAGTGTGGAACTAACTGGCAGGTGGTAACTGAGCCTCTGTGGGAGCAGGTAGCGACAGGGGAGACTAATGTTTGAGGTCGGTCAGATTGGTCGCGACATTGTAGTTCTATATCGGGAACACTTCTTGCAGCCCCTTCTTCCATTCTGACTGACGTAGCACTCTCCTCGCTCCCAGGGCCACCAGACAGTTGCGGTCTGAGATGGGTCGTGCAATCCTGCCTTTGTAACACGGGTTTAACAGTTCTGTTTTCAGTTGGTACTATTACGGTTACGGAGGGCCCTGAGACTAATAAGCTGGCAGTTTCGTCGCTGCTCCCGTATCCAGAGTTTGTAATTGCTTCGGTGCTATCTGTTGTTGGGGCTGACATTGTTGGCTGGTTATCTGAAACAAATGATGAAAATATTATTATTTTGACTTCTGACAACTTCTGACAACTACATACCTACCAAATGCTTCTAATCAAATTTATCCCCATTAAGTAGGGTTGCCAGGTGTCCGGATTTAGCCGGACATGTTTGGCTTTTTGACCTCTTGTCCGGCTAAATTTGACTGCGTCCGGCCTGTCCGGCTTTTGTTAGGCTTTTTATGTGACTGCCGCGCGAGTCGCAAGTAATGCCACGACACGACTACCCCGCTGACTGACCGCTGTTTGCAAAGCGGTAATAAATATTGTCCGGCTTTTGGAACATATGTACCTACGGCTATTAGGGTGAAATGTCCGGCCAAATGAAGCGCCGAGTGTTTTTGTCCTGGCAACCCTACCAGTAAGAGACAGCTTTTTTTTATGCTGAGGAAAAACGCATTTACGCGCTGTTAAATGGCGGGTAATAACAACTGGTACCAAGTAACTAATAAATCCATGGTAAACCTTTACTGAGTATAGGTATATATACAAGGTGTTACAAAAATACCCCTAATGCCGAATATGGTATATAGGGACCATCAACGGAACAACTTTTACTATGGGACCAACACTGAAATCGCGAATAAAAATCAGCTGTTTCATACAAAATTTAAAATCGAGAATATCAAAATGTATGAAACAGCTGATTTTTTTTTCGCGATTTCAGAGTTGGCCCCATAGTAAAAGTTGATCAGTTTGATGGTTTCTATATACCATATTCGGCATTAGGGGTATTTTTGTAACACCTTGTAGATAACTGAAAAAGGCCTTTAATAAAAGACATGTTTACATAGGATATGTTACATAAGTTTAATTAAATTAGTGTTTGTTATGTTGTGTGTGTTAAGAAATGCACCTTGTAGAGAACAGACGGACAGCCGGACAGACTTACGAAAGCATTTTTGCCCAAGTTGAAACGAAGATGCTTCGCTCGCGCTTCCTGCTCGCTCGTTCAAAAATAGGTATCTAATTATATTAATTGACAGTTTCAATCAAACGATGTGAAAGTCAATTTTATTTCAATTAATTATGTAGTTCAAATTGAAGTTTAATTTTATGTCCCGGAAAATAGGTTGAAACTGTAACCGATATCGTTAATTGTGATTAATTGCCCGCATATTTGGTTTGTTAATTAAATTCTAAACAAGTTTTAATTATATGGTAGACTAAGTGATTTTGTCTTGCTAACAACAACTAAATGTACTAATATAATACCAAATAATATACTAGAAAAAATACGACTCGCACCAGATCATGTTCTCGGACGGGAATCGAACCCGCGACCCGCTGAGCTACCGAGTCACTAAGTAACTAAGTGACTCGGTAGCTCAGTGGTCAGTGCATTGGACCGGATATCCAAAGGTCGCGGGTTCGATTCCCGTCCGAGAACATGATCTGGTGCGAGTCGTATTTTTTCTAGTATATTATTTGGTATTATATAAAATAGCATTGTGAATGCTTAAATCTCAAAATTTATAAATGTACTAATATTAAAATTCAATGATTTATTGAGGCTTCAATTGTCACACGAAACTTTTTTTTGGCGGCAATTTTTTTGCCACCATTTTTTTTTTCTTGCACCTAAATTTGCCCAAGGCGTACATTATTTTAGTCAAAGCACCACCTCTGTGTCTTTTACCGTTTCGGCAGGCAGTTGACCATCTCCCTAATGGCTAGATGGATTTCCATCAAACGTGGCTAAGAACCATCTCGATCATATTAGCTTTCAATAAAAAAAATTGCATTGAAATCCGTTTAGGCACTACGAATATTCGTACAGACACCCAATATAGGTTTCAAACTTATAACACCCCGCTGCGTCAGGGGTTAAAAATAACTTGTTTGATATATATTTTCAGATAAAATTGATAATAAAACAGTAAATTGTAATGGAATTTAAATTGGATTTAATATGGAAGACGTATATTTTTTCATAACTGCATTTTTAATAACAAACATTATCAAAAATCCGTAACGACAAAAATAAGTAGGTAACGCAATTTTTACTTAAAACAAAAGCTATTTTCTAAGGAATTATGTCGAGCGCGATAAAATAAAATAAAAACCACCCTCAATTTATGACGAAATTCTCCACAAAGTAATAAAGAGCTTTCAACAGACCTACACAACAGGGCTTGTGATAATCGTGTCTCAGTGACAATGGTGTTTTAATGGTACAAATGTTTTATCTCACGAAGGCAGGACGATGTTGTTAAGCATGCACATGCATATTGTTATAGTGTGTCCACATGCTCTTACGCACACTTAAGTAATTTGCATGTGCACGCCTAGCAACTTTCATAGCCGACCCGCCTTCGTGAGATAAAACAACTGTATTTCTTTTACAAGAACTGTGTCAAAAGCAATACAATTGAAATACAATTGGGATACTATTGTTATGTTAACACAGAATCGGGACCCAGTATAATTGATATATTTTTCTCCTCTCTCCACTGGGAGTATGAGTAGGATTACTGAAGGCTTTGGTAACCCACAGGACGTAAGTTCGATAGTCGCGAAATGGGATTTAGAAAATTTATTGTTTATCTGAGAAAAGGTCGTATTGAGACGAATAAGGAAACGGGTGTTGTCTTTTCAACTAACAATAAATCGAGATATGTTACTGTCGAGGGATACTCCGATATTGAGGGCAGAAGTTCGCGGAAAACTTGATAAGTAGTAAAGAAGCTAGATCTAGATATAATTTAGGATTGTATAAAAATAGCATTGTGAATGCTAAAATCTCAAATTTTAAAATTAATAGCTGACCCGGCAAACGTAGTTTTGCCATAATATACATTATTTCTAGTAAATATTTTAGTAGTAAAATAAAAATCAATTAACTTATTGTAAGTGTGTGGGGATGTGGCGTATGACTGAAAAAAGAACGGAGCTCTGTAAACGATGACGACCTATAAAAATAACAAAACACCAAACATTATCGGCCTCACCACAAAAGATTTTGTTCAACAAATGTTTAACTTTAGACATGATGTTGTCACTATTTTGACAACATTGTTTGAAAGAGACGGCATCATATTTAAACAGTGTCTAAATTAAACAGTGTTTTAAATTTTTTTGTGGTAAGGCATGTGTGACGTGACGTGTTTTCTGAATGTTAATTTGCTACGGATTGATCTTAGTTTTTGCGATTAATCCTCGCGATTATTTTACGTTCAATTTCACTTCAACTATCAGCAGTTGTTTTGTTTGATTTTTGTTTGACAGTCGGCTGTCAGTCATTTTTTTATCTTAGGCACTGTGTGGCAATGACATCACTACAGAGCCTCAGAGCGACGTCACTTCCGGAAAAATTTGTAATCTTTTAAAACATTATTATTTTAGTAAAAAAAAATATTTAATAAAAACTATAATATATATGGGTCATCTCTTTCATTCTCTTTTCGAAGAGCAAATAAAAAGAGCTTGTTTTTTTTTGTCGCATTGTCCATTGCATCATATTCACACGCACATCTTCATTATCCTGTTTGATTTGTTCGTCTGTTCTTCGGGCTCTTATATTTCGCATGTCTCTAGATCTAGTAGTCGTTCGACGGCCCAAATCAGACATCTTGCTGGCATTGTTCACTGTACAAAACACACAAGTATAACAAATTTAAGTTTTTAATGCTAGAAAACAGTATACTGATAATGTATTTGTTATTTTATTATTTTACCTACCTTTCACAACTATAAAATACGTATATATTTCTCTTTTAATTGAAAATGATTCCCAAAATATTTGCACGCACTGAGTTTTATAGAATTATTGATTGTCGCTTAATAATAAATAATAGTATGGATTAGATTGAAAGAATCTTCCTCTTGTGAGTAAGATGATGGAATATGGATGAAAGTTTTTACATAAATAACTTAATATACTTTACTGACGACCTCCGTGGTCGAGTGGCTTTACACACCGGGTTTCAAGGTGTCGCCATCTCTGAGGTCCAGGGTTCGATCCCAGTTGGGTCAATTTAGAAAACGAACTTTTCTATATTGGCTGAAGTCTGGGTGTTTGTGATGCCACCGTTGTCTCTGATTTCCATAACACAAGTGCTTTAGCTACTTTGGAATCGGAGTAATGTATGTGATGTTGTCAAAGATTTATTTATTTTTTACCTTTTCGCCAAATAACTATGTTTTTAAATTACTTGATATTTGTGTGTCATGTGTGGTCACAAAAATGTTTTTCCAGAAAATTAAATAATTATTGATTCTAGGTATTTTTTATACCTATTTAAAACGTTTAATAATCCAAAAAGCTAACCAAAAAGTTTTTCTTTAAAAAAACATAAGCCGAGAAGAGATAAGATAATTAAATAAAGTTATTGTTGTATCTTAAATTAATTTGATATTAAAAGCAAACTCGTTTAAAGGTAATTAATCATCTAGGACACGTCAAGAAACACTTGATCATTTGAGTCAGTTTCAATAGCTTTTGATCTATTTATAATGAAAAGATTATAATCTGTGCACTATTGCTTTATCTTTATGTTTGTTGAGCACATAATTATTTTAACAGAAATAATAAAGTGACATTACAGTCACGATCTCTGTTTGGACTAGGACTTTTAATGAATTTCATGCAATAATTCCATATCAGCAATGACGATTCAGCCAAAATATTTTTTTTTATTACAATCAACGCTACAAATCACCCAAGACAATAAATCCACAAAAACGCTAGTGTAAAGTGACAAGGAATCGATCTCTAAGCACCCTAACAGAAAGAACTTGTAGCACATTATCGCACCTATATGTTAATTTTACACCACTCAGTTATTTTACCTCGTTTTGTAAGCGAGCCTCTTTTCAATGGCCGTGATATATTCCTTAACATTGTTATTTTTACGCTCGCATCTCCCAAAATGTTGGGTGATTGGTTTAAAAGACAAAAGGATTCTTCCATTCCGTTTTATGTATCACCTTCATTTCCTTTCCGATTTTTCTTGTGAAAAGAGCTTAGTATCTACTAAAAGCAAGCACTTCATTTTAATGCTTTCGTTTGTTTTGCTTGAGACAAAAAAGAGCGTCTGTTCCAAGTGTCCTATTGAAAATAGTACAATCTTTTTCACTCTGCGATACTTATTTGTTATAATAATAATAAAATCATTTATTTGTCTCAAATCAATAATAGTAGGTGTTACAAAAATACCCCTAATGCCGAATATGGCATATGGGGACCATCAAACAGAACAACTTTTACTATGAGGCCAACTCTGAAACCGCGAAAAAAAAATCAGCTGTTTCATACATTTTGATATTTTCGATTTAAATTTTTGTATGGAACAGCTGTTTTTTTTCGCGATTTCAGAGTTGATCCCATAGTAAAAGTTGATCACTTTGATGGTCCCTATATACCATATTCGGCATTAGGGGTATTTTTTAACACCTTGTATACATGCAATGATTAAATATTTTTACAATTTGAGAAAAAGGTTTATGACTCAGTGACCGCGGGAGGGAAACCCACAGCTTCTGGTATTCTGCCATAACCTGACAGTTGCAATTAAATCGTACTCCATGATATCTCTAGCATTTATTTGTATGATATAATTGTAAACGTAAACGTAAAAGCGGTTAAAATTTACTCATAATCATCACATTTAGGCTTATGTTGAGAGAATCGCAGGGAACATATCGTGATTGGAAACATAATATCTCACTAGAGATGCGGTGTTATGCCTCGTCATCTGCGGTGGAGTCTTCGACCATCGTCGAATTTTGAATTTACTTAGTGAAATAACCTCAAAAAAAAAATGAATCGAGTAGTTTTTCTACATTTAAATATAAGTTTTTTACAAAAACAATGTATGTATTATATCCGTAATACCATTATATTAATAATGTAATGAAAACATTCACTGAAAATAAATCAACTCATTTAATATCTTTAAAAAACTTCAAAAGTGTGAGTGAGACATCCTATCTGAGCTTCAAAATGAAAACGAAACCAACCATAAAACTAACATTCGAATAGAAATTTTTTATCACTCATCTGTAACTTAACAAGTCAACTTACACAATCGGTAAGAGAACGCCAGCGATAGAAATGTCTAGAACTTCTTTGAAAAGTACACATTTCAGAAGAAACCTTAATTTCTCAACGCTTTTAGCTTGTTTCTAGGACAAGTTACAAAGACACAACTTGGAGTTGCTCTCTCGTGTCACAGTCGCCACTCTAATGCACTTTCGAGATTATACCTGTTAAATGGTAGTCTCGCTAGGTAGGAGGTAGGTAACCTCCATCATGAGCTCGGTCGAGATAACTTTAGAAGTATACACCGACAAACAAGAAACGGAGACTTTTCTTTACTTGATTCAAGAAAATTACTTAAGAGTTCGGCAAACTGTGAATCGTATAAATGTTTATTTGGTTTGGTATTTTAAAGAACCCTAGACAAATAGTGTCTTAATCCGAATAACATCACAAGAAGAGTTAATTATTCTCAAATTGCAAATCATTTTGGTGTTACGTTTGTATGGGAAGCTCACTGTTTGCCGGACTCTTAAATGATAAGGCTCGGTTGTGGCAAACAGCTGAAACAATGTGTTCAAATTATTATGGACTTTAATCGGCATTCTTGTAATTTCATACTTTTTTTCTAATACTGACCTAAAGAATTAATATATCTAGTATTGAGGAGCTCCATGACTCGGTATGTGATTGCGGCGGTTTTAAACAACTTACGCTCGGGTTGTTCATAGGAGGGGCCAAAAGGGTTTTTTTCCCGCCAATCCACATTGGGCCCTAGTGGTGGGTTATGTCAAACCCTCCGTATCCATGTACAAGGTAGGACTGAAGCCATCGTGAGGGCATTAAAAAAGGCTGATAATAAAATCTAAATGAAACTTTTGTTACTGATGGCAACAGTGACACATTCAATGAAATTCAAAACTAAAATTAACTTTCTAGTGGACTCAAAACAATAATAGTAAAGCGTTATAAAAAATATATTGTTTCACTATAACAATATTGAACGTTTTAGTATTGACCGAGCGACCACAAAGCGCAAGCCAAGCATCTCTGCTTCAGCTTGGGCAAAAATGCTTTCGTGTGCCCTTCCGGTGTCCGTCTGTCCGTTTGTTCTCCTCTACAGGTCGCATTTTTCAACCGATTCTCGTAAAATTTTGTGAGCAAGTTCGATAATTATATAGATTTTTTTGGACAATTCATTTTTCAAATTTTTCAAAATGTAAAAAATGATATATGTTTTGAAAAATGATCAAAAATAACACAAACCTTTTTTGTTAGCGGTGCAAAGCAAATTTTTTTTTTTTTAGAAGACTAAGTTCATAGTTCAAAATCAATCAAAACATTTCTGACCAATACTCGAAATTTGAAAATAATATGGTTGTGATCTTATTATCTTTCTTTACTTATAACTGCGTATATTATTTATTTGTTTTTAAACAACGCCCAATTAAAGCTACTTTTTAATGCAAGGTCTACAGCTTACGGAGCCGCAAGTTTTATTATTGTTTTGTTTTGTTGTTGACAGTTATTCTGAGAAACAGCAAAAACTTAATAAACAGTTTTTTCTCGGAAACATTAACAAAATACTCAAGCAATTAAAAGCAACAAACGAAATAGGATTTAAATCCGACAGAGTGTTTCTCTACAATAAGTGCTGCCTGCTCGCGGAAATATAACGAAAAAATGTAATTTACTCGAAGCGGCAGTGAAATTGCTGTCTTTGTTTTAATAGCTATGTGGGTCTCTTCAAACAGTACGCAATGGAGCGAAATCACTTATTCTTAGCCTATACATTTGTATGTCTTACACTTAGGGTGTACTTTAAAAGTCATACAGTTTATTTGTCCTTCGTAACTAATAAATATAGCTAAAAAGTAGTTAGTATAAATGAAATGAATGCTTAGACAATTTCACACAGCGCCATTTAGCCCCAAACTAAGCAAAGCTTGTAATATGGGTGCTAGACAACCGATATACTACTTATATACTTTTTAAATATATACTTATTATACATAGTAACCGGGAATGAAACCCGGGACTTGCGTGGTAGACCAGCATGTTTACACTAAAGCGAAAAATAAGCAGCGGCGACCGCCGAGCCGATTTGTTTTAGATAGACATATCAAAACTTTTATATTGAGGTAAATAAACAATATTAGATTAAAATCACAGATATTCAACGCGTTATTCTAGTGATAGGCATTTTTTTATATTATTGTTATTTGATCAAATGCAACGCGAAAGTTTTAAACAAATTATACAACCATAACCTTAGCACAAAATTAAAGTAAAGTAAAGTAAAGTAAAAAATTGCTTTATTCAAATAAACTTAGTAATTAAGCTCTTCTGAATCGTATATAATATTTTTCTACCACCCGTTCCAGACCTTTTTAACTGACAAGAAGAACAAGGCGCAAGAAACTTAAAAAAAAATTTCTTTGCTGAATTCACTCTCGTTATTTGTTTGTCACATTTTCATCTCTAAGCCCTAAACCAATTTCTATACTATCATCCCCACAGACAACGAAACTGTACGCGGTTGATGTCGCCTGAAAAAATATAGACAACTTCTAATAATAATGTCATTGACATTTTTGGTAATGAAGTACTCTCCTTAAGGTCCCAACATGCCTCAAGTGGCGCCCTCATCTTAATTAATTTATTTATTTATTGCTCGCCGAGTACATAATGTAACGAAAATTCACATGTACAGATTACAGCTAAGGTTCCATAGTTTATTTACAAACATTATATTACTTCAGTAATATACAAGGTGTTACAAAAATACCCCTAATGCCGAATATGGTATATAGGGACCATCAAACTGAACAACTTTTACCATGGGACCAACTCTGAAATCGCGAAAAAAAAATTCAGCTGTTTCATACACTTTGATATTTTCGATTTTAATTTTTGTATGAAACAGCTGATTTTTTTTTCGTGATTTCAGAGTTGGTCCCATAGTAAAAGTTGATCAGTTTGATGGTCCCTATCTACCATATTCGGCATTAGGGGTATTTTTGTAACACTTTGTATAGTTCGTCGTAGTATCAGTAGGTTTAGAATAATTACAACTAGAAGCCGAGTCCTTGTATGTAAAGTGAGGCAAAAAAAATGGCTCAGTTTTCAGATTTATATCCTTCATACGTTACCTAATCGTAACTAAAATTCAATAAAATAGTAACTAATCCCCTAAAGGTAGGAAAATTGAAACTTTTTCGTTATTTAGTAGGTATGATTATGTGGTACTTACATGAGTTGACCAGTGTAAATTAAATACCGCCTTAGGCAACGTATAAAGGATAAAATCTGAAAACTGAGTCATTTTAGCTCAGTTTTATTTGCCTCACTTTTGACAGCGCGCTTTGTAGGGAACTATCATTCTAGGTTGTTATTATTCTAATGCCCTTACTGATAAAGATTGTATAGCAGATGTATAGTTACACAGTGTTTTGTTCCTTTCTTTATGATCAGAACGGAGAGTTTGAATAAGGATTTATCTGCATTAATTTGTTTAAAAGTTAGTTCGTTGAGGTAAGTTCGTTTTGAGTATTAGTGTAGTATTTTTTCTAGTACACTATTCATCTTAAATTCATTTCAAATATATTTTTGTCTTGCTTCATTGGTGTTTTGAATATGTTGTTTTAACAATGTCCCGGAAAAAATCAAGCTTCTCATGCAGGACTGAAGCTGGTACATTGCTAGTATATTTAGTCTGCACACTAACGCCGCCATTGGAAAAAAATATAGAGCTAAAATAAAGACGAAATTGTGAATTATCTCTCTGTAGTGCACAACGAAGAAGCTTTGTGGTGCTTTTTTTCGCTTAAAATATTTTTCCAAACTATTATATATTATTTATTTAATGTTTCATTAAAAAAAATCTTAAGTAGCATACTGTTGTCTTTACGCATGTGGTGTTCACCTTTAAAATTAATATGTTACACTAACCAATAAATTGATGTTATTTTAAGTTAGTGTAAGTAACAGTGTAAACAAATGCTGGTGTTCCTTATAAATAAATAAATAAACTAACCTGTCGTTTAGTTTAATGGGAATACGCGTTCCTGACATTTACATATCAATATAATATCAATATGAAAAAGCATTGTTTAGTTAAAGGTGATAATCATAAGACAAAATATATTGCAAGCTGCTAATTGAAGTACGTACTCGATCTTAATTAGCTTAGGCTTACAATAAACATACAATGCGGACACTGCTTACTTTTAATAAGACCTGCGAGCTCTTCGAGAGGTTCTTGGCCTCTTTAAAGTACTTAAGGCGACTGTGTCCCACAAATTTATTGCTCGATGAGTACATAATGTATCAAAAATTCACATGTACAGATTGAAGTTAACGGTATACAGTTTATTTGACAAATAATAAAATATAATTCGATGTAAAAGAGCAAAAAGTGGCCACATAAGGCACTTTTGCCTACTGACTTACTCCCTTACTAATAAAGATTGTATAGCAGATGTATAGTTACAATGGTTACTCTTTGTCAAACTATTTAAGTTTGACATCATAAAGAAAGGAACAAAACACTGTGTAACTATACATCTGCTATACAATCTTTATCAGTAAGGGCATTAGAATAATAACAACCTAGAATGATAGTTCCCTACAAAGCGCGCTGTCAAAAGTGAGGCAAATAAAACTGAGCTAAAATGACTCAGTTTTCAGATTTTATCCTTTATACGTTGCCTAAGGCGGTATTTAATTTACACTGGTCAACTCATGTAAGTACCACATAATCATACCTACTAAATAACGAAAAAGTTTCAATTTTCCTACCTTTAGGGGATTAGTTACTATTTTATTGAATTTTAGTTACGATTAGGTAACGTATGAAGGATATAAATCTGAAAACTGAGCCATTTTTTTTGCCTCACTTTACATACAAGGACTCGGCTTCTAGTTGTAATTATTCTAAACCTACTGATACTACGACGAACTATACAAAGTGTTACAAAAATACCCCTAATGCCGAATATGGTAGATAGGGACCATCAAACTGAACAACTTTTACCATGGGACCAACTCTGAAATCGCGAAAAAAAAATTCAGCTGTTTCATACACTTTGATATTTTCGATTTTAATTTTTGTATGAAACAGCTGATTTTTTTTTCGTGATTTCAGAGTTGGTCCCATAGTAAAAGTTGATCAGTTTGATGGTCCCTATCTACCATATTCGGCATTAGGGGTATTTTTGTAACACTTTGTATAGTTCGTCGTAGTATCAGTAGGTTTAGAATAATTACAACTAGAAGCCGAGTCCTTGTATGTAAAGTGAGGCAAAAAAAATGGCTCAGTTTTCAGATTTATATCCTTCATACGTTACCTAATCGTAACTAAAATTCAATAAAATAGTAACTAATCCCCTAAAGGTAGGAAAATTGAAACTTTTTCGTTATTTAGTAGGTATGATTATGTGGTACTTACATGAGTTGACCAGTGTAAATTAAATACCGCCTTAGGCAACGTATAAAGGATAAAATCTGAAAACTGAGTCATTTTAGCTCAGTTTTATTTGCCTCACTTTTGACAGCGCGCTTTGTAGGGAACTATCATTCTAGGTTGTTATTATTCTAATGCCCTTACTGATAAAGATTGTATAGCAGATGTATAGTTACACAGTGTTTTGTTCCTTTCTTTATGATGTCAAACTTAAATAGTTTGACAAAGAGTAACCATTGTAACTATACATCTGCTATACAATCTTTATTAGTAAGGGAGTAAGTCAGTAGGCAAAAGTGCCTTATGTGGCCACTTTTTGCTCTTTTACATCGAATTATATTTTATTATTTGTCAAATAAACTGTATACCGTTAACTTCAATCTGTACATGTGAATTTTTGATACATTATGTACTCATCGAGCAATAAATTTGTGGGACACAGTCGCCTTAAGTACTTTAAAGAGGCCAAGAACCTCTCGAAGAGCTCGCAGGTCTTATTAAAAGTAAGCAGTGTCCGCATTGTATGTTTATTGTAAGCCTAAGCTAATTAAGATCGAGTACGTACTTCAATTAGCAGCTTGCAATATATTTTGTCTTATGATTATCACCTTTAACTAAACAATGCTTTTTCATATTGATATTATATTGATATGTAAATGTCAGGAACGCGTATTCCCATTAAACTAAACGACAGGTTAGTTTATTTATTTATTTATAAGGAACACCAGCATTTGTTTACACTGTTACTTACACTAACTTAAAATAACATCAATTTATTGGTTAGTGTAACATATTAATTTTAAAGGTGAACACCACATGCGTAAAGACAACAGTATGCTACTTAAGATTTTTTTTAATGAAACATTAAATAAATAATATATAATAGTTTGGAAAAATATTTTAAGCGAAAAAAAGCACCACAAAGCTTCTTCGTTGTGCACTACAGAGAGATAATTCACAATTTCGTCTTTATTTTAGCTCTATATTTTTTTCCAATGGCGGCGTTAGTGTGCAGACTAAATATACTAGCAATGTACCAGCTTCAGTCCTGCATGAGAAGCTTGATTTTTTCCGGGACATTGTTAAAACAACATATTCAAAACACCAATGAAGCAAGACAAAAATATATTTGAAATGAATTTAAGATGAATAGTGTACTAGAAAAAATACTACACTAATACTCAAAACGAACTTACCTCAACGAACTAACTTTTAAACAAATTAATGCAGATAAATCCTTATTCAAACTCTCCGTTCTGAGGCGAAAAAAAACCTCAGTCTATGGTTCTATTTGCCAGAAAAAATGTAACGGGTAAATAATATAAAACAGTTATAAAATATAGTTTAAGCGATAAAAAGCACCACAAAGCTTCTTCGGAGTGCACTACAGAGAGATAATTCACAATTTCGTCTTTATTTTAGCTCTATATTTTTTTCCAAATGCAGCGCTAGTGTGCAGACTAAATATACAAGCAAAATGTACCAGCTTCAGTCCTGCGTGAGAAGCTTGATTTTTTTCGGTACATTGTTAAAAAAACATATTCAAAACACCGATGAAGCAAGACAGAAATATATTTGAAACGAATTTAAAATAAATAGTGTTTTAGAAAAAATACTACACTAATACTCAAAACGAACTTCCCTCAACGAACTAACTTTTAAACAAATAAATGCAGATAAATCCTTATTCAAACTCTCCGTTCTTTGGCGAAAATAAATCTCAGTCTATAGTTCTAACTGTCAGAAAAAATGTACCGGGTGTAATATTTTAACCAGGTCTAGCACACCCACGTGGTCCATTGTCCGGGTCACACGTTCGATTAACCCATTATGTGTCCATTGCATAAGGAAGGACAATATTATTTTTCACTTCCAACGGGATACCTTAGTACTAAGCAATATGGTCGTGCATTCAAGAAGGGTAAAACTAGGGTAGAACACCAATGGATTTTATGTAACGTATGTAGGTATCAAAGGAGCTCGGTGGCGCAGTGATATAGCGCCTGGCCCAGCGATTGCGGAGGTTAAGCAACTTTCGCAAGGGTCGGTCAAGGATGGGTGACCAAAAAATTATTATCTCGAGCTCCTCTGTGCTTCAAAAGGCACGTCAAGCCGTTGGTCTTGGCTGCATTTGCAGTCGTTAGCACCCACCAATCCACATTGGGCCCGCGGGGTAGGTCATGCCCATTCTCCTTATCCCAAATAAAAGAGTACTTTTGAATCGTCAATGCGGTCAGAGCATTGGACTGGATATCCAAAGGCCGCGGGTTCGATTCCCGTGATTCCCGTCCGAGAATATGATCTGGTGCGAGTCGTATTTTTTCTAGTATATTATTTAGTATTATATAAAAATAGCATTGTGAATGCTAAAATCTCAAATTTAAAAATTATTGTATTTATTCTAGTTTTGGTTCTGTATTGCACTTGTGCGCAAAAAAAATCCAAAAGAAAAATTTTGCACACAAAAACGGTGATTACCGAAAGTCATTAATAAAACACAGCATTGTACAAAGATTTGTATCACTCATGTTCTGTGAACTAAATGCTGAAATCGCGACAAACCTTTTAAAAGCCACCATACACTCCTTGGGCCACGTCACATTGACAAATGTGTGTAATAAAGACGGCTTATGTTCCACATTTTTCGTTATGAAATATCGAACACGCATTCAGCTAAAATAAAAGCTTGATTCTGAAAGAGCAAGAAATCTGAGAAGTTATACTTTCATACTGATGACATAAATATACGTGGACTCTGCCTCATATTGATTGAGTTTTTTATGTACCTAATAATAATAATAACTTATAGGTAGTAGCCGATCGCTGTTAACTTCAGATGATGCGAAATCAAAAGTATCATTTGTTTTGACGACCTCCGTGGTCAAGTGGCTTTGCACACCGGTTTTCAAGTTGTCGCCATCTCTGAGGTCCCATGTTCGATTCTCGGTTGGGTCAATTTAGAAAAATAACTTTTCTATATTGGCTCAGATCTGGGTGCTTGTGATTTATTTCCACCGTTGTCTCTGATTTCCATAACACAAATGCTTTAGCTACTTACTTTGGAATCGGAGCAATGTATGTGATGTTGTCAAATATTTATTATATTTATTAATTGTGCGTTAACACTGGAATAGTACTATGGGCAACAGCGTCACTTAAGCAATTAGCAACTAAAATCGTGTGCGCGCGTATCGCCCCTGCACGAACTAAACGTACGAGTATGTTGTGATAGAGTGGTTAAGCGACGCTGATGCCCATGGTATGTACGTCATACGCCTGTGATATCTCTAAATTAGTCCAGCTTGGAGAAGGCTACCCTCGAGCTGAATGACTCCCCAGGTGAGAAGCTCGGTAGCACAGTGGTATACCGCCTGGCCCATCGATTGCGAATTTTAAACTGTCGCAAGGGTCGGTCTTGGGATGGATGACCAAAAAAAATTACTATCTCGAGCTCCTCCATGCTTCAGAAGGCACATTAAGCCGTTGGTCCTGGCTGCATTTGCAGTCGTTAGCACCCACCAATCCGCGTTGGGCCCGCGTGGTAGGTCATGGCCTATCCTCGTTATCCACCCATAAGGAAGGCCTATGCCCCAGCAGTGGGAACATTAAAATAGCTGATGGTCACTGTTAAAGTAAAAGTTTTAGTGTTGATGCAATAAGGGGACACTGAGGACTCCTTTTTTGTATGCCTAAACAATTCATTTATGCACCCCTCGCCCACAGGTGAGCAAGCAGTTCGTGACTCGCCAGCACCACCAGCTATTGCTGGCAGCGCCGGCAGCGGCTACCCTCCACTACCGCCAGGTACCATAGGTTGTAGAGAAATGGAATTTAGTCAAATTAAAGAAAACTTGTTTTATTTTCTATGTTTCTTTCTATAATACGATTCAATAACTAAAAGGTGACCGTCCATGCCAACGCATCGTTTGCTACTCCCATAAACGAATATCGATTTTAAACTTCGAATGATCGAAGATTTTAAAAGAAAAATAAACTCAAATTGCACCTAGGCAACAATAACGGTGTGATGGCCAGCTCGCAGAGTGGGAGCATAGACGACCTCTACAGTACCTATGGTTCATTGACCTTATGAAGGGTTTCGAATGAATCATCTCATTAAAAGACCTGACTATTTACGCTTGAAAAAGGTACTTTTAATTTTGTATAGAACCAATTAGTATATAAATTAAACCTTATAAATGTTTGTAAAACACTATTAAGGCCTTTGGTCGTATTCTTGATTTTTGCTTTAGCATACAATCATTACCATTAATTTAAAAAAAATTGTAAGATGGCTCTTGAAAAAAAAATTCTGAAATAAAAACCCGAATGAATTTAACACTTTAGCATTAATTCTTTGTATATTCTAGGAATCATATTTTAACTAACTTTCGCAAATGGAGCCAAAGAATAAGGAAATAATTAAAAAGAAATGCTAAATTACAAACTTCAGTGTCAGTGATTTCAGTACGCACTTATAAATCCAGGAAAGCGTTTCATTTTAATGAATGTTATAACAAGGGAAAAGTTTGCAACGCATAATACTGAGATTCAATTTAAATCTGCAAGCACGACTGAATTTTACTCGCGCACCAAGGGTTCCGTTCTTAGAAACTTGTCTTTAGATCATAAATAAATAAATGTTTGATAATATCATATAATGATACTGGATGTTTGGTATTAGTAGCCTTAAAAAGATATGTTTTTGAAAAACATTTTTTATAATATAATAAACTGCAAAGTGGCAACCCTGGACCGAAACTGTGTTTGCTTTTGCCCATTAATGGGATTGATTATCGAATACATTAGTCTATTTGCGTCTAGGATTATCATTTTGAATCTTTCATAAAAAAACAAAAATTTCTCAACAATGTGGTGGTTTTCAGAGTTTATAATAATTTTCTAACTGCTTTATTGGGCTTTATAAGTAGGGGTGCCATACGTCCCGTATATACGGGACTTGTACCATATTTGACCATCGCGTCACGTATTTCTTACGCGTCCCGTATTTCGTCGGAGGTCGTCGAAGTACGTCCATTCATCATAATTAGGCAATTTTTTTATTTTCACCATGGATGGATAAGAAGGATGGGCCTCGGCCCACTACGCGGGCACAATGTGGATTGTTGGGTGTTAAAGACTGCAATGCAATGCAGGCTAAAACCGACGGACGTGCCTTCCAAAGTACAAGAAATTTTTGGTCACCCGTCTGATGACCGACCCTAACGAAAGTTTTATTGTATGCAAACTTAGCAACCGTAAATGAATAGCGTCGCGTGAAAACCACTTTTCTTATCTTAAACTGTGTATGAAAATAAATAATGAATATTTACTGTGACTTTGATCCTTCGGCACTCCACATCTACACTACTCATCTCAACTACTACTAACTAATTGTTAGTCCGTCAATAAAACTGTAAATTGCTTTTTTGAAAAAATAAAATTATTAAATAAAAAAAAAATAACTTACTTGTATAGCGTAATACGCTATACAAATAATAACCATAAAAAAAAAGTTTTTTTTTATTTTTGTTAGGATTATTTTAATACGTTGTGTTCAATTTACATGTCTGGTTAGTATAGCTTCTTATGTAATGGTTCATACAAAACGACTCCAAGTACAAAAATTATTTCCAGCAGTTATTTCGTCTCTTTAGTAATGAAATTCCTCTGGGATTTATCTATTTCAGCAGCCATTGTTAGCTGTAACTGCGTGTTCATTTGATATCTGATACCACGACTTAATTAAAGCAGATGTGTTTTAGCAGATAATAATAGTAAATATTTATTTACTTTTGGTTAGAAAAAAAATATATAGGTTGAAATGAAGATAACATTTAATGACGCAAAAAACATAACGTCGTGTTTTAGTTGAGCTTCTTTTAAAATAGGTACTTATACTCATAAAATTTTAAATTCAAAAAGGTTTTTTTACTTAAAAAAATGACAAAATAGTTTCGAAACTAAAAGTAAACAAGAAAAATGATCGCAGCGATCTGAGATCGGATCGCAGCGATCTGAGATCGTATCGCATGACCAGAACGCATCTTGTGTGTTTGAGCTCTAAGTACATTTCCGAATATATCATTTGACAGTGACAATCGCGACGCCCGGTATGCAGCTATTTTGTTTCATCGACACTCAACTGTCAAAATTTATTGTAATTTGACAGTTCAACGTGATAAATCGCTATACTATCATATCGCGTTTCGGACATGCTAGTAGGGCTGGAGGTACATATAATATATTCAAACATTCTTTTTTAATTATATATTCAATACTTTATGAATAATATCATTGTCTATTAAACAAACTTTTCGTTAACAAAAGTTATAAAAAAAATCTGCCATTCGTAAACAGTAATTTATATGTAGGTATTTCAAAAATAATAAACGTTAATTTTTTTTAGTACAATGTAGTTAGATAATTGGTTTTTAACCGATAACCCCAGAAATATAACACAAATCAATTCAAAAAATGGTTCAAAGTTAAATCCATTAAAATAAAACAATGCACAAAGCTTTAGAATGAAAAACTAAATTTTATTTTCACTCGTTATTATTGTCACAGTTCGAGGAAATTGTTTCAGTGTAAAATACATACGTTATTTTGTGTTTTATAGTCGCACGTTCCGCCATTTTCGTAAAAGTTGAGGTTTATCTTTTTAAATTTTCATAAATTCACTCTAGTTTGTAGTTTGCCTTTTTAATATTAAAACTTATTTGTAGTAATTATGGTTCAACTGAACTTAATGAAGAAACTGACTTCGGTAATATTTATGAGCAAGAACCAAAAAAATGTTATCAGTTTGTAACATTGGTCTTCCGTTGTTTTCTATATGAAAGTTAATATGCTTTCCACGTCTAAAACATTATTATTTCATAATTTCAGTCGTAAAAACCCACCAATCCGCATTGGGATAGCGTGGTGGGTTATGGCCCATCCTCCTTTTCTAGCCATAAGGAAGTCCTGAGCTCCAGCAGTGGGGACATTAAAAATGGCTGATGGTCAATATTCAATAACATAACCAATGTAAGCTTGTGAAAAGTCCCAGAAAACAAAATGAGTAACAATCATTCATCATCCTTGACGACCTCCATGGTCGAGTGTTTTGTACACCGGCTTTCAAGGTGTCGCCATCTCTGAGGTCCCGGGTTCGATCCCCGGTTGGGTCAATTTAGAAAACGAACTTTTCTATATTGGCTCAGGTCTGGGTGTTTGTGATACCACCGTTGTCTCCGATTTCCATAACACAAGTGCTTTAGTTACTTACTTTGAAATCGGAGAAATGTATGTGATGTTGTCAAATATTTATTTATCATCAACAGAGTTTGAAGTAATGATTTCAAATGGTAAGTAAGCACATTGAATCTAATAAGTCACTAAGTTACTCAATTTGCATAGTCATATAGTTAGTCAATATTCCTTTGTCGGAGTTCCTCTAACCAACACATTTACATACAAACTCATGTAAATGTTCAAAGTAAACTAGACTGCTGTTTGTGTTCACTTGAACGTGGATAAACAATATCATTTGTATTCCTGATTCAGAAATTATGTGTTAACTGTTTACATGAACAACATACTTTAATGATTTTCACAGACGAAGAAATCTTGGTAAAAACATCGTCATAATCCAATAACTGATAGCAATGACTTAAGGCTGCATAGTCTGCACACTAGCACCGCCATTGGAAAAAAACAATTGCTAAAATAATTTTTTTTTGCGATAAGTGGCCACTTTTAAAAATAAAACTCCTTTTAACTAAACGACAGGCTAAAAAATATTGTTTAAGCGATAAAAAGAACCACAAAGCTTCTACGATTTGCACTACAGAGAGATAATTCACAATTTCGTCGTTATTTAAGCACTATGATTTTTTTCTAGTGGCGGCGCTAGTGTGCAGACTACGCGCTCTTAACGTAGCTTCGAAAAAACACAAAGACGTAGTAGAGTTTAAAAACATTTGAAACTAAACGAAACAAATGAAAATCAGAAAATAGTTTCCCATAACAAGACCGGTCGTGAATAAGTGGCTATATAGTCATAAATTACGACATCGTAGCCAAATGCAAAATTAATGGCATCGGTAAGCTCCTAAACATTACTTTCTGAGATGAAATGAAGATGAAAGTGAAAATTAAAGTAAAATCTGTACAACCTTGACTATAAAATTAACATGACAACTACAATTATAATGAATTGCAGTTTTCATGTCAATTATACAGTCAAGGTTGTACAGATTTTACTAAATTAATAGGTACAGATGAAGTCAATATAAAAGCCAAAATGATCTTTATTCAAATAAACTTAAAAATTAAGCTTTTGTGCATAAATGTGTCATAAATTGGGTTTACAGTAATTTGCGTTAAACAATATTTTACGTTCGGATTGTAACATAATTTAGGATTGAAAAGACTGTTTTACATATGTTTTTTATTCCAATTAAAATACACAAGAACAGTGCCAGTACTATTATTAATTCTGTGCTTAAGGAGCTGACATGAGCCAACTAGCGCCGCCAGTTGATTTTATTTTATTTATTTTACATAAGCCCAATTTCTTTAAAAAGGAATTAGTCAAGGTCTTGTGAATGACTTCTAATGTTTTTTAAATAACGTTACAACATTACAAAATGCATGCAATAATTTTAAAACGTTTAAACTAACAGTGGCCACTTTTAACAAAATCGCGTTTTAAACTATTTGATTGCCTTTTCAAACTGTGTAAAGTTATTCAATAAATATTAGACGTTATTAACAAAACCTTGACTGATTCCTTGCTTATTTAGAATAAATAAAATAAAATCGATAGGCGGCGCTAGTTGGCTCATGTCAGCCCCTTAACCCAAATTTGTAGTAACGCTTCCGTGACACTGTCAAATCTGTAAAGCAAAACGGTCTAAGTTAAGCGTCAGCTAAATACCTAGTCGTTCATAAAATAAATGAGCTACATTTTAACAGGTAAGCTTTCAAATTTCTAGCGGAATCCGTGAATAGTCCAACTTTAAGTGATCAATTACAAGAGCAAGTTTACCTCTACGAAGGCACATCAAAGTTTGGCGGACAAACTACTATTTTTGTTTGATTCGGGGTCAATTTTGTGCATATTTTTATAATTTGGTGGCCCATGTTTATTTTTTAATATAAAACCCCAATAAGTTAAACACCGGTCATTCGCTGTCAAACAACTTAGTATGAGATTGAAACTGAAAAATACCGTCAACTTGATAACCTCCTCCTTTTTTGAAGTGGGTTAAAAACATTAAGTAGTTAATCACTCGCAATGCAACGAAGATAATAATTTTATTATGAAATCACCAATGATGAGCACAATGAACCAGGGGCCGTACCGGCTAACGTATCGAACTTTGGAAAGTCTGCCGGGCTTCAAATTATAACAGATAAATAGAGCCCCAATCGGGCCAAAATGGCGACTCCAATTCATGATGTCACACGAACATCGATATCTTCTAAATAACTTCGGCGAATAGTACAATTCGAAACTCCTTATTTCGATTTCTGTTTTAAGTTGAAGCTCGGCAGACCAACCGAAGTTCGAAAAGTTAGCCGGTAGGGCCCCAGTTGTTTAGATGAAAAGTCTAAACACTTGTTCAATGTGCTCGTGAAAGACTCCATCATATTTCTGTATCTTCTTCTGACTAAATAATATAATATAATTATTAGAAAGTTCATTTTTTTCTTTCATTCTGATAAAAAAAAGCATGCACTTTATTTTTTCTTTACTTAATACGTTTGGATTTACGCATACAATCGGTTGGTTAAAAATGCTTAACCTTTTTCAATGAGTTTTGTTATTAAAAACTTCTTTAAGTCACACCGACAAATGACTTTAAATTTCGACCTTTGTGGTAACTGATATTCGGCAAGTTCAAGTTTATTCATGAAAGGTCGAATAATGACTCCCTCCCACCAGTCCGTATCGACCTCGCATGAACTACCCGTATTTATGAAAGGGCTTTAATAACACAATGGGTTGAATTGACTGACAGTGTGACAACTCGTTAATTTTTTTAGTAAATAAATTGGTCTAGTCCTTAAATAACTAGTTAAACCAGTAAAATTTTTGTAGTACATAATATTTTGGGATAGATAATAACGGACCTAATGTAACGGAATTTTTGACTAGGCCGTTATTCTCGAAATTCCCACGCGAATAAAATCGCGGGCAAGATCTTAGACCATCAGCCTTTTTAATGTCCCCACTGCCGGGGCATAGGCCTTCCTTGTAGGTGGATAAGGAGGATAGGCCATAACCCACCAAGCGGG
Organism: Catoptria pinella; assembly: GCA_963556745.1. Lineage (NCBI taxonomy): Eukaryota > Metazoa > Arthropoda > Insecta > Lepidoptera > Crambidae > Catoptria > Catoptria pinella. The sequence continues at coordinate 10,438,088 of OY750774.1, read as the reverse complement.
CCCAATGCGGATTGGTGGGTGTTAACGACTGCAAATGCAGCCGGCACCAACGGCTCAACGGGCCTTCTAAAGCACGGAGGAGCTCGAAATAATACATTTTTGGTCACCCATCCCATGACCGACCCTTGCGAAAGTTGGTTAACCTCCGCAATCGCTGGGCCAGGCGCTAAACCACTGCGCCATCAGATCTAGTCTGTAATAATACAGAAAAGTTGTTTATACTAATTTCCAACTCTTTCATTCGATTCGGTGTGTACAGAATAATTATATTTAATAATATTATTTTCTAATACTATTTGGAACGGTATGTTATCTAGCTGATATTGTGCTTACACTGTGACGTTATGTTTATTGTATTTTGACTTAGTTTAATTGAAAGCTCAAAATGTTATTCATGCTTTTCAGTGAAATGACACGATTCAAACTTGATACAAATTAGGCGTGTAGTACAGTATACAACACATCCACGTTCACATAAAATTTGAATATTTTTTTTTCTGTAGACGTGAAAAACTGTTTTATGGAACTTATATCTCTCTTCATACTAAGTGAGAGTAAATAAAATATTGAAGCTATAAGTCATTAATTAAATTCTATAATATTAATATATGAAGTGTAGAGACTCGATATCAAGCGATTTTTTTGTTTGCGAGACGTCGTAGCTTTTTGTAATGCATCTTATTAGTGCCTGAATAAAATCGAAACCGAAAAGCCTGAAACAGTAATTGATTATGAATTTTTTATCTTTAATGGTTAATCTTAACTATACATTAGGATTCAGAACATTTAGATTTTATTTACAGACTGTTCATTCACTGCGAGGCTCAGGGTTTGCTTACCGACTCTGTTTGAATCGCAGATGTAACCTGCATACTAATGCTCTTCACCACATAGCCTGAGGTTATCCGATAACCTAACATACGTTACCTTTGTACCGATCAGAGTTAGGACCAAATCATGTGGTAAAAATTGAATATTTATTATGACTATCAACTTATCATTCAAATCAGAACTATTTTTATTTATGTAACCAATAATCTTATCTATGATACGCTATTAATCTGTAAAAGGTAAAACAATATGTTTTTTTTCATTAAAGCTTTTATTTTATTAGTAATGAAATCTGTAATCGATCGGCTTGTGTTGGTTACTTAAACGAGAAATAAAGTCTAGATATTTTTAATTGATGTAAGTAATATCCTTAGTAATATTACTTATAAAAAACGAAAGTCCGTTTGTTTGTTTGTTTGTTACGCCTTCACATCTTAACTACTGAACCGATCATCATGAAATTTTGCATACACGTTGTCGGGGGTACAGAGAAGGACATAGGGTTTCTTTCATCACGAAAAAAATATTTTTTCTCGAGTGATAGCAAAAAAACTTTCCACACAGACGAAGTCACGGGCGGTCGCTAGTCTTAAATAAAAAATGTTCTTATACCAAATCCAAATCGAACTTTTTCACTGTAGAATGACGAATAGCTAGATATGCAGTAGTATGTCTTTATTAAACATAATGATATGTAACCACCATAACATTGTTTCTCTTTATATAAAAAAAACAAGTGAAAACGGTAAGCAAATTTAAAGGGTAATGAACATCCATAAATAGTTAAGGTATACTACTTAATCGATAAAATCGACTTGTTATCGAATGTCAGAAACTATGCCGAGGTCGTCACGCAACAGCCCTATTATATTTACATGGAGTGTCAAAATGATCAGTAAAGTTTGTATAGCAAACTGATACGTTGACGTGAATCCTTTGTATGTCAGTAAAACTTATTTATAGGACATGTGATGTTAAGTTTTGGTTAAGTTCCACTAACTTGACAAAGTATACCCTCATAAATATTCTGTTTAATTTCAAAAATAATAAGTGAGTGAGACGAGCGAGATGTGACCTGTGTGGTGATGCCCTTTTTAATATGTCTTAGAGTATATAACCAATGGAGATGGCAAAGGCAATGGAAATGTTGGGCAACCTCCTCTGCTAAAGTACGTTGGCCACTTGGCCATGTACACACGACGGCACCTCAGCCTGTACATGTTGGCCTTGAGACTGCCTTTATGCCCTACGTAATAAAAGCTGTTTTCGCAAACTTTATAACCTGAGGTGCCTGTCGTGTGTACGTTTAATAAAACTATTTCAGCCAGGCCGGCCATTACCATTCTGTATCGCTTCGTGTCGCGAGAGTGTGCTCCCGAAAAAATAGTAAATAGTGCTCTTTTTTCTTGTAAAAAGCGATCTGCCACATCAAATCTACGAGAACATGGTGTTTCCTATCATATGTCAGTATTTTCATGCCCAAATATGTTTTTATTTAAGTGCTATCTTGAAATAAAATATTAGCCTTTACGACAAATTAACGACAAATTACAGTAGTAGGGGCAGCTGTCACACAGTACAGACCTACCCCGTACAGCACACTACGAACTTTTTCTGTGAGTGGATTGTGCTGTACATGTTTATCTATCTGCATAACACCTACGCGACCTTTTTCGTAGTGTGCTGTACGTGTTTACCTCCCCTCCCGCTAAAAGTAGCAGAAAAAAATGTTCGGTGTTATACGGTCTTGCCGTCTCCATTGGTTAAATGCTCTAAGTAATATGTAGATCAGAACACAAGTAGATCAATACGATTTAAAGTTATTACTTGTTACCTAAAACACAGAATAGATTATAGTCCAAGTACAGAGTATACTCCGTAAGATCATTTAAATAAATAGCGACTCTTGCTCCGACACCATAAAGCGCAATTTAGTGCTAATTTCCTACAGCTATATTCACCTAGAAGTCGCCTCTCTTTCTATCGCTTAGCTCTTTCTCTTCTGATGCCCGGTTAAGCTGGGTACTCACTTAAAGGTGTAGCACGTAATGTATCTGATACAATATCAAGTGAGTACGTAAGCTTGAGCCTGATGCGACCGTACTCACTTGATACAGTATCAGTTACATTACGTGCTACACCATTAAGGGAGTGTCCCTGCTTTAAACGGGCCCGCCACGTTCTTATAGCTTCATGCCTACAGTGAGGAGTGTCCCTGGCCTATCTAAAAGCAATTCTCTATAGAGTGTAATCTCGGTAAATTGCTCACGCCAGTTGCCATTGCATCGAAATTAGTGCGGCTGTACTACACATTACTATGACCATTGCTCGCTTTTGCTATGCAAACTTAATTCTAGTTTGCAATCAGTTGAAGCGCGAAAATCTCGAGTATTTGTGTCATTATCATTTAAATGTTTTGTGATTTATACTATTTGAAAGATTTTTTAAACAGTTTGTGCTGAAAAGTATTGTAAACTTTAATCACCACTAAAAACTAGAAAATAAAAAAGCTTTTTTTTTTAAAAAAGAAAAACCTCCTTCAAAAAACCTAAAAGCAAAACAAAACCAGCTTCAAAATTAAATACCTCTAAAAAGAAAGAAATAATATTCAAATTATTAGTTACGCATATCAATATTAATAAAACACGTCGAATGAAGTTGGGTGGGGCTTTAAGAATTAGAAAAAGAAAAGATGGTCCTCCCGCCATACCCGAAGGAGGTTTTTCTTTAAAAAACAAAGCTTTTTTCTTTGTTCACAGTGACCGGATTATGAGAATATGTTTAACATTGAAAAATAACGGAATTGTTCATTTTGCTTAAAGAATTATTTTTTAGCTACATGTTTAATTATTTTATATTAAAAATATTATAATTATTTGAATCGGAATGATAAACACAGTTACCGTTTTCACACAATTCAAATTTAAGAGAAGAAAACAATTAAGGAACATTACAAAAACGTTTATCTCAGGACAGATCATTTTTCAACCATTCTGTATCTGACGCGAAAGATTTTCAACTGCGTTTTTTTAAAGAAAGGCATATTATTCACATAAGTTATAATTACAATCCAAAAAGTGTGTACTGTAAGAAATAGTCGAAGAGTTTAAGACAAAAACTCTTCGACTATTTCGTAAAAGTAACATGTTGAATTAATAATAATTCAACATGTTACTTTTAATAATAATTCAACATGTTACTTTTACGAAATAGTCGAATACTTATGTATTAGTTTGTTTCAGCTTATAACTGAAACTTTAGAATTTACAAAGTATTATTATATTAGTAAAAAAAGTATTTACATAAAAGGAGGTTATTTTTTTTAACAAAAAATTATCTAATATAGTTATTTTTTTATCTAAATACGCATGTATTTATTTTATTTATACTCTGTAAAAGAAACGTTATCCAAATGAACTTGGCTTTCATGAAAAATAACTTTTCAGAGCAATTGGAGTCAAATTACTTCCCCTGCAAATGGAAATTAAACTCGGCATATTTCGGAACATCTCATTAAATTGTGAAGAATATTTGGCTCGACTTTGGAGTTTGTTTTTAGATGTGGATGAAAACTTTGTTACCTTATTGTTAGTAGATTCTCTAAGTCCATTTAATCGTACTTTGAGAACTCCATAGTTTATACAAAGAGTCTAAATTCACTGGTTCGATGCCTTTGTAGGTACAACGTAGTTGAAATTGAAATTGAAAAATTCTTTATTCAAATAAGCTCACATAGCAATTTTAATACGTCAAATCTTTTACCCTACCACCCATTATGACGTCTTTTAGCTGACAAGAAAAATGGGCGCAAAAAACTTATCAGCCTTATCAGAAGGAACGAAATGAAATCCAAATTCCAATCTCAGAAAAAAAAAATTTTTTACTCAATAATATAATAATATATAATGTGTCCAGTCGTTTCATTGAACTCAACAGCCCCAGTAGTTGGGCCCGTTAACACATAAGGTGGCATTGAATTCCCTATACGTCCCATTCATCGCAAAAAAAACCTTTTACATTTAAATCGAAATGGTTTTCCCCAAGATTTTTTCAGAGCACTGAAGCCATTATTTTCTTCATAATGTCATCCTTGAAAATGTTACTTATTTCCGTCTTTTTCTATATTTTTTGAAGTCAACACCTAGCGACTTAAATTCAAGTTAGTGAGTTCATTTTTATTTATTGTTTATTGTCTTCTCCAACAATAATAAGTGATTTTTTTATAGTTTATTTATTAGGTTCACCAACAATTGCAACACCTAAACTTATACAATACTATATTACACAAAAACAAACTCAGCTAAATGCTACAATTACTTAACAGGCAAACACCACATTATCCGTTATAATACGCCAAACAAAAGAAAAACAAATCAAAATAACAGAACATTAAAAGGACAAACAAATCAAAATAACATTAAAAGGAAATTATTTTCCTACATAAATATATGTGTATTGTAGAAGCGAAAGGTTTCTATTTTTGTAAATAAAAGATATAAATAACTTTTCTTATTTATTTTACCTATAGGTATTGATATCATTCGTGGCCAGAAGGGCACAAGCTTCTCTACTCCTAAACCAAAACTAGAGAACTGTCGTTCGCATTTGAGAAAAAATAAATTTTATTTTTGCCTTTAGTTTATAACCAAAGAGTTACAGAACCCAAATAGTTTACATACGAGTTACCAAGGCATCACAGTATCTAACATAAAAAAAATAAAAAAGTAGGTAATAAAACAGGACTGAATGGGGTTTAACATCTTGTATTATTAAGAATAAAGATTGCGATATACTGGCACCTGAGCTAAGCCAAGTGCCAGTACCACTGGCCTGTGGTTCAGTTCACCAGTTGTCTCCCCTCTTGACGTAAAAAGTATGCAGTAAACAAAGAAAAGTGTATTACTCGTAGAAAAATAATAATATAAAATCGGAGAAGCAGCTGCGTTATAATGAATATAATATATTTGACAACCTCACATACATTTAGTGTTGCCATCTCTAAAAATTAAAGAGCGGGACGCATCCGTTAAATATGCCGACTTGTGGACCCCAAGGCCGGCCATAACAAAACGGATTTTTGACAAAAATATCTAACAAAACACATTTAAAAGCCGGACATCCCAAGGCCTGATGCTAAAAAAAGGGATTTTAAATGAGGCTACTGTTGTGTGTGTTTGCGTATGTATGTGCGGTGCGGACGAGATGATAGATAAGCCTAACAAAAACCGGACGGCCAGATGCAGTCAAATTTGGCCTAACACTGTCCGGCTTTATCCGGACGGATGGCAACGCTACATACATTGCTCCGATTCCAAAGTAAGTAGCTAAAGCACTTTTGTTATGAAAATCAAAGACAACGATGGTATCACAAACACCCAGACCAGAGCCAATATACAACAGTTCGTTTTCTAAATCGGCCCAACTGGGGATCGAACCCGGAACCTTAGAGATGGCAACACCTTGAAAACCGGTGTACAAAGCCGGTGTACAAGACCACGGAGGTTGCCAAAAAGAAATATAAAAGACTAGTAGATAGATTATAATTCATAACTAGAACCTAATTATGATTCATAAAAAGCCATAAAAGCTGAAATTCTTTAGCAGAAAAATCTCGTTAACAAAGTGACTACGTTTAATTATGAAACAATGGAATAACTAATTATACTTAGATAGTTAAGCCCGTTTAAAGTTTAATTCACAAAGGTTTACAGTTCTATTATGTCTTAATCTCATCAGTTTTTGAATAGAAGGAGAATTCATAATTGGAATGAAATTTTCAGTACCTGCAGCCAATCTGAGCTTTGACATTGCTTTGTTCGTTTATTAAAGTCATAGCAAGTTTGATTTAAAGTACGCCATATTGAGCTAAGTTTCATATTAAGAAGAATAATTTCTTCTTAATTTATTTAAGGATAACCAACAAGGCAAACACTAAATACATGATCTAAAATTCAGTTGCAACTTAGTCTAGGAAAAGTGTCACCTTTAATTAAAGGTTGCCACGGCATGCCATAAAAAATATAGTCTGCTTAAAACTTAAAATAACTTTATTACCTATTTAAAATTAAATAACTTAGTTATCGAAAATTAACTTAAAATATGCAGTAAGTTCTTTGCAGTAGCAGCATTACTAATTTACTCCTTGGGTTCCTTGAGTAACATTTTCATATCTAAAGAGTGAAAAAAGACCCTAAATGCAACGCATTTCGCCCACCATCAGGGTCATTTTTAGGGTTCCGTACCAAAATGGTACAAAGGAACCCTTATGCTGCCCATATGGGGTCTTAAAAATTCGAAGTGAGGCTACTACTAGGGCAAAGATCCTACGTTCTTCCGCAATATTTTGTTTCGATTTTTTTACCAGCTTATTGAAGACTTCTTTTGACGATTTCAATTACCTGTAATCATAAAACATTAATTTTATCAATTTATGAATATATTATTGATATTACTTTGGTATAGCCAGAGAGAGAGATTACTTAAAAAAAAGATTCCGACGAACTGAGAACCTCCTCCTTTTTTGAAGTCGGTTAAAAATTACAGGGTTCAAAATTCAGCCACCAAAATATTGGAAAACTCAAGTTTTGAAAACGAGAATATGATCTGAGGCCGTACCGGCTAACGCATCGAACTTTGAAAAGTCTGCCGGGCTTCAAATTAAAACAGATAAAGTTTAATTTTTTCTAGTATATAATAAAGTATTTATTCACGTATTATTTACCTTTTGAAAATAAAAATTTGTCAATCCAATGTGTACTTCTATATTCGTAGACGCTTACGACACGTTTAAATGCAATGCTATTTCTAACAGAGAGCAATGCTCTTCGAGATAGTACGACTCATGAAGTTAATTTTAACCCGAGCTTTGCGGAAGAGTAATGTCTAAATTAAGAACTGCAGTTACAAATACCTACTCGGGTTTATATTTGCTTACACTAACACGAACGCTTTAAAATTAGTTTTTGAAGATATAATCAAGATAAGAAAGAAAGGTAAATATTTGAGTGGCGAGTATTTAAGAGTGGATAATAATAGAAATTAGAAGTGATTTTCAGATTGGTGATCTAGAATTTCACGCTAAGTGGTTGTTTCCGGCTACATTAGCTTTTATTAACACATGTCAATCCGCATTAGGTCTGCGTAGTTATCTTTATTTTAATAAGTAAAGTAAGTAGAAGTAAAAAATTGCTTTATTCAAATAATCTTAGTAATTAAGCGCTTTTGAATCGTCTATTTTTTCCTACCACCCGTTCCACATTTTTTTAACTGACAAGAAGAACAGGCGCAAGAAACTTATTAGCTTTAACAGAAAAAAGTAACGATATTTAAAAACTTAAATATATCTTTACCAAATACAATACATACAACAGGTTATTAACAACAAAGTACTTACTAGCAAGTTATTGTGTTACATCATTTCCACGCATTCCGGTCTTTCAGATAATCGTCTACTTTGTAATAATCTTTACCCATAAGCGTCTTTTTGACATGATTTTTAAATTCATGCAAAGGTAGATCAATCACTTGTTGTGGAACTTTATTAAACAAGGTTATGCGTTTCCCCATAAATGAACCTCTAGTTTTTGCAAGCATAAATCTTTGGATAGCAAGTTTATCTTTATTAATTGTATTAATATAGTGAAGAAAGGTTCGTCATAGTGTGGGGTTATTTTTATTAAATAAATGTTTGATGTATTTTCACGCGCACTTCTGATTGACTGCAAAAATGCACTGTCGAGTGGGATTTCAATTTTAGAGTTTTTTTATAAATCGTCAGTATTTTTATGTTAACCCTTCAAGGCCCGGAAAATGAAACACAATAGATATTCTATTGTTGTCCTGCCGCATTTGGACGCTCGGGCGTCGATGAATAAGGAGCACGCGTCTTCAATATTTTATTCGTTCAAAGTTAAGCCTTGTATAAAAATAGTAAGTATGCCTCTCAATATTTCCGAACTAAATCAATATCGAAATGTTAACCCTTTTGTTATATAACTTTCATTTTACGACTTTGCAGAGAATGGGCTATTTGACCCTTACTAAAAAGTTTGGCAACGCACTTTATTTCCATTGAGTAGGTCACATTTTGTTCAATTTACATTTCCGTTCGAGGGGCAAAGAGCTTTTTATGTAACTATGGATGTGCTTGTTCAGTTGTCGTACTTTTACGGTGGTCGTCGGTGGATAAAGAGGATGGGCCATAGCCCACCACTCGGGCCCAAGGTGGATTGGTGGGTGTTAACGATTGCAAATGCAGCCGGGACCAACGGCTTCACGTGCCTTCCAAAGCACGGAGAAGCTCGAGTTTATATTTTTGGTCACCCATCCCGACTCTTGCGTAAGTTGCTTAACCTTGACAATTGCAGGTCAATGCGCTAACCTACTGCGCTGTGTTTGAAACAATGTTTAAAACATTGTTAATGACTAGTAATAAATAATCAAATTTCAAACTTATCATCACTTTATACACTTCTAAGACTTTCGCGCGTACAGTTCATTAGAAATAAAACACTTTTTACGGATTACAGCGCGTATATTATTAATTCAGGTGTTGTTTTAGAATTATTTAGTAAGTATTTATTGGTTTTTAGATTTCCCAACGTTTCGACACCTTTCCAGGGGCCGTGGTCACGGGAGGACTAAAGCAAAAAGGTTGCTCGTATTTTTATCATCACTTTATTCAATAGAAAATTAGGTCAAATAAAAAAAAGTCAATCGCTTTCACTTGAAAAAATAAACCGAACAGCATTTGAATAAAATACTCGGAGCACAATTCAAAAGTTAACCCACACTCAAGCTAATATTAAAATCGCATCGTTGTCGCCCGTTTACGATTGCAAAAGAGAACCAGATTAGCATCGCATTCGACATTCGACATTCATGAAGCGAAAGACTTTGAGCACCTCTCGGTCCCATTTGCTTAAAGAGCAGGGATGAACTTAGGGCACTCGATTTTAGTCTTCTATTTATTCGAAGTTCATACGCTAATTGTATTACAATATCACTTCAATATGTGATATAGGTACGTTAAAGTTTTTGAAAATTTTGAAGATCCTTGTAGCTTATTTCAAGAGTGTATGTTCAATACCTTAACAACAATTTATAGTTAATGTCTAGTCTATTTTAGATTTAACAAAATTGCAAATAGTAAAAAAAAAATATTCGGCTAGTCAATGATACAAATAAGGCTATTAAAAATTGCTCATTTTCTTAACAATTGTATATAATAAAAAAAGTACTCGTATCAAAGTTCAAAATCCTTTATTCAGTCTAAGCTGTTACATTTACTTGTGAATGTCAAAGAAGCTACGCTATCAGTCCGCAAACCCTAAGCGGGGGACCTTATAACGAGAAGGACCGGCAAGAAACTCGTAAAATGCTGCTTTTTTCTTCCTGTATTTCACACAGACCACAAAAATTGAAAAACTAATTTTGAAAAATGTTCAAAAATGTCACAAACGCGGTGTCTTCAGCTCGCAGAGCCACTAGTTTAAATTAATTAACTATCTACATGTCGGATTGGTAATTTGTGAGAGCAAATAACTTTCATCCGCTTTCAACTCTCCTAAGTCCGGCTCTATGTGAGCTAACAGAGTTTATCTTCTCAAAAGCAATAAAAGCGGCAAATAGGGCAGTCCCCAATTACTAAAGCAAACGACGAGCACACAACTCCTAATGAAATTAAAGCACCGATATTGAGGCTGTAAATAATGATTCTAATTATAAAATAATAATAATAATATAATAATATTTGACAACGTCACATACATTGCTCCGATTCCAAAGTAAGTAGCTAAAGCACTTGTGTTATGGAAATCAGAGACAACGGTGGTATCACAAACACCCAGACCTGAGCTAATATAGAAAAGAACCCGGGACCTCAGAGATGGCGACACCTTCGAGGTCGTCAAAATAAATGTAACTCAATTATATTTTCTTAAAAAAGGTGTTAGGTTACTACCAGGGCCCTATTAAATAAACGTGACAATTTGTCACCTGTAATGACAATTTTATATCTGTTGCGTCAATTAATTTGAAAATAGAACAAGCTACTCATAGCTACAACGCAACTTAAACTAAACTGTCACGACAATTGACAAATTGTCACGTTATTAAGTAGGGCCCATATGAGAACGGAATGAGGAATTGTACATAATTATTTAATATTAATTTTGTTAGATCTTGAGAATTCGGTAAATATTTCGAGTTTGGATTTTTGAGTCTGAATTTGAAACATCAGAAATTAATACTAAATAATATACGACACGCACCAGATCATGTTCTCGGACGGGAATCGAACCCGCGACCTTTGGATATCCGGTCCTTTGGACCTTTGGACCGGATATCGGATACCGGATATTGTAAAAATAGCATTGTGAATGATAAAATCACAAAATTTAAACATCAGAAATTATTAAACACAAATTTATGCTCAAATTGGCTTTCATACCCCACTATAAAAAAAAGAACTTGAGTTAGATAGTAATCTCGAAAGAGTTTGTACTAAACTAACGTGTTCAGGGTTGTCTCTAAAACAAATACGATATAGCAAGGCGACAACACGTTTAATTTACTTAGCAAAACACGTGACTCCGGTAATTTAATTAAGTGATACCAGTTGCCAACAAGGGTTGTCCATAAGTTTAAAAATAATTATAAACCTTTTGCATTTTTTGTTTATTTAATTTTCATTATGGATTCAGAACTTTTATTTCAACAGAAGAAAATGTTTGTAAGTATTAAATATACTAACGTCATGTCTGTCTTATGATTTTTTTTTTCAGTTAAAGACATTTTGACTTTATAAGCTTTCGATGTACATGATGATCGATCTCACTAACTTTCGATGTGATGAACGAGAAATAAATAGTAAGCTATCGATGTGACGTGTTTGATGTGGCGATCCGGACTTATCTTATTAGGGTAAGAACAAAACTACAAAACTTCGTTTACTACGGAACCCTAAAAAGGTAGGTCCGGGACGCCACATCGAACCTTTATAGGTCCCCCCTTATAGCTTCGCCATGTCCGTCTTTCTGTCCGTCCGTCCGTCCGCAGCTTAGCTCAGAGGCCTTAGAAAGCTGTAATTTAGCTTGACTGTGTATATTTATTTCGCTAATAAAGTGGTAGAATAAAATCTTTTTTCTCACCAATCTCATAGTATGGGGTGTCGTTGGTTAGGTCTTTCAATAAAATTGTAAGTTTCTGAAAACCACCTTTTGATTTAGGGGTCCTTAGAATAGAATAGAATAAATGATTTATTTGTGAAATGCGGTGTTTGTGTTATAATGATGGAAGCTGTCATTTGTTAGTCTCACTACATTCCCACCTTATATTCTAAGGTATACAAGTAATAAAGATATAATGACACAAAACGGGCAACGAAATATTAAGCTTTAAAGTGCAAAATTTTGTTAGAGTCAAGTTTTCGTAGAACAAATTTCATTGAATAGTTAGTAAGTATACTTAGATTTAGGCGTTAGGTGTTTAAAACAGGAAGTAAATAAAAGTTTATAGCTATATAGTAATTGTATAAGGTAACTGCGGAACCCTATACTGCGCATGGCCCGACATGCACTTGGCCAGTTTTTGTATTGGAAATGTGACTTAACTACCCCTTGAATAATTTAGTCTTTCAATAGAAGTTTGTATAGGATGTTTGTTATATGCAAATTAGAGCGATCACAGCCCTAACAGTAACCACGCCCAGTGGCTTAAGCGCTTAATGTATTGGCTCATATGTCTCTGTTCTAAAGTGTTGAATTTTATTGCCATTCACTTTTTTTCATTAACATTACTAGGGATGGTCTTTTTTGTAGTTCCGTAGGTACTTCATAAAGAAAACAGACTGACAGACAGACGGACAACAAAGTGATCCTATAAGGGTTCCGTTTTTTCCTTTTGAGGTACGGAACCCTAAAACGAAACATTTACAGAATCACATGGTTAAAAAATCAAGCTTCTAAGGTATCTCTATGAAAGTAAACTGCCATTTATGTCGAGTATTTTGACTCATGCGGTTTCACGGTTTCTGATTACATCTTACTTTCAGTTTAATTTAAATGTGGAACAGAATTTGTATAATATCTGGCAGGATAACGTATAATTATCTGGCAGGAGCGGTAACTGCAGTATATCCGGAACAACTGCAGAATGTTATTTCCGGGTATTGTTGTGCTGTTCTTATATAATATACCTACTGTATAGATATCTAGTAATTGTTAGGTAGTAGAATGAGAACGGTGGTGGTAATGAATAATGATACATATAGTTACGTGTTGATATATATATAAAAACTATATCAACACGTAACTATAAGAGAAGCTCGGTGACGCACTGATATAGCGCCTGGCCCATCGATTATGTATGTTAAGCAACTTTCGCAAGGGTCGGTCATGAGATGGGTGACCAAAAATTTATTATCTCGAGCGCCTCCGTGCTTCGGAAGGCACGTTAAGCCGTTTATCCTGGCTGCATTTGCACTTGTCAGCACCCACCAATCCGCATTGGGACCGCGTGGTGGGTCATAACCCATCCTCCTTATCCACCCATAAGGAAGGCCTTTGCCCCAGCAGTGCGGACATTAAAAATGGCTGATGGTCATAAAAAACTGTAACGTCAAAAACCTATTCACGAATACGGTAATTCCCCGTATTTGTATCTAGAGAAAATCACAAGCACAATTTGCGAACAACCTCAATTTTGTGAAAATCAAATATTATCATGGAGCTAATTTTAACATCATTCTTGCTTTATAATAGGGAAATGAATCCAATTTTCCTCCATCGCTGCTTATTTTCTAAGCTTCCGACCATATTGAAAAAATCTGGTCGGAAATAGGCTATCAGTGTTAGGTAGATTGCGTTTCAGTGGGCGTTCGACAGGTTGATAATCGAGAAATTTGGTTGAGTTTAAATTGGTTCCGTTATCGTTTCCATCATCACTTGCGGTTCTAAGTTATCATTCTTTTTAATCTGTGTTATAAACGTGTCCCAAAAATATTGCATTTTGTCGACTGATTAAGGGAATTTGGAACTTATTATTACAGGAAATAAGTGTCTTTATTTATAAAAGGTGGGAAATTATGTTCTTTAATACTTTTGTAGTCAACTTGTAACAGCTGTTATGGATAAATTGAATGAATAGTTCGTCCAATAATAATTAAATAACTCTCTTCCGACGACTTTATAAGACTCCTTAATTAAGACGTATAAATTTAAAAAATACACAACATGTTACAAAAATACCCCTAATGCCGTATATGGTATATAGGGACTATCAAACTAAACAACTGTTACTATAGGACCAACTCTCAAAACGCGAAAAAAAAATCAGTTGTTTCATACAATTTGATATTTTCGATTTTTTTTTTTTTTTCGCTTTTTCAGAGTTGGTCCCATAGTAAAAGTTGTTCAGTTTGATGGTCCATATCTACCATATTCGGCATTAGGGGTATTTTTGTAGCACGTTGTATAAAATAAGAATATAAAACTATACATTATTAAAATATACTCGTCTATTATTCGTCCCTTAATAAATCTTCTCGTATAATAATTAAATCGTCCAATTTTAAACTTTTTAGTAAGGAAAAACTATCTACTAGGGTCGAGTAAGTCAAGGTATTTTACCTTGTTTATAAAATAATAGCGTTTACAAAATAACAGTAAAGTTCATAAAACTTGTATCTTGAATCGCGCTATAATATAATTATATAGTAGTAGTATATATGTATTGCTATTTTATTTTGTGCTAAAAGGGTCATATTCGTCGCATGCATCGTTTTCATGAAAATACGCTGTGCCAAGAAACATCGCGTGTCTGTATGGCGCAAAACAAAATGTAGTGTTTTGTTTTCATTTTGCCGATGCACAAACAAAGCATACATTTTCATATTTGGCGGTAATAACCAAAGAGTATATTGTTTTTCTTTACTAGGTATGTAATGCTTATTATTAATTTGATTATAATTTGGTTATTTTTAAGAATACTTTATTAGACTATGAATAAACAAATAAAATTGGATTTTAGAATTGAAATCTGTTTATAAAGCCGGAAATTAATGTGGTTTATAAAATGAATGTTGAGACGGTTTAAAAACAAATTTTGATAAAACTCCGAGATCCGACCGAGCGAGAGCGAAGCCTTTGGCAAAAATGCTTTGTCTGTCTGGCTTTCCGGCTGTCAGTCTGTTCTCCTCTACAGGTCTCAATTCTCATCCGATTCACGTAAAATTTTGTTTGCAGGTTCTAAAATTATATAGAGCTTTTTTGTCAACTCTTTTTTCGAAATTATAAAAAAAAATCATTCTTTCGAAAAATGATCAAAATTAAAAGCGCCATCTAGCTTCGAATAGATATAATAAAAAAATACCTACCAAACAGCACATACTGCTTTTGAAAACCTCGTGGTGACATCTATTAGATAAACTTTTAAGCAACATACAATTTGAGCTACTTTTAAACGCACCAAAGGTTTACAGCTCTCTGAGTCACTAGTAAATAATTGTTAACGTATTAAGTTTACTTGCAAAACCATTAATTTGATTGTTAATTAGTCAAATATTTAACGATGTCTACAAAATAGAGTAATTAATTGCCCTAATCTTCTTTTATGTGATTCCATTAAATGCTAGATTTATTTCAAACACATTTCGCATTAGGAACCATTTAAAATTCCTCCTGAAAATTCCAATTAAGATTAATAATATACTAGGAAAAATACTAGAAAAAAACGATTCACCCGTAGCACCTCAGACGGGACTCGAATCCGCACTGACCAATTATATTTCCTGCTAGAGGCCCCCCGCTAAAAGTAAAACTTTTAATGCACTAGGTATGCTTGTTTGCATACTGCTTGCTTGTTTACATACTGCTTGCTTGCTTGCATGCTGCATTTATGCTTGATTGCTGCATGATTACTTGTATGCTGCATGCTATTCAATGTTTATGCAAAATATGTCTATAGAAATTAGGCCTTTTATGACTATGCTTAATAAATTTATGTCTTTTGATAATTATGCTTTTTAGACAATATGCCAATTTAAAAATATTCGTTATTATATGTATGTTTTTTGCAAATATGCCTATCGATATTTATGCTTAACAAAATTCGGCCTTATGATATCATGCGTTTTGAAATTTGTGCTACAAAAATATTATGCCAAATGATGTTTATGACATTTAACAGTATGCGTTTTATGTTTAGGACAAAAAAAGGTTTGCGTTTCATTAAGTAATCTTATTTGTTACATCTGAAACTTTCGTGAAAAATGCATCTGAAAACAAATATGAAATTCCGCTTGAACAGATTGTCTTCGTTTCAAAGACCCTTATAATGTATTTTGTTTTTCTCTCTATACAATACTAATTGAATTTTATACACTTCAAAGACTTTCGCGCGTACAGTTCATTAGAAATAAAACACTTTTTACAGATTACAGCGCGTATATTATTAATTCAGGTGTTGTTTTGGAATTATTTAGTTCGTATTTATTGGTTTTTTAGAATTCCCGACGTTTCGACACCTTTCCAGGGGCCGTGGTCACGGGAGGACTAAAGCAAAAAGGCTGCCCGTATTTTTGTGAAATTATACACGCTCGAAATTTTATAAAAATGTATTCAAGTTTATTAAATTATTTTATAGCTGCGTTCTGATTTTAGTAATTATTACTGAATTAAATTGAATAAAGTTAATTAGAAAACAAGATCTAGCTACTGAATCTACTACCAGTTCACAAATTGGGAGGCCTCTGAGAAAAAGAACTGGCGGAAGAAAACTCAGAGAGGTTGAGTCGACCTCCCTTTTGATCCCTATCTACAAAACGAACTATCTATATCTTTAGGTCCTGCAGTGTGTGATTTGGGATGGGATTTTAGTTAATGGGTTATAAATCACACACTGCAGGATCTAAATATATAGTTAGTTCGTTTTGTAGATAGGGATCAAAAGGGAGGTCGACTCAACCTCTCTGAGTTTTCTTCCGCCAGTTCTTTCTCTCAGAGGCCTCCCAATTTGTGAACTGGTAGTAGATTAAGTAGCTAGATCTTGTTTGCTAATTAACTTTGTTCAGTTTAATTCAGTAATAATTATTAAAATCAGAACGCAGCTATAAAATAATTTAATAAACTTGAATACATTTTTATAAAATTTCGAGCGTGTATAATTTCACAAAAATACGAGCAGCCTTTTTGCTTTAGTCCTCCCGTGACCACGGCCCCTGGAAAGGTGTCGAAACGTCGGGAATTCTAAAAAAACAATAAATACGAACTAAATAATTCCAAAACAATACCTGAATTTATAATATACGCGCTGTAATCCGCAAAAAGTGTTTTATTTCTAATTGAATTTTGCTTCTTCAAACTAAAGTTTACGTCAGCAATAAAGTTTTCATTCTTTAGATTTCGTTTTTGGAAAAACAGAAAAAAATTGACGCTACTTGCCTTCACAGCAGTCCTTTTCAAGTCGCCCAAAGTCAGGCATATTTAATTTTTTCATCAGATTTTCAACCTTATTTTTAAGAGGCCATTTGTAAAGAAACAATAAACTTTCACAAGTACCTGCGTATTGCTCCTTGACACGTGAACGGGGATAATTTGGAACAACTTAAAAAATCCTTGACCTTCAATGCCGTGCAAAAAGTTAAAATGGATTCAAAAGGTTGTTCGTGTGAAGGTTATATGCCATGGCAAATTTTGCCCTTAATATATTTTTTTAAATTATAAGCTGGAAGTTTAAAAAACGGGACAACAATTGGTGAGGTGGCGCTGGCTTGCAGCGTAAGAGTTAATATACTAGAAGAAATTCGACGTTCCCACTAGAGACTCGGTAGCTCAGCGGTCAGAGCATTGGACCGGATATCCAAAGGTCGCGGGTTCAATTCCCGTCCGAGAACATGATCTGATATGTGATTCATATTTTTTCTAGAATATTATTTAGTATTAAATATCACGAAGGTAAGAAAGTATAACAGCAATTAGTCCGCATACAAAAGCATTCTCGTGGCGTCACGTTTTTAAAGTATATTTGCTCAGCATTACTTCCTTTCTTTTTCAGTTATTGTTTGAGAGAAAGGAAATCAAACATCGGAAGCTTATACAAAATCTCGCTGTATAGGACATAATTTTCGACGTAGAATATCAAAAGGTAAACTTAAAACAATTGTAGAAATCTTGGAACAATTCCAGACAATGATCATATTATAACAACATTATTTAAAACAATCTTAAAAGTCAACTATTTGGACCACTTTTAGATTTGAGAAGTGAAGGTGCTCTAAAAGGGTAACAAACAATTCATCCAATTCATCAGATCACCTAAAAATGTTATTTGATAATCTAACTCCAATTCACCGAAACCACGTGAATCCGGACGTTTGTTCCCAATAAAAGTTAATCGATAACAACACAATTCCAACAAACCAATCAAAGCACGATCTCGAAACAGAATACCCGAACCACATTCTCGGTGTGTTCATCTAATTAGGCCACTTTAGTTCCCAAACAATTCAATTAAGCTCGGTTTTGTCAATACCAATCTGTAAGAATATTTGAACCCAGCCAGAACAACAAGATTAGTTTAAGTCTAATACCAAATAATATACTAGAAAAAATACGACTCGCACCAGATCATGTTCTAGTGACTCGGTAGCTCAGCGGTCAGAGCATTGGACCGGATATCCAAAGGGCATTAATTTTTTTGTATCGTAAAATCCTCTTTGCACGAAGGCAAAGCGAAAAATCGATATAAAAAAAAAAATATTTGGCAACATCACATACATTGCTCCGATTCCAAAGCGGCATAACATGCCTTCTCAATCACAGGGATAATAAAATGTGATCTCACCATCTGATTTAGGATAAAACCATTGTAAAAGTAGCCTTCACGACCACAGTCAAGGGTACGTACGCAATCGAGTTCCCATACAATAACCTCATACAATAGTAACTCTACATGAGCATACCGCAGACACAACCGCAAATCCAGTTTACTGGTTAAAATAGAGTACATTGTAACATAAGGAAATGGTTAACCATCGCGGAGTGGTCTGTCGAAATATTATTGTTGATTTCCAACCAACAGTGCAAAAAAGCTTATCGAAAAACACTTGTTTCTGTCAATAAAATGTTTCTTTTAGCTGGAAATTAATGTGCTAATCACACAAATATTAATTAATTTTCCGTAATTATTAAATTTAGATTTTTTGCATTCACAATGCTATTTTTATATTAAGATAAATAATTAAATAAGAAAAAAATACTAGAAAAAGATCGACTCACCCGTAGCACCTCAGACGGGACTCGAACCCGCACCCTGGGATTCCGGCTCAATTCACTGACCAATTATGCTACCGAGTCGCTAGTGGGAGCGGTGAAATTTTCTAGTAATTTTCCGTAATTATTTTATGAAGTCATGTGATATTATTCACTGACATTTACACTCGATATTCGAAACCATTTTTCGATACCATTTCCTATAATAAATCATGATAATATCACATAAAGGGTTCTCATCATAATGCTGGCTTTCTTTCTGATAAATTTTCTTCTTGACAGTTTCGTGGCGTAAATCCATTTCGAATCCAGTGTGCAATGCGAGAATCTTCTCGAATTCGGGTCAATACATCAATAATTTCCTTTATCATACTGCTGCCTGTCGATTCTGTAACCAAACTCACATCTCACTTCGAACCTCACTTCACTTCGCGGAAAGTTATAAAAGTAGCTAAATGTAATTTACTTTACCGATTGCAAAAGTTTTTAGGTAGTTACCGTAGATATTTAAAATCTTTTGTGATTAAAAATACCTACCATTATCTCATTTATGATTTAAAATTCCCGCGCAGTGAAGTGAGATTCGAAATGAGGTTCGAGTTTGATTATAGAATCGAAAGGCAGCATCGCAACCTTTGCCATAGTCAAATGCTTAACCAGAAAAATATTATTCTGTTTCTCTTCATAAAATTGCAATGTATACGTACACATTCAGTCAGAATGGATGTGTAACAAAAAATAAACTAAATTACTTATTTATATGAACCATTCTGACAACAAACACAAATCGATATTGAAGATTATCTTTTCATGACAGCTTTTTTACCTATTGTTAAAACTGGATGTGTTAAATTTAATATCCTACGTTCGTGTATTCGACAATGCTATTTAACTTTCATAGCAACAGCTGTTCCTTGCTATTTGCCAATGAGTGCTCCAGAAGTTCAGGTTGATAAAAATGGTATTACTTACTATAAAATCACAAATTATTGAAAAGACTTATGCTCCTACTCGGATACGTGGTTAAATTGGCGTATTTAAAACTTTTTGTACTGTCTTTATGTTAACTATGACGATTTATACCACAACTAACATCCATGAGTTATATTGTGCGATGGGTCTCTGATATTATGTAAATCAAGTATTCAATTCAGCAATATTTCAGGTCGTTTCAGGCTTCTATTGTCAGAGTAATATGCTAATGAAGTGTCGACAGTATTTTGCGTCAATGAAAAAATCCTTTTGTGATAAATGTTTAAATCTTTTTAGCCTTTACTGTTCTAATAAAATTGGTCATAAATATGTGTATGAAAATCACCAAAATAACATTTTCGGACACTATTTATGGTATTTCAGGGCATTCTATAGAATCGATCCGGTATTTATGTACCTATCTAATTTATTAATACCTAGTTGAATGCAGTTTGATTTATATAGTAATATTAATAACATATTATTATTATGCAAATACCAATATTACGTCCCATTAACTTTACAAGAACATTCGAAGAATAAACCCATTATTCTAAAAAGTAATAATTGATTTGGAACAAATTCATTGATAAAAGTATTATCGTTAATTCCAAACGTAATCAACAAAAGTTTCACGATAATTAAGATAACGTTTTACGCTATCAAATTAAAGTACAATATCGAATTGATTATCGTAACTCGTTAGCTTCCTATCTATTGATCACCAGTAAACATTAAAATTAATTTAGATAACATCAATGTTTACATATCGATATCAAAGCTTACCGAAAAGCGAATGTAGGTATGTAATACTGAAAATATGAAAAATGTTTTTATCAGTATTCAAATCTCTTCGGCTATTTATGCGAAAAATGTTGCTTTATTTGGAATAAAAAGAATGAATAGAGGATTCGATGCCAAAGGTCAACAAAGGGAAAGCCCGAAACGTCAGGCTTATGAAGGTACAGGTACAAAATCGCCTTTTCTGTGTAATAAAGGATATTGTATGGTGCTACCTGAATCTCATGACGTGAAAAAGTTATTGAAAAACATTTGTAAGCCATTTCGTTTTAACAAAGAGCACTTTTTATTCTAAAAAGATTCGTATTTAAAAGTATTTGAAGCTATTTTATTTAATTTAAGAAAATCAACAGTCATGGCATATAATAAGTAAGTTTTTAAAGTACTAGGCGTAATGTCAGAAAAATAGCTAAAACAATTTAATAATGGCAGTACCGCGGTCCATTAAATAAATTTTTCTAATATAAATGACAAATAAGATTTAGGGCCTGTTTCACAATTTAAAGTAAGTTTTGAGTAGCTTACTTGAAAGATGATATTTTGACAGTTGTGATATGAAAAAAATGTCAAATCATCTGTCAAGTAAGCTACTCAGAACTTACTTTTTCATTGTGAAACAGACCCTAAAGGTATTAAAAATAAGCCTGAATTTAATACTTATTGCCGATAGAAAACCATAAAATGACGTTCCAATTAATTGGGATTGTCAGGACCAAAAATGGATGTTCGATGTTGACAAAAATCATTCTTTACTGGAATAAAAATGGATTTTCTAGCTACCGAAATGGAAAATTGAAACCGACAAGATTTTATCATAAAGCAGTCACCACGCCATTTCTGAGTGATCTAAATGGATTAACTTCGTAAAGACTCGCCTTCATTATTTTAATTTTGCAGAAGGATATTATTATATTTTATAATGTTGCGGGCGCTAAGTAAAAAAAAATACGAAAAGCGAAATCCCACGAAGAGGAAGTGAAACATAAACGAGGTAAAATAATAACTTAAGTTACCTAAATATCAACAGCCTCAAATGGCCGAAAGTCTATTTGTTCGCTAAGTTAAAGCTTAACCCTTCAACGCCCGGAAAATGAGACACAATTTAATAGATATTCCATTGTTATTCGGCCGCCTGTGTCCGCTCGGGCGTTGATGAATTAAAAATAAGCAATTAGACGATCAAACATTTCGTAAGGTTATGTAAATCACAGATATTGTTGTATCGTATGGATTTGATAAGCCTACGACACTTTATAGTTTACAGCTTTGTTTAAATTTTTAAGTTAGCGAACGAATAGAAAGTTGGTCATTTGAGTAGGCTGGCAGCTCGTTTACATCTCATAATAATTATCGCAAAACCGAGTTGAAAGTCATTTACTCAAGTTTCACTTCGTTTAAACTTCAAAATAGTTAAATGTTGTTTACTGTTAAATTAACAAGATAGTATTATCTAAAGCAACAACATAAATGATGATAAAAATGTAGTAAATATTGGGTCGACGGAAAAGTCCGCGGCCTTTTTGTATTATAAGTCATAAAAATATTACAGCGTCACAACATCTTTATCATCAAAATTACTAAACCTGAAGCTGCTGAACCATTTTTTTGCAGCAGTATTCGACAATTACATCTCCATTAACATTCCAAATCTTTCTTTGAGCAGTAGCAGCATTCATTTTTTTATTAAGGGTCTAAACACTTATCGAAAAAAAATTGCAAAACGTATCCTAACGAAAATGATTAAAAATTTAAAAAAGCAAGACAATTTCAATTTGTTTCACTTTACCGCTATTACCAGAAAGTTAGCTGTCAAACAATTCCCGCCTAAGTTTAGTATTGCCAGAAATACAACACGCAAAATTCATGCTTCAAAAAGGCCGAGAACTTTTCCGACTACCTCTTATTTGTTTAATAAAGTTATTATGCATTACCTATTTTTGAAATTTTACTCTTAAAAAATTGAGATTTTTCGAATTCACAATGCTATTTTTATATTAAGATAAATTACATATATATTAGAATTAAATACTAGAAAAATCAACTCGACCGTAGCACCTCAGACGGGACTTGAACTCGCACCCTTGGGACTCCGGCCCAATGCACTGACCAATTATGCTACCGAGTCGCCTCAGTTACGGGTGAATCGATTGATTCTAGTATTTTCTGATTTTTTATTTATATTACTTTACACTGTTTCGAACTTAGTTTTCACAAATAGAACTTTTGCTATTTTCACTATACAATTTTCTATTGTGATATCCAGTGGTGCAACTGTAATAATTACATTCATTTGTAAAAAAAAACTGAATTATATTGTTCTAATTAAATGGCAATACGTAAAGTTTCAAGAGCACTCCATTTTGTATGCATGGTGAAACCATAATAGTCATACGTTTACGAATTCTCACGCAAACCTGAGAGTTCTATTCTGAAAATTAAGCCGCGCTAATCCGACGACGATTGTTCAGAATTGTGACAAAGCTCAGCTTTCCTAGATATAGACACATTTACAAATCTTCTCTATAGCTTCGCTTGCGATTTGACGTTTGAAAAAAATGGTATAAAGGAAACCTTATGGTGCGATGTCCCCCCTGTGCCCCCTGGAAGGGGCTTTCGAAGTACTAGGGCATATGGGGGTATCATATGAAAGAGCGCTGCTTGCACATTCTGAAACATTTTTTTAGGCCGCATAGTTTTCGACTCTTGATTAAAAAAATACCGTCCCCCCCTTATCTCCGAAGTTTGCATAAAGAAAAATCTTAAAATTATTTTATGTGATAGATGTTTATGTAAAGATTATATATACAGAAAAAATTAAAACGATGTCTCTAAATAGTAAACTTTTCAGAATGATGGAACGGAACCCTCGGTGCGCGAGTCCGACTCGCTCTTGACCGTTTTTTTAGATTGCGTAGTGACGCGATAGCGAAGATTTGCAAATCTGACATTGGCTACAGGGATAGAAAAAAGGTTCAAAAATAAGTAACCCGAAAGACGAATATCGTACGATCGTCGAATAAACTTTTGTGTAGTAAGCCCAGGGTACGGAAATAGCTGGGTATTTTGAAACATCAATCACAGCTGGTGTTCCACGGGTAAACAGAACGGTTTCCTAAATTGTTCATTTGGAATGGTTTAAGTATAATTTAAAGAGTAAACAAGCTTGTTTTAGAATAAAATACTAAAGGTATGGTAAATTCTACCTACCTATATTCGTTTTAATGTTGACGTGAATTAAAATTATATGTTCTTAATTTATTTTTCAAAAGCTCTGTAGCAACTTTAAAATTATTAGTTTAAAAAAAGTGCACGTGGACATTGGAAAATCCCTAGGAAACCTTTGACCGGGATAAAAATCATTTTATGTTTTAACTCAGTTTATAAACTATCTGTGAGCCAAATTTCATCCAAATCCGTTAAGCCGTTTTTGCGTAATCGAGTAACAAACATCCAAACATCTAAATAGTCCGATTTAATTAATAGGATCTCATGCGCATGTTGCTGGAAATTAAAAAAATCAGAACTTCTGAAATTATGACACAGAATTCTGCGTATAGACCACGGAGATCGTCTATCTATAGTTTATTGCGACAGTAAAGTCGATGTTAGTCGGTGTGTGGTATCTTTTATTAATTTTATGATAAAATTATCCCATGCTGTGATAGAAATAACGTGTTATTTTTGTGGATACTGATGTCACATTTCTACTGACAAAGCTGTAAAAATATAACAGTGAGATATAAATCAAGTCAATTTCAATTTCAATTTCAATTTCAATTTCAATTTCCATGCTGTGATAGAAATAACGTGTTATTTTTGTGGATACTGATGTCACATTTCTACTGACAAAGCTGTAAAAATATAACAGTGAGATATAAATCAAGTGCTGCGAAGATGTCGTAGAAAACTTTATATGTGATTTAACATCGTAATATTAAAAAAAAAAACTTTTTCCTTTACTTCTGCTGTATGAACTTATTCTTACTCAAATCAATTCTTATTCAAATCAAGACCAATGGCATTTTTTTTAACAGTGAGTGTCAAAGTATTGTTGATTGCGTTGAGTTAGAAGTTTGATTTTTACAGCTTCAAGATTTTAGTTTTTATTATTTGATAGTTATTTCATCAAGATATATAACATGTTACAAAAATACCGCTGAAATAATGAAACAGCTTTTTTTTTCGCGATTTCATAATTAGTCCCATAGTAAAAGTTGATCAGTTTGATGGTCCCTATATACCATATTCGACATTAAGGGTATTTTTGTGACATGTTGTATACCTTCAAACAAGACTGACAATGAGAAAACAGACACATGAGTGTACACAAGTACACTCATGCATATCACAACAACGAAGTGATCTCATTATGTCGTGTATCGACATTGCAAGGCTGCTTCTCAAATGCTCGCATTGAGAGTAAGGGTTGCTACTCACATAAGCGGGCCGGCATTATTCTCTATTCAAGAGTATTCTCTGCAGCAGGTCAATATCGAAGCTGCCTTACGAGCAAAATATGCTCGCGAGCCAGCTTCGCGATGTGGTTACAGGGCATACTAGTCGCGTAGCCAGAAAAAAGTTACTTACGATAATACACAAAGTTTTCATTTTTGCATTGTGAGCTATTTTTGAAAAGTTAGAAGTTTTATGCCGGTGCTTTAGGTATAGTTTAGGTATTTAGTAATATTTCGTGTAACGTTATGTTTAAAGAATTAAAGTTTGAAGTGTTGACGACCTCCGTGGTCGAGTGGTTTGTACACCGGTTTTCAAGGTGTCGTCATCTCTGAGGTCCCGGGTTCAATCCCCGGTTGGGTCAATTTAGAAAACGAACTTTTCTATATTGGCTCAGGTCTGGGTGTTTGTGATACCACCGTTGTCTCCGATTTCAATAACACAAGTGCTTTAGCTACTTACTTTGGAATCAGAGCAATGTATGTGATGTTGTCAAATATTAATTTATTCATTATTTATATTTATTTTATTTATTTATTCAGAATAAGAATTATGTTTTCATAATCACCACTTGTTGTACATTTGCGAACTAGCACGTAGTTTCTTCATTCACAGTTAAGTAAGTACTAAAAACAAATTATTTTTGTGTAATTTCCTTTGAAATCCACCTTTTACTTCTCTCTCACATATTCTATTCAAAGACAATAAACAGTATCTTCTCTCTCACATACTTTATATCTACTCAAAGACAGTATACACTTTACCCATAAATAAATAGGTAGTTACTATACAAAAAAGACCCGGGGCACTCAAGAACTTTGTTAAATCTACCAATAAATACACGTGTTTGCCCGAAGCCCCAGTTGCGCAAATCTCGTGTATGACAAATAAGTTCCTTGTAAAATTACTTCCAAGATAGGTTATGAGAAGTAAAGTCGAAAAGGGAGGAAGTATTTTATTGGATGCTGGTAACAATATTACCTACGTGAATAGAATGGGGAATTGATTTTGGATATTTAAGGGCGCCAGCATGAATCGAAAAGTGGTATTTACAAACCTACAATATTTTTGAAAGACCTGTCAAACGGATACACCCAACAGTAAGAGATTGATGAGGTTTTTTTACATTTAGGGGAGGTTTCCACAAAAAAATATATTTCAAGATTTTATTCTACCACTTTTCGGTGTAATTAATTATACACATTCATGCTTACGTATGCACCGACAGGTGGCTTGCTTAGCGCCTAGCGCCTGGTCACCTAGCGTGTAGTGATGTAAAGCCGGCCGCAGTGCGAGCTTGACACCTTCACTATACGGTTGGTTGCAAACATTATAGAACATTCCTTTTACTTCGCTACACGCTAGGTGACTCGCTAGGCTCTAGGCACTGCGGGAAGTTGCTTTAAAATAATATTGAAATTACATGTCGCAAACTTTCAAGTTATCGTTAAACGATTACAAAGTTTGTCACTTATCTACAGCAATAGGGTGTCAATGACGATGACTATAAAACTCACGTATTCTTTGTAGGTATGAAACAACAATATTACCTACGTGAATAGAATGGGGAATTGATTTTGGATATTTAAGGCCGCTAACATGAATCGAAAAGTGGTATTTACAAAACTACAATATTTTTGAAAGACCTGTCAAATGGATACACCCAACAGTAAGAGATTGATGAGTTTTTTTTTACATTTAGGGGAGGTTTCCACAAAAAAATATATTTCAAGATTTTATTCTACCACTTTTCGGTGTAATTAATACACATTCATGCTTACGTATGCACCGACAGGTGGCTTGCTTAGCGCCTAGGGTCACCTAGCGTGTAGCGATGTAAACCCGGCCGCAGTGCGAGCTTGACACCTTCACTATACGGTTGGTTGCAAACATTATAGAACATTCCTTTTACTTCGCTACACGCTAGGTGACTCGCTAGGCTCTAGGCACTGCGGGAAGTTGCTTTAAAATATTGAAACTAAATGTCGCAAACTTTCAAGTTATCGTTAAACGATTACAAAGTTTGTCACTTATCTACAGTAATAGGGTTTCAATGACGATTACTATAACACTCACGTATTCTTTCTAGATATTAAAAACATCTCAAATAGAAGATACCAAAGATTCAACCGATACAATGTAAATTGAAATCTAAGGGAAGACATAAATTTAATCTGTTTACTGAAAACTTGGAATGAAACACCACAACTCAGAGTTACGACTTAATTATACACAAAACTAGAATCTGGTTACGGTTTCGTAATCAAAAGGATTTAATGACGATAACATGGTTACCGTAAATTTAATCTAACACCATTCTCATTAGAATGGATCATACATCATTATGTAACAACGAAATATCAAATTACTAATAATTATGTAATAATAAGACTATTACTAAAAACCGCATCCAAATCGGTCCATTAGTTTGGGAGATGCGTTGCCTCAGACAGACAGACACACATACACGTCAAACTTAAAACACCCCTTTTTTCGCATCGGGGGGTAAAAATCAAAAAGAACACAAACAAATTTCAGAATTGCTTATTTTAACAGAGATATTTCGGTGAGCAGTTTAAAAAACTGAACTCTATAACTTTTCTAGTAATAAGTAGTTTTAATACTAAATAATATACTAGAAAAAATAGGACTCGCACCAGATCATGTTCTCGGACGGGAATCGAACCCGCGACCTTTGGATATCCGGTCCAATGCTCTGACCGCTGAGCTACCGAGTCACTGGTGAGAACGTCGAATTTCTTCTAGTATATCAACTCTTACGCTGCAAGCCAGCGCCATCTCACCAATGTAGAAGGAATTAACCTCTACATTCAACTGAACATCTTTCCAGATATTTTTAAACAGTTGATTAAGATGAGAAAGCTGTATAACTATTTGAAATTTTCGAGATTTAAACATTCACAATGCTATTTTTATATAATACTAAATAATATACTAGAAAAAATAGGACTCGCACCAGATCATGTTCTCGGACGGGAATCGAACCCGCGACCTTTGGATATCCGGTCCAATGCTCTGACCGCTGAGCTACCGAGTCACTGGTGAGAACGTCGAATTTCCTGTAGTATATCAACTCTTACGCTGCAAGCCAGCGTCATCCAATCCAATCCTTGCTGTATTTGCAGTCGTTAGCACCCACCAGTCCGCATTGGGCCCGCGTGGTGGGTCATGGCCCATTCTCCTTATCCACCCCACCCATAAGGAAGGCCTGTGCCCCACCCTGATGCTCGTTCAAGTTTTAAGTAACTTCCACTTGACTAAATCGCAAGCAAAAACACTAAAACGAAATGGAAATAGTATCCTGATTCTTATTCATTATATTCTTGTTTCTCTACGAGTATTAAAATAAATTGATTTCAATCTTGTCTTACGTCACTTTATGAAGACGTTATGAAAAATAAATGAAATTGCTACCTACATAAAATGCTTACAACTTAGACATCATACGAACTTCATAAATATATTATTTCTGTGCAAAGTTATGACTTATGACATTAGGCGTTCTATGAGCGGAATGGGGCTTATTACGACACAAAAATTCATATATCACTTGAAAATATTCATCAAAATGAATACTTCAATTTTATTATAGCATTTTGTTCCAAAATGGAGAAACATGAAGAGCTTTCTAGCTTTTCCAAACTCCAGAGAAATATATCTTTTGGTTTGAATAAAAGTAAACGTGTTAAAAACATTAAATTAGTTACAACTATAAATAAAAGTAACGAATCTTTTAAATAACGGTCAAGAGCGAGTCGGTCTCTCGCACCGAGGGTTCCGTAACATCATTCTGAAAAGTTTACTATTTAGAGACATCGTTTTATTTTTCCTGTAATATTTACATAAATTTCTATCACATAAAATAATTTCTCTCTAAGCAAACTTCGGTGGTATGGGGGGGCGGGGGATTTATTTCTTATTTGCAAAATAGTTGGGCAAATGTCATCTAAAACTATTCCATTAGCAAACTTCCTAAGCATTAGTAGTTCTCGAGATATCCAGTTGTGACAGACAGACAGACTGAGTCGCACCATAAGGGTTCCTTTTTACCATTTTCGTACGGAACCCTAAAAAGGCACAAAAATGCGAAAACCGCTGGAAGGGATCACTGGATACTTTTTGTCTAAAATTCCCACTGGGCTGTATTTAAACAATATGATTTATAATAATTATGAAAAAACAAAAAAGATTGTACCTTTTTTTGTCATGCAACTTTTTCCCGATTTCAATATAGCATTGTGTGCCGTTGAAAAAAAAAGTTAACTTTTGACGCTGGTGATCCGTCAGGGTCGAATCAAATAAGAACACGGATTTCATCCGGTTGTAGTATGTAGATTTAAATAAAATTTACATTTTGAAAGCGGATTCCGGATACCGTATACCTTACTGAGTAAAATGTGATTCGAATGACGTTTTTTTTTATATTGTTGTTAAGGTTTGTATTTTGTTATTGTAGTATATATGTACATAAATGTAAATGTTTACTTCTTTGTTATTGCTTGAGTAATAATTTTCAGACCAAAAGCTTTGAAGTCTTTTTTAATATTAAGATAAATAGAAAAATACAAGAAAAAATCGACTCACCCGTAGCACTTCAGACGGGACGGTGCTACGGGTGAGTCGATTTTTTCTAGTATGTTTTTTTAATATTATTTATTTCAATATAAAAATAGCATTGTGAATACGAAATATCTAATAGTCTTTTTTAAGGTAAATAATATTAGAAAAAATCGACTCACCCGTAGCACCTCAGACGGGACCCCAAAGGTACGGGTTCGTGTCCCGTCTGAGGTGCTACGAATGAGTCGATGTTTTCTAGTATTTTTTTTAATATTATTTATCTTCATATAAAAATAGCACTGTGAATGCCAAAAATCTAAAATTAATAGTCTTATTAAAGTTGTGAATAACGCCTCTGTGTCAAAATCGTTTTTCTTTAACATAATAATAAATATAATATTGAGGACCTCCTTACTTGAATCTTACCAAGTTATATTTCATACAGAGTCTTCAAATAGAAAAATGACATCCATTTTGTAAATTGTCAGTTTTCAAATTGTTTTAAATATAATCCTATATTAAAGTAAGTTCTGAGTAGCTTACTTGACAGATGATTTGACATATTTCTTATGACACAACTGTCGAATTTTTGGCGCCATTTTGTCGAGTTCGGTTTGGTGTCTATTTTAATTATTTTCAAATTAATTCATAGTGGATATTGTGTCTTAAAATTGGTGCAGTTATATGGTACAAGTGTCTACGCAACCGAACAATATGTGGGATAATTGAAATAGGCGCGATCTTGGTTGTGTGAAGCTGAGACTTTTATTGAAGTGGTGGCTTCCTCGGCAGAACTAACCGAGTAAACTGTCTTGATATACTTGGTGCCAAATGCTCCAAGCAGCATTGGAATGCGATGCACCCGCATTCTAATGAAAAATTAAACAATATCTACCACTGAACTATTTGACACTTGACACTGGCAAGAATTACTTACAAGAGGAAAGTAGATTGCCATAACAAAAAAAGAAGAAGAACACAACTGTCAAATTATCTGTCAAGTAAGCTACTCAAAACTTATTTTCACATTGTGAAACAGGTCCTGTATTTTCATTCTGCAATTAACTTACAAGTTAAATACCTACTGAATTCCCAACATAAAGGCACAAATAAAGTTTCCGATTTAATTCAAAAATATAATAACAATCCTTTCCAAACAACCATTGAATATTATGCTTTAAAACACACGTGATAGCTACCAGTATCAAAATATTATCAGTGAAAACAGTTACGGCATTTTCGCCGCAATAATTTTTACAAATATATTATTATTTAGAAAATATTATGTTACCTTTTAATTTATACCTACATAATTATACCCTTTTCTAGAATTGTGTCTAAAACCGAGTTCATTTCAATTATGATGAACCTGTTTCAAAGGTCTGATACAATTAATGAGTAATTTTATCATAGATCTTGATCCGCTCATTTATTGAACTCGCTTTGTACTGACTGGGTGAAAATGATGGAGGAAAATCAATAACAATAATAATAAATTTCTGGATAATTTCACACAGCGCCATCTAGCCCCAAACTAAGCAAAGCTTGTAATACGGGTGCTAGACAACTGATATACTACCTATACACTTTTTAAATATATCTTATTATACATAGTAACACCCAGACCCGTCACAGAAATTAAAATTCATCATTTTAATTTATGCCCGGCCGGGAATCCAACACGGAACCTTTTGCGTGGTAGTCCGGCTTGTTGACCACTGCACCATCATCGACAACCAGTACAATATTTTAACTTGTACAGTAGATAACCTATTAAATAACTTGTATAATGTACCTAGATTGTGACCAACTTAGGAACACAACAACAGAATCAAAGTCTTGTAAGGATATTTGATTGTATTTTCTTGTAAGATTAAGCAGTTTGTACTGCAATTTTTATGCGCAACGATTATGATTTCAATGTTCAATTCTGAAAAGCAATTTACAGTTGTATCAAATATTATTATTATGTATTATATAAAAAAAAAACAAAAAATGCAGTCGGAAAAAAATCTCCGAGTCTTACTGACCTCCAAGTTCAGTCAAAACATTTATAATAGTCCTGACTTTTTAACCGACTTCAAAAAAAGAACGAGGTTATCAAATCGACGATTTTTTTTTATGTATGTTTTAACATATCTTCACCAGTTGTTAACCGATTTCAATTATTCTTTTTTATTTGAAAGAAAACAGTTCGTGTATGGTCCCATAAAAAACACAGAGATAGTTTTTCCATAATCCTGAAAAATATCAATTATTTAGATTACCATCGCACGAGTTTTTACGGATTTTTTTAGTCTTAAATACGAGTATAGATTTACTCGTATTTAAGATCTTAAACTTAAACTTTACTGCAGTATCAGTCAATTAAATAGAGCCCGCATGCAACCATTACACCCAGTAGACACTAAGAGACAGTAGACACTATTCAAGACAGCTATCGGTCAACGACGAGACTCATCAAGGAGTTATCGTACGTAATTTGATCACTGGTGTTTGAACTTTGAGAAATTGTGTGCAATTCACTAGATATACATACGAGTACATGTATAGCACTGCATTCTTGTTTAAAAATGTTTATATATATACGAATAGTCATATTGATAAGATTTACCCCTAAGGCCCGGTTTCCACCAAAGTGGAGAGGAGAGGAGATGTCTCATTTTTCTATAGAATCTTCTGCCGCGCGAGCAGAGATCTAAAGAAAAATGAGACATCTCCTCTCTCTCCGCTTTAATGGACACCGGGCCTAATACTGGAGAGATTAAACCCCAAATACTAAAATGACATAAACAAAGTCCGATTCAAATGTTTGAGACTTCATCAAATTCCTGATTTCTGAGTCTTATCAGAAATTTTTAGTCACTCTGTTTCCTAAGTACCTAGAGAATTTTCATTTGTTTAAACGAATTTTCTAGATAGCTATTGGTCATCGAGATAGTATCGATACTCGATACACAGTAACAAGATTGCTGTAATTTGAACGTCTGGCGGTATTTGAGCATTGAGAAATTGTGTGCGATTCGCTCGGTATCGGTAGGATGTCTGAAACGGTTGCTATTCCTTTGTTCGAAAATATAGGATAGTATAGGAACGTTATACTAATTTGATTTAAGAGTCGTATACGATTAGCCGCTCTGTCACTCACACATTTCATGTTTTCTTAAGATTTCTTAAATCTGAATGCGTAATTAACAAATGTGTTCTGACCACTTTTCGCAATATAAGATTACGGGCATTTTAGTAAAAAATGATGGATTTGGCATCTGTATCTATAATAATGTCTATTAGAATTTAACATTTCCAAAAAATATTGAATGTACAGAGTCGGCTCATTTACAAATTTATTAAAGATATAGAAGAATGAAACTTGAAAAAGCTTTGTTGATTTATCTAAAAAAACATGATGTTTACTTGGGTTTTCTATTAACATTCGGTTGGAATAAACATGTTAAAGGGAATGCGAACGTAGCGCGTTGTTAAAACATCAATAAATTTTTAACGGACGTATTTTTAATTCGTTTCATTTGTAAGGTTTGAAATTGGTTTGATTTTGTGTCCATTTCAATTGTTTTGACTCGAGTTTGGTGTTTAATTTTATTTATTGGTGAATATAAAAAGTGGAATTTATTAGAGTAAAAAGCTACAAAACAAAATGTTGTCGATTTACTTATTTGGTAACGGGGTGACTTATTTATAATTATTCGCTCTATTGCGTTGTTTTATTCTATTATGAGCGCGACGTCTAAAACGCATAATGCCAAAGTTGCATAATGTCTAAAATCAATGTCTAAAGAGCAATTTGGCTTAATAGCAAAATGTTCCCATTGACATTTTTTTATCTACCCATTCGGAATGTCTTTAAGCTCACAAGAACGCTTTGTTAACGCGAAGAAATTATTACTTATTGCATATTATGAGGCCTATTGAAAATGTAATCAAAGAAAAAAATGAAGCAAACCAAAAGAAACTTCTGTCGCTGCCAACTTACATTATCTCATATAGCCTTCTTTATATTCTAATAAATCCAGATTCCCTTACATATAAGCTACTTTGTGCTGATTGTAAAGCGCGGGTCAAACCGCATGCAGCGCAGCTTATGTTGTAATATATGGAATATTAAGAGAAATGACACACCAAACGCACGATGCTGTACAGCGTTGCGCAGCTACGCGCGCAACGTTTGGTGTGTCATTTCTCTTAATATTGCATATGTCGTGGGCCAATCGTTGAACTGGGCCGATCGAGATATGCCTGGTCAGATCACGATGTGCCGGCATTTCATGATCTGGCCAATAATTTCATGATGTGCCCAATCAAAAATTAGGCAGATCGATAAAAGCAGCCTATTCGTCGATTTGCCCCACTAGTACTTGGGCACATCGAGATATGGCTGGGCGCATCATAATATACTTACGTTTCGCGACGCTTGTGGCGCTCTAATGCTGTTTGCGCTCTGTCAGCTATGTGTTTACGTGCGAGCAAGATACTTTAGTCACCCTACAGACTATTTATCCCAACATGGCTGGTAAAATCTTTATTGTCTAGTAAAATATTTTTTATCAAACTTCATTTTATTTGCTTGTACTTTGGTCACCCTACAGAATTGATTTGCCCAAGCATGGCCGGGCAAATCGTCAAACGTTATGCTTTGAACGATATGGCGGGTTTTGAAAAGGCAAATCAAGAAATGCCGGCATATCTAGATCTGACTAGGCAATTCTCGATCGGCCCAGTTCAACGATTGGCCCGCGGCACATATAAGTATTACAACATCATAAGTTGCGCTGCGGTGCACTGCGCTGTGCTGCGCTGCATGCAGTTTGACCCACGCCTAATGCCAACAAAAATAGATACTTCGTTTTATATAATACTAAATAATATACTAGAAAAAATAGGACTCGCACATCATGTTCTCGGACGGGAAACAAACCCGCGGCCTTTGGATATCCGGTCCAATGCTCTGACCGCTGAGCTACCGAGTCACTACTTAATATGATCTGGTGCGAGTCCTATTTTTTCTAGTAAATTATTTAGTATTATATAAAAATAGCATTGTGAATGCTTAAATCTCAAAATTTCAAATAGATACTTCGTTTGTTTTTGTGACTTTACTCTTGTTTTAATCAATTTTATATTTGGTAGAATTGTAATTTTTAAAGTGTATGAGAGTTCAAATTAAATACAAAATATATATTTTAGCATGCATAAATAAGTAGCATAAAAGTAGAGTCGATGAAATATTGAAACTTATGCCTGAAAATATATTGTTTAATTTGAATACACACAGAGATCGAATAACATAATGACTTAAACAAATCAAACTCCTAGTTTTCGTATCTTTTAACCCTTTTCTTCCACAAAAACATGTTTTTCCCTGTAACTTTTGCCCTCATCGTTTTTAATTGAAGTTAATCCAATGTATGTAGGAGTATAATACATGAATGTAAAAATAAACACAGTGGACATTGGCATTTGGACGACCTTTCACGCACAAGTGACGTTACGAAAAAGATAAAAAGCCTAAGATAACTTTGTTGAATCGCTTTACGTACAAAATAACATTACGTCATAAAAGAGTTAAGGTAGGCTAAGACTAAAAATAGCCTTGGATTAATGTGATGATCAAAGTGTAGTGTTTAACCAAAATAATTAAACTATTCAAATAAAGAACTTTTAGGGAGCAGACAAGCGGCAGTTTTTCAGCGATTCCCTTACTTGTAAAGCAGTATGTACCTACATTTCACAACACTATTTTTCTTAATTTAGATTGGTCTAAGGTCACTATGTTAATTGTTAGGTCTGGCTGAACGCTCTTGACTAGTCACGTTTCGAAAAAAAAACCACTGAATTAAACGACAGGCTAGAAAATATTGTTTAAGCGATAAAAATTATCACAAAGCTTCTTCAGAGTGCACTACAGAGAGATTATTCTTAATTTCGTCTTCATTAAGCACTATGGTTTTTTTTTAAATGACGACGCTAGTGTGCAGACTACGCCCTCTTAATACTCTCGGATTGATCATAAGTTGCAAAAATATTGACAAAGTGCTTTCTAAGAAGTCCGTTTAATGTATTGATTCGCAAATATTTATTACATTGTTACGTAATGCATTTAAAGGGAACAACATTTCATGAAAATGTTGTTCAACTAGACTCTTGATAATATTAAATATAAATACATTCTTACGTATCTCGTATAGGAAAATCTATATTTGATGTAAACTCTCGCTAGCTAAGCTTTACAAAATAATAAAATAAAACAACAAGGAATGAAACCAGATAAAATTTTGAGATGCACATAAAAAGGGTCATTCCACCCAAACTGCCCTTATTTATGTGTAATCGATAGTGTAATAAATAATATGATTTCCTATAGTGAGGTAATTCCTTTGTCTCGGCGATAACCGCAAACAATAATTGTCGACTAGTACAACAACCTTTGAGGCACCTATCATAATAATATTTTTACGTGACGCCTACTATAGCTAACTTCTATAGTCGTGGGGGCACGTGGGGGAGCCCCCTGCTATCCCGATTCCCACATCATTGTTGCTCTGACAATCCGGTACCTACTAGTAGTAATCATTGCTAAAATGGTACGTAATCCGCTCACGCTGCCTTTCCGTAAACCCAGTCGTAAATTTTACTGAAATTTCAAGTTGCAAAGTCTTTACAGAAGTCTTAGTGTCTAGACGTAAAGACTTAATAAAGTGTGGACGGATTCTTATCCCGGTTTTTATTAATGGACGCAATATCTCGCGAAGGTTTTAGCGTTTAATCTGTGTATATTTTAAGTCGCGAATAGAGGTGGATCAGACCTCGTTGGTAAAAGGTTACTGACCGTTACTGGGATTTCTTTTGTTTGAACGCTAAATACAATAATTAAAAAAAAAAATAACAGAATGTTATACTTATTAAACCGTACCATGTTTTTTCTATTAAATTAAAGCTCATTTAACTATTATAATTATTTTTTTACTCTTATGTTACGGCCACACTACCGTGATATGCCATTGAATATTGCAATTGATGAACCTTATGCGTATAAGCATAAGGAATATTAATATAAGGAATAAATGGTCAAAGATGAAGTGAGCTTGCCCAGAAGATGCCTAAGGTTTTTCTCTGCACGGGATTTCGTCGCAATGTAAAAGATTAAAATTACGTTTATTGTATTCAAAACAAGTCATTATCGATGCTTATTTGATTATAAATTACAGCTCCTTCGTTTGTCTGTCGTCATGTGTCTATAGGAACGCTTTTAACTGATTGTTAGAATAATTTACAAAGACTAGTATTTATAAACAAAGTCCACAATTTTTTTCTTTTTGACGGACAAGAGACCTGCGTTGAATCTTATTTTTTAAGCAAACACACCTCAAGAGTTATTTAGACAGTATTTTTTTCACAAAACACCAGATTACGACTTGTTGTTTACGTGCCTTTCAAGTTCAGTTTAAAAGTCTCAACACAAAACTTCAAGTGTAACCTTTGACGATGTTCATTTGTTAGTACACCCATCCTTTTTCCAAGTTCCTTCAAGTTCATTATCAGAAAAAAAATCTCTTTCCACCATTGTTCTTTTGACTTCCTTTGTATGAAAGCGGGTGCTCACCTCGATATTAAAAAGGCTATATACTTGATACTTATTGTGTTCTATACGTCCAAACCTTTATGAATTATATATGGGTTGTTTGTCCACTGCGCAGGGTTGGTCGATAATGAGGAACACGAGTCATTATAAGTTTTTGTATTAATATTTCAAAGGGCATTCAAAGTCAATAAGTATTAAATAAAAGCTTTCAACTTTGATGTTTTATAGGAGTGTTATAGGAGTTTTTATTCGTGTTTCTTGCCTTTTTTAAATGGCACTTAAGCTTTCACTTTGGATAAAGAATAAATTGAAGTTTATAAAAGCTATTTATCTTTCTTAAAGTGTAAGGACAGCATGAACAAGAAAGCTTTTATTTTTTTATTTCACTTTTGTCAGACGGCGTTAAGTTAATGATCGGAAGCAATGAATCTATTTAACTACTATACATTATATTACATTGATTACTAAGTATTATTCACTGTACAATATACACTAATCAGATTATCAATGGTTGCTGATCATAGACTTACACACGCATTCACAAATAATTAACTATATTGGTGTAATAATCAAAATAGAATCCAAAAAATGGCATAAAAGGGTTTTGATCTTTCGCCTAATATAGCCTTTGAAATAGTTACTATATTTTGAGGGAACATGATAGTATATTTAACCGAGAATCCAATTAGTATATAAATATCACGCTTATGACACTCGATAAAAAAGATAAGTGTCTCAATAATGATTAGTGTAAGACTTGTATGTGAAAGACAGAAGTGAATTCTATGTATGTGTATTTAAGGTTAACACTATAAGTCTTCGTTATTGGATTGACGTAAATGCCAATTGGTGGGTAGTAGGGAGTGGCTGAGTGGTCAGTATGTACAGTTGCGGTATGAAAATGTTTTTCAAATTGATTCTTTTGACGCTCTGCGAGCCCGTGCTGAGCGCGACGTCTAAAACGCATCATGCCTTAGTACGTAGCGAAATTACTAAAGCACATAATGCCTGGAACGTAGAATGCCTAAAATGTAAAATGCCTAAGTAGCATAATTCCTGAAGCACATAATGCCTGATTCGTATAATGTCTAGAACGCAGAATGCCTAAAACTAAAATTCCCTAAGATGCAGAACGTCTAAAAAGCAATTGACATAAATAGCCGAATGCCTAAAACTTACATTATCTAAACAACTTGCTTGCTTTTAAAGCAAAATGCCTAAAACTGCTATTACTTTGAGACATTATTTTAGGCATTTTGCTACTACTGCTGCTCTTTGCTTTTAGACAACGTGACGAACCTTTTAAATCCTCGACTGTATGTACAAATAATCACGAGAAATGAAATGCATGCATACATCTATAGAAAAGGCTTCGTATGAAACTCCAATTAATATTCAGACGTAAACATAGATCAGGAGATAATAGTCAGGTATTTAAATATGATTGTATTATGAAATGAAATGAAATGAAATATTCTTTATTCAAATAAACTTAGATATTATATTGAATAGTCTATATTATATTATTATATCTCAAAAAAATATAAGCATTTTACTTTTATTTGGGAAAGATAGGGAGACCTGTACCTGTTGTGTTTGTGTATATGTCTGTATATGTTTTTTATAGGTTAACTAGCAAAATTGACAGACAAGACAATATTAAGTATCAAATAGCCCCAGAAAATTACACTGTAAAAAAGTATTTTTAGAATCGATGATATGATGATATGACATCACTTTTTATAAAATTACATTAGTATCTAGTTATTTTATAACTATAAGAACTACTGATTTTTAATTGGCGAATAAGTGACTTTGCAACTGCCTATCAGTATTACTAACCAATACAATGACATGATAATAATTATATATTTTTCTTGCTACTTTATTATGGAACTTTTATTAGAACAACACTAGTTTGAAAAGTTCTAGCGGTTGGAAGTTTATATCTCATATACTATATAGCTGATATCTCGATATATAGACGTACTTCAAAACCTACCCAAAACGCCCGGCTGTTTCCAAAGTTGGCGATCGTAAACACCTCGAAACTCGCATCGCGTTCGTATTGTGATTTAATGACCCAATCTCCAAGTGTGATTGCGAAGGTGTGAAGTATTATAGAGCAGGGAAAGTATAGTATTCTGAATCCTAGTTCTTCGAGTATGATTGCGAAGGTTTGAAGTGAAAGTTAATAAACTCCGTGGACATATTTATAGATTGGAAAATTTTAAGTATTAGCTATTTCCAAACTATGCGATTGTAACTCACATCGCGTATACGTAGGTACGTGATTTACACCCGTATTCACAAACATTACTATGAGGTCTCACAGTGCCCGCGGAGGCACCGCGTCCCAACTACCAATCACGAGTAATACGTAAAACAAACCAACCAATCACAGAGCTCTATTTCAACGCAATGTGTTCGCATAGGCAATGGTCGTTTGAGTATTGTTCTTGAATATGGGTATAAATGACCCGATCTCCAGGTGTGTTTACGGAGGTGTGAAGCATCATAGAGCAGAGAAAGATATATTGATCTCTAGTCTAATCTTTGAGTATGGTTGCGAAGATTTGTAGTATTAGTTAAACTCCGTGGCAGAGTGGCTTATATTTCTAGATTGGCAAAATTAAAGTAGATATTGACTTTTTCCAAATTTGGTGATCGTAAACACATCGAAACTCGCTTTGAGTACACATTTAATTTAATGTCCCAATCTCAGAGTGTGATTCCGAACGTATGAAGGGTTATAAAGAGCTAGAAAAGTACCTATAGTGTTTCAATTCCTAGCCTTATCATAAAGTGAAGTATTACTTGATGACCTCCGTGGTCGAGTGGTTCAAATCTTTAGTTTTGAATAAAACATACATAAAAAAAAATCGTCGACTTGATAGCCTCTTCCTTTTTTTGAAGTCGGTTAAAAAGTAATCCCAAAAATTCATTTAAAATCCCATCTAATGACTAATAAAGCGTATAGTTCATTAGAAATAAAACAATTTTTACGGATTACAGCGCGTATATTATTAATTCAGGTGTTGTTTTAGAATTATTTAGTTTGTATTTATTCAGGAGGACTCAGTCTTCCCGTGACCACGGCTCCTAAAAAGGTGTCGAAACGTCGGGAATTCAAAAAAACAATAAATACAAACTAAATATGTAATTCTAAAACAACACCTGAATTAATAATATACGCGCTGTAATCCGTAAAAAGTGTTTTATTTCTAATGAAAGACTTTTCATCACATTATATGGCTAAATGGGAAGAACTATAACTTTAATTACTTGACTATATTATGCTTAAGCGGTTAGTGACGACACTGACTATGAAACGAAGTCAATATTTATGTTAAGAAACGCGAGAGGTAAAAAATGCACAAATATCAAGCATAATTAGGCATTTTTACTAAAATTGTTTCTTTAAAGATTTTATTTGATATAAATTTTCAATGTATAACAATGAGAAAGCATTGCCTGATATTTTTTTCTGACAAATGAGAATGTTGTCTGTCTTATCTTAAGCTAGCTAAGTGAGCTAGACA
The DNA here is from genome assembly GCA_963556745.1 of Catoptria pinella. Lineage (NCBI taxonomy): Eukaryota > Metazoa > Arthropoda > Insecta > Lepidoptera > Crambidae > Catoptria > Catoptria pinella. Next base: position 10,397,043 of record OY750774.1, on the reverse strand, counting down.
AATCAAAGTTTTCTTTCACTTTGATCAATGTCAGTGCCACACAAAAGCTATTCCATAATCGTGAAACAGTCATATAACTTCTAGAATAGTTACTTAGGTACTTGAAAGACTTGATTATAGTTGCAACTAGCGACCCTGTTCCTTGGAAATAGAACTTTTTTCGGGATGAAAGTTACACAGGTCCTTTTCTGTACCCCTGACAACGTGTAAGCAAAATTTCACGATTAACGATTGAGTATTTAAGACGTAACAAACAAACTGACTTTGGTATTTATAATATTAGTAAGGATATTATACCTACTGTATTGCTTGTCTGAAACTTGAAAGAACCACACTATCAAGAACACGAAGTCACTGACCTCTATAACATGAAGCTCAATAAAAGCTTTTTGTCTTCATTTATTTGCGGGTGCCATGTTTCATCTAGAAGCTTTTAAGCATCTGAATAACTAAAGTGAACTCTGAATGAAAAAGTAAAGCAAGTCTCACATTACTTTTTTTAAACTCACTTATTACATCAATCTAATGCGAATTTGCATATATGATTCAACTTATTCTTTTTATCGTATGAGGATTAGGGTCACCTCTGGTTTTAGAATTTATCAAGCCGCCTGTAAGGCCACTAACTTAGATTAACAACTGTTATCAGATGACAACAGCCGGTACCAACGGTTTAACGTGCCCTCCGAAGCACGGAAGCACTCAGTTGTAATGCCACTTAACGGTCACCCATCCGACACCTGGCCGGACCGAGCGTTGCTAAACAAATGTGATCGAGTGCGATCAGTCTGTCAAGCCCGCCATGAGCGCGTCCGATGATTAAACTAAGTTGTGCGCAAGACAACATTTTTCTGAAGCCTAGACAAAGTACAACATCGTTAATTAGAGCGAGAGAACCAATTAGCCAGTGTCGCGCTCTTCAGCATCAATGAAACGATCATTACCGAGCGGTATTCTCAGTCTAGCCATCGAGGTTTTTGAGCAGCTAATAAAGCACTTGTGTTATGGAAATAAGAGACAACAGTGGAACTACAAACACCCAGACCTGAGCTAATATCCATAAAAAAGTTCGTTTTCTAAAATAACCCAGCCGGGAATCGAACTCGGTGTTACCGGTGTACAAACCACTCGACTGCTGTGGTCGTCAAATATCAAAAGTATAAATAGCTGAATATCGTTTCGCGGAAATTGTAAAATTTGATTAAAATTACGCAAAAAAACAAAAACTTATGTTTATCAAAGTAACAGATAAAATAATATAAGAAAAAGAAGAAAACCAAATAAAGAGCTTCCCGCCCACAAGCGATTAATCGCCGAGCGATTTTTAGTCGCCGAGAATAGAGCATGCTGAGTTCAATACGTAAACGCCCACGAGCAATAAAAAGTAGCTCAGCGACTAATCGCCCGCTACATGACACTGACAATAGTGACAAAGGGTTTACTTAGCCAGCGACAAAAAAACGCCGCGATTAACGCCGCGATAACCGCGGCTACAAAAGTCGCTCGTGAGCGGGAAGCCTTATTATCATCGCAAATATTCCCACTTGGAGACTCGTGGAGCAAGTAATCCTGCCGTTTGTTGTTTTTCCCTGATGAATCAGAAAGGAATTACGACGGGCGCACGTACATCGTTTGAGATAAATTGATTTGTGTAACTTTTACACGACAAAAAACTTCGTAGGTCATGCCCTTTCGCGCAGTTTTTTAAATTAAGGTCTAGGCGTCTAAAAACGCAACATTTTATTTTACTGATTTGTAACATTAATCTTTTGATTACTTTAAAATGGTGCAATTACCTGAGTAATATAATTTACAATTAATTTAATAATTATATCTATGATAGGGTAAAACCGGGATAGATGCCCCACTTTTTAAAATAGTCTCCTTATTTAAAAAATATTCATTAATATTAATAATTTCTATGAATCTAGGCTAGCTTAATCATTTATGTGCAATTATAATTATTTATTTTTGACCTTTCAATTACAGATTTTGCATAATTTAGCTTTTTGTGGACCCCTTTTTTTGAGGATAGATGCCTACCTGTATGGATAGTTGCCCCACCGTGAAAATACTATGAAGGATAGATGCCAGCAGTGCGGGATAGATGACCTTTATACTGCGTAAACAAAAACATGTTCTACTCTTGAAACAACAATTGTCTCCCAAGAAATATGGGTCGAATTACGAAAAACATTTTGCATTTTTTTTAAATGTTTTAATTGTTATCGTTATAAAATAATTCCAATATGACACAAATAATCATAATTTTTGTTCAACAAACATATTAAATCTTGATAATAATTGTTATTATAAAATATTAATTATAAAGTTTCAACAGGCATAATCACGCTTTTTTTAAATTAAAATTTAATTCTCATTGAATCCAATCGGATTTAGACTACGTATTTTTATAGTTTTCAAAACATTCTATGCAGTTATCTTTAGAGTTATCCTGTCCATCTCTCTTAGTATTCTTTACGGGCAAACCTTTAGTTTTCTTTTCTTTAATTTCATAGTTAGGTGGATTGTCTTGTAAATAATTTTCTTACGTTTGTACTGTAAATAATTTTCTTTTTAGTATTGCTCGGCCCTGGTTTACCTTTAAATAATTATCATTTTCTTTATCACACAAATCAGCTAGGTCTTCATCGTCATTTTCACTAAAGTAATGTTTATTTTTTTGTTTTATTTTTGTTGTCTTATTCTTTGTTGGTGGTTCCTTTCTTTGTTTTTTATAGTTATCTTTTTTCTTTGGTAGTTTCAGTCTTGTTTTGTACTTTCGTGGCATGATTCTGCTACAATCAGTAAAGAGTCCAAATATAAATATACGCAAATACATAAAAAATATAACAGTACCCTAAAAATCATTCGAAAATATACACTGACACCATATATAGGCATAATAGGCATATATGGTGTATGAAGGTATAGATGCCCCTAAGGGCACCTATACCTCGAAAAATCAGGGCAACTATCCTTTGCGATAGGGATAGATGCCTAAGTAGTTTTTAAATAAATTAAAAACAAAAGAGCAATTATTTACATCCAGATGCACACTTAATGAACCAGTACATTGACGTAATAAAAAATAAAACGGAATTAATAACTACTTAAAAAGTTATAAAACGGCAAATACTAAGCTTTAAATCTTTGACGTGTTCGTGAAGTTAGCCGCGGAGATGATTGCACGCACGAGCGAAACGCATCCACGCCGTAGGACAGCCCCTGGGCAATTCTGGTGTGGGGTAACTGCGGCTTCTACTTATACTATTAATTCTTAGATACGACTCTGGGAAGTTAGGTTTTTTGTAAATGAGGCATCTATCCCACTGCGGCATCTATCCCGGTTTTACCCTAAGTGGCTTGAGAAGATATACTCAATACTGCTTGGAGGGGACAACTGGAGCACTTTCGTAGCAATTGTCACCCCCTCCGGAGTCACGGGTGACAATTGCTACGAAAAGATTCCAGTTGTCACCCCGGCTGACAGTGTAAGAGGGGACTCTTGGGAATAACGGGTGACAATTGCTACGAAAATATCCCAGTTGTCACCCCGGGTGACAGTGTTTGACTCCTGGGAATAATTGCAAGCTTGCTGCGGTATCGGGTAGAAAGCACCCGATGAAATACTTTCCTACGGTGCGACTAAAAAATGCTTGACTTTCCGCTGAAGGACATATATTTAGATTCCTTAGACATAGCCGCACTGAATTACCAACTAAATTTGTTATTGCTGTGCTTGTTTGCAGTCGCTATCGTTAGCCTTTAGTATTCTAAGAAAATACAGAGATCTAGAAAAATGCTGTGACTGTGATTGAAAGTAGTGGCGGAAAATTGGAAAGTGCTTAACGGATTTCTAGACCTGAAATCCAGGAAGCAGATCGATTTCATCGATATTGTAAGTCCTCCCTACTGTATACACCAGTCCTACGACCGGCTATACATTACAAGCTTGGAGTGTTATAAAAATTACCACATATTTGATATGTACACCCAATATACGTGATTATCGATAATGCATGTCTCTTAATACTCACAGCTCTAAACTTCTATCGATATCTTGAACCTAGTGCGGTTATCGGGTGTTAAAGACCTATTAGAAATAAAAATGTGTGAAGTTATATTTTGTCAACTAATTCTGCTACAATGTCAATTATACGTTAAGTGTTTCATTAAAAATGCATAATACTAAAGATATTTAAATATTCGTGTAGATAATCTAATCAAAACAACAGCATATCGAACAGGTCATTCATATCAACCCGATAAAACACAGCCGTCAAGTCACGTAACAGGTCTAAAGAACCTGATACAGAACGATAGGAATGTTAACATTTTTACTTGCTGCAGTGAGCGTGTTTGAGCGAAATAAGTTGTATTTTTTTTATCTGACGACCTCCGTGGTCTAGTGACTTTGTACACCGATTTTCAAGGTGTCGCCATCTCTGAGGTCCCGGGTTCGATCCCCGGTTGGGACAACTTAGAAAACAATCTTTTCTATATTGGCTCAGGTCTGGTTGTTTGTGATACCACCGTTGTTTCTGATTTCCATAACACAAGAGCTTCGGCTACTTACTTTGGAATCGGAGATATGAATGTGATGTTGTCAAATTAAAAATAAATATCCTGTTCATCATTAGTAAACTTGACTGAATTAATTATTGAATGTTTTATTCCAGTTTATCTTATACAAAGTGTTACAAAAATACCCCTAATGCCGAATATGGTAGATAGGGACCATCAAACTGATCAACTTTTACTATAGGACCAACTTTGAAATCGCGAAAAAAAATCGGCTGTTTCATACAAAAATTAATTACGAAAATATCAAAATGTATTGTTCAGTTTGATGGTCCCTATCTACCATATTCGGCATTAGGGGTATTTTTGTAACACCTTGTATACTTGGGACATCTATACTAAACGAAAAAATGCTTTATATCTTTTTAACCGCTTGGACGGAGTGACGAGGTAAAACTATTGATAGGTATTCTGGTAGCAAAGCCTAGAATATACCCTCTTACTATCTGAGACGATAAAAAGTAACTTAGACGGGGCGTTATCGCTGTTTGTAAAAAACATGGAAGATCGAAAAAGATGCGGGTTTATAAAAAATTAAGGTCCATCTTCTTATTTATCCGGCACTATCTAGTTTACCAACCAAACGGTTCAATAAAAAAAGCAAAAATGAAATGTGCCTTTAGTATCTAATATGCCTTTTTATTCGATTTCACATTATCAATAAGCTGTGCGCGGTTGATGTGTTTTATATACATTTCCAACTAACTACTTTCGCATTTTAACATTTAAGCGATTATAAAGAATGTATAATGTCTTTTAATTTTAAGTCAAACAGTAATATCGAAATAGAATAAACATTATATTTTTGCTATTAATTATTGAATGTTATTCAAACACCGAATTAAAATACTAATATTTGAAAAAATATATATACCAAAAGAAATTTTATTACATTCTTTTGTAGCTTCGTTCACGTGTATCGTCAAATTTAACGTCAAGATATTTGCAGATGTGCTTGAAATAAGCTTGAACCTTGATATAAACTATTCTTAGCATTATTCGATCGCAAATCATAGTGCATTTACAAAATTAGTAGGTACTGAATGTATTTCCGTTTTATATTGCTGGTTCACAAAGTCTTTTTTATTTGAGTTTTGGAAAGTTGCTCGAGATAAACGTTTTAGCATCTACTTAAACATAACTAATTAGGTGATTAAGTGGGAAGTAAACGTAATAAACTATGCAAGAAGCCAAAATTCAAAACAAATAGTTCACAACGACCTCCGTGGTCGAGTGGCTTTGTACACCGGTTTTCAAGGTGTAGCCATCTCTGAGGTCCCGGGTTCGATCCCCTGTTGGATCACGAACTTTTCTATATTGGCTCAGGTCTGGGTGTTTGTGATACCACCGTTGTTTCTCATTTCCATAACACAAGTGCTTTAGCTACTTACTTTGGAATCGGAGCAATGTATGTGATGTTGTTAAATATTTATTATTTATTATAATACAAGTACTTCAAATTCGTTAAGAAGATAAGTGTAATAATAATTGGCATAATTACGTCGTGTGGGGTTTGGGAACGGCTGCTTAACAAATGTTTCGCTCATAAAGAAAATTTACGAGTTCGTGTACTATACGAATATAATTTATGTTTCTCTAAGGTTTCCGGTATCTCGGTTATTAAGGTGCATTTTGTTCGTAATAAAATATAAGGGTAAAATTATAAAAATGGTTATGAGTTAATTTAGATTCATGATGCATACCGGGTTCATAAGTAGGTATTTTTCTGCGGCTTTCATGTTTGTGTTTTATGCTTAGAATAGAAAAAGTCTTTATTATTAACATCTTAACAAGTACTGTCAGAAAATAAAATTATAACTAGAAAAATTAATAATTGAAACTCTAAAAGTAAAATGAACTAAAAAAACTACAAAGAATTGGGTATCGTATTGTGAGAAGATACAATGGGGCTGGCGTATCCATATGGATAAAAGCCCCGAAATAAATAAAGAGAAAAAAAATACAAAGAAAGAGATTAATAAAAGGCCTCTGTCTCAGCGTATAATTGCCGTGGCGTTAGAATGAAACAGCGGTTTCGTGCAATGAAGAAAAATTCTTATTTCGAAACCGGTTTCGTACAAAATCATTTTTTCGTCATTCGTAATTGGTTACAAACATCTGACAGGGCCTGGGCTGTCACGGAAATGAAATAAAATAACAAATATTGATACATTTATTTGATAAATAATCTACTTGCTTTTGTATAGCGTTACTAAATGACATAGTAAAACTCGTAAGTTAGATAGTTAAAGTTATTTTTATATTGAAGTAAAGTACGAGTAACTCCAAATATCAACAATGATAGATGCTCCTCACACTGCTGAGTCAAATCCAAGCTAAGCCACCGTCTCAAAGGTCAAACTACCATAACCTTAGACGTGACTAATATTATATTCCTTTCTTGTCCGTAGTACAGTTGGGATAGTCCTGTTGACTGGACCATTTACGGTAATACAGTTAACCGGACAGGTGGTAATTTTTCTCAATAATGGCATAGTTGGCTGAACCATCACTTTTTTACGGTAATACAGTTAACCGGACAAGTGGTAAATTTTCTTAAAAAGTTGACTGAACCATCATTTTTTTACGGTAATACAGTTAACCGGACAGGTGGTAATTTTTCTTAACAATGACACAGTTGACTGAACCATCGTTATTTATCACTAAAAGCTATATAAATCGCTTTAAGCAGATTTAATCTTTAAAGAAAGAAAAAACTTATATAAGTTTTCTTGGGATTTATGTTTAGTTTAAGTATAAATCATTGTCTTCAATAAAGTTTGAAAACCTATTTATTTATCACAAAAAGCTATATCATAAATATAAATCGCTTTAACCAGATTTAATCTTTAAAGAAAGAAAAAACTTATATTTGTTTTCTTGGGATTTATGTTTAGTTTAAGTATAAAATGATTATATTGAATAAACTTTGAAAACCTTTTGTTAGAAGATTATCTTAAGGCCTTTTAACTAGATTAACATCATCTGTTTTTCACAATGTTATTTTAGATGCTAGAAACTTTTTTCTAAGAAGCTTTTGGGCTCAAACTGTTTTTGAATCTTGTTATTTTTCACGCAGACTCTTAATTTAATTAATAAAATTGTTAGCATTCTCACAGAGTGTGTTAAAAGCTCTTGAAAAAATTAGAATTTTTTGCAGTCGGTATGATAATGTAAATAGTATTGGATGATGTTCCATAATCAAAATCAAACAATCCATCCGTCCATTATGAAGCAGAATAATACAATACATGTCTTTCCATATTTTGAGCTTTTTGACACAACAAACGAAGTTCGAAGTTTGGAAATAAAACATGTCATAAGCATATTGGGCTAAAACGTAAAAAGCAAAAACTCTCAAAGAGGGCGCGTATTTTTATTTTAATAAAACAAGTGCTAAATAAGAAGTCGTAAATTCGTCACATTATTATTCCGTTGAAAAAGCTTTTAGGTATTTCACGTAAGTTAAAGTGAGTTCATGTCATCTGAAACAGGTACTTACTCAACAGTTTTTGACACAAATATTGAAGCACCATCCATCAAAGTTCATAAGATACAAAATATTGTAATCTTATAGCGCTAAGTCCAAATCACAAAAGGGTGCGATTTTTTAATCTTAACGTAGAGAAGTTGAAATTTTGAATGAAATTCATGAGTGTCGCGGCGTCCAGCCTCCTTCGACTATGACTGACAGGCTGACAGACATACGACAGAGGTTGACAGGGATGACGTACCGGAGGGGCGGACAGATGACTATCGGAGAACGGACGGACGTGAAGACTGGCTGAGGACCATAGACTTAGAAAATTCGAGGACTGACCCCTGACCCTCAGACCGACAACTGCGCCAGAATAATGAGTATGACAGTACTGAAATAATGTTCTCAATCTCGTTTAAGCATTGTTTTTGTCAAAAAATCTGCATTTTACACTTTATTTTACGATGTCAATAGTGAACACGGTTAAAGAAAGTTGAAAAGTTGTTGAAACCACAAGCAGCTCGGTAAGATATTTTTTTGCCTTTTTACACACTGTTGCCGAGCCGGCCTCTTTTTTACTAGTTTATGGTTTATTACTTTTAATTTATATTTTTGAATTCTGTACTTTTTATACTATAACATATTTTCCTTTGGTTTTGTACTCTGTGTTTTTTATTACTTATGTCAAGTTGTGTTCGGTAGGTATCAGTTTATAATAATAAAACTACATTTAAGCCCACCTTTCATTATTTAGAAACCCACATTAGCTCAGTTTCACACACATTTTTTTAAAGTTAAAGCAACTTTTCCTAAATTATGTGGCACACGTTTTTTATCGAAATACATGTATCGCTAATGATGTCTAGTGCTGTTGGGCGAATCTACGTTGTTTCTTACTTCCTGCGTCATTGTCGTTTACTCGAAAATCTTTAAAAATCCAATGCATCGTAATAAATAAGTCAAAAATATGCAAATTAATATAATTTATTATCGTACTCTAACGTAAATGATGGCAAATTCCGTTGTGATGCATTGGATTTTGAAAGATTTTCGAGTAAACGACAATGACGCAGGAAGTAGGAAACATAACAAAACAACGTAGATTCACCCTGTTACGGTGGTGTTGTCTAAAGTAATTGAGTTGTGACTCGTGTCATAAAAAAATAAGTTATTACTTAACAAGCTATCAAATGAATGCTAACCTCGCGTACAGTATATTATTACGTATTTTAATTTGCGATCCGTACTGATATTTTTTTATTGAACACATCCAGTTAACTTGCTTTTGTGGGACTTCACTTTATTACGTTTTCAAGGATGTCTATTCATAAAATACTGTTCAATCGGTTTAATCAATACCTACTAGAACTACTAGCGTCTCCCTTCGAACTTGATTTTGACGACCTCCTTGGTCGAGTGGCTTTGTACACCGGTTTTCAAGGTGTCGCCATCTCTGAGGTCCCGGGTTCGATCCCCGGTTGGGTCAATTTAAAAAACGAACTTTTCTATATTGGCTCAAGTCTGGGTGTTTGTGATACCACCGTTGTCTGCGATTTCCATAACACAAGTGCTTTAGCTACTTACTTTTTTTTTTTTTTTTTATTTTTTTTATTAGAGTGAGGGCAAATACAATCTTTAAGTATACCAAACGGCATGTTGGACTCGGTCAGCGCGCAGGAAGCCACTCCTGGGCTGTCTCTCGCCGCCTCCGGCGCCCCCGTCGAGCCTAAATAGTAGGCTCGGCGGGGGAGCCGGAGGGTTCTTACCTCTCCCCAGAGTGGGGAGAGGGAGAGAGCCTTCTCCCGAACTCCCCATAAGGTTACCTACTCAGGTAGGCTGACCAGATGGGGTGGTCGAGAGGAGGCACCACTACCAACTAAACCCCTCACTACTTGCTCTCTCTCCGTTGATCAGTCATAGGGGGTGCGGTGGCAATCTCCCTCTGACTCAACGGGTGGCCCGGCTTTCCAGGCCCCTACGCGGCGGGAGATGACCGAGCAAGTGTGGTCATCTCCCCAGACGGCGTGCACCGTGCAATGCCAGCGACAGAACGCTCCATCGCCGGCCGGTGACACTACGGGATGAGGCGGTCATACTGACGCCTCCTTCTCCCCAACCGTCTGCGGCGGATGAGGGCCGCCTGAGCGTCCTCTTCGCGCACCCTCTCCGCTGCCTCCTTTTGCAGGATCACATCCTCGCAAAAGGAGACTGCCGCTTGCCAGCATCTGTCACTGTCCAACATCCGGCTAACGATGCTGGGCAGCGAGAGATCCGGCCCTACCACCTCCACTAGGTTTCGGCGCTGCGCCGACCACGCAGGACACACCTCCAGTGTGTGCTGCGCGGTGTCCAGCGCCTCGTCGCACTCGTGACATCCCGGCGCTTCCTCACGCTGGATTAGGTGCAGGTACTTACCGAAGCACCCATGCCCAGTAAGAACCTGCACCAGCCTAAATGTCAGCGTCCCATGACGCCGCTCCATCCACTCGACCAAGAGCGGGCGGAGAATTTTTTTGACAATTATGAACCACTCTACCTCTCTCTCCTCATGAATCACTCTACATATTGGTGAAAACCGTATGAAAATCAGTTTTTGAGTTTATCGCGAACAGACAGGCACGGCGGAGGACTTTGTTTTAAAATTATGTAGTGATGTCTAAAACAACCTCCGTGGTCGAGTGGCTTTGTACACCGGTTTTCAAGGTGTCGCCATCTCTGAGGTCCCGGGTTCGATCCCCGGTTGGGTCAATTTAGAAAACGAACTTTTCTATATTGGCTCAGGTCTGGGTGTTTGTGATGCCACCGTTGTCTCTGATTTCCATAACACAAGTGCTTTAGCTACTTACTTTGGAATCGGAGCAATGTATGAGATGTTGTCAAATATTTATTATTGATTTTATATCATTTTTGTATTATTTTAATTCTTGCAGATATATTTTCGTTTGATCGCTTTTGTATAAACAAAACGCATTCATAGTGACAGTTCTTGTTAAAAATATGATGTTAAGAGAGGGTAGTCTGATAACTTTAGCTGATGCCTCTCGATAGTGTCGTTGTCAGTCATCGGAACGGAGCTGCGCTTGCAACACATATTAGTAGCATTATTGTGAATTTTGGACCCTAGACATTTGTTTAAGTAGTGCATCCTACTTGCCTTTGTGTATGTAACAAGGTCTTATTCTTAACCATAGTGTATATTTGGTGCATCAAAGACTTATTCGCAACCAGCGGATTGTAGGCGCTGACAGGCGTAAATATAGCAGCTGAAATTATATCGGTGAGTAGGTAGGCTTTTAGTGTATACTTAATTTGCTTTTTTTGTGTCGTTATTTTGTATCATGTACATGTATGTGTACGCCGTTCATATCGCGAAAGTGCGTCCGTCCTTACCTTCATTTGATGTCCTAAACCTAAATAAGTGTTTCGTACTTACAAAAAGCTGAAAAACTTCGCAAGAATTTTAATTACGATTCCGTAAATCCTCTCCCGAAAAGTGATTTCAGCAAAAGTGACAGAAATCTACGGAAATAGAAATTTTCAAATAACCGAATTCCTTCAGAATTCCATGGTGATGGCAAAAGATGTCAATTAAAGTGAATAAAAACGTTACTCCCAGCTTATAGGATATAAAAATTCAGAGGCATGTTGAAATGAGATTTTGTGGATTCATCGCAATTCAACCATTTGATGACAAAAAATAAATTTAAATTTTTAAGGTTGGTGTACTATTCGGAAGACAATTTTTATATTTTTTAACTACTTAAGTTAGGTAACGCACGCTTACGAAAGATAAAAAAAACATAAACATAAAGTTTACAAATTATGGAGATTTCCAATTCAGAGAATTCAGAGATTTTAAGCTGATTTAGTTTAAGTACAATTGTCATAATTTTTAACAGTCATGTTTCGTTTATTGCTAAAACAATAACAATATTTTAAAAAATACTTATTTAAAATAATAATGAATTATGTCTTTTATCGTCATGGCAAAACATCGTGTTATTTAAAACAAATCTACTTAATTTTTTAACGGTATTTTAGTTGCCAAAATCAAAAACAATTGATCAATCATTGTTCTACCAAGTAATTTATTATACACATAGTAAACTCGTAATAAAATTTGCATTTAAATGTTCTTAAATTTTTCGTCAACTACCTTTTCACAATAGCGTTAATTATCATACTCCGGTTAACATGCAAATGACGAGAGAAGAAATTACGAATTCGCCGCAAATTCTTTGACAACATCGAACAATGTAGAATAAGAAAAGACTGATGCTAACTGTTAATAATGATAATTATTAAGTTAAAATAATATTATTTTTTTAATGAACCTTTATACCAATATGTTTAAAATAAGCAAAGAAGATTTTTGTTTACACTGTCCAAGTAGACTATCAGCCATTTTTTTATATCCCCACTGCTGGGACACAGGCCTTCCTTATAGGTGGATAAGGAGGATGGGCCAAGACCTACCACGCGGGCCCAATGGGTGGGTGTTAATGACTGCAAATGCAACCAGGACCAACGGCTTAACGTGCCTTCCGAAGTACGGAGGAGTTCGAGATAGTAAATTTTTGGTCACCCATCCCATGACCGAACTTGCGAAAGTTACTTTACCTCCGTAATCGCTGGGCCAGGCGCTATACCACTGCGCCATCGAGCTCCTCAACACTGTCTAAGTAGGATATGTGTTATTTAATTAAGGCTATGTTTATCCCTTTCTAAACCAAAATCCACTATAAAACATGTATGACGCCAATGTATAGGGACTTCACGATACAGTAATGCTGCCCTTGTTTAATCCGAAACTTTAAACCTCGATAGGTACCGGTAAAGTATGTTTTTCAAAGTTTTTTCGTTATTTTCATGAAATAAAAAAAACAGTCAAAACTCAATTGCGGGTGATTAAGCGCCCTCTACACTCGAGATGGTGTACTAAAACGGGTACTGTGTACGCTAAACGAACCGATGGAGATGGTCGACTCAATAAAGCGTACTATATGGGTTGCAATTTCGGCTTAATGGCTGCCACAATCGGATAGATTGTTCCTTTTGACGTTGAGGAGTTTCCGGCCTTAAATCTCAATTTGGTAGGTTCTTTAAACAGGTTAATTGCACGATTTGTACGTTTCCTTTATTGTAGAAATGTTTCGTCCAAGTATACTTGGGAGAGGTGCTTACCAGCTGACGTGTTCTCTCAGTAGAAAGAAAGCATAGATGTGTTAAATGTTTTAACCCTTTGTTCTGTAGAGTGCTGAGTGGCGGATGTGCCCTAAGGCCCAGTAGGCCCAGGCCTAAAGTGGCCAGATATTAGGGGCGGCCAAGCGTGGCGAAAAATAGACTGATGATAATAAGAAGCGAGCCAAAGTTGGAAGTGCTTAAGTCAACAGATTATGGTGGAGTGATACCTGATCTAAGTTATAATTGTAATATGGATAGGATAGGGCATATGGGACTTTCTATTAGATATAATTCTGCTTTGTCTTAGGCAGGTTCTATTACACTTATCTATCCTTTACCTCTGGTAACAATCATCTACAACCCCCCCCGGGAATTAACGAGATCGAGTCCAGATAAACGTCAATTTTGGTACTTCAAAAAACGGTTTCCATGGTGACCATTACACCGTTTTGACGTTTACTCTATTTCAACTCGATCTTGATATTCTCGCGTTCGGGAGTAACCCTCCAGTTCTCAATGATTTGATTAATCAAAGTAGCCGATATGAAACGTCAAAGAAAACGATTTCATAATGAAGTTACTCTCACTAAAACCTACAATAACGATCGCATGTTCGACTAAGGCATTATTTGTGTAAAAAAGATTTATACGTACCTTTATTTATGTATGCACTTATTCAAGCTACTTTGGTGAAGTGTGAAATCTTATATAACATCTGCTTTTACAGTTGAAAGGAGCCTCAACAATATGTGCAATAAATTTGAGCTCTGATAAATATTTCGATTCTCACAAACAAAAAGTTAAATTCATTTATCACGAGATATTTTTGTAGGTACACAATTCTTTTTTTACTGTTGTTTTATTTTAGATTCAGATCCGCTGGCGTCGGCTGAACTGTGTCAAGTATGCGTTTTAAAATTCTCTCTAAAAATCTCGACAAGTTAAAAACTAAATAAACTCGCTTCATAGTACTTCAGGCGTAGCCCTTGTTCAAAACTTTCATCATACTTGGCAAAGATATGAAAATTATAGCATGTAAAATTCTTATGTTGCTCGTATTTTGTTACGACGAGGTGAAATGTGACACAAACAACGATATTTAATAATACTGTATGAAACGTTTTACACGAAAAGCTTGCTCTTGGCACAGAATTACATAATTGCTCTTAGTTTAAAATTATGTAAACACAATATATGTGTCAAGAAAAATCTTGAACGCCTGTGTGATAAATAAAAGATTAACTTACATTTATTGTAATAATATTTATTTATAAAGAAGAAACTGACTGACAGAGTTAGTGACTGACTGACATATCAACACACAGTCCAAACCGCTGGGTCTAGAGACCAAATTTGGCACGTAGGTTCCTTATGTATTGATTTTTCAAAATTCACTTCCAAATGGGGTGAAATTGGGGATGAAAGTTTGTGTGAAAGTCCATCAGTTTCGAAGCTAGGATCTACAAATTATGTGTTTAGGCTGATAATTGAAAATAAATATGTATCTATCTCAGAGTTTTTGATAATATCACCCCCGAAAGGGTGAAAAGAGGGATAAAGTTATGCATAAAAAATCCTTTATTTTCAAAGCAAAAATCACTACGCGGTCTTTAGGAGTCTTCAGGAGAGAATCTTTAGGAGATTCGACGAGAAAAAACCTATTCCTATCACTTTACATGTAGGGAAGGACCACTAAAAAAATATTTTTCTAAATAAATCCAACAAGTCTCAAAACAATCTTTAGTCATAGTTTACGAAAACCGAGAGTTTTTACCTACACATGCTGTTTTTAGGGTTCCGCACCAAAATGGTAAAAAGGAACCCTCATGCTATCAACTTGAAATTTGGAATAGTTTTAAAACAAATTAAAAAATATTTAAAAATATTTATATAAGTTATAAGTAGAAGTGAGGCTACTAGAGCATATGGGATGGGAGAAAAATCAGAAATTATTTTATGTGATAGAAGTTTATGTAAAGATTACAAGAAAAATAAAACGATGTCTCTAAATAGGAAACTTTTTCCAGAATGATGGTACGGAACCCTCAGTGCGCGAGTCCGACTCGCTCTTTACCATTTTTTTTTTTCAATCAAAGTTTTTGTACAGCAATACAACCAGAGCTTTTTAATAGAATCTACCTTCGAATCCATTAGAACTTTAATCGCAACGGTAGGCGGGTGTTATTGATCAAACCATTTCCTCGGTTGTGTTTTCTAAGAATTCGCATGTATCGACTATTTTACTCTTTAAGACGCCGGCGAACAGTGACCTTCCCATACAAACGTAATACTAAAATGATTTGCAATTTGAGCATAATTAACTAATCTTGTGATGTTATTCGGATTAAGACAGTATGTTTCTAGGTTTCTATTTAATAAAAATTCCAAAATACTAACCCAATTCAAAATAAATGCCTTTTTTCATACAAAACTGTAAATCGCATTATTATTTTTTTGGTTTGGTATTTTGGATTTTTTATTGAATAGAAACCTAGACAAATACTGTCTTAATCCGAATAACATCACGAGAAGAGTTAATTATGCTCAAACTGCAAATCATTTTGGTATTACGTTTGTATGGTAAGCTCACTGTTCGCCGGCGTCTTAACTGTACGAGCGACTATATTTAGCGACTACGCCATTTAAGAATCAATGTACGTGTATTGGATTTCATACATCATTAAATTTTAATTATAGAGATTATTGAGCGCGTGTCGATTAAAACTAGTATGCTTGTGACTCGATGTATCGATTTGTTGTATTCGACATGGAAAGGGCGAACACACTAAGTGAAGTGGAAGCCATAAATGTTTGAAGTTAACGTATAGTCGGAGATTTCTCACAAAGCTTAGGTGTATTATTTTGACGGCCTCCGTGGTCGAGTGGCTTTGTACACCGGTTTTCAAGGTGTCGCCATCTCTGAGGTCCCGGGTTCGATCCCCGGTTGGGTCAATTTAGAAAACGAACTTTTATATATTGGCTCAGGTCTGGGTGTTTGTGATACCACCGTTGTCTTTGATTTCCATAACACAAGTGCTTTAGCTACTTACTTTGGAATCAAAGCAAAGTATGTGTTGTTGTCAAATATTTATTTATTTATTTATTATATAGTTTTACATTCTTCCTTTATATTCATATAAAGATTTTCTTGAATCTGAAGAATTATTACGACCATGGTAAGGAAACGCAGATTACATAATAGTTAAAGCTCATTCTATCGAAGTAATATTTGAACTGATTAATATTATGTAAGAAGATATAACCTAATTCGTCTTATAATTTCAATTACATTTTACCTACTTACTAATTAAATTAAGCCTTACTCAAATCTAGGCCATAAATGTCATTTCACAATAATGACGTTGTTATAATAATTGGATAATTTTAAACAACGGGTAGATGTTTCTGATGGTTCTAGTAAATTTGAAATTTATGTGAAAATATTTTATTTCAGTTACTGAAATTTCTTATAAGTCTAGAATTTGAATCCTACTTTATAACATTACGTGAGTATTTTAATAACACATAATTTATTAGTATCGACGACCTCCGTGGTCGAGTGGGTTTGTATACCGGTTTTTAAGGAGTCGCCATATCTGAGGTCCCAGGTTCGATCACCGGTTGGGTCAATTTAGAAAACGAACTTTTCTATATTGGCTCGGGTCTGGGTGTTTGTCTCAGGTACTGTGTCACAGACCATAATCACCTGCTTCTGGTAATAAACATCGATGATATTATCTGTATTAGAATAATCAAATCCTGTTTATGTTTTAATAATAAATATTTTTATGAATAAAATTGATATTTATATTTGAATATTGATATTTACCAAACAACAATATAAATAACTCAACAGATATTAATTTTGACCTAACTTTCAAAATAATTTCAGAGCCCAGTCTAAAATATTAACAGTTCGTCGTATTATGTCGGTCAACAGTATTTCATTTAGTTGGATTAAAAAAGTGGCGAAGCTTAATGAAAACGCTTCCACGATATTAATTAAAATTCAGTTTATAATGAACGAACAGTATTGAATTACATTTTAAAATACTTTTATTGAGAAATACTTACGTCTATTTTTCTCGAAAAAATTTAGTTTAGCTAAGCAATTACTTTAAACATTTCATTAATGACTTATCATAATCATTATAACACTCATTACAAACAAAAACGGAGATTTTTATTTCCTGTCCGCTATGAAAATTAATGTCCACGAATCTTATTACTAAAACCCAACCTAGATTAAAAATGTCAAAATTTGTTCTGGAATTTAACGTTATTAAGTGACTAGCCCTACATAATGTCTTCACTCGCTCTATCTTTCTCTCGAAAATGATTTTCCTGAGCGACAGAAAAGGACAGGGTATAAAAATGCGATTCAGTGTTTACAGATGTGATGTGGGTCATTCCTGAAACTTTAACTCCCGTGGGGCAAACCAAACATCTGTATTACAACGAGGGTACAGACACCCAATTTCACTTCCATCCCTCTACCCCCATAAAAATCCTAAGCAAGCAGAATTGAGGCAAACTACTGTTTTCTGGTGATGATATTACCATTTTATTATACACATTTTATTTTTCAATTTGAGATTTTAGCATTCACAATGCTATTTTTATAAAACACTAAATAATATACTTGAAAAAATTCGACTCGTCACCAAATCATTTTCTCAGGCAGGAATCGAACCCGCGTCCTCCCCCCTCGCGACGAACCCCCACTTTCGCTGCAAGCCAGCGTTATTTCATCAATGTGAGTTACCCTCGATATCTAACTGAAATATCTTTCCAGATATTTGACAATCAATTCAGATGAAACAGCTATAAAAAAAAAAATTGAGATTTTATAATTCATAATGCTATTCTTATATACTAAATAATATACAAAAAAAAAATCTGAGTCGGGAATCGAACTTATTTCTGGTCAAAAAGAGTTATTTCTTATTCTCTATTCAAAGTTTTAGGAAGTGTTCAGTCTAAACTGAATCTATCAACAAATCTATGCTTCAAACGTGATGTGTTTCTGTGATGACAGAAACACAAAATGTAAATATTCGAATCATAAACATTATTCGTACAACAAAGAAAAAGCACTTTATTGCTCCTGATCAATAGAATATGATCACAGTGTTAATTATGATTATAAAGTTCTTGCACCTGATTATTGCTTGTGCGTATAGATATACATACATACTGTACAGTGGATAATTTGGATAGTTTGACGACCTGAGTGGTGCAGTGGTTAACAGGTCTATCACGCAAGAGGTCCCGGGTTCAATTCCCGGCCAGGCAGAAATTGAAATAATTTTTGTAACGGGTCTGGGTGTTACTATGTATTTAATAATAAGTATATATTTAAAAAGTATATAAGTAGTAAGAATAGCAGTTGTCTAGCACTCATATTACAAACTTTGCTAAATTTGGGGCTAGATGACGCTGTGTGAAATTGTCCAAGCATTTATTTATTCAATACAATATTTATTCCTTTTAATAAAAACTACAAACAGACCAAAATCCAAATTCAATTGACATCGACCATAAAATTAAAAGTAACAGTAGTGTGATATTCGAATTATTTAGCTATCTGATTTAAATTAATTAATTAATAAGTATATCAGGATTTTCAATAACAGAATCAAACCCTAAAGCGGTAAGGTATCGATAAAATTGTCTCTAAATACCTACACCTAAGCAATATTGATTATGCTATGATCGGTTCAAGCAACTTGAGATCACCCGTCAAGGCTGAGTGCTGTCGGTGACCTACCCAACTTTTCACTTGTTCACTCAGCATTTTTTTTATGACAAAAGCCCTCTTCTGAAGCTTGGGTAACAGTCACTTAATGTGGTTTTTTGTTTAAGTATTTTTGGAGTAGCGATTTTGAGTAAACTTCTCTTGAGTTACGGATGAAAATACGTTTATTTCATAATTATAAACTCATAAAGTTTATACATAAGTAATAAAATTATTTTGATCTGAGTCTTTATTATTATAAAACGGAATAAAAGTGATGACTAATGTCAAAACTGATGCTGCCTTTTTTATTTGCTGAAAGGAAGACATATAAATAGCAAAGATGTAATTTTGCTAAATTTTGGAAGAAACATTTTTGAAACAGTTCAATGTTTTAAAAAACAAATAATATAAAACATCTGAATTTCAAATCGTTGCTTTTAATGTTTTCTTTAAAATAATAATATCAGCGAAAAAACTGCCAGCCTTAATGTCTAAAAAAATACGATTTCTGTAGAAATATAAAAAAAACATAGCCTAAAAATAAGATTATGTAAGTTTATTGGAAGTTCTCGTTTAGGAATAGTGCTTACTTGATCAGTGCGAACTTCATCACATTTGTAAACTCACTGTTGATGATTTGTCATTAAATGTTTCATCTAAAATCTAGCTAAATTAGCCCTACCGGCTAACTTTTCGAACATCGGCGGGTCTGCCGAGCTTTAACTTAAAACAGATAAATCGCAGTAAAGAGTTTCGTATTGTACTATTTGCCGAAGTTGTTTAGAAGATATCGATGTTCGTGTGACATTATGAATTGGGGTTCGCCATTTTGGCCCGATTGGGTCTCGATTTATCTGTTTTAATTTGAAGCTCGGTAGACTTTCCGAAGTTCGATGCGTTAGCCGGTACGGCCCCTGGTCTAAGTTTAAATAAAATCGATTTATATTTTATAAAATTACATCAAATAAAGACAGAATGGTCTTGATTTGGTCAAGTCAGGAAAAACATCACTGATCGGTAAAGCTACGTCTACACGTAGTGGCTGCTCACTTCGACGACATCAGCCAAGTTTAATGTCCCCGTCGCTGGGGCACAAGCCTTCTATATGGGTGGATAAGGAGGATGGGCCATAACCCACCACGCCAGCCCAATGCGGATCGGTGAATGTTAACGACTGAAAATGTAGCCGGGACTAACGGCTTAACGTGCCTGCAGATAATAATACATTTTTGGTCACCCATCCCATGACCGACCGTTGCGAAAGTTGCTTAACCTCCGCAATCGCCAGGCGCTAAACCACTGCGCCACCAAGCTCCTCAACTACTCACTACTAAAATATAAATGTGACCTATTAGTGACAAGTGGACAACTAGGACACAATAAAACCTCATAAAACCCAATAGTTCTTTTACGTCTCTACAGTTGCTTTATAGGGATGTTTAGTACTCACGACGACACGTTAGATAAAACAGTTGTACTGCAAAAACATATTTCAATACGTTGGGCATAAAGACGTCTCGTGTCAACATGTTCCGTCTGATGTGCCGTCGTTTGTACATACATTGTATTTTTATTCTTTATTTGCCTTCGTGCATGAAAGACTTAATTCTACAGAAATAAAAATAGATTTACAGATGGTACCTTCGCATTATCGTAAAACTTTAAATGAGGTCTGGAATGTATGATTGGTCTTTTAACAGACCTAGTTTCAGACAATGCGTTTTTTATTCAATCGTTGGTAAATTTTATTTGATCTATTCCTTTCTAATACTAACAACTAAAACCAATGGTATTTGTTTATTGCCGTTATAAAATTTTTATTCCTAACGAATACCAAGTTTTTAAAAAAAATATATTAAACATTTTAAAATTGTCTTTTTCTGTCACCAAAATTTTTTTTAACAAAGATTTATTTTCTTTAAAAATTGGACTTGCATTAATTTTTTCGTATCCACAAATTAAAGTACATATAATATTTAGCTTATTTGGCGTCGTTGTTATTATTCTAAGCTTGAATTTATGTTTGAATTTTGGCAACTTTTCTAAATTTAATCCCCCTTCACACTAAGCAATTTACCGCATGCATTTTTTTTTATTTTGATCGCTAATGCTGTAGGTACCCTTCCGCCTTGGAGAGTGATAAAAGAGGCGAGGAAGTTAAGACGGCGATAGACATATAAGCAAATTCACGACGGCTCCATTAAACGCCATCTAACGATATTATTTGAACTAATTTCTTTTTTTTTAGTCTCGAAACCATTACCCATTGGATTTATAAGACAACATAATTTTAAAAATAACTATTTAAGTTTGAAAGATGATTGACAACTGTCAAAAGCTAACCTACTAAGGCTAAAGTTCACCAACACTAAGACTGTTGATTAAGTTTTAACTGCCTGTTATTGACGTCTTTATGTATGGAGAAAATGTCAAAAACAGATGGTTAAAAATTAATCGGCTGTTTAAGTAGTTGGTGAACTCCGGTATAAATAGGTCAAGTAAGGATAAACATACATTAGATATTATCATCAAACAATAACCGAGACAATAATAATCTATTGATGTCCTGTCTTGAACTTTGTATTCGAAACTTCACTTTAGGAGCCATTTCTTCGTTTAAACACAAAACAATGGTAAGGCGAGGTCAACATTATTTATTTATGTTCCCAACGTGTCTGTCAATGCCTAGTTACCTTCAATCGATGAAATTTCTAGATACAAGGGTAACACTGAAAGTTTTTAGAACTGGCTAGTTAGTAACATATCAAACGAAAAATTTATTTAAATTTTAAATTTAGAACTCTTTGGTAACCTAATGATGTAAATTAAATTTAGCTGTCATTTGTTTTTATAAATTGGCGGCAATTTGAAAAGTACGAGTAGCACGTCAAGATGAATTTAACAAGAGAAAATTTTCGCTCTATGATTTATTACGACTTTCGCTGTAGTCTTAGTCAACAACAAAGTTATGAAAGACTTCGACTAGCCTTTCATGATGAAGCCCCATCTCGTGCCACTGTTTACAACTGGTTCAATGAGTTCAAGCGTGGTCGTAGGAATCTCACTGATGATCTGCGTGAGGGACGACCTCCAACGGCGACAACTGAAGATAACGTCATTGCTGTGCGGTGCATGATAGAGGCTGATAAGAGAGTGACCTACCAACAAATTCGAGCAAGCTTAGGCATTGGTATGAGTCAGGTACGAAAAATCTTACATGAGCATTTAGGCGCCAGGAAGCTATGCACTAGATGGATACCCCACAATTTGACCGAAGATCAAAAACGACGTCGCTTAAATTGGTGCCACGAAATGATAGAAAAGTACGACGGAGGTAACTCGAATGCTGTATTTGACATCGTCACAGGTGATGAAAGCTGGATTTATTGTTACGAACCCGAAACCAAAAGACAATCTGCTCAGTGGGTGTTTCCTTTTGAGAATTTGCCAACAAAAGTAAAGAAAGGACGAAGTGAAGGAAAAAAGATGATTGCCTCATTCTTCGGACGGACGGGTCATTTCGCGACAGTTGTACTGGAAGACAAAAGGACAGTTACTGCAGACTGGTATAATAACAATTGTTTGCCAGTAGTCTTAGAAAAAGTTCGACAGCAGCGCCCACGAAGCAGGATCGTACTTCACCACGATAACGCTTCAGCACATTCCGTGCGACAGACAGTCGAATATTTGACTATGGCGGGTGTTGAGATAATGAGTCATCCGCCTTACAGTCCCGACCTAGCACCTTGCGACTTTTATTTATTCCCAAAAATCAAAAATAAACTTCGAGCTATTCGCTTTACGAACCCTGAAGCTGCGGTGACTGCTTACGAAATGGCTGTACAAGAGATCCCTAAAGAAGAGTGGGCCCACTGCTTTTCTCAGTGGTTCCATCGAATGCGACGTTGCTTAGAAAGGAATGGAGAATACTTCGAAAAACAATAAAGGTATAAGCAACTTCACGTTTCGTTTATTTTTTTATTTTCTAAGAACTTTCAGTGTGTCCCACGTATGTGTCTGACGGTCGTCAGATATGATCTGACGACCTCCGTGGTAGAGTGGCTTTGTACACCGGTTTTCAAGGTGTCGCCATCTCTGAGGTCCTGGGTTCGATCCCCGGTTGGGTCAATTTAGAAAACGAACTTTCTATATTGGCTCAGGTCTGGGTGTTTGTGATACCACCGTTGTCTCCGATTTCCATAACACAAGTGCTTTAGCTACTTACTTTGGAATCGGAGCAATGTATGTAATGTATGTGATGTTGTCAAATATTTATTATATTTATTTATTTATGTGTATCCATTAGTGGCGAAGAGTCCATACAAGCCGATTCCTATCAACTTACCTTTTAAAAATCCCACTATACAGATCATAACACTTTTCTAAAACGGCTTACCTTTGCCATAATTTCACCCCTCACCACTGTAACCATGACTACTAAATCCTTGGATTTAAGTGTTTTACCAAGTTAAAATTTATTGAAAGCATTTTTTTTTATTATACCAAAAAATGTACGCTTCTGACTATTCAATAAACATGGTTCTTATTATTATACAAGATAAAATTTAAAATCAACATAGTCTGTTTTAGCAATTATATTTTTACGGGTACAATAGGTAGTCAGTTCTCACAATGATTTTCCGATTTAATTATCAAAGAAAATATTCAAGACAACAAAGACAATGTTATTTGAATAGTTAACTAAGTGCACCGTAATAAATTTAATGCAAATCAGCAAAAAAAAATAGATTATTCGGTTGGTAATTTGATTGGAAAATAACTCTTTCCAAGTTTCTAAGTTATTACAAGACAAAAAGCTATCTAAATTGACCTATAAAAACGTTAAATCAAAAGCAGAGAGTATAAGATGTTTTTTAGAAATAAAGTTACAAGGGGTTGTGAACTATATTACGAGGCAATAACCGGAGCAACTTCCCGCGGAGGCAAGTTTACTGATTCTAATAAAAAAATATGCATACAAATACTTTAACGTATTAGGTAACGATTTGACGGAGTGGCTAACCCTTGAATATGAAGAAACTGAATTAATATTGAAAAGACTTAGTTAAAAATACGTAATTATATGAACTACAATAGTAAAAATAATTAAAAAAATTGTATAACATCGTTTGAATTCAGCACACAAATAATCACATTATTCTTAGGTATTTACACACTTGCTCCCACACACACACACACACGACAAACAAACTCACATTTTTTGACTGAGCGAGCGAACCGTCTTCGTTTCAGCTCGGCCAAAAATGCTTTCGAATGTCCGGCTGTCCATCTGTCCGTCTGTTCACCTCTACAGGTCGCATTTCTCAACCGGTTCTCGTGAAATAATTCTAAGTTATCTAAAGCCCCATTCAATATGTTGCAGCTAAATTTAAATGACATAGCAGTCGGAGTTGAACTAAATGTCACATAATTATGTGACATTAAGTGTGACACTCACCAATGTACAAGGAATTACCTCGACATTCAATTGAACATCTTTCCAGATATTTTTAAACAATCGATTAAGTTGAGAAAGCTAGAAGAAAGAGGCACGAGTCGTGTTTTTTATAGTATAGTTTATTTTCTAGTATTATAAAGAAATAATTTAGTTCAAAAAACTCGTTAGATGGCGTTTTATGAGAGCTGTCGTACAGTTGCTTATAAGTTATATGTCTATCGCCGTTTTACCTCCCTCGCCTCGTTTATCACTCTCCAAGGGTACTTGCAGCATTTGCGATCAATATTTACAAAAAAAATAATGCGATAAATTGCTTAGTGTGAAGGGGGTTTAACTTTACGGCTCGGCTTTTATAAACCGCCATCCATCGAAATTTTTCGAACTACTTTTTAATTTTTATTTAAGCTGTCAGAAAATCGCCTATTGGATGTAGTATCTTAATGCTAAAACCACATATAAACGTATAAAATAAACATAGTAGTTGAGCATTATGCGATCTAAATAGGATTCACAAGATTCGGATTATTTATAATGACAAACCAGAGTTCTATAGTAACAAGCAAATACGAAGTCACGTCTAAAAATATGTATACAGTTTAGAACTTTGTCACTTTGTTGTAGTTGTCATTTGTCATTTATTTCTGTTCAAAAAAGTAATAGCTTTTAGAGTGACAAAGTTCTAAACTGTTTACATAATTATAGACGTGACTGTACGTACGAATGTGATTGCTAAAGCCAACTGCATTTCGCACGTTGCATATTAATATCATCTGTTTTTCTGTAGAGCATTCATGCGTTTTGCGTTAAGCATCGAAGCTTCACGTTTCAGTGGCCGTCAAACGTGCAATCGCTTTTGTGGAGATTTAGAGTTTACTAGCGACCGCCCGCGACTTCGTCTGCGTGGAAAGATTTTTTGCTAACCTTCGGGAACAACTTTTTTTTCGGGATGAAAGGTACCCTTTGTCCTTCTCTGTACCCCTGACAACGTGTATGCAAAACATGGTGATCGGTTCAGTAGTTAAGACGTGGAGGCGTAACAAACAAACAAACGGACTTTCGCATTTATGATATTAAGTAAGGAAGTAAGGATTGTCAGTAAAAGCCAACAAATACAGTGTATGCAATCTTTGACATTGTATGACTAAACATTAGCCATTTTTATGGGTGGATAAGGAGGATGGGCCATAACACACCACATGGGCTCAACACGGATTGGTGGGTGTTAACGACTGCAAATGCAGCCGGGACCAACGGCTTAACGTGCCTTCCGAAGCACGGAGGAGCTCGAGATAATAAAATTTTGGTCAACCATCCCATGACCGACCCTTGCGAAAGTTGCTTAACCTCCGCAATCACTGGGTCAGACGCCATCGAGCTACTCATTGTATATCGGGTCTTAATCAAAGCTAATTTTATTGAACTGAGTCACATTTTATAATATATCAAGGATAGATTTAATTCTACTCGACGTAGTTTAATAAACATTCATTTTACCACTGACTACAACAATTATCTTTAAAGCAGCACTCATTCGTTCGTTCAGCTGTTAAAATTAAATTAATTCCATCCACATGCATTTAATAAAACATTTAAGTATATCTCGCTCGTTGTATAATCGTTAAACGATTTTCTGCTTTATTAATAAGTGAACCCACGTTTACTAGCTTTCCTTTTTACACGACTGCCCAAAAAAATAAGAATGTATTGTTTAATCTATTTTTAAAATGACTCTTTGACATTTCTCTTTTGTTTTATAATAATACATGCTCTCCTAACCAAAATATATAAAAATAATACTTACTGACAAAACTTTAACTTTTTACTTATTTTTTATGTAAGTAGACAATATTGTAGAAACCAAAAAATATAATTATGCTCAGCGTTTCACTCAAAAACTTTGAGATAGAAAATGGCCCTCATTTGAGACAATCCGCCCATACCTTTTCATAAAACTTCTGTACGTCATACTATTTATTTTAAGATTTTTGGCTTGGATACAGATTTTTAAGCCATGTCTTGGTGTCTTCTCTCGTCTCTTTCACAACTTTTCTATGGTACATTTTATATAATTGTAAGGAAGTATGATCCAACCATAGCAATAATTCAAATGAGTGATGTTCCCAAAGAAGTACAAACATAAAGAGGTGCAATAACCATGAAATCTTTATGAGGTATTATACCACCAAATGATGTTTGTAATGCCACGCTCACGTTGGTCTTTAGCTAATAACGTTCCGCGTCAGGCGGGCATCACATTTAGTCTGATGAAGACAAATGAAGCGAAGGAAATAGGTAAAGGAATGTGTACTTTTGTTGAGTGGGGGTTTTACAGCACATAGATGCTTTTAAGTTTTAGTTTACTTTGTACTGTGTACTACTTTAGTTTCACTTTAGTAATTACGTACCATCAACATTAACGCTAGATTTTTAAATTTTGAGATTTAAGCATTCACAATGCTCTTTTATATAATACCAAATAATATACTAGAAAAAAAAAGTCGCACCGGATCATGTTCTCGGACGGGAATCGAACCCGCGACCTTTGGATATCCGGTCCAATGCTCTGACCGCTGAGCTACCGAGTCACTAGTGGGAACGCCGAATTTCTCCTAGTATATCAACTCTTACGCTGCAAGCCAGCGCCATCTCACCATTGTACAAGGAATTACCTCGACATCAACTGAATACCTTTCCAGATATTTTTAAACAATTGATTAAGATGAGAAAGCTATATAACTTTTAAATTTTCAGATTTAAGCATTCACAATGCTATTTTATGTAATACCAAATAATATACTAGAAAAAATACGACTCGCACCAGATCATGTTCTCGGATGGGAATCGAACCCGCGACCTTTAGATATCCGGTCCAATGCTCTGACCGCTGAGCTACCGAGTCACTAGTGGGAACGTCGAATTTTTCCTAGTATATCAACTCTTACGCTGCAAGCCAGCGCCATCTCACCATTGTACAAGGAAAGGTGCGTGTCGTATTTTTTCTAGTATATTATTTGGTATTATATTAACGCTAGATAATAAAATTTCCGAAGAAAGAAGTTGGAATGCCGTAAATTAAGGTTTTATGGCGGTTTAATTCGCGGGCAAAGAATCAGTACGTGAGGCCTTAGTTATGTTTATGTTATCTATAATTATGTATTATTTTCTATGAAGAAAGAAGAATTTGTTTGGATAGGCCAAACGAATTCTTCTATTTGAAGCTAAAATGTCTCATGCCAAGTCATATCATAATGGAATTTTGGAGTAGGTATATTGATAAATATCATCTGTAATAGCAGTCAATTTTTCATACCTAATGGTTTATATCTAATTATTAATCATCAAAACATTTACGGCCTTGTTAATAAACAAAAAATAAGTTTACTTTTTGGTTTACCTCGTCGTTAAACCAAAAAGTTTCAAGAATAAACATATTTTTTTACCCAAAGGTGTGGGGTATCGTTGTCAAGAACTTATTATGTAGACAATGACAGTATTTTTTTTAATTAAAAGCATGATATGCCGGCAAAGTTCGCTTTTTTACAAAATTTTGTTCCGAAGTATATTTTTTAATTTCCCATTGACCTACGAACTTAAAAATTGGTTATAAAGTTTATTATACCAACGTATATTTTACCATAAATACCAGTATATTGATAAATCAAATTTTTTCTTTAAAATTCTCTCATTTACAAACCAACTTCATTTTGCGGCCAAACGCGTAGCACAGATAATTCCCACTCCTTAGCCCAGTTTGATACGGAAATAGAAATAGAAATAGAAATAGAAATAGAAATAGAAATAGAAATAGAAATAGAAATAGAAATAGAAATAGAAATAGAAATAGAAATAGAAATAGAAATAGAAATAGAAATATATTTATTTGCTTTTGATTGGGGTACATTTAAATTGGGGTCTTAAATTAATAATATTTCCTCCCAATCAGCCAACAATATTAGCATGCAAACATTAATAATAAAATGATTCTAAAATAATAATAATTACATACAAACTAAGTATTTCAAATTACATGATGTCATACAAGGAAGAAAAAAAAACAAAAAAGGAATCACAACAATACACAATCATAGGCCCCACGATTTCATTCCCTTCGCCATCCAAAAGGACTCACAAATGTCAAAAAAAATGTCAAAGTTGTCTATTGATAGATGGATGTCAATAATTCTCACTTTACTTTCAACTTTAGTTGTAACGGCGTCCATTTTGGAAATTGAAAAGTTTTGTCATAAGTTTGGAAAAGAAAAGTAAATCATTAAAACATGTCAAATTCTGGATTTTTGAATATCTTATGTCAAGTAATATATAATAAAAACTAAATAAAAGTGATTACCAGGCTATTCAAGTGCGCAGTAAGTACTATATTATAAAATAACACTACAAGAAAAGCTAACCTCATATAATGCATGATCTGCAATGTTTATGATTTAAATATTCTTTTACCGAATAAAAAGCATGTGAATAAAAAGAATGTGTGATAAGCCATTTGTATAAGTAACTTAGAAATTGCTTAACATTAAGTTCTTTAATTGTTTCAGGCAATTGATTAAATATTACTAAGCACATCCAGAAGCAATTATTTTTTAAGCGACTACTTCTTGGAACAAAGTCTGACACCAACCTACATCCATTTCTAGTGTTGCGTGGCTACACATCTTTTGCCTGTTTGAAATTTCCAATATATACATACAAGGAAGAGGTAAGATGTTTAATGACTTAAATAGCTGTGCACATGGTTCATCTGGTGCAGTGCCACAGATGGCCCTTATACATTTTTTTGTGCAATTAACGCTTTATACACCTCAGTACTATTACCCCAAATGATCAGGCCGTATCGTAGAATGGACTCAACACAGGCAAAATATGCTGTAAGGGCTGCACTTATAGAAGCCACCTTTGATAGCTTGTATAATGCATAAGCAAACCTGTTTATTCTATTACAAATGTTTTCAATTTGCTGCTTCCAGTCCAACCTATAATCAACATCTATACCTAAAAACTTTGTTACATTTGCACCATTGAGTCTCATCCCCTGGTAATTTGCTAAGTGCGGAATCCTAAATGTGCTAAGTCCGACACGCACTTAGCCGGTTTATAATAAGGCCGTTAGTAGGTATATTCGAACGGAAAGATAATAGTATTCTATTACTATTCCAATCTGTTTTTATGAGAACATTTACATTTATCTAATCATTATCATATCACATCTATTTTAAACATTTCTGCGGAAGTGTCGTATGAGCCGGGTCGTTACGTTCCCTCAAATATGGTTTAGCGAAACGATGGCTGGTTCATGCGTCATGCTAGTGAACGGGTGCTGCCCGTCGGAATGGGTCTGCTTCTGACTGCCTATCTTAACGTCTCTTGAATTGTATGAATTGCATTTTTTTCGTAACAACCTAGACTGAATAATGACTTTAAAATTTGAATTTAGCTTGAACCCTGTAAATTGATTCATTAAGAAATGAGCTAATTAAATAATGTTATTTATTTATTAATCTATGTTAATTGTAACATATATGAATGTAATGTCAGGAAACGATATACATATTCGTAAATATCCTTCCTTCGGATAAAGCTGATAAGTTTTTTGCGCCCATTTATCTTGTCAGCTAAAATACGTCATAATGGGTGGTAGGGTAAAAGAATTGACGATTTAAAAATGCTTATTATGTAAGCTTATTTGAATAAATAATTGTTAAATTTCAATTTGAATTATATTTATTTTACTATACAGGTTAAGGTCTTTTTAATATTAGAGTTAATAAAATAAATAATCTAAGTATTTTCCATCAGGGACTTTATTGGTTTCATTATTAATACCCTCAAAGCACACAGCAATAAACGTTTTAATAATCTTTATTCAAAGCAGTCTTCACAATTGTTGCGATTTAATATCAAGAGGGTCTTTTGTTCCATTTAATTTACTGAAATCGGAAAAAAACAGAGACGAATAAGAAAAAGAGAACATACAATAGGCGGTGTTTAGTATTTTCATAGTAAATTGATAGTCTGTGGCGAACCACATTTGAATCCAAATTTGAAATTGCTGATTTGTATGGAATATTTAAAGGAATTTATATTTTCCATACTAATATTTACTTGATTTATTTAACAATAATTTTTTTATGCACAAATGTTTAAACACTATAATTCCATAATATGAATGTGTTAGATATAAAAATAGTTTCAGCTAAGGTAAAACGACTTAAGTGGTCATTTTTGCTATCAAAAAAGCACTAATAGAATAAAGTACTTTTTAAAAGTTAAGGAAAGAAAATTAGACATATTTTTATTGCTAATAGTTGGCCGTCATTATCATAAATCATAAAATGAGGGTATATAGAGGGACAATACTAATATGAGGGTCTCAGTGTGACAGAA
The DNA here is from genome assembly GCA_963556745.1 of Catoptria pinella. Classification (NCBI taxonomy): domain Eukaryota; kingdom Metazoa; phylum Arthropoda; class Insecta; order Lepidoptera; family Crambidae; genus Catoptria; species Catoptria pinella. Next base: position 10,366,200 of record OY750774.1, on the reverse strand, counting down.
AAATCGCCAAAATATTCCAATATTCCTTCGTCGTTTCCACGTTAACATAATATTAGAAGCAAGTCACGACGGTTCTTACTAAAGGTTAGACAAAGTATAGCATAGTCCTTGGCATTTACGGCTAACATTAAAACAACCTAGTTGTTAAAGAACTTTAAATGAAAAGATAAAAGACGACATGTTTGCTTCTATTCTTCACTTATTTGTGGCATAAGTGTTTTGAGAATTGATACATTTAAAGTTGTGTGAAATAAAATATGGCTTAGTATATTTTCATTTCACTTCCGTTATGCAAGTTCTTGCTCGCAATTATGACATTGACTGAGTTTAAGACGCTTAGTGCCCTCACAGTAGTGCGCCACTGTGAGGGCTCACAGTGGCGCCCTCATTATAATTAAATTTATTGCTCGCTAAGTAGGTACATATTGTATCGAAAATTCAACGTACAGATTGAAGCTAAGGTTGTATAGTTTATTTACAAACAAACAAAATATAGTTTGTTGGTAGTAGTAGTAGGCAAAAGAGCAATAAGTGGCCATTTTTGGCACATTTCAAAACTACCTCAATTCACTTGGAGTCTGCATGCTTCCGTTTTCACTATACAAGTTGCATGCAACTTTTACCTTGCATGCAAACTACTTGCAAAATGGAAATGTGGCTTAACAGTTACTTGCTCAGCAAGAACTCGCACGCTCATTTTTTTCTAGTCACAGATCCAACTAATGTTATCGATTTATTTGGAGTGACAACTCGTACTATTATTTTCTCTGATAATACTGACAAACAATAGGAACGTAATGAAATGAAAATTAGGTTAGTTCAATTTTCAATTTCAATTTCAATTTCAATTTCAATTAACCGGTGACCTGCAAAAAATGCGGGTGAGTTACAAGCCTAAACATTTAACAAAAAAAAATCAAAAAGAAAAACCTCCTTCAAAAAACCTTAAAAAAATAGCTATAAAAAACAGCTTCAAAAAACAACAGCTCTAAAAAGCAAGAAATAATATTAAAATCTGCATAAGTACCTACGCATATCTGATATAAAAAAACGTCTTTTGAAGTCGTTGAATTTATGATGAATTTTGTAAATATCAAAAACATTATGCTCATGTTTTTTTGCAGAATCGATATTCTTTAACATTTCATATTTAATTAAGGAAATCTTTTTCCAGTTATAGTGATTGTCTTCTTCACATTTAAACGTTGCATAGCAATTAATCTGGATCAGGGGCCCTACCGGCTAACTTTTCGAACTTCGGCGGGTCTGCCGAGCTTCAACTTTTCAACAACAAATCGAAGTAAGGAGTTTCATATTGTACTATTCGCCGAAGTTATTTAGAAGATATCGATGTTCGTGTGACACCATTTGAGGTTCACCATTTTGGCCCGATTTGGACTCGATTTATCTGTTTTAATTTGAAGCCCGGCAGACTCTCCGAAGTTCGATGCGTTAACCGGTACGGCTCCATGTCTGTGGATTGAGTTATTAATTCTGGCTGCTAAGCAGCACGATAAAAATATCACGGAAGGCTTTGGATTTAATTCTCTTTTTTCGCCGTTTTTCTGATGACGAATAACTGTCATGGCGAGTTAATAATAACCCCTAGGACTGCCAATTTTTCCTGTGATTAGTATAGAAACGGCTCGCTATAATTAATGCAAAAAGCTCGAAGCAACGCAATCTATTTCGATCGTTGAGTCAAAAAACCTATGAAAGAAACTGTTTATTAAAAAGTCGACCTTGACTAGCCGAAGTCTTGTAAATCATCGAGTAATTAAACTGGAGCAATTAATTTCCCCCTTCCCTCCAAGAATGAAAGGATGTAGTTATAATTATACACATATTTCATGGCTGAAACCTTTAGTCTATAGTCAGGTCACTATACTCTACTCTAGCTGGAAGTAATTCAAGGAGTTTTTATTTCTTATGCGTCAGGTAGCACTGGGGGCTGTTAACCATACATTTCAAAATAATGATGGAGCCCTTGAATTCATAAAAGTCTGGTTGACTAGTGGAGAATACCTAAGGCATTAAGTCGTTCATTGTATAAAGGTGCATTAGAGTTAAATAAATAAATTTTCATATCTGAACTTTGAAAAAAAATTCGTGGAAAATAAGAAAAGTTAGGAAAGCAGATGGGACCAAATTTGCAACAATTTATTATACTACAACATTTTGATGTATCCTGTGTGCCCTTTGCTTTCCTATCATTTATGATTATTTCAAGTTTTTTTTTCAATGTTCAGATTATTTGGATTTATTGAAAACTTCCACACAGTTTTCAAGGTTGTAAATTTACTTAGTGAAGCTGAAACAGAGACACTTCGCGCTGGCTAGTCAAATATATTTAAGTTTTTGTGTATTTTCGTTCGTGTGTATTGTAGTGTATTTTCTACCAAACACATTTTTTTTTGTTAAAAGCTAACAATAAAATAAATCGTCTCATCGTTTACTGAAAATCAATAATAATTTATTAATTTTCATCTTTACCTTTTCAATGATATCATTTAGGCAGTCTCCTTAGTCATGAAAAAGTAATAATCAAACTTAACATAAAGCTAAACTTAGGTAGAAAAAAAAAGAATTAGCATTTATTGATTTCAAAACATCTAAGAAACTGCACTTTTGAATGTGTTTGTAATTAGACTTACCTGCTAATTTTTAAATACCACATTCAAACATTCTAATCCGAAGTTTATGATTGTTTATTCGTCAGAGAGAAGATAAATCACAGGATCGTTAAACTCGCCGTCAAAACAAAAGTTAAAACCGAACGAAATAATCATCAGTCTTACCTTGATTCTATATAAAGTCGATATCAATGATTCGTTGTCAGTTGTACATCAGCTGAAGTTCGTTATTCTTCAAAAGAATACATGTTCCAAAGTATCTTATGTACACCATCACTAAACAAACTTACACACACTTTTGATATTTTCGAATCCGTTTTTGCTAAACTTTGGTCCACACACCAGATAAAGTACTTATTTACAAGTTTCTACTTAAATTTAGTTTGGATATGAAGTAAATATTAAGATATGGTACATTATATGATATTGCAGGTTTGCTAAGTCACTTTTTTGGACCAACGGGTTAAATTCTAAAGTGCGATATTGTATACGTGGGTTTTGGCTAAAGGATTGCTAATGCGAATTAATATGCATATGCGGGAATTAGCGGTAAAAATAAACTTTGTTCATCGAATCCATCACATATTCACTGCGATCAATCACTATTAAAAGCACAGGCGTGTGACGATGTCGTCGGCGGCTAAGGACGTGACCAAAACACACAAGCAGTGACGGCTTCCATTTTGCAAAGAAATTTTTTTGTTCTCGCGAAAGTAGGTTTTAAATTCCGCGGTCGTGAAGCGTACATACATCCGCACACCTCGCCGCCTCAACGCGGACTGAAAGCTTTTCCAAACGTCGCGATAACTTGAAAAAACACATAGCCGTTTTCCACCTTTCCTCACGTGTGAAAGGGATGAGTACATTTCCCTCGGTTGCTTTTCACTCCATGTTTTACTGGAGATTCCGAAAGGAAATGCGATGTGGTCGTATGAAAATAAACATGCAGACGTCTGGTCACGGCTCGTCACATACAGACAGAATGCACTTCTCAAGAGTACTGGCAACATTGCTTCTCTATTAAAGAAAGTGCTGGCTATACCTTTTATTAGTTAAAAGTAGATTGATAACAAACATTTATAAAACGAAATGCTTTAAAGTGCTGAAATGCTGCTATTTAATTTGAAATAATTTTAAATAAGTACTAAGAAAAGGTAAATGCGAAAATTGCTGTGATTAAATTGATTAAATTAATTCCCAACACGTGTACAGACATTAATACTTAAATCATGTCACTGTAATTTTATGCACATCTTTGTTAAATGAAAAAGTTATTTATATTAATGACGTCATCCAAAAGTATTGTAGTTGTCATCCTGGTTACTTCCTTCTACAAATCAATGCTAGTTGCAGCAAGATTTATGAAACTATATTGGTACCTAGCAGGCTTTTTTTCCTGTGTCGAAGTTAGTACGGTTGTTTTTATTGTTATGTTCACAATGCTTTTTATTTATAACATTGTCAGAATTTTGAATTTAACGACCTTATTAAAATTACCAGGCAAAATAATTTATTCAACTTTAAAACTTTTTAGTATTTTAATTCAGTGTGACTCACGTAAAGTACCTAGGAATGTTGGCACTGTAAATATTCTAAGCTCGTAATAGCATTACTTGGTAGCTCCAATTTCTTACATGGCAATCCAATTAGATTATTTTTAGAGCCGTAGCGTCTGCATCAAACAATGTTTTTTTGCTATTGTGAAATGCTTCTTTTGTATGTTTTTTCAGTAATCTTTTAATAACAATAATATTTTTTTAAATAAATTTGACAACATCACATACATTGCTCCGATTCCGAAGTAAGTAGCTAAAGCACTTGTGTTATGGAAATCAGAGACAACGGTGGTATCACAAACACCCAGACCTGAGCCAATATAGGAAAGTTCGTTTTCTAAATTGACCCAACCGGGGATCGAACCCGGGACCTCAGAGATGGCGACACCTTGAAAACCGGTGTACAAAGCCACCCGACCACGGAGGTCGTCAAATTTTGAATGTTGTATTTGCCTATAATTGTTTGTTACATGTAGCTCACATTATTAATAATCTAAGAACTTATTGTAATAATGTATTCAAACGTTAGTGAATCTGAAATAATAAAATAAAATAAAACCATTATATTTCACCGTCATCATTGCGTAATGAATAATCCCAGTTAAAGGGAAGGATTTCGGTTTAAATTCAGATGCTTTGTTGCTTTATGTTCTGACCATTTTAGCCAGAAATATTGATAACCTTCTATACACATTTTGAAGCTACAATTTCGGTGGCTGTTATTATTGCATGGTATTAAAAAGCTGTTGTTTTAGTAATAAATTGTTACCATTGCCTTGTTTCTGGATGTTTCTCTTGTCAGATTAATATTTTCTCACAAACAAGATGTGTAGCAGAAACATTACGTCGCTTATTAATTAAGCAATGGATTTTATTATCTTCACATCGATAAAAACTTGTTTTATTTAAGATAATTTGTTTTTTTAATTAATATATATCACAACAGTTTTTAGGGATGAATCCTGAAATGTCATGTAAAATATCTATGAATTCAAATAAAAAAAAAATGTATTTAAAACATCGATGAATTCCAATAAATAATGCACAATTCCCCCGCAACTTCACATCACATTCAAAATGAGACCAACGCGATATAGCAGCGTCGTTTTATTCAGAGTTCATTTACACAGCTCCTTTTGTATTCGCAAACTCGTCATCTTATTCACTAGGGTAACTCAATTCCCTAATCAAACTTTTAATTTTTAATGTGGTAACCCTTCAGACTAAGGGCGGTGATAGACGTTGCCCTTAAAAATTTCTCTTGAAATAAGTACGTATTTTTGAATTTGAGATTTTAGCATTCACAATGCAATTTTTATACAATAAGAGAGAGCTCAGCGGTAAGAGCATTGGACCGGGACTTCTAAAGGTCGCGGGTTTCGATTCCCGTCCGAGAATATGATCTGCCCCCTGATTATGTAACTTCGTTGCAATCAACTCTGACAGAAATCGCAGCTACATTGCTGCTTTAGTAAGAACCAATGTGACAACTATCTTACTTAAAGCAGCAATGTAACTGCAGTTTCAATCGATTTCAATTGAGAATTGTTAGCAACAGAGTTACGTAATCAGCCCCCTGGTCCATCTCGTATTTTTCTAGTATATTATTTAGTATAGGTATTTTTTTAACTATTTCAAAGTAATGTAAAAACGATGCATGCCAATTATTTAGTAATTAGTTAAAAAAAGATAAAATAGTATTACAACGGAGAGTAATAAGGATGTAATAAATAATGTCGACATCAGCTATCTTTAATGTCCCCACTGCTGGAGCACAGGCCTTCCTTATGGGTGGATAAGGACGATGGACCATAACCCACCACGCGAACCCAATGCGGATTGGTGGGTTAACGACTTCAAATGCAGCCAGGACCAACAACTTAACGTACCTTCCGAAGCACGGAGGAGCTCAATATAATAAATGTTTGGTCACCCATCCCATGACCGACCCTTGCGATAATTGCTTAACCTCCGCGATCGCAGGACCAGACGGTAAACCACTGCGCCACTGAGCTCCTCGCAATAATGTAAATAATTTTTAATCTTCCCTTGTTATAGTCCTCAGCATAAAAACTAACTTTGTCAACTTGTGATTATATCAATTAGGAATAAATTAATGGAGATTATTTAAAATTTCCATCCAAGTGCGGGCGTGCGACAGGGATGCATAATATCACCCTTACTATTTAACATCTACACTGAGCTTGTAATGTGAATCACTCTCGAGGAATGGACTGATGGTGTTGCGATTGGTGGATACAAAATCGCGCACTTGCGGTATGCAGATGACACCACCTTATTTGCGAGTAACGCTGGCCTTATGGAAGAATTACTTCTCAAAATGGAGCGCGTGAGCCTTACGTTTGGGTTGAAGATAAACCGATCAAAGACCAAGATCATGATCGTAGATCGCGTCAACGACAACTCGCCCGAAGTAACACAGATTGCGAACTGCGACGTGGTCCAGACCTACGTATACCTTGGAGCTTTAATCTCAAACAACGGCGGCTGCGTAGATGAAGTGAAGCGACGTATGGCCATAACCAGAACTGCGATGGAGAAGTTAAGAAAAGTGTGGAGGAATCGTAACATTACCAAAGCCACCAAAGTCAGGCTCGTGCGAACACTTGTATTCCCCATTTTTCTTTACGCGGCAGAGACGTGGACAGTGCGCGAGCTGGAAAAAGGGAAGATAGATGCTCTGGAAATGTGGTGCTGGAGGAGGATGCTGGAGATATCATGGACGGAATTCCGCACCAACGTGTCCATACTCCAGGAACTCGGAATCACGCAGCGTTTATCGGCCGTAGTACAGTCGCGCATACTGCAATACTTTGGCCATGTCTCTAGGCGGGGTAACGACTCCATAGAGCGGCTGGTCGTGCAGGGCAAAGTGGAGGGAACCAGATCACGTGGCAGGTCACCGATGCGCTGGACCGACCAAGTCAAATCCGCAGTGGGAAACCGTGTGTCTGACTGCGCCAGATACTCTACCAATCGGGAGAGATGGCGGGAGATCGTGCGGAAAGCTGTATCGACCTCTACCACCGACGTGGAGGCCTCAACGTGACCACGACCGCTCTGCCAAGAGCGAAACGACGAAGAAGAAGAATTTAAAATTTAATAATGTCCATTAATTTAATCCTAAAAGGCAGTATAACCTTGTCTAATAACGTCTTAAGCGACTTATTAGTTGCAAATTGTTTGCAAAGCAAAGATGTAAAGTAATATTAAATTGTTTAATCAACATTTAAACAATTGAAAAATTTGAGAGACAGAAAAAAAGTTGACTTGATAACTTCCTCCTTTTTAGAACTCGGTTAAAAAATATACAATGTTTAGGTAACCATCGCACCTATTTATATTCATCCGCAGATTTTTTCTTTAACATTGATACCTGTTTTCTGCCATATTTTTGTTAAATAAATTGAGTGATATGGATTTCGAATAGCGATGTGATGACAAATGATACCAATATGAGAACAGCCATCGATCAATATAATATATCCCATTACATTAATGTTGAACCTCGAAATCTTTGTTGACATTAAGTAAATTAAGATTGAAATATTTCTACACAAATAAATTCCAAAGTAACATAAGGCAAACCCATTAGAAATTAATTGAAAAACTTTCTTCGTAGAAACTGATATTGGGTAAAAATATTTTTATCACAGTGTAAACTGCCCTTAAGTTTTAATGAAATTAAAAAGGTTATTAATTACAGAAAAATGACAAATTACGGGAACATGATTTTAACTTAGTAGGTACTTACTCATTTTAATTATTATAAAAGTGAGGACTAACTTTTTTATTTCTAAAGTAACTTTAAAAGGATATTTAAGTTTTCGGGTCTTACTTATATATTTATGAGGCTGACATGAGCCAACTAGCGCCGCCGGTTGATTTTATTATATTTATTCTTAATAAGCCCAATTTCTTAAAAAAGGAATCAGTCAAGGTCTTGTGAAAAACATCTAATGTTTATTGAATAACGTTACACCATTACAAAATGCGTTTAAAAATGGGTTTGAACCAACAGTGGCCACTTTTAACAAAATCGCGTTTTAAACTGTTTGAATGCCTTTTCAAACTATGTAAAGTTATTCAATTTATATTAGACGTTATTAACAAAGCCTTGACTGATTCCTTTTTCAAGGCTCCTATAAACCTCAAGTGGCGCCCTCATTTTAATTAAATTTATTGCTCGCTAAGTATCGAATAAAAAATAATAATGTATCGAAAAGTCTCATGTACAGATTGAAGCTAAGGTGGTAAATTAGCCACTTTTAGCACTTTTGCGAACTACTACTGTAGTAGTTTGTTAGTAGTACGAACAAAATTTTACCGAGATTATAGTTTGTAAATAAACTAAAGAACCTTAGCTTCAATCTGTACATGTGAATTTTCGATACATTATGAACTTAGCGAGCAATAAATTTAATTAAAATGGGGGCGCTACTTGAGGTATATAGGGGCCTTAAGAAATTGGGCTTATTTAGAATAAATAAAATAAAATCTTGGCTCATGTCAGCCCTTTAATCGTATGGCACATCATTACAATTGTAGGGTGATTAACATTATTGTTATACTACAGGTTATTAATATTGTTGGTCCACATCCAGTCTTTAGTTATAATATGTCAAGTCGTCGTAGAGTTCCCGTGGATTGCCTCGGAAATGGCGCTTTGGACATCACTACATAATTATAAAACAAAGTCCTCCGCCTGTCTGTCTGTTCGCGATAAACTCAAAAACTGATTTTCATACGGTTTTCACCAATATGTAGAGTGATTCATGAGGAGAGAGAGGTAGAGTGGTTCATAATTGTCAAAAAAATAATATACCTTTAGGTATATAATTAATTAGGTATATACAAAATAATTGTAAATTGGTTGAAATATTAGGTAGATGGAAAAGTTCGCGGCCTTTTTGTACCAAAATAATAAATATATCACAGGAACATCTTTATCATCAAAATTACTAGACCTGAATCTGCTGTACCATTCTTACAGTTGTATTCGACAAAGCATATTCTCTATTAATATTACAAATCTTTCTTTGAGCACAGCTGAATCCATTTTTTTCAGATAATTTTATAACACGAAATTAATGTCCATACAATTTTGTGATATCTTTTTAAGGAGGCAATATCTTCCGGAAAGTTTCTAAAATTAAAAAAGTTTCCGTGTAAGTCTAACTTTCGGCTGTAATAACACCTCCAAACATTTTTTTTTAATTATTAATGAAGTTTTGTAAGAGTTCGTTTTAGCGCTTTTATGTACTTAAGCGTTACAACATAATTACGTAATAGCGTTTTCAATTTTCAGTTCCGCTTATAGATATTATTAAATCTTACTTCCATTAAAACGTTTGTTTTTTTTACATTTCGTAGTATTATGTTTTGATGTTTGTAGCTTATTAGTGAAGTTATACGTGAATACTCGCAAACTCCTATCATTAATACATACATTATTGCTAGTGTGCACGAACACATTTCACAAAGTTTTCTCACAAAAACTCCGTGTACAAACGCAGTGACATTAAAAAAACAATCCAAATTAAAACAATCTTTATTCGGGCACCAAAAACTTTTGTGTAACTAATTCGCTTGAGTGGTCAGCCGACGTGGACAGATGTATCAAATCGACCTCCAATCCCGACGCAACCGCAAACACATTAGTCGAATTCGGATTAACTGCCCTTTCCGAATAATAGAAAAAGGATCGTATCTTTCAATGACACTTTAGGTTCGGGATAAACTGGGATTTAATTGGCCATGTTAAGAGTTATCGTGTGTATTTACTGAACATAATGTTATTTTGATCGTTTGAATCTTAATTGAAAATATTTGACACTAGTTTTAGCTTTTAGAAACAATAATATTACCACAATCATACCGAATCAAGACCGACTAAAATTATAAGGGTCGGTTTACAAGTCCCGGTTAGTTTCCAATTATAAAAAATAAAGTTATTTTTATTAAATAAATAAATGCTTTGACTATTTCACACAGCGCCATCTAGCCCCAAACTAAGCAAAGCTTGTAATATGGGTGTTAGACAACTGATATACTACTTATATACTTTTTAAATATATACTTATTACACATAGTAATACCTAGACCCGTCACAGAAATTAAAATTCATCACTTCAATTTCTGCCCGGCCAGGAATTAAACCCGGTTTCTCTTGCGTGGTAGACCGGCATGTTGACCACTGCACCGCTCATGTCGTCAGATATTGAAGAAACAGTTCAGAACACGGTATACCAGTTCTCCATTTAAGGAACTTCAATGAAAATTAAACTTACAGTGTAATTTTACTTTCAGAATGTCATCAAGACGATCTTCTTGATTTGAAGTCAACTGAAATCAACTTGAGCTTTATTAAAATTCAACATCAATGTTAAAACAAAATCCTATCTGAACACAATAGAAAACAAACAACTTTGCCATTTCAGTCTCGTACTACACGACCGAGAAATAAAGTCATAAAATCTCACTTACCAACACAGTGTAAAGCTTTTTAGCGGTTTGCTCGTACAAGCAAGTACGTGAAAGGCTATATTTTAGGATCGATGAAATTGAGAGTTTAAGAAATTGGTGGTAATAACGCAGTGTTCGTAAGGGACTGTAAAGCAAAGAAACGTAATAAAACATGTAAAAAACTAGATTAATATGTTGACTTTTCTTTTTGTCCGTTTAATCCTACTATTATTATCCGTTTAGTCCTGAAGTCCTAATAGTATTGTCCGTTTAGTATAAAACGAACAGAAATTGGTACAACTAAAAAAACTTTATTGTCCGTTTTGTACAGAAAATTAGTAGGACTAAAAGGAATTTTTTCTCAGTTTAGTAGATATCTATCCGGGTGATGGAGGCCTGGTGACCTGTAAAACAGGTTTCTAACCCTAGTTCAGGCGCCAGTCTCCACAATACTTATTAAACACTTAATGTATACAATCCGACCGAAAATTTATAATCTTTGTAATTATTGTGGAGAAAATAAAACATATTTTTATTATTACTTATTTATTTATTATCTGTAGAACTGTACGATATAGAACTATAGATACAATCTTACACTCAAGTTACTACTCCTAGTGTTGAAGTTATGAAAATTATATACCGCCAATATAGCATTACAGATTTTTAGAAACTTATGTACCTACCTAGTATGTTTTTATATTACGTCCATAGTTTATACTATAACGCGACAGTGCCCAAAGACTTTTTCTCGCTTTCTCTTCGTTTTTATCACCTACTGGTTCAGACTGGACCACACTAAAAGTGTATTTCAGTAAGATTTTATTGAATACTTATTGCAGTTGATAATAAAAGTTTAGTAGGTGTTTGTTGGATTATTTTAAATTATTTTTAATCCATCGATATCCAGTCCTTCGCCCATACCTAGTCTTCTATAAACTACACACGCTTGCACATAAAACTGGTCATTTCTCTTTCAGGACGAAACCTAGGTAAACCCCAACACAACTAGTCTGTTGTGTATGCTTACTGCGCTTCGGTGCATTACCGTATTACCAACGTCAGTTGGTGTTTAGTATTGTTTTGACTACTTAATACTAAATAATATACTAGAAAAAATACTACTCTCACCAGATCATGTTCTCGGACGGGAATCGAACCCGCGACCTTTGGATATCCGGTCCAATGAAAAAGCAGCCCTTGACGAGTTTCTTGCCGACTCTTCTTGGTACAAGGTCTTCCGCTTAGGGTTTGCGAACCGATGGCGTAGCTTCTTTGACATTCACAAGTGCTTGTAACAGTCTAGACTGAATAAATGAGTTTTGAATTTTGAAAAATGCTCTGACCGTTGAGCTACCGAGTCACTAGTGGGAACGTCGAATTCTTCTAGTATATCAACTCTTACGCTGCAAGCCAGCGCCATCTCACTAATGCACAAGGAATCACTTCGACATTCAATTGAAATATCTTTCCAGATATTTTAAACAATTGATTTAGATGAGAAAGCTATATAGTGTTTAACTTTCAGATTTTAAAAATCTCAATGCTATTTTAATATAATACATAATAATATTTATTTTATTTTATTGATCTTTGGGGGGTTAACAGCTCTTAATACCCTTAGGAAAGATAAATAAAAAAACTAAAAGCCTATTACAAACCTCCACTAGTATGTTACAAGTTGAGAAAAAAAAGTTAAGCCAAGCTAATGCTAACCAGAAATAAGAAGAAAAAAGGAATACCTAAATAATCAAAAAGATAAATTACAATATTAGAATATTAGAACCACAAACTATAGCCAAAGACAATACATGTGCTCATTAGCAAGACTTTTAAACAAAATTTACTTAAACCTATTTAATAAAATAAAAAAAACACTTTTACAATCAACTGCCAACATTATCTAACATTATTTACTTATTAATATACATATTATTGTGTACAATTGATGTACTCGGTGATACTTATATTGACTATTGCATAAAAACACACCAACTTGCGATACAAATAATATATTGGTAATTCAAAAGTTATAAACATTCTAGTGTCTAAATGGGTGTGCAAAGAGCGTCACTAAACATAAGACGATCGTAATAATATGTGGGAGAATTAAAGGAAAAGAAAATAAATATAGCAATTAAGTATTATTTTCACAGATTTTATTCAGTTGTAATCAAACTGCAACACTCATATTTTTAAGCAAATACACAAAATAATTAATAAAAATATGAACATTTACCGTATTTTAAGTGTTATGATAAGTGGATGTTAATAAAACATCTATTTTATACTTTCACGCAAAAGTATAATAATAAAGTACAATCTTAATATAACTTAAAGAACACCTGGCACCGAAGACAGTTCAGAGCACCGATGTGCCGTGTCCGACAGTTGGACAACGTCTGAGCTATCGACACCTGTGCAAGCCGTTTTTATAGACGTGCACAAACAAGCTCGATGGCATAGTGGGGAGACGCACGTGCACACAGTTTTTTACGAGTCGTTTAGCAACTAATATTTATAAGTCCTATTGATTAAAGTAATATTTGTAACAATTATATTAACTGTAAAAAAATAAAGATGTGCATTCTCCCACAAATATAATTAGAAAAATAAAAGTTGTTTCCGCGGAGGTTGCATACCTTGCTGTTATACAACCTGTGTTGGTATGATGATTCTAGACATATTGAGAGTCGCTTGATTTCTTTTGGATAGTGAGTTTGATGTGTGTACTTAGTACTTAACATTATGGACTCTAGGCACCACTAAGAGGAAATTGCGCATCGCCTCGGGCCGCGAACTGACTAACTTATGTGTTTATATACACACATATACATTTAAATAAATATATAGCAACATCACATACATTGCTCCGATTCCAAAGTAGCTAAAGCACTTGTGCTAAGGAAATCGGAGACAACGGTGGTATTACAAACACCCAGACCTGAGCCAATATGGAAAATATCGTTTTCTAAATTGACCCAACCGGGAATCGATCCCCGGGACCTCAGAGATGGCGACACCTTGAAAACCGGTGTACAAAGCCACTCGACCACGGAGGTCATCATATATATTATAATATACAACGTGTTACAAAAATACCCCTAATGCCGAATATGGTAGATAGACATACAAAAATTAAAATCGAAGATATCAAAATGTTTCATACATTTAAGATATTTTCGATTTCGACAGCTGATTTTTTTTTTTTCGCGATTTCAGAGTAGGTCCCATAGTAAAAGTTGTTCAGTTTAATGGTCCCAATATACCATGTTTGGCATTAGAGGTATTTTTGTAACATGTTGTATATATACAATTCCGATTTTAACTTTACGAGTGGTTGGGCTACGCGGGCTCATTAGGAAATAACAAAAGTTGTTTAATGCTAATTAAAAGATTGGTGACCAATAATTTATTATCATGAACTTTTCCGTATTTCAGGAGGCATGTTAGGAAGTTGCCTGTGTCAGCTGTTGCTTGCAACTACACCGTGGTGCACTTGTGTGGTAAGTTCTTGTTTATATTTTTTTAGATCTAAGTATAAGCAAGAAATAAATCCGGTCTCGGCGACAAAAAATCGGTTAGCGATAAATCGCTCGTGGGCGGGAAGCCTAAGCCACTAAAGAATCTTTAAAAGAATGAAAAAAGTTGCCTAAAAGCTTTATTATTATTTAAAATATCGTCACTCGTGTTTCGAAAACAGGTTTATATCTGTTTTGGGTCGAGTTAATCCGATTCCACGTCGATGAATATGGGATAACCCTTTAATCCCTTGGCTATCTCTGTATAACATTATATCATTATTGCCATGTTGTGACGTTGATCATACATAACACCCGATAAAGGTAACCTTGACATTTTAGATTTATACGTTTTTTATTGAGAAGGCAATTGTTATTTCTTCAGTTTCGTTGTTTGTATTTGGGAGCGAGTGACAGATATATTTATTTGGAGTATTTGATCTTTATATTTTGCTGAATTAGTCGACACTACTAAAAGTCTGATGTGGTATTTGCACGAGGGACTAAAGCACGACTTTTAACGCACGGCGAAAATCGACTGTGTAAATGGCGATTCGGCCTAAGCCGCAGGTGACTGAACAAACTTATCTGATCCGGTGGCCAAAACTGGAACTACGATATAACATATTGTTACCTTGGTTACGCCATCGACTACATAGACGATAGCGCCGCCATCACCGATGTGTCACCTGCGATTCAATTTTACAAGATACTTGCTAGGTTACATGTAAATAGTACATCAGCTTCACCAGCCTATCCAGAAATAAAAACTTATGATAGGTACTCAAAAAATCACGAATTTCCTTTTTACGAATTTTAGAATGTTGCGCCATTATACTAAATGAATGATTTTTGGTGCCATTTCAGTTTTCTTTTTATGAGCCTTTTATCGTATAGGTACTGTAAATTTGTTGCATATCACCGAATTAATTATTCATACATTTACAATCATTTAGTTAATAGTTAAAACAGTCACAACAACAATAATAATACATTATTAAATTTCTTAAAACAGTGTCACAAAAACCTATTTAGGTTTGACCGCACACTGTCTGTATTCATCATATTGTACAATATTCACATAAGTTAAGCTTGAATTCATCTATAACAATCAACTGAAACGAAATTGCACCAAAAACTCTTATTTACTGTAATGCCAAACAGAAAAATACCTTAACCTACTGTAAGGTGTCATTCATTCGACGGCATTTGAATAATTCATGAAGTCTTCAGACAATGTAGGGTTGAAAAGACTCCGCTTATTAGGGGTTAGGGGAAATTCGTTTTATCGAACAATTTCAAGTAGGTTAGTTTTATTTAGACACATTTCTTTGGAGCTGAATAAATTGGCACTGTTTTTGGCTAGTTTAAAGTCAGTCACACAATAGCAATTATTACCAGGATTCCCCTCTAACACTGTAGAAAAACATTAGCATTTGTAATTGTAGTTTGTACTTCTTTAAAAGTATTTTTAGGCACTGAAATTTTAACGTTATAATTTTTTGCCTACCTAAAAGTTTTTTTTTGTAATTTGAAAGTTGCGGCCAAAAGCTAGTACTTAGGTACATAAATCATATTCAAAAATTTTTTTGAGAGACAGAAGATATACTCCGTACTGCTTGGAGGGTACAACTAGACCATTTTCAGAAAATTAAAAAAAGTACCAGTTGTCCCCTCTGGCACAAATTTAAAGGGAATATTTGGGAAAAATTTGTTACCCCCGTGACGACTGGTAAAAAAATTCCCAGTTGTCACCCCGGGGGACAGTGTTAGAGGGGACTCCTGGGAATAATTGAATATTTTAGGTCAATGTGTGCAATTTCAGTTGTGAATTTAATATACTAGCTTACCTATTTGTGTGGAAGAATCTTAATAGTGTGATTGAATCATGGTGTTTTAAATAGGCAAAGGCGTGACAGAAGTGTGAAATGTTTACATAATACGAAGCGTTTTTTTCACACTGACCTGGGAATCAGATCAACTATCCTGCCCCCCTAGCATGACCGACGAAGACACATTTGTACCCTCCAAGCAGTACTATAGTAGGCTGTATTATATATGTATTGCTAAATGCAATACAAATTAAAATGATTTTACCATTTGACCATTTGACAGTGAAGTTATCAAAAAAATCATCTTATCTATTGGAGTAAAACTCCAAATGTATAATAATATAATTTATTTGGTTCTTCATAAATTGCATAACATCAATTCACATTTACTTACAAGCCATTAGTATACGTCTGCCCTGTCCGAGTGACCGCCCAAAAATGCCACGACTCGTATCAAGGATGCTCCCACGCACCGTGCGTTTCCCGCCATCTTGTTTTCAACCGACCAACTATGCTAGTCAATTGACGTACTTTTAATTTCTCAATCACAAAACCGACTCTTTTAAATCATAAACCTTACACTATCGTATTGTAACTGAAACAGAAAATCTCAAACCATAATTCAACGCCTTTTTAGTGATTCAGACGGCTAGCATCAAATATTAATGCACTAATGGCAAAATTATACGATGCAAATGTATTAAGATAATGGTGAAGTGATATATCTATGCATGTTTGGTAGGAATCTTACTTTTAGTAGTTTATTATACAAGGTTGGTTTTGAAAACGAGCTGACGTTTTATAATCCCGAGTCGCAGGCGAGGGATGGGGAGAGGGATGATGGAGATGAGGGAGGGAGAGAGAGAGGGAGGGAGGGCGCCTCTACTGCCCACGAGGTCCGATTTGAAACATTCAATTTAAATACTCGTATCATTTTCAATAATCAACTCGGCCCGATTTGATATTAAATTAGATTTCTTACAGTCAGGAACAAAAGTTCATTTTCTAAATAGTAAAGTAAATAAGTAGTGTTGTGCTTTTGACGTACTGAATTTTTTATAATAAATAAAAAAAACAAACAGCAGAGACTTTTTGAGGTGGGTGTGTGTTTTTAGCATCACCGCGCCCAAAAAGAAAAAAAATATCACTCAACTGTACTGTTGAGTGATATTTATTCCGAAGCGTAGCTTCGACCGTCTATCTAGACATACAAATAATCAAAGTTGAAAAGTTTATTTTCTTAAAACAAGTTACCAAAAATACCCGATCAATCACGACTTCAGTAGGCTTTTAATAAGGCACTAACATTGTGAACTGTTTGGCCACAGCGTCCGATTTGTTACAAAGTTCTTAATTAAACTACGGGTTTGATGGACCACTTTAAACTTCCAATCTTTATTGAGGCCCAATTGATATTCCTAACTTCCTTATTTTAACCTTTGACTTTTGCATAATCATAATCATTTATTCCCAAGAATATGGTAGTATAAAAATAATAAACTGGACAAGTGCGTATCGGACTCACTCACGGAGAGTCCCGTACGTAGGTACTTAAATAAAGACTATATTTTTATGATTTAATTACATATATTTAGCTTTCAGACTTTTCCCTGTACTTGTAGTATAAGACGATATTACTTGCCAAATTTTATAGTTTTAGGCCAACTGAAAGAACACTTGATTCCCTTTAAAATGTCGAAATGTGTATCTTTTTTACATTTACTTAGAAGTTTGATTTTTTTCACATTTTTAAGGGACCTTTACACCTATGTATATGGTTTTAATTATAACTCGATACCTCCACGAGTTGTCGAGATTAAGGGTTTCCACAGAAACACAGACTGACAGACAGACGGACAAAAAAGTGATCCTAAGAGGGTACCGTTTTTCCTTTTGAGGTACGGAACCCTAAAAAGCCGGTACAGGTGTCACTTTGACAATATATCTATAACTGCGCAAACTCATAATACAGGCACTGAATAAAATATGTTTATTTAACTTTAAATCATTAAAAATGAACCTAATTCCATTGCATTACATATTAAAATCGAATGTTTTATTGCAAACTTGATCTAAGTATACTTGAATTGGCTGTTTACAAATTTACTACAAACCTACTCACTATCCTCACTTATAATTCAGGTCAAGAAAGTCTGGAGCTGCCTCGTCGAGAGCCTTTGAGTTTTTAATTAAGTTTAAGCACAAATTTTCTGCGCCCGATAGGTAAGTTACAACTTTAACAACTTAGCGGTTTTAGTAAAACGAAGGTCATTAACACGGTGCCTTTATTATAAAATTATTCGGCGTTGAAAATATTTTTTGGAGAAAACCTGTTTGGTCTTATTTCGACTGTCATTAATTTTTTCATAATTTTGAAAATGGGATACTTTTTCAATGCTTCTGGATTATTTTACCAAACAAAAATAAGAATCAGATAAGAATTAATGTCTACAGGTAGCCTATGGCACGGTGTTTAGGGAAATAAAATGTAAAGAGTCATGCAAAAAAATGCAGAGCTGACTTGACAAAATATAGTTAAAAATAGGCCGTTTACGAACAAAGCTATACCAAATATATTATTAAGGCTTCCCGCCCACGAGCGAATAATCGCTGAGCGATTTTTTGTCGCTGAGAATAGAACATACAGAGTTCAATACGTAAACGCCCACGAGCTACAAAAAGTAGCTCAGCGACTAATCGCCAACAAAATGACACTGACAAGAGTGACAAAGGGTTTACTTAGCCAGTGGCAAAAAAATGCCGCGATTGTCGCCGTGATTAACGCCGCGATAATAGTAGGTACAGCTGACCATAAAAAGTTGACAAAAAATGATGGCGCCACTTTCTATGCAAACACGTCAAAATCACGAATACTTGGCAGCACTGATTATTATTTTGTGCTGAAAAATTTTAGTTCCATTTTATTTAATTTCTTCTCTTTCTGGCCAAGCTGTACGAAAAGTCGCCCGTGGGCGCTGACGCTTAATCTGATAGAATTGTTAGATCCTCCATAATTGGTTTGGGGCGCTAAGCCTGACTGATTATGGCTAAACTGATCATTTTTTATCCCAACGCCAAACATAACCAGTTTTATGTATGTTTGTTATGCTGTAATATATGAGAAAAAGAAGATAAATACGTACATTTAAAATATTGTTGTAATTTAGACCTTTAAATACAATTATGATATTATCACCTATATTCTTTCCATAAGAGAAAACCTATTTTAATGGCTAAGTAGAGCTTAAGATTTTTTTCGTAATAATTTAAAACCGCTGTTGGTGTTCCGAAGATCTATTCCTTTCTAATACTAAATGGTATTTGTTTATTACCGTTATAAAATTTATATTCCCAACGAATACCAAATTTTAAAAATTTTAATATAATTTTTAATAAATTTGGTATTCGTTGTTGGTATCCGAAAGGAATAGATTGTTCCGAAGAGAATAAAACAAATAAAATAAAATAATAAAGCTACGGCTGTTGAAACCTTGTAAGAATGTTCTGTATTGAAACAACAGACAGTTTTCATTTGTTCAACACACAAGTAAACGTTCCTTTTTTGTGGATTGAAAGGACAAGTTCCATGTTCACAAGAATTGAACAAACCCATGTAAACCATGTCTGTTCGTGACAAAGTGGTCCCAAGAGAGATGTGCCTCAAATCGATTTGCCCGATATTCTCGCAAAAGGGAAAAAAGGGCCATTTTATACAAGTACAGATAGTGTATAGGTCGTATTCAAACTAATGAGGTTGAATAATGCTTCAAACTCTTTTGCGTTTCAACATCGAAGGTGTGCAAATAAAATGTAAAATAAAAGACGATCAAGTTGTTGCTTTGTGCAAATAATTACTGGAAAAACAAATACAGAAAATGTTATTTTCCAAGGAAATAAAATTAGTTGTGAATCAGCGAAGTGTTTTTCGTACATTATTTGTGCAGATAGGATCTTTTTTCAAATATTCTATTCTAAATCAATTTTTTTTTTATTGTTCCCAAAATAATTACAGACAAAAAATACAATTTAAAAATCACTCGCCAAACTTTAAAGTTTGATGGCGAGATGCGCTCATTTTTTTACTAACTTAACCTACCCTCTCCCACACTTATTTCACAAGCAATTTATAACAACAACTTAATAATAATGTTAATAGCTAATCTAATTTTTCCAGAAATACATCCTTTAATCTTGTTTTTAACAAATTTGAGGATATACACTTCTAAGATTTTCGCGCGTACAGTTCATTAGAAATAAAACACTTTTTACGGATTACAGCGCGTATATTATTAATTCAGGTGTTGTTTTGGAATTATTTAGTTTGTATTTATTGGTTTTTTAGAATTCCCGACGTTTCGGCACCTTTCCAGGGGCCGTGGTCACGGGAGGACTAAAGCAAAAAGGCTGCTCATATTTTTATGAAATTACCCGCTCGAAATTTTATAAAAAATGTATTCAAGTTCATTAAATTATTTTCGTTAGTGAGATACAACATCTAAATCTTACTGATGATGAAATTATGGTCAGTTTTGATGTGCAGTCCTTATTCACATGCCTACCAGTACAGGACTGCATTGATATCACTAGGAAGAAGCTGGTTGAAAATAACATGCCAATTGAGTATGCAGAACTTCTAGAACACTGCCTAACATCCGGCTATCTCTTGTGGAATGAAGAATTCTATCTACAAGTAGACGGGGTAGCTATGGGCTCTCCTGTATCCCCCGTTGTCGCTGACATCTTCATGGAGGATTTTGAGGAGAAAGCACTAAACACAGCACCTGTGTCTCCCCGGTTCTACAAACGGTACGTAGATGACACTTTCACAATACTACCTAGAGATAGTGTTCCTGCTTTCTTGAACCACCTTAACTCCATCAATCCTAACATTCAATTCACTATGGAGTTAGAGGCAGATAATAAACTAGCCTTCCTAGACATTCTTATCATCAGGAATTCTGATCAAACCTTGAGCCACACTGTGTATCGAAAAGCAACACATACAGATAAGTACCTCAGTGGTGAATCCCACCACCATCCTTTACAGTTAGCTACCGTAGGGAAATCTTTGTTTCAGAGAGCACGCGGGATCTGTGACCAACAACACCTGACAGCTGAGCTTCAGCATGTCAAGCACGTACTGCGTAGCAACAAACTGCCAGTACCACGCCTTCATCACAGAACCCGTGTCAAACCAGCCACAGTAGAACGACGTCCTGCCATCCTACCATACATGAAAGGTGTCACTGACAAGATTGGAGGTATTCTGAAGCGTGCGTCCATCAAGACCTACTTCAAGCCGCCGAAGAAGATAAACCAATTCTTACGACCTGTCAAGTGTAATATTCCCTTTCAAGATGCGGGCGTCTACAAACTAGATTGTGACTGTGGGCTCTCTTACATCGGACAAACAAAGAGAAGTATAGGGACGCGCGTTAAAGAACATGTAGCTGACATGAAGCATAGGCGCGATAACAAGTCTGCAGTGTGTGAACATGCATCAAAGGGACCTAACCATTACATTAGATTTGATAAACCACAAATACTCGCTAAAGAACAAAGATTCATTCCCAGAATGCTACGCGAGGCTATTGAAATCAACAAACATCCAAATTTCAATAGAGATGATGGTTGGAGAGTACCACCAGCTTGGGACCCCATAATCCATCAACTAAAATCCCATCCCAAATCACACACTGCAGGATCTAAAGATATAGTTAGTTCGTTCTGTAGATAGGGATCAAAAGGGAGGTCGACACAACCTCTCTGAGTTTTCTTCCGCCAGTTCTTTCTCTCAGAGGCCTCCCAATTTGTGAACTGGTAGTAGATTCAGTAGCTAGATCTTGTTTTCTAATTAACTTTATTCAATTTAATTCGGTAATAATTATTAAAATCAGAACGCAGCTATAAAATAATTTAATGAACTTGAATACATTTTTATAAAATTTCGAGCGGGTAATTTCATAAAAATATGAGCAGCCTTTTTGCTTTAGTCCTCCCGTGACCACGGCCCCTGGAAAGGTGCCGAAACGTCGGGAATTCTAAAAAACCAATAAATACAAACTAAATAATTCCAAAACACACCTGAATTAATAATATACGCGCTGTAATCCGTAAAAAGTGTTTTATTTCTAAATTTGAGGATAATGAAAGATTAAACTAATCACTTTTTAAGACGTTATTTTGTTCTATTATAAAATCCACCCAATCCGCATTGGGCCCGCATGGTGGGTTATGGTCCATCATCCTATCCGTCCATAAGAAAAAAATGTCTGAAGACGAAATGGGTAAAAGATAAATGACGTGAGTTACACCAAAATACAAACTTAGTAATTACTTGGTTCAGTCCTTGTATTGAGTTAGTAGTGCCCCTTGAGTCGCATTAATCAATAACTTTAACTGACACGATGATCATACTTACTCCTAAGAATATTACCAAGGAGGGTTCAACGAAAAATAGTAGGTACCTACCTGCCGGGTAAAGTGCGGATCTTACGGCCGAATAGCCGAAGGATTTTAGAATTGGGTTAGTCTCCTTGACTTTTAAGGAAGCTGTCAGTTTCATAGAGTTTCTATCAAAAACTACAAACTTTTTTAAATTTAAGATTGCCTTAACTTGCACTCCGAGTGTTCCGCACTTTTTTAACCGACTTCAAAAAAGGAGGAGGCTCTATGTTCGTCTGTTTATTTAAGTATGTTTTAGCTTTATCAACTACAAAATTATTTTGGAAAATTTCATAGAACATTTTGTTCCTGACTGAACGAAATTTAATTTGATATCAAAGCGGGCCGAATTGATTATCGAAAATAATTATTTAACTTGAATATTGCAACTCGGCCCTCGAGGGCCGTAGATGCGAGGGCTGAAATGGGAACGACTCCTGCTAAAATACCTATAACCTATAAACTTAATAAGATTTTCTAATATTTTTTATCAAGATCAAATGGACGTACTTTATAATAAGTTAAGTGAAGTATTGTTGGATTGTCATTGATGTCAAATAATGAATTACTTGATAATACAAGTAAAGGGAGAGAATATCTGCTTTGAAGTCAAATATTCAATTCAAACCTTTTGTAAGGGCTTTTCCCTTTTCCAAGGAAAAATGAGGGTTTAAGGAAAATTGCGAAGGCAAGCTTGATCTGTCATTATAATACTTTTAAAAGATTACAACAAGAAATTGCTGACAGAAGAAAAAATCAGGAAATTAAATTATATCCGTGTGCTGATTAAGAGCGTTGACGCAAAAGACATTTAATACAAACTTACAACTATTTTTCGAAATGAATGAACCTATTTTAATGAAACTTCATACGCATTTAAGCATGGTCTAAAAAATTAGATGAAAACATTTTTGAAATGTCTTATTTTAAAACAGATATTTTATTTATGTATTCTGTAATTAACCATTTGTTTTTAAAGTTGAGCGTTGACAAACATTCATATACATACAAACTTTCGAAACCTTATTTTTGAAATTAATTAACAGATTTTAATGAAACTTCATACACATAAGCAGAACACATTGGTCTAAAAAGTTAGTTGAAAACATTTTCGATAAATAATGTTACAGCAGCTGTATGAGACCGATTTTTAATTTCTCATAGAAACAGACCATTAATTATCTTTTTTAAAATAAGTCATTTCAAATTTTTTTCAAATTACTTTTTAGTTCAATGTATTTTGCTTATGCCTATGAAGTTTCATTAAAATCAGTTCAATCATTTTGAAAAATAAGGACTTGAAAGTTTGTATGAAATACCGTTTGCGTCAACCCCCTAATCCAATATTAATAATAAAACATGTTTTATTTTTATTAAAGCAAGCTATTTTTGATGTCAAAACAGTTTTATGGTATTATCTATTCTCTGGGTCGGCTATTTTCGGAACCGGGCAAAGTTTCTTCCGCTCAGATCGTCCAGAGAATTTGAAGGCAGTTTCTCATAATTTATGGATCGAAACCGCGCCACCTGGAAATTTATAACTTAATAACAATCTACAGGATGATATTGAAGCCACGTGACAAACTTACAGGTGTTTAATATACATAAAACTGAACAACTTTCTCGAAACATAGGTCGAAATACGAAAAAAATTTTGGCTAATCAGACAAATCAAATTAATAACGTTTAGTGTGGGATAGGCCAAATTTTTTACGTATTGTTATACCTTATATTTCTTAGAGAAAGTTAAATTCATGGACTGAACACATCTTGAAAATTTAAAGTTTTTTACCAGACTTTAAAATCACCCTGTATAATAGAGTAACATTGAGAGTGTCTCTTAATTAAGATAGGAGATTGTGTCACCCACCACATATTCCTTGTGAGCTAATCAAGATGGCAGTTTGTGACTTGCACGCAAATATTCATGAAAGAAAGGGCTGATACTCATAACGTGACCCTTCAAACGCGATACGACTTCTGCGGACTGAATACTGAATAAAGGTTTCATTATGCAAGTAAGACTATATTAATGTGGTCCGTTTGTGTATTTTTGTAGAATAAAATGAAATTAGCGTGGTAGCACATATACCTAAGTGTTACCTACAATAGAGCGTTATTATCCCTGCTATAATATTCTGTCCCCTTTGAAAACATAGCTTTATTCGTTTACTCTGATCCCTAGACAATCACTCAACATTTCTTCGGTGACGAGTGTCATTGCGTTGATGTCCCTTGTGACTTAAATTCATATCGGGCACCGGTACAAATATTCCTATAAAATAAGGCGGTTGTATATACGAATTCCTTAGTTTTCATTTATAATAAATTTACCATAACTTATATATTGTACAATTTTCATTACAAGATCACACAGTAATGTCACTAAATTTGTAAATACAAGAGTACGAAATTAGCAAGTTATTAGATCAAAATTATCTGCGGTTACTTCATAATACACTTATATTGTCTGTGATAATACTTACATAAAACAAGCATAAACCAAATGTGGATAATTGTAAATTTTATAAACTTTTATCTTTTTCATAATTAACAGGCTTTCTGGGCATTAACGTAATCCATTTTAAACACGACGACTATTATTAATGAGACCTTTAATAGCTTCATCAATGGATTTAATATAATGTAATCTCGATCTATTGTTAAGCAGAGCTTAGACTTGTCTGTATGTGACAAATTAATGAGCATCACAAATGGATTAATAAAAAAAATCAATGTGAGTTTACCGCAACCGAACTCGTTAAATATTTGTAGGGTTATTTGTGTTTCATATTATCAACAGCCGCTAGGGGCTTTTTTAAAAATGTTCATGTTAATTTTTCGCATCATAATTTCAAATATCAGTGTTCTCGAGTTTCAACTCATTACTGTCATTAACCATTTTATAAATTGTATTATTACTGAATACTTATACTTAGACATTACTTAATAACTTAATTCATTAATTATGAAATATTTGCACGTCGACAAGTCATGCTGTACTATTATTTAATTTTATGTATAACCTGTATTTTACCATGTCTTGGCAAATAAATTATTATTATTATTATTAGTACTAATGTTAACGGAATACCAACAATGTACATTTTACCACAAATGTATAAAAAAGACACAATAGCCGTTTGGAAATAATCGCGCTTTTCTGTGCACGCACATAACGTTACAGGCAGGCAGGGTGAATCTACGGGCATTTTGAACGTGGTCATTCTCCTTAACATATTTTCATATTTTTAGAGTAAGAGAAATTTTTCCCGCGTGCAGTGACGAGAAATAGATCCCAGACAAGTAGCGTTTAGCAGCATAAGTAATATTATTTTTGCAACCTATCATGACAACTTTATGTCGACCCACCAACTTGTGAAGAAGCGACAAACCGCGGCTCACTTGTTCTGTCCCCACTGTGCAGCTTTTTCCAAGAGTGACCCATGTGCTAAATAATATATTTTTAAAATCTATTTAAAGGTATAAAGCAAGCTTGCCTACTATCGCTGCCATAACACGATGCGCGTGTTACAGCAGCGGGAATAGGGATCTAGACTAGATTTTAAGAGCTTAGACCAAACTCCGGCCGGATTTCGTTCAAAACCGGATTTTTTCATCGCGCTTGGACAAAATCATTGCACCATCATTGATTGTAATGATTTTGTTTGAACATCATCGCCGCATGGCCTGGACCGCGACTAGATTTCTACACAAGAAATTAGTACAAAAACAAAGGCATCTTTCATGAAACCTTGTGTAGAATTTTACAAAAAAGTAAGAGCGGGGAAGAGTTCAAACTTTTCTTATTCTGACAAGCACAACGTAGCTTGGAGTATTATATTCTGTGGCGTAGCTTCGTAGTTATAGAGGCGGCACAATCGGTATTACACACGGGCGTTCAGACAGCAAGCGGCGGGCCTGGCTACAGACAGGTAATCTCAGGCCAAACCAGGCTATATTCAGTACTTCAACTATAGTACAGTTCGCGAGGCATAGGCTCAACTTAGCATCTGTGTGAGTGTCGCCTGCGCACGGCAGGTGACCGGAAGTCACGCCACGGCCACAGTTTAAAAAAATCTTGACCACGGTTCAAGCCGGTTGTCATTTTTACACTATCGGTGTGCACTCACACAAATACAAAACTGAGCTTACACCTCGGGAACTGTACTGCTATAATAGCTCTTAGCGCAACAAAACCAATTAAGGAAGGGTTTTAGAATATGGCTAAAGTGGCGCTTCTGGCTAGAACACACTTTATATTTTATACCATGTTTTGTACTTCCGCGACAAAATCTTCGTACACTGTGAAACTATTCAAAAGAAATGGTACAATTTAAAAATTCATCTATAGCTCCGGCAGGTGCTATAGAATTTAAAAAAAAAACTCCACTGTCGCAGATAAAACACAGGCAATCTTGAAGACGTTAAAAGGAATTCAAAATTTACACCCGACCTGAATTCAGATTCCTTTATAAATCTCCGTTACTCACTCCCTAACAGCGTACATTCGTGTACCTACACCGTTCACATGAATTCACAATGCCAGTCTAGCATTGCACACTCGTTTATTTTTCAATAGAAACTCGTAAGCACTTGCAATGTGTGGTGGAATTTGAAATCGTTCGGTGACCCCCTAAATACGTTCACTGAACTGGAAAGTTAAAAAAAAATCATACGAGTGCATCAAGATAAAATTCTCATTAATTTTGATATTGTCTATTAAAACAAACTTCTGGCTAATAAAAAGAACTGTTAGGGGAAACTTGTTACAATTGACATTATTCAGCTTAAGATCTTAAACCCTTATAACGTATTAATTCATCAACGGATAACAATAGAATATCTATTCTATCTCATTGTCCGTGCCTTGATGGGATAAATCTTCGAAAAACATTATTATAACACAGCCACATTACAATGAATAAACAAACTTCATAACTGACGCAAATTATGATTTCGCGTTTCCAAACACAAAGTTATTACTCCACCGTGTACAATTTACGTCCTAAGTGTAATGGACACGGTGTGTGCACAATTATCCTAAATAATTTGTTACACGAAATTCATTCCTAAGGGAAATTATGTGCACCAGCCTTACGCTGTGGTAATCTTGTAGAGAACTAGCTACTGCCTGCGACTTTGACCAAAAGACAATGGAACCTTTAACCATGACAAAATGTATCCTATGTGTTAGTTCAGGATTATAATATAAACCAAGGTTTCTTAAAGTGGGTTCCACGGACCCTTTAGGGGTCCATAGCATGTGTGTGTATCAGGACTAGCTACTGCCTGCGACTTTGTCAAAAAGACCCTAGGAACCTTTAACCATGACAAAATGTATCCTATGTGTTAGTTCAGGATTATTATATAAACCAAGGTTTCTTAAACTGGGTTCCACGGACCCTTTAGGGGTCCGTAGCATGTGTATCATGAGTTCGCAGATAATCCTTCCCGTAATGTAACTACCAATAAAAGTAAAAATATTGTTTTCTTTTCCTAAAATATTTTATGACAGGGACCTTGGATATTTTTAAATTTTATAAGTGGTCCGTGAAAAGTACATAAAATTATCTCAGGTAAAGAGGTTTTGCTTGATTGAGTAACATACATCCAGAACATCATAGATAATAATTATATTACATAATAATAATATTATGTAATATATTAAACGTCGTAATTAAATAATACACAATAATTACGACGACCTCCGTGGTCGAGTGGCTTTGTATACCGGTTTTCAAGGTGTCGCCATCTCTGAGGTCCCGGGTTCGATCCCCGGTTGGGTCAATTTAGAAAACGAACTTTTCTATATTGGCTCAGGTCTGGGTGTTTGTGATACCACCGTTGTCTCTGATTTCCGTAACAAAAATGCTTCAGCTACTTACTTTGGAATCGGAGCAATGTATGTGATGTTGTCAAATATTGATTTATTTATTTATAGCGATATTCTAGAACGCGTTTTAATCCATAAATAGAGTAAAGCCGAGTTCGCGGAATTGGTAACGAGTTGCTGTACATTTTTGATTACAGAACAATAGATTTGGAAGTCCTGAAACTACGTTAAATACTTGCATTGAATCTGCGAAGTAAGTGTATGAATTATTTATTACGTACATTATCGGATTTACACCTAGGATTTAAAGGATTTACATGGATTTAACGCTTTATTGGTCGTGATCGTGAATCAGTACTCTGTTCACATTGATTTTGTAACAATACAAAAGGATTATTTTAGTGAGTTCGTGTTTCACACAATGCTATGTTTTAATTCTTCTCAACAACATAAAAATAACAGTTTTTAATTTTTTATTACGGTACCTACCCTGTATTTTCTATTGGCCAATAAATTCATGTGTAAATGTCACAAATTTTCATAATTTCTTTACTTCGCAACAAGGAAAATTATAGTGCTATCAACTGTAAAATAAAATTGAAAGTGAATCGTAGCGTAGCTCGCTAACGAGTTCTCAGGAACACTCGAAACAAAATATTCTCTACTTATAAAACAACTGAAAGAATAGTGGGTAATATAAGTACAGACGACGTCACATCAGACTATAATTAATGGAGATCTGAGACTGTTTAACTTAGAGGTGCTGACGTGTGTACAATCACGTCTACAAATATATACAGTTTAGAACTTTGTTACTCTAGGTGCTATTACTTTTCTGAACAGAAATCAATGACAAATGACAACTGCAGCATAGTGAAAAAGTTCTTAAGTGTACTACATATTTTAAGACGTGACTGTACATCAAATCTGAAATAATTGAAAACATATTGAGTCACAAATCTCAATTTGCTATATTGGGTTCTATTTTCTATATTGTTAGCTTTTAATGTACACACAACGGCACCTCAGACTATACAATGTTGACCTTGAGACCGCCTTTACGCCCTACGTAATAAAAGCTGTTTTCGCAGTTTAACTGTAAAACTTACGTGCTGTCGTGTATACAATATTTTAAACTATGTAGCACTGAATTAACTTTATGACATTTTTTTTCAAATATATAAATAGTCTAGGTACTGCAGTTAAAGTATTTTTGAATTTCAGCACGTCCAAAGTACAAACGACTTATGGACAAAAGGTTTTAAGAAAATTCGCTTCTTACACAAAGCATACTAAAAGATTCATTACTTTTAAGTCAGCATTGTCACGTTTACTTAATGATTTGTCTTCATTTTGATGTTGACATCTTTTATTCTTGCAACAATCGACTTTATGTAAGTAGATTAACATGTCATTTTCTTTTGATAAAAAGCCATTAGTGACGTTATCATAGTTAAATAAGTACGATTATTTATGCTAGAACGTGCTTGTTATTTGAGTTATTCTTTAGGCGGCGCGGCAAGCGAATTCGGTAATCACTGAGCGGTCGTGACCACGAGCTGAGAGGCTGACATTGAGATAGCGCGCAGTGAATATTGAATTCGCTTGCCGCGCCGCTCACCGCGGTAGGCTGTGACCGGGCCGTTATAGTTGATTTATGTTGTTAAAAATTGAAAAAAAGAATAATGTTCCATTCTAATACATAATGACGACCTCCGTGGTCGAGTGATTAGTACACCGGTTTTCAAGGTCATCGCCATCTCTGAGGTTCCGGGTTCGATCCTCGGCTGGGTCAATTTAGAAAACGAACTTTTCTATACTGGCTGAGGTCTGGGTGTTTGTAGTTCCACCGTTGTCTCTGATTTCCATAACACAAGTGCTTTAGATACATACTTTGGAATCAGAGCAATGTTTGTAATGTTTATTTAATTATTTAAAAAAAATGCATGAACACAATTAAAGTCGGGTTCGAAAACACAAAACAAACTTTAAACTCTTTCGGTATTCTTAAGTCGTGCATGTCCAATAACGATACAATTATGTTGAGTTAACACCGATAAATAATAAATACACAAAAAAGTTGAGATATTGACATACAGACAAGGGAGTAAAATCACTCACAACTAAAGCGGCTGCACTGTAATTACGTAAATAAGTTATGTTGTCATTCATCCACTCCGAAAGTAGCAGAACACATAAGTACGTTGTCACACTAAATAAAAAGCTTGTCCCATAAGTCACATCTCTGCAGTGAACGTAATATTTGGTATGACATGGTAGTTACTAAAATGTTAAGTTACTTATGAGGTTGTACACGCATCGCTGCCATAGAGTCATCTGTCCACTCGTCAAGTGGACTTTCCACCATAAATTATTTAAACATGGTTTAATGAAGTTAGATTTCAATTAAAAAAAGCATGGATAGAAAAATGATTTGTAAATAACGTCGAGAAATCGGCGTATCTCTATTTATGGAATCAAACGCGTATGGAATGTATGAAAAAAGTATATTTCGTAACAAAATTTTGAAAGCTGACTTTGACGACTTTTCATGCTATTGTTTTCTAGTATTTAAAAAAATAAAATGTCTATCTACGAGCTCTAAGGTTTTTTCCCGTCCCCTTTACTTGCATGGGAGCTCTTTTCTCATTTTAGAATTATTTTAATTTATTTTAAAATATTTTTTATACTTTGCCTGGCTTTGGGTCGGCAAGACACATCTTTGGTGCTAATGTGAAGACTAGCTTTAACGGTTTAGCTTTTGTGACAAACGACGGACAGACGGACACATGAGGGACAGCAATAGGGCTCCGTTTAGCCCCTTCCGGTACTGAACCCTATAAAGAAGAGATTGCATGCTGAGTTTCATTTGTTCTTTTTAGAACAAATATAAAGAAATTTTTTTTTTTAATTTTAGTCTAATTTCTTCCTGCCCCCCTAGCATGACCACCGAAACACGATATATATCGCGTGATATAGCATTTTAGCGACACGCAACTGTCAAATTCCATTGTCTTTTGACAGTTAAATGTGATGAATCGCTATGTAACAACGATCAGAATGATCAACAATCATCAATCATTAATGATTATAAAACACTTTTAAAATTAACAGTTCAAATAATAATTAATTCTACTAAACATCACAATGTTAAGTTTATAACATTTTATTCACAGTATATTATTGAAATTCACACAAAAAAACTAAACCAAAATCGGTTCATCCGTTTGGGAGCTACGATACCACACACAGATACACAGATAAACAGATAGTAAGTAAGTAATTTATTCACAAAAAATATACATTGTATTGGAAATTATTAATAAAATTAAATTATCGTTAATTAATAAATCAATTTAAAATAATCATAAAACTAACAAAATCAAATTCACTTATTCCTATCATTTAAATACTCATCAGTGGAATAGTAACATTTTTTGAGTAAGAAAGACTTACACACAGATACACAGACAAGTGAAACTTATATCACCCCACTTTTTGCGACGGGGGTTAAAAACAGGTCGCTACCCTTTCAGCGAAAACATCGAATTCATTATGAAGCAAACAAAACCAGACTCATCAAACATAGGTTCATGAAACGCTGTTTACAAACACATTAAGGTATCAATTACATTACTTTTTAATTTAACTGCGAGTGCTTCAATGCGGACATTAATTTTACATCTGACATACAAACAAATAAAGTTGCTTTGCTATCTATCTCTTTCTAATACTGAAAACCAATACTGGTATTTATTTATTGTCGTAATAATATTGAAATGAAGTTCAAAATCTATTCCTCAAATACCAAAACATAACATTTGGTACAGTCACAGAAACAATTTATTTTGCTTTATTACTAACTGTACAGTCGAGTTCATTAATATGTTAGCGCTTTTGACAGGATGTTGACTTTTATTACAAGGCATAAAGGTTGATGAACAGTCAAACGTACCAACATATTAATGAACTCGACTGTACCTCATAACTTGTTTTAGGATTCGTTTATGAATGGTATTCGTTGGTGATAGAAAATTAATTTCGATGATGAACAGTACTATTGGTATTCATTTTTGGTATTAGAAAGTAATAGACATTTTTTTTAAAGATTTATAAGTATTTGACAACATCACATACTTTGCTTCGATTCCAAAGTAGCTAAAGCACTTGTATTATGGAAATCAGAGACAACGGTGGTATCACAAACACCCAGACCTGAGCCAATATAGAAAAGTTCGTTTTCTAAATTGACCCAACCAGGGATCGAACCCGGGACCTCAGAGATGGCGACACTTTGAATACCGGTGTACAAAACCACTCGACCACGGAGGTCGTCTAGATCTTTGCTACTTACTTACTATTATGGTAATTATCATCTGTAATCATTATCATACCTTTATAATTCAATGTGACCAAAGCTTTATACTTTTCTACTTGTTTTTTATATAAGTAAACACGCCCTTAAACTAGCGTTTTTGTACGCTTATCCCGATTTTAATACCATTACAAGTGAAAAGAAGTACCACTCAAATCAACTAAACAGTTGATTTTTAAGTAAGTTTATTACACACATCTATCTTTGCAGGTACACCCAATGCGATAGAGTAGACAAATAATTATAATTATATAGTCGTGTGGCCTCGACTAATTACAAGTGGCATCAACTAATTACTTAAGTGGTTACCCTACGAATAACGTCCTTTCGACGTAAAAAATAACATCCTTATCAAAAACAGACCTTTATCAATAACTTCAACAAATCAGCAACGGTTCAGTGGGTTTTAATTAATCGTAATGGTTATATATTTTAATCTATGGTTGTCGAAACTGCTGTTTTATCGTTGATAAACAGCGGCAAGTTGTCAAGGACACGACTTACATATTGATCGGGTCATATTGAATACAGACAACCATTAGAATGGTGTCACAAAATATAAATACTGTGTGTTAGACAAAAGCGCCACTCTAGCCGTAATCGTTTTGCTTAGTGCTAGGCACCTCAATGGTGCTAGGGCTTGTTCGTATCGCTAGCTACCATTTTACTTAGCCTGACGCCATCAATAATTCTGGGTATTGTTGTGTTCCGGTAGTTGAATAGAGGTATCATTTTTGGGCAACACTGATCAAGTGAAATGAAGCCAAGTACCAACCTGTTTTGGACAAAAAATCTTTTCCATCTTTGTTTTTTTGTTTGGCCTTGTTTTGTTACGTGAGAAACTGCACAGTACTAGCTATGGTCTTGTTTGGCCTGAGATTGTATCTACTTTTTGACGACCTCCGTGGTCGAGTGGCTTTGTACACCGGTTTCAAGGTGTCGCTATCTCTGAGGTCCCGGGTTCGATCCCCGGTTGGGTCAATTTAGAAAACGAACTTTTCTATATTGGCTCAGGTCTGGGTGTTTGTGATACCACCGTTGTCTCTGATTTCCATTACACAAGTGCTTTAGCTACCTACTTTGGAATCGGAGCAATGTATGTGATGTTGTCAAATATTTATTTATTATTTACTTAATGTCTATGCCTATACACGGAAAACAGCAATTTGTTTCGAGTAGCTATTCTGCCAACTTTATGTTTAATGCCGGTGCTAATGTTTGTTAGCATTCATTAATAATGAAAATGTCGATTCGAAACTTTTTTACGACGAAGTTTACCAACGTTTTGAGCAAGGTGGTGTTAATGAACCCAATTTGAGTAAACGACGTGCTTTTGTATGAAGTGTTGTTTGCAAAGTAATTAGACGAAACAAAAGAATTATAGATTTTCAGTAAATAAAAGTTAGTAGCAGGATGCCTTCTATTGCACATATAAAACGAAAATAAAAGTATACTTAAAAAGGAGTATATCTAATTTCAATGAACATAATTAATGAAATATGAAAATGGATCTATTCTTTCAGAATTGAAATAATACATTCACATGTACACACAACGGCACCTCAGACTATACATGTTGACCTTGAGACCGCCTTTATGCCCTTCGTAATAAAAGCTGTTTTCGCAGTTTAACTGTATAACCTGACATGCTGTCGTTTGTACCTATATAAAAATAGTGCAGCTATTATTTAAAATTTTAAAATTAACAGTGAACAGCTAAAGTTGGTGTGGTTATTAAATGCAGTATTTTTGTACATTACAGTCAAAGGTAAGCAAGCCTA
This sequence comes from Catoptria pinella, assembly GCA_963556745.1. Classification (NCBI taxonomy): domain Eukaryota; kingdom Metazoa; phylum Arthropoda; class Insecta; order Lepidoptera; family Crambidae; genus Catoptria; species Catoptria pinella. The sequence goes on along the minus strand of OY750774.1, from coordinate 10,331,736 downwards.
GACTGAAAGGTTAAAGTGTTTAACCAAAATTTGAATTAAAATACAAATAAAAAAGTAACTCAATCAAGGATTCAAATAACAAGGATTTTGCTTGCAAAGGCTAAAGGAGATTGTACGTACCCAAGCTGTTTAAGTAAAGCTCCAATTTGACTTTAAAAAACCGCTGCTAGTATAATGAAGAGAATGGGATGGAACCTTGTCGAACTGAGACGAGTTTGTTCGCCGTCCAGCCACAGGCATATCCAAAATGCGGTGTCAAGGAGAGGAAACTTCTGCTGTAGCAACTTCAAGTAAGATAAAACGTAAACAATGTCTATTAATTACATTAAAATTAACTAATTAGTCAATTTTAGACTTGCTTTGACAAGGTTCCATCCCATTCTCATCGCGCGCGGATTATACACGTTATTTTGAAATCACCAGTCATATGCAGGTTAGCATTATGAATAATTCATGGGCCCGTTGCGGTGTGTCGCTTACCGACTGTGTCGAATGCAAAGTGATTAATGCGAGTGACATTGATTGGTGAACTTCCGTTCGCGATTGTTAAGTAATTCGTTGAAACTGAACAAATCTCTTTATTTATTCAGGTACTGCATTTTGAAACGATAACGTTGTAACTAGAATTCTTTATATAATTATTGATTTAAGTTAAAGTGAAAAAATAGGACGGTCTAGCTGACCTAACTTTTTACGTCAGATTTCTAGACGTAAAAAGTTACGTCATCTGGACTAATGCACATGTAATTTAACGTGTCTTTTGAGAACTATGGCATTCCGGTAGAAACACAAACTTACGTCATTATCCAGTTGCGCGACTTTATATTGGCTCCTTTTTTCTCACACAGAGAATTTCGTAACTTCTATGATTTAAAATATTTATCAGTTATATTACATCAAATTATGACCATAGCCGTCAACTGTCAGCATCATTAAAGTCTATTTATTTTGTTTTCTTAGCATTAAAAAATACCTTGAAAGTGACTTCTTTTTTTGTAAGCGAAAATGACTACTTTATCCGTTGTAACTTAGACTTATTTCTGTTGCTTAAGTTGCTTAATATTCAAACATTTGAACATAAAAGTTTTGTTACAATAGTGTTTACGCTTGTTGAATGAATTATGAAAATGCTAGTATGGAAAATGCAATTTGTTAAAATGTCTCCACACAAAACGTTAATTTCATAAGTAAGGAACTAATAGTAACCAGCAAAGAATTAAGGATTTTTTTCTGTTATACTAATTACAAAATTATTACAGTGCATTTTAATTGTGATTTGTATCTCTTTAGCAAACGAAACAGTTCAAGTTAAAGATGAATTAACGTAAACTTTTCAATACCGATAGCGGAGATGACGTAAGCTTGTGTTCACCACGTCACTTCCTCTGTCTCTGAACGCTATACCTGGCGCAGTATATTATTGTACCATGTCGAGAACCAACCCTGATCCCACCTCCTTCACCTCAAAGCTGTTACTTATCAATAATACATTTTCACCTTTATTTATTTCTTTGCTTTTGTCTCATTACATGGACGCTGTATCGAGTCTACTTACAATATTAATAAAGTCACTAACTGGTGTCGTTTACTGGCAGTAGGTTAGGCACTCAAATATGTACGTACACACTCCACACTACTTACAGCTTCTTGCTCAGCAGCAACGCTCCGAATACTCTGAACAGTCCCTGCATCCAGGTTTTTAAGCCAAAGTTAATTATAAATACTTCCATCAAAATTATGGGCGCCCTAATTCATAAATATTAACCGCTTCTGTGGTCTAGTGGTTTGCCCATCTGTGTAAGACGTAGGGATCCCGGGTTTGATACCCAGGAGGGGAGTACATTTGTACTCGGTTTGGTTGGTGAAAGGGCTTATTTCAAGTCCGCCTGGCTAGCTACCACCATCTTACTAAGTTTGACGCCATAACAACAATTTAAAATTGTTGTGTTCCGGCAGTTAGAGGTAAGATAGCCAGTTCCTCAGTGGTGGATTCCAGGTGTAGTGCGCTTCCACCTTCGACCTTGTCGTCACTTCATATAAGGTGAGGTGAAGGCTAAGCACTAAACCGTTGTGAATAAATAAAAAATGGCCCAGCAAAAACCAGCAACTTTATCACCAGTGTTTTCAATGAATGAAAGACAAGCTAAGCTACCAATAAAAAATTTGCCGACTGAAAATATCCTACATAATATTATTATTATGTCGTAGGATATTCGTACGAATTGAATCGACTCTTAGATTACCTAATCAGCATTCAAGTTTCCAATAGTCCGAAACATACTGGGATTTTTAAAAAGATCCCAAATATTGCTGGGACCATTGCGAAATTATATTTTAGATTTGAATCTTTACAAAAATCATAGTTCGATTGTAATTACAATTTTTAGGATTTTTGTAAAGATCTGGTTTATACGATTATCCTACGACATATACATTATATCAGGTGGCATTTATGGTAATGCTCGAATTCTTTGTTCTAGTTATATCGCATGTTTGATCGATTGACGAATCTATTTGCTGACTACTGTTTTACTAAATACACAGTTTGGGAATAACTGAAGTTAGAGGTTTTATTGTTACTACATTCAATTATATTTTTCATAAACTCGCGCAGTGGTTTAGCGCCTGGCCCTGCGATTGCGGCGGTTTAGCAACTTTCGCAAGGGTCGGTCATGGGATGGGTGACCAAAAATTTATTACTTATCTCGAGTTCCTCCGTGCTTCGAAAGGCACGTTAAGTCATTGGTCCCGGCTGCATTTGCAGTCGTTAGCACCCACCAATCCGCATTAGACCCGCGTGGTGGGTCATGCATGGCCCATTTTCCTTATCCACCCATAAGGGAAGTCTGTGCCCCAGCAGGTATTTTACCTTCAAAAAATGCTGATGTCGATATTTTTGACATTTTCATAATTAACGATAAAGTTGTTAATGATAGACAGACATAAAGTAAATGTACTTGGCAGTAAAGAAATACTAAACCAATAATCCGCTTAATTCATCAACGTCCGAGCGGACGCATGCGGACGGATAACAATGGAATATCTTTTGCCGGACGGTGAAGCGTTAAATTAGTAACCAAATTGTCTGACGAACGCTAAAGCGATGGTTTTCTCCATTATTTAATAAAAGGTTTTTAAACTAATATTTTCCCAAAGTCAAAGTCAATATAATCTTTATATAAACTTTAACATTAAGCGCTTCTGTACAGTAAATTCAAGCATTTATAAAGTAACAAACAAAAGTAAGATAAGTATCAAAATCCAAAGAAGTCTCAATCTGATGAACTATTCTAAGAGTTAATTAAATAATTGTTATTCAATCCTTTGTTATTTCAGTATAAATGAGCTCTGAATTTCGTGGGATTTGTCAGTGTACTAAGTCGTTTATTTAAATGGAGTTTCAAATTTAAACTCCTCTGTGATGTGGTTAAGTTACTCGATAATAGCAGAAACTTGCTAATAGAGGGATATTATTATTTAGTTAGATCGCTATGAGGTGTTAAGTAATATAAACTTAGTACAAGTTAATATTTCTGTTTATGTAATCGATTAATTAAGTAGGTATAAGTAAGAAATGAAAGCATGATAAGATATTTTGAAGAATGCATTTCAAATAAAATTATTTTAATAAACAAATATTTGACAACATCACATACATTGCTCCGATTCCAAAGTAAGTAGCTAAAGCACTTGTGTTATGGAAATTAGAGACAACGGTGGTATCACAAACACCCAGACCTGAAACACTTGTAAGACTTTCGCGCGTACAGTTCATTAGAAATAAAACACTTTTTACGGATAACAGCGCGAATATTATTGGTTCAGGTGTTGTTTTGGAATTATTTAGTTTGTATTTATTGTTTTTTTTAGAATTCCCGACGTTTCGACACCTTTCCAGGGGCCGTGGTCACGGAAGGAATAAATACAAAACTAAATAATTCCAAAACAACACCTGAATTAATAATATACGCGCTGTAATCCGTAAAAAGTGTTTTACCCAGACCTGAGCCAATATAGAAAAGTTCGTTTTCTAAATTGACCAAACCGGGGATCGAACCCAGGACCTCAGAGATGGCGACACCTTGAAAACCGATGTACAAAGCCACTCGACCACGGAGGTCGTCAATTTTATGTATACTCTAATTTCCAGAAACACAAATGAAAATGAGAATGTTGCAGGATTTAGGAGATGACTTGAAATAATACACCGCACTGACATTCACAGACAAACACATTACAGACTTGAATTGTAAACTCATTACAGACTTGAATTGTAACTGAAATAGATTTAATTTAAAACTCCGGCGAACAGTGAGCTTCCCGTACAAACGTAATACCAAAATGATTTTTATAATTTGAGCATAATTAACCCTTCTTGTGATGTTATTCGGATTAAAACAATATTTGTCTAGGTTTCTATTAAATGAAAAATCCAAAATACTGAACCAAATAAAAATTAATGCGATTTACTAGCGACCACCCGCGACTTTGTCAGAGTGGATATTTTTTATTTTCTTTGGGAACAACACTTTTTTTGCGATGAAAGTTACCCTATGCCCTTCTCTGTACCCCTGAAAACGTGTATGCAAAATTTAATGATGATCGGTAGAATAGTTAAGACATGAAGGTGAACAAACCTACAAACTATTACTAGAGATATTTCGACGATGCCACTAGTGACTCGGTAGATCAGTTCGAAGAGCATTGGACCGGACTCCAAAGTTTTTTTTATTTTTTTTTATTTAGGACAACCAACACAATAGACGCCATTCACATTCAATACAACAGAACGTATGCTAGAGGATACATATTAAAGCGCTATCGTACTTACAGGTTTCCACGGCATGCACTAAAAAGCTATTAGTAAGCAAAAACTATACTTGTTTCCAAAGGGTTTGATTCCCGCCTGATACAATTCTGATGACGAGTCGAATTTTTTCTTGCATATTATTTAGTATAAAAATAGCATTGTGAATGCTTAAATAACAAATGAGAAAAAAAAACTTATTATTATTATTTGAGCCTTTTTATTTCCTTAGTAAAATAAAATTTACATCAACAAAATTATAATTATAGTTATAATAATTATAAAAACAAACTTACTTTCGCATTTATAATACTAGCAAGGATAAGCACACATCAAAATAACGCTTGTATTCACGGCATTCTAAACCTGTATATTCACTTGTAAATAAAATAGTGAGACATCTCCTAAAACTAAGTTTCAAGGAACCTCCTTAGAGGGAAATTTTACCTCGCCTTGCCATTGCCATGTCACAGCTATAATACAAATCTCACAGGAAAGCAAAATCTTACTTTGCCACAAAAAAAATAAAACTCTGTTTAGTTTAGACACCGTACAAATATAATGCCATCTCTTTCAAAAAATATTATCAAAAAAGTGACAACATCACATTTAAACAGTGACTAAGTTAAGCACTTGTTAAACAGTGTTTTAAAATCTTTTGTTAAAATAGTGACAACATCACATTTAAACAGTGTCTAAGTTAAACACTTGTTGAACAGTGTTTTGAAATCTTTTGTGGTAAGGCCGTTAGTATTACTACAACCAACACTAGCCTTGAAGCTTATTCTCTGGTCGTCACAGTTTTTTTTTGTTTACGCTGTGTGCTACAACAACAGACAATAAAAGTCATTGTTGTTTGAGACAGGAGGTCCACGCTGCTATTATCCTTTGTTTTGTAGCGCTAGGAAATCCTTGATAACTGCTACAGTATCTTCTGAATATAGCCCGACGCAGCATGAGATTCTCTGTAAAAAATGAATGTAAAAAACTTCATTTGGTTACATACAAAGTTTACAAAAAGAAAACAATGACATTCACTTATAAAATAAATGCATAAGTTAGGTATAATTATGTAACAGTAACCAAGAAGGCAACCAGCTCAGCCAACTATATTATCACCACTCAGGGTCACGACGTTGATTTTCAGCTGGGCCTAAAACAGAGGTACACAGAAAGGAATTACAAGAACGGTTTGATAGTAGTACCTGAATACTTTTACTTTACATGTATAAAAAACGTAAATAAAACGACGAAATATCTATGTGTACTTAAATAACATGATATAATTATGTGCACATAAAACCGCGATTTGTTCTGGGCGCCTCTTCTGTCTATTACATTTGTGCAATAACTCTCGAATATTCCACAAACATAAAATTCTATCTCGGATGAGGTTTCGCAGACTCCGGTTAGTCATAAAACAAACCACATCGCCCATTTTTAGTTTTTTTTTAATCTTGTACAGGACAAACTGCGAGCTCCAGTGTATTCTCATAGGGACAATTTCACTAGCCGCCTCGCGCGACGACGTTGTTATATCAGGGAACATTTCTTAATACTGTAGCTGGAAATTTTATTTTCTTATGTTGTACTTACTGAGAAATATGATTGCCAATAACATAAAGATTATTTGAATTTACAAGAGAAGAACAGCGCAATTTTGAAAAGACCATAAATAACTATGGCCGTATATTTTGTATGAGTTGACTTGAGAATTTAAGGGTTTTTGAAATGAAGAGTATTGACAGACTATGATCAACGAAAATATCCTACTAATCTGTCTTCACCGAGTCGCTACCACTTTCAAATTCAATTTGCCTCAGACGCATGCAATATTGCCTCCAAACCGTGCGCTTTCCCATTTAGCTTACTGCTATTCAATTTGTCGTTTTTTGAGAAGATAAGGCATGCGCTATTCAATGCAATGAGGCATGCCTCTATTGAAAGCGCAAGAGGAACTGGAAAGTGGCTGTGTCAAGACAAATAGGTGTGTCTTGCTTAACACAGTTGCTTTACCTTGAAAATGTCAAATTTGTATAGCAGAAAGTTGAAAGTGAAAGCACTCGAATTGGATACAATATTGCATGCGTATGACACAAGTTGAATTAAAAGTTGAAGCGACTCAGTGAATGAAGACAGATCATATTGGAGTTTTTTTTAATATTTGACAACATCACATACATTGCTCCGATTCCAAAGTAAGTAGCTAAAGCACTTGTGTTATGGAAATCAGACACAACGGTGGTATCACAAACACCCAGACCTGAGCCAATAGAGAAAAGTTCGTTTTTCTAAATTGACCCAACCGGGGATCGAACCCGGGACCTCAGAGATGGCTACACCTTGAAAACCGGTGTACAAAGCCACTCGACCACGGAGGTCGTCAAAACTTTTTAATCCTAAGGGTCTATTTTCTGTATTAATTATTCTCTTTAAAACATTTTATCAAAACAGCAGAATTTTTATTTAAGCGATCTCCTTTATAAACAAACAAAGAACAATATTCCTTCCAACATACAATAACAATGGACGATCGAATCATATCGAGTTTCGTGGAAAATTAACCTGAAACATTTCTCGTTGGCCGAACTTACAGATTAGTTCGAAATTATCAGAGCCCTAGAGACCATACTTCAGGTGTTGGTATTCGTGGATCAACGTCTTACGTGTGTCGGATTAGGTGGTGTAATTTAATTTATCCTTGCCACCATTTCTGGTTGATTGAAGATATCGAAACTTTATTTGTTCAGAGCGCTTTCATTGTATTTTCCTTAAAGTAGTCATGTACATTTGGCAGTGCAACTGAATAAGTTCCAAGCTGAACACATTTTGAACTTGTGTGATATTTCGGTAAATGAAAAAACGTAAAAAATGGACAACCTCCGTGGTCGAGTGACTTTGTACACCGGTTTTCAAGGTGTCGCCATCTCTGAGGTCCCGGGGATCGATCCCCGGTTGGGTCAATTTAGAAAACGAACTTTTCTATATTGGCTCAGGTTTGGGAGTTTGTAATACCACCGTTGTCTCTGATTTCCATAACACAAGTGCTTTAGCTACTTACTTCGGAATCGGAGCAATGTATGTGATGTTGTTAAATATTTATTTTTTATTATTAACTGCCCTTTTAGTCTTTATTATCAAAGACTTATATTATGTGTATACTACACTAAACAGACTGTACAGTACCGAAAATTTGCTCATTAAGTTACGGTGCATACGCCGCAACTCCTTTAGTGTATTGCGAGCGAACGATAGAAACAGTTGATGCGCCGCGAAGGTTGGTTGTGACACAATTTTAATTTTGAATTGCTCGTCTATGTAATTGATTTCATTGTTTCTTAGTGATTTATTTGCAGTTCGGTCAAATAATCCGATATCTATCATTGTGTCGTTGTAATTTGTATCAATTATAGTCATCCATATTGTATGTATGTTGCAGTAATTAAATACGTATTGTTCAAATAATCCCCGAGATGCCGGCTTATCCGTCGTCGCCTTGCCGCCGGCTTGCCGCTATAATTAAATAAATCGATGGGCCAAATAGATACGTAAGACAAGAAATATAGAAGAGAAACGAGGTGAATTAGACGACTAGAAACAACTTCGACGACCTCCGTGGTCGAGTGGCTTGTATACCGGTTTTCATGATGTCGCCATCTCCGAGGTCCCAGGTTCGATTCCGGCTAATCCCTCCTTTCCGGTCAATTCAGAAAATGATATTTTCTTTAGTTTCTTAGATTTAAGTGGTTAATCAGAAAGTAGTCTAAATACTGAAACTTGCAGGTTCGATTCCCAGTTGAAGCAAGCGTTTTTTTTTTAATATTTCTATTTCTTCTGTGGTAAATGAGTTTCATTATATTTCCAGAATACTTAGGTTCAAAGTTAGTTCGTATTCCAAACATATTTTTTTCATCTCACACAAAATAACCAAATTGAAGCGTATTAAAGCAATTCAATCGGCAACAAAATTTAAATCATATTGTTTTGCGCTTTTCATCACAATCAGTTGCATCTCGAAAAGAAAGTTTCATCCAAGACGTGCAAAACTTTAAAAATTACCTAATTCAATTTCCTAGTAACTGGACGGGAAAATGGCAGTCGACATTCACAATGAGAACAAGGGTCATAAAAAGGTAAGATTTTATAATTCTAGAACATGTCGAATTTCCCAAAATCTTAGTATCATAAAACTTATATAAATCTGACGTATGATTCGAAATAATTATAATACATTTACCTACAAATATTCGCTACGAATCTGCGAATGTTTTATTTCAAAAATGCTTCATACAATCTTGCCTTTTTAGGCCCCCAGTACAGTGTTCGAATTTCCGTCCCGGGGAAGCTATTTCAGTGACCATTCCGCTGTCAATTGAATCCAGGATAGCTGTGACTAGCTGGAATAGGAAATTTGAGGTGTTCGATATGAGTAATAAATATCTTTGGTACGGAAAATTTTAGTAGAAGCAACTTCGATTTAACTCAATAGGTATATCTATAATATATACTTATAGCGTTTCTGATAAGTGAAATCTAAGGTGGTAAGTTTACAGACCTTATACTCGCTAGCTAGACCTCTAACGAGTATTAAAAACATAAATATTTATACGAACCTTTTAATTTATAATATATTCTGGTATACATTTGTTTTATTTTATCAAGAGGTTTTTTAATCAATTGCCTTAGCCTATAGCACAGTTTTACAATACATAGAGTTGGTTAACGGATGTACTTGCGCAGAGCAACGGAGGGGATCTCGAGGGGAGTTGGGCGGCGCGGGTCGCGGCCCCCAAACGCGCTTAGTTTGCACACACACTGATAGCCGACGCGACCGTGTAAAACGCCAACATGCATAAATACAGTACCATCTTCGCGTGATCCTTTGAGCGGAACAAGAAAACCATTTTAAGTAGAATTTTAGTTAATTTGTTGAAAACACTTTTTTAAAGAAATTTATTTAACTGTTATTATATATTGTAAAGAAGAATTTAATTTACGGCCAACCTCATGTTTCCCTCAAACTTTTATGATAAAGACTGTTCATCCGAATGCAAACACATTACATAATTGAATTTGATAATAGAAAACTGAAAAAGACTAAAAATAAAGTGACACTTAAACATCTGGCAGTGCAACACATTAATTAGGTACATAGGTACTTGTAAATAAATGACTACATACATAATAATAATCACATTCATTTTCTTTTTCTTTTTTGACAACCCTTGCACATTTGCGACTGATAGCGGGCGGCGGCATGCGGCGGTGTCGTCCGACATCAAAGACGTTTACGAACTGTATGGATTGTAAAACTGTGTCTGTAGTACGTCAGTACTATTATTTATTCTGTGCCTATAGTCTTTACTTCCACCTAAAGTTAGGTGAAGTGAAGTAAATTTGTCTGTATTAAATTTTTTGCGTGTTTATAGAATCCTTATAGAGGCAATGTTTATCTTTTTCCTGAAGATTTAACATCAACGATCGTATACAGAGATAATGTAATACAAATTATTACATCACTGCGAATGTATGTAAATTATTCAGTTTCTTATGAGTTTTTCGCAAAAAATGTTGCTTAAAACTCTTTGCGGGTTAGGTTAGATATTAAGGACGATATTTTTGGTTTTCTTAAGGATTATGTTATACGTCAAGATTGATAATTGAGTTGATTAGTTTATTGTTGTAAAAGACAATCATAAATAATTGCGCATTATTAAAAAGAAATACAAAGTCCTTTCATTAAACGAATCCAATGAAATCACAATTTTTTATTCAAAATTTTAGAAAGTAAAATGCTTCTGAATTGTTGATATTAGATTAGCTGACAAGAAGAACGGGCGCAAGAAACTTATCAGCTTTATCAGAAATCAGAAGTATTAAGATGTTTAATTACGAATCAAATATTATGACGATGGTAGCTGCTTGCCACTTTATTAAAGCGTAATTTGAGTAGCATTTACCCACTGAAATTGAAATTAGGTATTCGAAAGTATTTTGTACAATGTTGTTTTATTTATAAAATAATATAAGCTTTTGTAAACAGCTCACTATCAGAAGAAAAAATCCTGATTATAATTTTCAAGAATTTCAAGAATACCACTAGAATCCATTTTTACACTTGCCGTCGCTGTGGTCCCCTTACAATACGTACGTTTGAAAAAAATAATTTTAATTTTAATACTATCTTAAAAAAACATAACCAAGTTTTACTAATAAGTCACAAAAGTGGAATCTATTCTTCTACCTATTAGTAACAAGGTTTGTCCAGTGACTACTGACTACCGTGTTAAAAATAACTGACCTTTGACCCATCATGCTGACCCGATGCGGTCTAGAGTTTTCATCGTGTCACCTTTTCTTGTAACCGTTGTAACTTTTGTTTTTACAAGATTAGTTAGCTAAAGCAAAACAACATTGCGAGATATCAATCATGGGACACGAGAGTGTTTTGTTTATTCATCATTTTATGTGGCACTATAGCACAGAAAAAAGAAATTGAGCGAATGTAAAGTGCGAGCGAAGCGTGTCCGTTTCAGCTTGGACAAAAATGCGTTCGTATGTCTGTCCCGCTGTCCGATTTGCCGGTTGTCCGTCTGTTCTCCTCTACAGGTCGCATTTCTTAACCGATTGTCGTGATGGGTTAGGTTCCATAATTATATTGAATTTATTACGTTTCAGTTTTTCAAAAACAAAAATGGCGGAGATATGGGTAAATTCGTATTTCAGCCACAAAAATGTTCAAAACTGTCACAAACGCGAGGTGTACACAGCTCTACAGAGCCATTAGTACTAGAATTTGAAGTATTGTGACATTATTAGTACAGTACTGACAAAGACTCAGGTTAGCCTACGTCTTTGTGGACAAAGTTTCGCCAAATAGGAATGGTAATTTTGGGAACCACGATAATAATCACGATTGTGGTAATATTAGCAGAGTAAAACCCCCAATTCTCACTAAAAAGCAGTAGGTATTGAAGCCAAAAGCATTGTCATGATTCATTGAAAAGGTAATAATACCTACCTTGGCAACATCACTTCTTTCCAAAATATTTCAATTCTAAAACTCATTCCAAGTCTCAAACAATTTAAATCCACATTTCATTAATCCATCAAGTCGAAATCTTTTCAACTTTTTCGGAGTTCTTATCTAAATTTCTTTCTATTCGCGGAATCGAATTGATACAGAAATGGTGATAAAGTGACATTTGGGCATTCGTAATAAAACTTTTATGGTGTCCTTATTTTAAATTGGACCGTTCCGCTTTTATTCATAATCGATACCTACAAACTTGTGTAAATTCCACATTCGATGAGTAAATATTCAAATCGATTATGCTGAAACACGCTTCATATTGTTTTTTCCGAGAAATCGGTTGGAAATTTCTGGTCACGTAATATATATTATCTATACACAGTTATATAAAATACCAGTCTTTGCAGTTTTTCAACAATTTATTTCAGCAATGTTGTTTTTTTTCATGTCTCATTTTTGTTGCATGATACACAGGATTTCGTATAATAATTATAGACTGTGCCGACTGTGTTCTTTTTGTTTTTTTTGCAACTTAATAAGAACGAGTTAAAAAGATAGAAATTATAGAAAGACTCTTTTCTAAAATTTGAATAAAGAATTTTTGTTTTAAATAGGAAATATTTATTTTACTACAGTGCTCTGTTAATTAAGATGGCCGTTTATTGCAGCGGTACCAATACTGACTATTATACTTTCTGTGTCTTTACTTTGTCTTTTCCAAGTTACATATTGAAATGAATTAACATTTAATTCAAATTGACGACAAATTATTACTTACCTTTGAATAATCCAGCCTATTACTTACCCATTCAGGACTTTTCTGATTAGCGGAATGCGCTAAAAACTTATCACCTAACTTAACTAAGCAATTAAATTAACTTATCAGAATAAGATACATTTTAACAGTTGACTTAGGCCCAACAAACTGACATTGTATAGTACAAAACTTAAGTTTCATTAAAACTTAAGTTTGGTACAGACCAAACTTAAGTTTTAATGAAACCAAAATAAAACGATGTTTCCGCAAGTGTCTTTTGACAAACCAAAGCTCTTACATGGCTTGAGCCTTAATAGATATAGGTCGATTGGAAAAAACATAATGTCCAAAGAACACGCTACTGAAAAATAAAGGCTCAATTCAGAAATGCACCACAAAATGGAATTACGTTTCGTGCGCTATAGTTTCAAATGAAAGACTCAAAAGCTCACCGAACTTCGTCCATTCAATTTCGTTTTGATATTTTTTTTAAAAAGACTTCCTTATTTTCGTTGCACGCGATTTTCGGTACTAGAGTAAATAAGTAGTTCAAATATTTGATTTTTATTAGAGTTGAGTTGAGTTGAGGAGCTCGGTGGCGCAGTGGTATAGCGCCTGGCTCAGTGATTGCGGAGGTTAAGCTACTTTCTCAAGGGTCGGTCATGGGATGGGTGACCAAAAATTTATTATTTCGAGCTCCTCTGTGCTTCGGAAGGCACGTTAAGCCGTTGGTCCCGGCTGCATTTGCAGTCGTTAGTACCCACCAATCATGGCCCATCGTGGTGGGTCATGGCCCATCCTCCTTATCCACCCTTAAGGAAGTCCTGTGACCCATCCCAGCAGTGGGGACATTAAAAATGGCTGATGGTCAGAGTTAAGTTCGAGTAGAGTTTATACTTGAGGTAATATTTTGTTATCTTGTGGTGATAAAATACTTGCAATTCACTTTAACGAATATACACGTCCAAAGTGTAAGTACACTAAAAATATTATTGTTTGTTTTTTTTTAATAAGTAAAATAATCTTTGACTACAATAATCATTATGGATCCCCTCTTTATAGATGAATACGCTAATAGAATAATAGAAATAGAGTTAGAACTTATCTGTCTGTTTATCATTTATCTGTTATATAATATTTTTTATTTGCAACACACACAAATTATGTAAGACAGTACAATGGTGCATTTACTGTGATATCAATCCTATTATATTTTTTAGCACAAGCTTTAATTATGGCATCCTCCCTTTATGACGGCAGTGACTCGATGATTTTTTATTTGCCTACTTTACCTTCGTTTTTAGGTCACGTGGAATGTCAGCTCTTTAATTATGCATCGGGGAATACACAACCCCTAAATCGATAAATTGTTATGGCGGAAAACTGAATTTTCATTCTTTAGAAGACGTACTACTATTCTACATTACATTTGTATTAACATTTATATCTACCTACACCGCACATACCACGACACACGGCATAACAACAAGATTCTTCATCGTGTTACTAGATGGCGCTAGAGTCAAGAAACAAGATCATTAAGTATGGAAAACCTACATCTCGCTAACGAAGTTCACACGACTCAGCATATATAATTATACAACTTCTGCCTGGAGGAAGATTCTTTTTGACCTTCCTATCAGTGGCTATGGCTACCTGCCCCCACATCCTTTCCATACCATTCTCACAGACCTACCTAAAACCCACTTAACCCATCTAGGCTCGGAAAATGAGACAATAGATATTCCGTATCCCGCCGCATTCGGCCGCTCTGGCGTTGATAAAATGTCGCAGGCAACTGGCTCAATCAGCCGTTTAATTGGCGGCCTAGCCTTTTCATTGAACGTCGCCGTTTCATCAGCGGCCTAAATGACATCCAGCCAATGCGCCCAAAACAACATTGTCCACAAAACATATTAAAACAAATACTTATTCCGCCGTTAAACCAAGACAACCATAGAATCCTTTAATTTCTAATGAACTGTAAGAAATTGTTTTATTTCTAATGAACTGTACACGCAAAAGTCTTAGAAGTGTATTTCACATTTTATTATCACATTTGTTTCGCAAAAAGTCGTATTAAAATATTATCTATCTGACTATGTGATTAGCTGATAAAAAAATCAAGAAAATATTTTACAATTTCGAAACTCCATGACACGCTAAAAATTTCCCAAAATCGATTTACGACACCTTTTAATCGTACCAGCTGCATTCGTTTCATAATACACGGTGCGGCAGAGTGGATTTGTTCGTCAGGTCAGGGGTGAACAAACTTTCGCGTGATCAACAACATGGCGTGGTGTTGCAGTGCCTTGGATGTGTGAAGAGGATGTAATGGACTTTTTTTTTCACTGCAGCGATTGAGGTTTGAAAAAGGTTAGATTATGTAAGTCGTTTGTGTTGCAGCAAAAGTGTTGCTGTTCAGTTGTAGTTTTTTTTTATTTTTTTTATTAGGATGTTTTTGTAAATTTGTCGTTTTAGATGTTATGATTGTGATTCTATTATATGATTTACCTTACAAACGCATTTTACCAGTAGTTTGTGAAGAAGGTATTTTTTGTGTTTCTTTACGATATTTTCATCTCAAATTCTAATAAAACATTGATACTATTTAGTTTGAAGTTGAAGTTTAAGATAAATATCATTTTTAATTTCAATAACAACTCGAAAACTCTGTTTTTTAACATTTACCCACATTTTTCCTTCCATTGCAAATTTAACGCCTCAAGGCTCGCATCAATCTTCATCGCACATCCGTTCTAACAAATCCATTTAATAGAAACCACTAATATTAGTCTACGCCGAACATACGCCGAAGCGCAAAAAAACACGATTTCTCACTCTCCAGCCAGAATAAAGTTGTCTATCTGAAATTGAATATCTGTCTGTTTCTTGTAAGGTTAGAATTTTCGTGGTAATTTTATTAAAAATGTCTATATCCCATCCTTATTGAATTTTTATTGTGCTACACATTCTGCTATTTATTGCTTTAGTTTTTAAATAACAAAGGTTTGAATTTTGTGTGCTTTGAATGATAGTTTTTTTTCTTTTAGATGCGGATTATTGCTATAGCTGATAAATAATATTTCCATAAAAAAAACATTTCTTTTTAATTACAATTTGATGATGATTATATTGTTAAGTAGCATGCATTATTAATATAGGCCTTCACCCCGAGGGGTCCTTAATATATTATTTTAATTTATTTATTTAATTCAAATTGGTTTTTATTTAAATTTATACATATAATAACTAACGACATGAGTGGTACAGTGGTCAACATGCCGGTCTACCACGCAAGGGGTTCCGGGTTCGATTCTCGGCCAGGCAGAAATAGAAATAATGAATTTTAATTTCTGTGACGGGTCTGCGTATTACTATGTATGATAAGTATATATTTAAAAAGTATATAAGTAATATATCAGTTGTCTAGCACCCATATTACAAGCTATGCTTAGTTTGGGGCCAGAGGCGCTGTGTGAAATTGTCCAAGCTTTTATTTATTATTTATTCATTTAATATTTTGTAATTTTAAAAGGACGGACGATGGAGTATTTCGATGCCAATGAAAATTAACGAAATATGTTACAAAAATTCTAAAAGACAACAACGATTAAGTCCATCAGAATACTACATATTCGTAGCTCCTTAAACGCGTTTAAAAGGCTCTGCTTATTTATAGACAACGGATATCCGGTAGATAGCGTCTGCGACTAATTTACAGACTTAAAACAATACATGTCTGCGGGGGTTTAATTTGACGGCTGTGATAAGAAATACGGACAGATTTAGTACGTTTTGGTTAAGTATTTATTTCTATCACATGTTTGAATTTTTTTTTGACCGAATTTCATTTAATATAAAACTTTTCGACTATTTTCATTCTGTTTTTTTACTTCGTCGAAATCATATTTGCCACTGTGTCAGTTGACGTAATATCAATTCGATTAAAATCCATTGTCTTTTGACAGTTGAAAGCGATAAATCGATATACCATATCGCGTTTCGGTGGTCATGCTAGGGGGCTGGGGCCCTACCGGCTAACTTTTCGAACTTCGGCGGGTTTGCCGAGCTTCAACTTAAAACAGATAAATCTAAGTAAGGAGTTTCGTATTATACTATTTGCCCAAGTTATTTAGAAGATATCAATGTTTGTGTGACATCATGAATTGGGGTACGCCATTTTGGCAAGATTGGGGCTCGATTTATCTGTTTTAATTTGAAGCCCGGCAGACTTTCCGAAGTTCGATGCTTTAGCCGGTACGGCCCCTGGTCGCTGGATTCTATGGCGTCTAATTGTCGCAATTACTTATTCATTTTCTGCCAGCCTGGCCACGCGAAGGGGGAATTCTCTCTTCATTGCGCGGTCGAGACGAGACGCTCACCACACAGTGATTATTTTGGCATCATGGAAATCGCTTGTTGCGCCGCTTTCGTCCCCTCGCGAGGTCAGGCCGTGTCGCAGAAACCGTGACCTTATGCTTCCGTCTTGACAATCTTGTCACCTTTTGTTCCGTCAAACAATGCAGTGTCGCCGTTATCACAAAGAGATTTGCCACTGCAACTCGAGCACTATTAGTTTATTCATTACTAGCTGCCCACCCCGGCTTAAGCTTAAGCGATAAATATTATAAGAAGCCTTCGAAAACATACCTATATTACGTCACATTGTTAACGAACATACATTGAACTCCAATACATAAGTAAGGAGTATGGCATCTCCTAGTGTCATTAGTGGAAATGGTAATCTACCCATAAATGGCACTTAAAAGGTACTTTAACTGCGTTCACTTTATGTGTCATAAAATGCTCATCACATAGAGTAGTTGCATGAATGTAAAGTATACTCTAAATCAGTTGAGTAGCTTTGCAGTCTTTAAGTCTGGTAACTATAATCGCAAAATTCACAAACGCAATTGCAAAATGAATAAAATGTTCTTTTGTGATTGTGGCACAGCAAAGGATTCAAAAGAACGAACAGAAAAATGACGGTTACTAACTTACAAGTGTAATTATACATGAAGTTAGGTTTCGTTCTGACAATCTGACAGTTAGGGAATTTGTTTGCCTGTTATTTTAATGAACGTCAAAATTTGAAATTGCTATGAACGTATGTTGCTAAAACACGCTGCAAATAACATTAGGCAAAGTAAATTACTTTAGAAACAAACAGGTGAATTTATGGTTTCCTTTGTGATGTCATTCAGTAATTATGAATTGAATACTACTTACATATTTACTAAATGCTGAAGCAACACGAATGATCACTTAAGTTGCGTTTTACTATAAATAAAAATATCTGATTCAATGATTTTTTTCAATCTTGATATTTATTGTCATTCATTTATTTATTTACATCAATCCTTATAACTTTTATAACAAGATAGCTCCAATTTGATAGAGTGGCTATCTTATTTATTAATTATTTTAAATGCACGAATCATCTTCTGAGCAAGTTTTACACGAGTTTGTACAATGTTTAATTGGTTATTTAAACGAATTGATATGGTAAATAGGGACCATCAAACTAACCAACTTTTACTATGGGACCAACTTTGAAATCGCGAAAAAATTTTTTTTATCGCGAATTATCTGTCAGTTTATTTAATTGGAACATTCCCTCCCTCTGGAACCCTCTGGAACCTAATAAACTACGTTTTCCAAGCAATTTATAAACGTATTTGTAGATTTTTTGGGTACCTCCTTTTTCAAAATACAGTACACTTGAAACTTTAAGGATTCTTCGTCTAAGTTTGTCGCCAATATGTTTAATTGGGTATTTTCTTGGAAGTGGGCCAAACGTGCGAGGATTTATTGTAACAAAGTTCTGTTATGATGGCGGTCTCCTTGCCGAAGTTCAATTTATTTTTAACAAAATTTAAGAGCCTCTGCAACTAAACGAGGTATTTATTACAGTTTGCTAAGAGAACATTCGGTTTTGACAAATCATTTTTCGATAAATTGTAAGCTTGTGGAAATGGTAAGTTATATTTAATTGGTGTTCGATTGTGAAATTGCTGGTATGTACATCTTTGATTATGGAAGTTAAACAATGTTGGAAATGTCCGTACATTGGTCAGGTAATTGAAAAAAGGAGAGTATTTGATGATAATTATGATTTATGACTCATTTTGTTACAATCTTCTGTAAAATAAAATATGCAGTCTTTTGTTATTACACAACTGTCCAAAAAAAGGAGTGTATTGTGTTCAGGATTCATGTATGTATGTGAGTTTCTTTATTCCACCATGACACTTTTGAACGCCTAACAGATTTGAATGTCCACATATTAAAATCTGACAGAACAGTCCCCCGACTGCAATGACTTGTTTTTTTTGTATTAAGTTCGTTTTTTGGTAGTCCTGTTTTTTATATTTTTTTTATCATTCATAATATTCTAAAAGCTGTTTTAACATTTTGCTTCACATTTGAAAATTTCTCGCATTTCTCTAGCTTTGCTAAATAAAACGGTTGGAATAAAAAATCAGCTGAGTGAATGAAACCAGCTAGCCGTAACAAAAACGTGCCTAACGAGTTGTTACGGGTTAAATTAGCTCCGTTGGGACTTAGCCTGTCAGCAGTTTAAGGGTTAAAATTATTTTAAAAAAATATTTTTCTATTAATGCCATTTTGGACTTTTGGTATTTTGGTATTTATGAATTTCATAAAGATTATTAATATTAAAAATAGCGACGCGCCCTCGCTTCGCTTCGGTGTAAACTATATCGGGCAGAGCTTTACTCTAAAACATCAAAACCAACGCAATTGCAACCTTCCAACAAAAAATAAAACAAATACCTTCCAATCGTCACACATATAAAACTCTAAAGTGATGGATTGATCCATTTATTCATTGTTGGGATAGGTAGGTATTTATGCGATGATATTGTTAATAAAACAGTTGTATGTTTCATACTTTTCAATGGTATAATAAATAACCCTAATAACTCAATTTACACATTCGCGCTGTTTGTTGTTAAGGTCGATAAAAAAACCTTTAAAAAAAGTTTAAGCTGTGAGCTGTGCAAGTGAAAAAGGAAAACTATTTTACGATATCAAACACTGTGTAAAAGCTCACCCTGAGTCCCCTGAGGCTACCCTCTCGAACGATGTCACAGAGAAAAATAATTCTTTGTGCTCCCCCAGACTTACAACAACTTTACACTATGTCAACCGCACTTTTTGCTAGTCTGTGCCCCACTAAAATTGCTTTGTGAAATCTAGAAAAGTATTTTTTGTCTTTGAAGCTGCGAAGCTGAGTTCAGTTTGCATCTTCCTCTATTTGTCATGAATTATTAATTTTACAGCGAGTTTTAACGAGTGAAGTACCTACCGAGGTATATTTTGAATTTGGGAAAATTAACAATTTATATTGTCTAGAACACACTTAATCCTTTATAGGTCTAGATTGATCTAGTTAAGTATTTAGAAACATTTGAAAATTGAAGTTTTGTTAAAAACAACTGCGTTTACAAGTAAGTAAATAAAATACAAAACAAGATCGTTAAAAGTTTAGTGCAATTAGATAATTTATGGGTCAAAGCCATCTAATTTATATCTTCAAAACTTTATCTTTCTCATTTTAATCAAACAAAGTGCCACTGCGCTGCAAAAGTTTGGCAACCCTATTCTAAAATATGTAAAACGTTTGAAAACTTTGTCCAAAGATTAAATACTTCTATCAAAATCAACTCGGGGCTGAACGAAAATTGATGCAGTCAAATAACGATTTAAATTGCAAATTAATAGATTGAAATCGTTCAATTATTAACAATATATTTTTTCATTAATATCTTGACTCGATGTTTTGTATAATAGAACGACTGCACATAATATGATATTTTTTATGTCTAGATATTTTTGATATTAATAATAATTGTTACGGAAGCTAAATGCATTAAAGATCGAATTGAAAAAGAAAACCAAAATGTGTTGGAATAAAGAAAGAAATAGTACATTACAGCCAAGAACGGGAAGTTAGCAATTACACTGTGCGAGAGCTTTAATCATTCGAGGCAATATAAATTGTAAAAGGTTTGTGTAGTGCTTTACTCAAGAAATGCGAGGAAATAAAAATCTTTTTAATTGAAATTCAATGAAACTTAGCTAATATTATTTATTATATAGAGAATTTTGTTCAACGCCATCTACTGCCGAAAATCAAATGAGATTTCTCATTAACAAATCCTCTATCGATAGAGTAATTGTCTATAGGAAATCTCATTTCGCTTTTCGGTGGTAAATGGCATTGTACAAATTTTCCATACAATATTACTCTATGGTTTTTTTACGCGCGTACTTGCGTCACTTTCGCATAGCATCTCCCTCACTTGTGCGGAAAGTTGTATTGAAATTCATTCCTGTAATTAATTTCAAATTAAGAACGTGATTCACCAGACTGCTACGTAAATGAAGAACCTCCGGCATTCTTATTTCAAATGTTGATATCATACTTCAAAGCATGTGAGAATAATTTTTTTTTTTTAAACCAAATTAAATAAAAATACAATTTATCTTCTTATTTATTAGCTTAGTCTAAATGGTTCGCAAGAAACTCACAATCAGCATATAATAGGGTACCTGAAATGTGCCCTAACGCTGATCTTATTTATATTTACGAAAATTCGCTTCCGACGTCAAAATTAATGTAAAACAATAAAATGACAGGTATAAGTATAGGTGTATTTAGATTTAGTTGATTGAGTGATTAAGCTTCTCAAATACGCTTCAATCACAACCGAGCTTCGGTGTCAATTCACTTGTCACTGTCAATATTACAATATTCTAAAAAAGAAAATTGGCGGGGTACCTACTTAATTTAAATAGCATTGTATGAGAGGGATAACACGAACATTCGGACTGAGACAGGGCTGCCATTTGTACTATTTATTCTAAGAAATTCTAAGGATAAATCGTACAAATGGCAGCCCTGTAAAACGAATATTTGCACAAAATAACACACGCCTTATCAAAACCAAAATACTCACGTTATATTATGTCTAGACCATAGAGTGAACAAAGTTATGTAACTGATGTTATCATTATTTTTTCAACACCAAACAAACACAACATTTATTTTGTATTTTTATTATTCTAACCGAGCGAACGCGAAACGCAAGCGAAGGGTCTCCGTTTCAGCGGGCTTACTCAACAGCACTCGTGAACGTTCGGCGTTTTCGTGATCGTAAAACAGTGTAAGATATAGTCAGAGTCGACTCGAATAGCTGGGACCTACTTTCAAAGACTGTTAAATAAGTTCTCTGAGTGCTACTTACTTATGGTTACCCTACATGAACCATAAACGAAATCATGATATTTTTTGAACCACGCACACGGACACTTGGTGAACACTAGCATGTGAAATAACGACAGAAATAAAGAAATAGCGGAATTCATGCATTGTAAAGCCGTGGTCATCGCAAACGTTGTAATGTCAAATTTACGATCACGACACGAAAATTCGTTATTGGTAAGGTGCTGTTGAGTAAGCCCGCAGATTGAGCTTTCGATTGTCCGGCTGTCCGTCCGTTTTCCTCTAGAGGTCGAATTTCTCAACCGATTCTCGTGAGATTTTCTTCTTAATAATATTGTTTTTGTTGGTTCAGATTTTTGAAATTAATCGAAAAGTAAAACATATTTCAGCCATTTCGAAAAATGACATAAACGCGTGCTCTACAACCACATGGCCACTAGTTTTATTAAGTAAAGGTGGGGTTAGAGCGTGTTTTAAATGATTACACAGATTATAATTCACTAACTTACAAAATTAAGTACTATAAAATCGAAGGATTAAATATTCTTAAGACTACTAAATCACAGATATTTCCTGATCTTTATTGTGCCAGTAAGTAACAAATTGCATAAAATGTATTAAATATTGAAATATAAAATTGACATGTGCATAAAATGTTGATGATATTTTTAATTGTACCAGCAGTTTAATTTTCGATCCAAACTAATGTACTCCTTAATGATTAAAATTTAATTGGCGTTATTCATCAAAGTTATTCTTTCCAATTTTTAAGTCTATGATTAAGACCTTATTTTCGTGATGTCTAGCCGGACATACAGCGAGCGCGGTCGGGTATTGTGTTGGAATGTTATGAAAGCCTTCGTATACGGGCACGGAAACTGCAAATTAATCATTGTACCCAGTCTTTTTAGGGCTAAATTCCTAGTTTTACATTACTGCAAATTAATCACTGTACCCCAGATTTTTTGGGGTTAAATTTCTAGTTTTACATTACTGCAAGTTAATCACTCTACCCCAGTCTTTTTAGGGTTTTATTCCTAGTTTTACATTACTGCAAATTAATCACTGTACCCCAGATTTTTTGGGGTTAAATTCCTAGTTTTACATTACTGCAAGTTAATCACTCTACCCCAGTCTTTTTAGGGTTTTATTCCTAGTTTTACATTACTACAAATTAATCACTGTACCCCAGATTTTTTTGGGGTTAAATTCCTAGTTTTACATTACTGCAAATTAATCACTGTACCCCAGATTTTTTACGTCGATCTCCCCAGCAACCCCTATGACTGTTATAACATTTTTTTTCAACCTAAAAATTCTTATTCAATCACTCTACCCCAGTCTTTTTAGGGTTTTATTTCTAGTTTTACATTACTGCAAATTAATCACTGTACCCCAGATTTTTTGGGGTTAAATTCCTAGTTTTACATTACTGCAAGTTAATCACTCTACCCCAGTCTTTTTAGGGTTTTATTCCTAGTTTTACATTACTGCAAATTAATCACTGTACCCCAGATTTTTTAGGGTTTAATTCTTAGTTTTACATTACTGCAAGTTTAAATCACTCTACCCCAGTCTTTTTAGGATATAATTGCTAGTTTTACATTACTGCAAATATTACATCACATTCACACACTTAAGATTCTATAGTTTATTTACAAACAATAATCTAAAATATGGTCACTTTTTGCTCTTTTGCCTACTAGTACTTCTACTACGAATTATATTTTACTGAGGTTATTGTTTGTAAATAAATTATTGAATCTTAGCTTTAATCTGTGCACGTGGATCTTTGACACATTATGTACTTAGCAAGCAATAAATTTAACTAAGATGAGGTCGCCATTTGAGGCCTATAGTCGCCTTAAGAATCAAAATAAATTGCAGTTTTTTTACTATTTTAATCAATCTAACGTGCTGCTGACTGCACATTATAAATGTAATGTGTGTCATGTCAATGTCAAAGTCATATTATAATCTTTGGATCGATAGTCAGAATGCCGAAGGGCTAATTCCATAAGCTTGCCTTCAATCTGTTCAGAAAGTATATGAAAAGAAGATCAAATACGATAAGGTACCAGATTTACTACGCGCATGGCAGATCATAATCTTAGAGATATATTGAGATGCTTTTTCAAATGGCATTCGATACTGATGTTTGTACAGAAAACCGGCCAAGTGCGTGTTGAACTTCGCACATTTAGGGTTCCGTACAAAATAGGACTAAGGGGTAGGGCTTATCTACGCTACGCATTTGACCGCAAAATTATTAATGAATGAAGGATGAATGAATGGTATATTTATTTGCATTAATTTTGAGTACTAGATTAATTGAATTTAAAAGAAAAAAAAGAAAAATATCAATATATTGGTATTTGGTAATATATACCTACGTAATAATAAACATTATCACCAAGTTTCAAGTTCGTAGGTTAATTGGAATTTAAAATTATGACCGCGCATACCATTGCTTAACCTCAATGAAAAGACTATATTTTTTAAGATTTCATTACAGATGTATAGTTTTTGGACTTTTCACTGTACTTATAGTATAAGACGATATTACTTGGCAAATTTCATAGTTCTAAGTCAACGAAAAGTACCCTATAAATTTTGATTCCTTTGAGTGTCGAAATATGCGTTTCTGCGGCGTAAAAGGCCGTTTCTTTTTTAACGTTAAGTTAGAAGTTTTATTTTTTCACAGCTCTAAGGGGCTATAGACTTGAGTATATGGTTTTAATTTTAACTCGATACCTTCCGACAGACGGACAACAAAATCATCCGGAAATATAAAGGTTTCGTTTATTTCTTTTGAGGTACGGAACCCTAAACGTAATAGCATATTGAAAAAAACTAAAAACACTATTTTAACATTATAAGTTATAGCACTACCGGCTTAGTGCACTGTAGATCTCGCTCAAATTGTATGTTGTTTAAAAATGTATCTAATAGATGTCGCCACGAGGTTGACACTGCTTTTAAAAAACAGTCTATGTGAAAATAATGTTTGTCCAAGCTGAAGCAGAGACGCTTCGCGCTCGCTCGGTCAATAAGTAGGTATAATAAGGATGTTATTTAAAGTCCAAGCCGTCATGTAAAATTCATATTAAATTATGTATACAGGGTCATTTCTAATTCATTTAAAACCTCTCGTGGGGTTGATCAGACCATCAAACTGAACAACTTTCATTATGGGACCAACCTTAAAATCGCGAAAAAAAACAGCTGTTTACCCTAACCTAACCTACTCCATCGAAATGTATGAAACAGCTGTTTTTTTCTTCGCGATTTCAAGGTTGGTCCCTTAATGAAAGTTGTTCAGTTTGATGGTCTGATCAACCCCACGAGAGGTTTTAAATGAATTAAAAATAACCCTGTATTATGTTAATAGCCAGACTAACTAATGGCCGAATACTCAAAGGCTTCCTTAACTTTAAGGAAGCTGTCAGTTCCATAGTGTTTCTGTCAAATCTGCAGTGCAATTCTCCAAGCGTTACATCGTCGTTGAAGGGGTGAAGGTTCGTTGATGTTTGCTTAAAGAATACCAATCTTATACACTTCAATGTCAAATGGTAGTTCCAATTCGCGCCACCAGCATCGTTGTAGCGCTACTGTTGATGAGTGCGAGGACAAGGCTTAGCGAATACCAAATAGCCGACTTGCCGATATTTCAACGATGAAATCGAGGTTGTAAAGATGTTTACGCTTAGAGAATTGCATAGCTGACAACATTTTTGAATTAAAGGTAGCTTTAACTTTAAAAATCGTTTCTTGGCTGTTACAGCCGTAAAAAACAGAACGCATTTTCGTGATCCCTTCCGACCTTAGCAATACCCATTATAAGGCCACTGCACCTCAAAACCCTTTTCTAATTGTAATAAAGTACACCATTTCTCAAATTAAGTACTCTCAGTGAGTTGACTAATCCAAAAAAGTTCCCATTTTACCATTACTTTGAATTGTCTGGTTTTTATTTACGTTTTGCAATAACCTATGTGTACTTTGTTTATTCTTTGTAATGTCTAACCATTTCATATAATCCCGTATTCCCCATTCAATTATATCAGTATCAGCATCTTGTAGTAAAACAACGACGTGTGGAGCCAAAAGATAAATATAATATTTTACTCATGAGTGCACTCTAATCCTTTCAGAGCAAAGTCTATGCACCAGACCCAGACCAGACTTAATCAATATTTGCATGGCGAAGGCAATTCGAATTTGCAACAGTATTCTAGAAAAAAATTTACAATCATGATTCAATTTAAAGAAATATTAATGGTAAGGAATTCTCTAATCTTGTTATTTGCAAATACACAGACAGCGACAGGTTCTATACCCACCACCTATTACCCAGCTAAAGCCCCAGACCTACCGGTTTCATTTCTTTGCTTTGCTGTTCTAGTTGAACAGGGGCTACCGGCTAACGCATCGAACTTTGGAAAGTCTGCCGGGCTTCAAATTAAAACAGATAAATCGAGCCCCAATCGAGCCAAAATGGCGAACCCTAATTTATGATGTCACACGAACATCGATATCTGTAAATAACTTCGGACAATAGTACAATACGAAACTTCTTACTTCAATTTATCTGTTTTAAATTGAAGCCTGGCAGACTTTCCGAAGTTCGATGCGTTAGCCGGTACGGCCCCCTGTTCTACTAGAACAGCAAAGCAAAGAAATGAAAACGGTAGGTCTGGGGCCAGCCTAACACGAATGTGAGGTGAGATAGACATTTAGACAGAGACACATAGACAGAGAAAAAACAATATTCCTGCCCAGAATCACTTAGGTTCTAATTCATGTTACCGTGTCCTTGATATTTGATTTTTTACACGGCGTTCGATACAGTAAAAGCCTGCCTACACACTCATATGGAATACCGAATCGGAATGGTTCCGGATGCAGCAAATCCATATATTCCCAATCAGATTCCGTCTGTATGTGGCCACTCTTATTATTTTAAAACCCAGACGTTGACGAAGATTAATGTCAAAAGTTAGTATAGTTAGCAGATTTTATTATCTATGACAAAATATATATAAACTTTATTTATTATTTCTACTGATGACTTTCTAATGATGAGCATTACTATCTTATCTACCTACGACTTTGTTGACTGTTCGTCAACTCGACGTTCAAATCGATCGACTGGATGACGAACTAGGTCAGAAGGGGCTATTTCGGGTCGATCTTTTTGTATACGTGTAAGTGAGCAACACTCAGGTTAATTAGTTTGTCAGTAATGAATGAAAATATTGAGAGACAATAATGTAATGGTTGGTTAGTAACCACACTAAATTTTAACACGTTTTTATAAGGTTGCTTTCTCGTTGTGATTATCACAAATTAATCAACGGTGGAGCCTGTCGGTGCACAAAAAACACAATAAAACATATATATTAAACTGTAACTAAAATAATTTTTCAAATCTTGTTTGAAGCTGACATTAACACTTGACTGACACTAAGTTGTCACTTGACGATGCATATACAAAAATTCCTTCTCGAATGTGCAATTGCGTATCAATTTGACAGACGGTGTCAGTTATACGGGAAATAAAAATTCACGGTATTGTGATTTTAGTTGCTCGATAGAGCAACGAGAAAAGCCGATAGAGACTCGACTCACTGGCTATATCATACATACACTGTTTGACGATACCGATCACGCCAACTGCGAGAGAATCACAGAACGAATAAAAGAAAGTAAGAAATAAATAAATAAATGCTTGGACAATTTCACACAGCGCCATCTAGCCCCAAACTAAGCAAAGCTTTTAATATGGGTGCTAGACAACTTATATACTACTTATATACTTTTTAAATATATACTTATTATACATAGTGACGACCTCCGTGGTCGAGTGGCTTTGTACACCGGTTTTCAAGGTGTCGCCATCTTTAAGGTCCCGGGTTCGATCCCCGGTTGGGTCAATTTAGAAAAACGAACTTTTCTATATTGAATCAGGTCTGGGTGTTTGTGATACCACCGTCGATTTCCATAACACAAGTGCTTTAGCTACTTACTTTGGAATCGGAGCAATGTATGTGATGTTGTCAAATATTTATTATTTTATTATTTATTTTATTTATAGTAATACCCAGACCCGTCACAAAAATTAAAATTCATCATTTCAATTTCTGCCCGGGAATTGAACCCGGGACCTCTTGCGTGGTAGACCGGCATGTTGACCATTGCACCACTCAGGTCGTCGAAACCTGAACAAAGAGAAGAAAAAGTAGCGCGAAAAGCTTATAGTAAATAAATTATCCAAGGCGGATTATTAATTGCGAAACTAGTTTAGTGCGATGCAGCTCCAGGCCTCAGCTGGTGAAAGTTCTGGACGCTAAGTTTAACGTCTTAAAGAGCGACTTGTGAAATAAAACTTGACTCATAAAAGAGAGACATATACATAAATTATGTGGTTATACAACGTGTTTCATAAGTACCCCTAATGCCGAATATAGTAGATAGGGACCATCAAACTGAACAACTTTTACTATGGGACCAAATCTGAAATCGCGAAAAAAAAATCAGCCGTTTCATACAAAAAATAATTACTAAAATATCAAAATGTATGAAACAGCTGATTTTTTTTTCGCGATTTCATAGTTGGTCCCATAGTAAAAGTTGTTCAGTTTGATGGTCTCTATCTACCATATTCGGCATTAGGGGTACTTTTGTAACATGTTGTATATAATATTATTTCATGGATAATTATATGAGAGTGTATATTGATGTCGTTATCGAAGTTGATGTTGTTTTGGATTATCAAAAATTTGGAACATACTTAGTTGAAATAATTTGGTCGAAAATATCGATTAGTCATGGTCGATCATCAACCGTCCGTCGATCATTAAATCAAAGGGCGATATGAGGATGATTGTCCTTACTGCCCAATCATCACACTGGCCCAATGTGGATCGGTGGTTGTTTATGACCGCAAATGCAGCCGGGACTAAAGGCTCAGAAAGACCTCAAGAAAGACCTCAAACTTGCTTACCCCTTATTGCAGGAATGATAAATAAAAATTAAATCAGATGTTTGTTAACTTAACTTAATCAAACTGAACAACTTTTACTATGGGACCAACTCTGAAATCGAGAAAAAAAAACTGTTAATACAAAAACTAAAACCGAAAATATCACAACTGATATTTTTTTGCGATTTCAGAGTTGGTCCCATAGTAAAAGTTGATCAGTTTGATGGTCCCTATATACCATATTCAGTATTAGAGGTATTTTTTTAACATGTTGTATACACATGAAAAAATAACAATCAAAAACATAAGTGTAATTAGTTCAAGATCCTTTCAACCAGCTTAAGCTTATAAAAACTAAACAATTTCTTTTTCATTCCTTCACTACTAAAGCAACGACCCAATTTAGCCTTCCATACATAATTCACCAGTCCATGTGTTCCAGACAGCCGGATATATAATTATGCCCGGTCTACTCCAGTTTCAGTTTGAAACCCCCCATTATTCACTTTGCTTAGTTTATCTTCACTATTTATAACGTCGGCAACCACGCTTAGCTCCGTAAAGTGCAGTACTAAGTTGTCATAATGTATTTTGCAAAATCTTTTGCTTCAGTGTTGTTGCAAAATACAGGAATTATGACTGCTTTTTAATAAAGGTGACCAGCTGAAAAATATATTGAAGTTTATAAATATTATCCTATACCTAGCTCTAAAGCTTTCTACTATTCGAATAGAATATAAATTTGTATTTTATTGACGTAAGCTGTCGCTCACCATAGACAATCATGACGTTTTGAAATGTCAATTTCATACACTTGATGTCAGTTTCGAAAAGCCAAGCGTTTGCCACTTGTCTAGGCCTGCTTTACAGAAAATGACATACGGTACCTTCATTCGTAACAATGTACTGTTCCCGAGGGATAGAAAAATAACTGTCCACTTGCTGCAGGCGGCCACTTGTTAATAATAAAAGTCATCAAAACATAACAACTTTTGACCCGGCAAGTTACAAAAAAGTTTCCTATTCACGGATGCTGGACATGGACAAGAACGCAAATTGGACAATTAACCTCATTCCTTTCTCGATGTTCGCTCTGTTCGCTCGCTCGCTACTGTTTACGCGCAAGTTATCCGTTTCGTATTTCCTTGTAAATTCACAACATATATTTTCTGTTATTTTTTAAGAAGTTTTGCTTGTCATAATTTATTATTGGTTTTGTAAATTAATAACTGACTAGATACCTCTACTCTAATAGACTTAGAGTTGAGGTGATTTTATAGTAAGCATTTTTTTAAATGAATGCTCAAAAAAATTAATGTTCAAACAACATAATTATTATTAGATTATGTGAATATTAATTTTGTGTTAAATTAATACCTATTGACCGACCAATAAAAGGGTTATGATTTAAATCGGTTCTAAGAACATTTAAAAGCACTGTGCTGATTTATATTTATTATCTAGCAAATATACTAGAAAAAATTCGACTCGCACCAGATATGCTCTCAGGCGGGAGAACCCGCGACCTTAAAGGAAGTCCGATCCAATGCTTCTAATTGATGTCCCCACTGCAGGGGCACAGGCCTTCCTATCCAGGATAAGGTGGATGGGCCCAACGGCTTAACGTGCCTTCCGAAACACGGAGGAGCCCGAGATAATACATTTTTGGTCACTCATCCTGTGACCGACCTTTGCGAAAGTTGCTTAACCTCCGCAATCGCTAGGCCAGGCGCTAAACCACTGCGCCATCGAGCTCCTCGTAATGCTCCTAATACTACAGATAATCTACATAAAACAAAATTTCTAACCAACTTACGTTCACAACGAAGAATCTATAAAGTCCCTCATTCTTCGAAGCTCCAGAAGATCTTTTAACAAGATTAATGCGACAACGCTGTTTACGGTCATTGGATAATCCTAAAACGATGAGTCGACTCGGCATCTGGTTCGGATATAATAAATAAATAAATAAATGCCTGGACAATTTCACACAGCGCCATCTAGTTCCAATATGTAATATGGGTGCTAGACAACTGATATACTACTTATATGTATACTTTTTAAATATAATTATACTTACATATTATACATAGTAACACCCAGACTCGTCACAGTAATTAAAATACATAATTTCAATATCTGCTCGGCTGGGAATCGAACCCGGGACATCTCGCGTGGTAGACCGCCTTGTTGACCATTGCACTATAATTCTTATAAAGCAGCGACTGCATTTCCTTTAAATATTATTTTTTTAATTTCCTCCCAGCACTAGGTAAAAGTATTGAGTGATATTGTGCATAAGTCGTAAAAGCTGACAGAAGGATTCAGTTTTATGATGCTGTATATTATTATTAAAATACGTTCCTTATTTGCTATGAAGATATTTAATTTAACGGTTTTATTTGTTTATTCTCCTTGTTATAGATACTGATGAAATATTAGAGGGAAAAAGTCTTCGCTTTGAGATCGTCCCCGAGATTGAAACATCTGATATTTCATGGTTATTTAAATCGACGAGTTCTTTCAGTGATAACTTCGCTTTCGAATTTATCCAAATAATACGTGGTGATTTAGTGGTGTCTAATAGTTTTGTTGTAGGTACAGTCAGCAGCACGTCAGACTATACACGTTGACCTTGAGACCGTCTTTATGCCGTACGTAATAAAAGCTGTTTTCGTAGTTGAACTGTTTAACTTACCGTGCTGTTGTGCGTACTAAACGCGTAGACTTTATGATGGGTAGACTCGTATTTAAACACCTATATAAGTACCTAAATAATATAACTATAGTTTAATACCTGTGTTTTACTTCATTATAATGCAACGTGAAATATTTTTTGTAGTGCGACAGTTTGTTTGTAGTTTGTATTAGTGGTAAAATTACTGAAAAACTCCCAACATGTTTACAATCTATAGTACCTAATTGTGGTTTATTTTTTAGGCATGTCCCATTTGTCAGTTGCAATGGTCATCAAACCAGTTTAGTTTATATGCATACCTAATTAGGACTGATTTTTAAATCCTCAGTTAACAGATCAGTTATCAGTTTTTGTTAACTGAGGATTGAAAAATCAGTCCTAATCAGTAAAAATAAAGGTAAATCAGTTATCAGTTTTTGAAAAAAACCTCCATTAAACTAAACGACAGGCTAGAAAATATTGTTTCAGCGATAAAAAGTACCACAAAGCTTCTTTGGAGTGCACTTCAGAGAAATAATTTACAATTTCGTCTTTATTTAAGCACTATTTTTTCTAATGGCGTCGCTAGTGTGTGGACTACGCGCTCTTAGCGTAGTATAATAAAAGTCATTTTAAATTTTAAAGAAAAATGAATGACAAACATTTTCAATTTGGCGGTATAATACGATACGAAAAGAATAAAGCTTTATCTGGACACTGAAAAATCAGCCTTTACTATTGTAACTATATTACTCTACTGTGTTATTAGAATTTATTATTAAAAAAGAAACTGACTTTACTAAAACTTTATTGTTAAGAAGTCCCTTCACCAGGGTCATCAGAATATATTATGGGTTCAAATTTTACATACGATTTCACGCGCATCACATCAAATAATTTTGCCTCGTTAACGCGATATTTTTTTAACGTAACCACCAAAATGTTATTCACAATAAACAATAAAGGAACCGAGCGCGTCGAGACAGCGTGAAAGTAAATCCAGACTGAACGGACATGTGTGACTAAAGACAGGAATAATGTATTGGTGAGAGGGAATGCTTATTACAATTACAAGCCGCACAATTATTACAATTCAAACGTTCGCCCTTGTCTCGGCTGACTGACACTTACAACAAATACTTTAACGATATTGATATACTTATACCTAAAACTAGCTTGTTTAAAAAATCTATTATGGCGAAACTTCATAGTATCGATAGTTAAAATGGTTTAAAAAAAAAACGAAACATGATAAACGAAAAAAATAATGTACCTAACAACATAAGCAATATTCAAATTTAACTTCATTGCCTATTTAAATCTCATTAATTAAAATGTACTCTTAACTTGTTAAAACTTATTTGTGGTTAACGGTGTTGGTTTTGCAATTATTTAGTTTTTCAAATCATGTATACTTTTTGATGTATTACACATTGTAAAACCGTTTGTTTACCCCAACAAAAGAAAAAAAAAAAAAAGCCGCCATTTTTAATTCGTTTCTTTATTGGCGCGGGTTATAAATACTTCTCAGTGTTATTTAAAAAACCGGCCAAGTGCTGGTCGGATTCGCGCACGAAGGGTTCCATACCATTATCTATAAAACGGCCAAAAACAATTATGTCTATTGTGAAAAGAGAAATATATGTAGCTTACTCCCGCAAAAGATATATGCAGGATGCACCGCCCGCCCGCCCGTAAAAAATGCACATGCACACCACAAAAAAATATCAGTGCACAATACTTGCATTTAGCATGACAGCGACACACCTTGCACCTTCACCAATTAGATCTACACGTGTTTCGCCCCAACCCGGAGCATCCTCAGGAGTTAGATCGTGCGTGAACCAACACCGGTGTTGGTACACCGTGTCATGCTAAATGCAAGTAAGCACTAATATTTTTTTGTGGTGTGCATGTGCATTTTTTTACGGGCGGGCGGGCGGTGCA
The DNA here is from genome assembly GCA_963556745.1 of Catoptria pinella. Taxonomy (NCBI): domain Eukaryota; kingdom Metazoa; phylum Arthropoda; class Insecta; order Lepidoptera; family Crambidae; genus Catoptria; species Catoptria pinella. The sequence goes on along the minus strand of OY750774.1, from coordinate 10,298,274 downwards.
TCCTGCATATATTTTTTGCGGGAGTAAGCTACATATATTTCTCTTTTCACAATGGTTTGGGACTTCCGCCAAGTAATGCCTGATTCAATCAAATACAATTATGTCTGTTGTATCCGATACATATTTGTTTTATTTTAAGTTAATTATTTATTTTTAAAGTGAATTTATGCCTAACTAAATATTCTGTAAATATTTCAATTGTCTACCTGTTGTCGTTATCAATAGCGAGCAAAAGATATCACGTTTGTTGTTTGGGAGCCCCCTTAAATATTTACTTTATTCTGTTTTTTACAGTTACCCCTTTAAATATTTGTTGTTATAGCGGCAACATAAATACATCATCTATGAAAATTTTAACTGTCTAACTACCACGGTTCTAGAGATACAGCCTGGTGACAGACGGACAGACAGACGGACGGACAGACAGACGGACGGACAGACAGACGGACGGACAGCGGAGTCTTAGTAATAGGGTCCCGTTTTACCCTTTGGGAACAGAATTAGTATAGTACTGTGCTTTGGGTACGGAACACTAAAAAAGACGTTAGGTAAGTGAAGTTGCCAAGATAGCTAGGATTAGTACGTCACCTAAGTAGATTAAAGCCGGAGGTAACTTCCATCTCCGAGGAAGTTCGCCTCATGAAGGGACTTTAGTTAGTTGTTGTTTAGTTAGTTGGCATCTAAAGACGTATTAATAGAGGAGGAATAACGCATATTTAAGTACTCCATATACATAACTTTTAAAAAGTGTCGTGGCACTCATGTTGTTAAAAAAAAAAATTTTGACATGATAAAATAAAAATATTGCCGCACACGTATAGCGTCCGAGAAAATGTAGAGACATTGCGACATTTTCGTTAAAATTCGTCACCTTATCGTCACACTCCAACTTGTCGATTATATAAATTAAGTACATATTTACTTCACTTTTCGTTTCTAACTGAAGATTAACTTTCGATTTGATTACAAAAATATACAATTTTGATAATAATGTAAGTAGTATATTTTTGACAACAGTAAACGAACCTGACTAACTAAAAAGAAAAAGACAAACTCAAGTGGATAGACAATATAACATTAAAGTGATTGTTAAAAGTGACAAAAGTTAAGTAACAGCTCTAACTCATATCCTAAAGTTCTCTCTTTTAAAAGGAAATTTCCCGTCTCGTCTGAAACAATCGGTGGTTAAACCTTTGCTCAAAAAACGTCCTTATGACGATACAACAACTATAACCCTCAATCCTACAGTTGAAAAAGTTATTTGAGATAAAATAGAATTACGTAACTTACTAACTTGAGCACAATTCGGTTTTATAAAAGTGAATTCCACGAGTCTAGCATGTTTTCACTTACTTAGAAACTTGTGGCATAATGCATACACGCTAGGAAGTCGGTTCTGGCACTTTTTCTCTAGCTCGCTTCGCTCGCCCGGCTCGTGAGTTGTTGGTCGCAATGAAACACAACCTCCTCCTCGCTCGCTACGCTCGCTCGCCGTCGCACCGAATCGTCTGGTCCTAACATTAGCAATACCAAAGGTCCTAACATAAGCAGTACATCAAAATGTCTTAATAGTGCCAATCAAAATTATGACTATGAATGTTATAGTAACATGCCATTTGTATATTAACATAATATACAAATGGCATGTTACTATAACATTACTATTACTATTATGCGTGTTAACGTTATGCGTTTAACATTTATGCCAAATGAAATTTGTACAACTTATCGGTATGCCTTTGAAATAATTCTACGAATATAACACTATACGAATATGCCATAATGCGTAAAAAAATATTTGCCTGTTAGTTGGTGGTCATGGGGGGCTAGGTGCTAATAACTGAGGCCTGGGTCACAGATTACTAAATCTCGGGTGCTATCCGACGAAAAATAATTTCGAGTCTGTTTGTCAGTGTTGGTAAATTGCGCCATCTATACAAATTATAACAAAACTTTTAGTAACTTGAAAAAAGCAAACTGTAGGCATTTGACTTGCAGACTGGTTGAAAAAATGTGAACCTGATTTTTACAAAATAATAACTGCTAGCCACAGACCAATAAATTCAATTCAATCACATTTATCACTTTTTAATGTATTTGTAATTTACGTAAATTGCGCCATCTACACATAATAGCATAAACTTTACACCATAACAGACTGAGCTGCTGCTATTACGATTGTGTTCATTAAAGAAATGTGAGATGGCGTTAAAATCAGTCCAGAACATAAACGGATTATTTTTATTATAAAAGCAGTCCGATGAAAATATGTTTAATCCCTTTGTTGCCTGTGGTACTACCAGTAGTACCACGGGTTAAAAGAAATCCCGTCGGACTACCAAGCGAACCAGTAGTACATACGTACCACGGGAAATATTTTTTTACCCGTGGTACTACTACATTTTGAACAGTAAATTTAGGTATTTTAATACCTAAGTAATGTATAGAATACCTAAAACGTTCAGGTAATGTATGAAATATTATTCATTTCTTACTTTACCTAGGTATTCTTTACAATACCGGATGCGTGGATAATATATTATGTAAAAGAAAAGAGCGGAAGTTTCACGTTATTGTTATTGTGATTTTACAGTTATACCCCCTTACTAATTAAGATTGTTTAACAGGTGTGTAGTTATACCGTGTTTTGTCCTTTTCTCTTTAGTGCCAAACAAGACAGATAGTAACCATTGTGTAACATACACTGCTATACAATCTTTATTAGTAAGGGGGATAGAATGGAAGTGTCTATATTTATCGATGCGCCCTGACGAATTGATTTTTTTCTTTTAAGCGGTGCGGTTTTATATTATCAGAAGACCTGTATTCATAATAAATTTTACAAAAACGTCGTTTCTGGTGCTTTGCCGGCCGCTATCGCGGCACGCTCGCTCCGCTCGCTCGGCTTGTTGCCGTACATTACCGTTTTTGTATGCCGAAGAAAATGTATTTGGTAAATGAGGTCCGTTGGACGGCTCAGGTAATGGTATACAATACCTGAATTTCACATATTGCCGGTCACATCGCTACAATATTGCTACGGATGGTGAATGGGGCTACAGAAATGATTTTTTCACTTCGGCCAAATTCTCCAAAAGAAGCCCTGAAGTATTTGGCCGTAAATTATCTACCTACACTTTTAGTATTTGTTTTTATTGGATTATTGTTTTTTGCACCTTTATAACGAATAATATTATGTTTTCCTGAATGGACTTGAAGAATGAGTGGTGAATTTCTCAATTTTCGATCCAATTCAATCTGTAGGAATTATAGATGAATATTCGGCCGTATACGAACATTTACAAAATATGCCAAAGATAGCGAATACGAATATTCGGCCGAACATGCGAGTCAGAATGTATGTTTTTAGGAATTTTATGAAATGAAACATGAAAACATTTTTTACGGAATTTATTCATCATCAATTTCAAACTACATCTTCAAATTACAATTGATTATAACTACTATAAGCTATAATTTTTAACTAACACCCAACCCTTTCTACGTCTTTTTGAAAAAATTTGACACGATTCAAAAACTTCCAATATAAGTATTTTCATCCCAGTATTTAACCTACTTTATTTATGGGCCTACAATAAACTTTTAATCATGAAAAACAACCATAATTTCAAAAGGCATTATCGATGTCAACTCCAATTATTACTCAACTCGGATAATTCTTGAATGGTAAAAAAGGTTGTTTTTCATACATCAAAGTCTTACTTAAAATTACAACTATAGTATTCAAATATATTAAAATTAGTTGCACGCTTGCTAAGCTGCTTTGCGGTGGTTTAATAGATTACGTACACAAAAAAATTTACATAAAAATTCGCTCGTTCATACACACTACTGATTAAACATTACTTCTACTGTAATCTAAAATTATTATTACCATAACAAAATAAATCTGTTAAAATTAGTTTGTAAGTCTCAATCAACGTATTAAATTTTTAAATCAGGTACAAATTAATATAAATTAAATCTAAGGTAACTGAATTAACCCAAGGAAGATTATACTGAGATCGTGTTGCCATAAACAACGTAGTTATATAAGTATGGGTCATTACGAATAAAGCGGTATCTCACAGTAAATACAATGAAATCATTATGTTATTCACAATATTTTTGGCTCTCATTATATCGACGTTAAAAATCACAGAAAACAATACAACATACAATCACTTGAATTTGGTACACAATCGTTTTAACAAAATATACAGGGTGTTTGGTATTAGAAAGCCGAATATGGTAGATAGGGTAACCATGCATACAAAACCGGAAAATTATTATAAACCAACACTTTTATGAAAAAAAAATTGTATTGTTTAATGGCAACCCTTGATCAAAATGATCCTTTCCCCATTAATGAGGTTGATTAACGAAGACAAAAGTCTATTTGCGTATAGGGTTACCATTTTTCATTTTTCCAAAAAAAAAACAGTCTCAGCCATGTCGTGGTTTTCAGGGTTTATAATAATTTTCCGGAATTACCATACAAACCATGCATACAAATGCATGGTACCCTATTTACCATATTCGGCTTTATAAGGCTGTTACTAAACAGTCTGTATATGTAACCAAAGTGTATCAAGTGACAAAATAATAATATTATAAACATTGAAATAGCAAGGGCCCCGATACACCATTTTACAACCTACTTAATTCTAATATAACAAAAAATATAAAGTAGTCAGTGTGATACTTACATAACACGTGCAATTTACTCTCATCTATGATCTTAATAATATCATGTGCCGTTACACTGGGGTTAAAATTATCATCATGAAAATAAATCCATTTCGATATTAGTACGAAACTATAACTACTTAAAATCATTTAAAATTGGCCAATGTTTTTGTTAGAATTAATTTCACCTCCTCGCGACTCTACCAGGCATAACTACAGACTATGTTTGCTAATTCGTTAAAAACGCTACATTTTGTAGTCGTATATCTTCCATATGACCGAAGTATATATCATGAATACTTTATTTATAGTCAGGTAATATAATCGAATAAAACATCACACCAAAAAATACGACTCGAGACAAAGTATTCATAACAATAGCTACATTACTATGGGAACTGTTATTTGTGTACAAATGTACTAAAATCGATTCAGTTTTCGTGACCGGCAAAGTGGATGAGTCACTCGGTATTTTCATCCGCTCAATTATATACTCTATGATTTCCGTGCCAAGGCTCTATTTATCATTGCTGTCACATTATATTGTAGTAGTATACATATCGATTTACTTACAGCCATTTGCGGTACTGACCTTGTTGTCATTGTTCAACATTTTAAATTAATAAAGTACGCAAATCTACGGTTTCAAAAATTTGCAAACAATGACTCATCATTTACAGGGTCCTACCTACGACTTTTACCTATATTAGCCTTTATTATCAGCGTCAGTTAGGCCATACAACGGATAATAAGCATTCGCAAATTCAATAAGTACACATTTTTATTAAGAATGACTCATATAAAGTACACAGTAGATACTATTGTTAAATATATGAAAATGATTATCTTTATTGTTACAGAATATTAATCGTTTGCGTCAATCGACATGGAGTACACTTTAATAAACACTAATCAAATCGTATCATATTGATACTTCGATAAATAATGAATGAGTAATACCAAGCATAAGTACTAAACACAAGTATCTATACCAATACATAGTTCACTAGGTATTAAGTGAAATAAATATTAAAGATTAATACGCGAATAAATAATTATGTTACTTTTTACAGGTTTCTGCGGTGTTGGGACTAGCATGACGTTGCATGATGCACTAACAGAAGTTTTGCGTAAAATGTGCAAAAGCCCATTTTTTTTAAAACTTACCGATAAGCGCTCCCTAAGTCTTTGGTATCATTATCTGGGTCTTCTAAAGCTATACAAAACAGATACATCTGTTGCAATCAAAAAGCAAAAGGTGCAAATCATAATGCTTCCTTGAAACTATCAGATTGCCGCTTCAGCGAATTGCCAGCATTGTAGTCAACTTTGGCTTTGGCATGTCTGCCTTCTACTGGTAATCCCAAAAATTCGGTTTGGGATGTTCAGAGTAACACAGCGGGCAGTGGAGTGGACAGTGCCATGTGTTCGGCTCCCCTAACTGGAAGCCGCTGCGCCGTGACGTAATGCTTCATGAGTGCGGGAACTGTCGGGAATGCAGTAGCAGCCCCACCCAGGGTGTAGCCTTCAGTGCTTCGGCAAATTCGCATGTGCATAAATCCACGAGTTGACCTGAAATAAAGGGGAAATGATAAGACTATGATAAAAAAAAACTTAGGTATGTATTTAGGAATCACCAAAACAAATTGAAAAAACAATCTATGCTAGATGTTAATTTTTATTATTATGTTAATACAATGTTAATACGGAAATAATTACTTTAAACTCAATGAGTAGTCATGTTTGGCTGATTCACTGTTGCGGACCAAGAAAGCTCCTTCGTCAGTATCTCTCAGTAAGCTTTCAGCCTCCACACGAGTCAATGTTCCATGGTACCACCTGAAGATAAAATATATAATAAATTAAAACAGAATGCCTAAGAAACAACTTTATAAAACTCTGTCTAAAGTGTGTAATATCTGTGATACAAATGGTTTACTTACCCTTGTCTATCAAGTGGGAGAGAGGCATCAACCAAGTCTCGCGGCGGAGCAATGGGGCCCAAATTCAAGTGCAATCCCTTAGAGCTGCCAGAACCGCTGCTGGCGCCACCGTCAAAATTCAACGTTAACTTTGGACGATGCTTGTTACCTGGAAATAATAAGAAAACACACATTAATCAATGTCTTAAACAAAACACAAGGGTAAACTCTGCGAACTCCCCAAAAGTTAATAGAAAGGTTCAAAACATAAGCAGCTAGAACGCCACATCTCATTATACGTCAAACACGCTATCCTCTAAGGTTTCGAACTCTTAACTCAAGTGAACGGTTACAAATTGCTCCCAACATATACAGGAAAAAGTTCCCTCAAAAAGCACTCAGCAAATTAAATATTGGGGGGCGTCAGACCGGAGGATTTCGTGTGGAGCAATCTGAAGTCATACGTCTTAATCGGCATAATGCGGTCGCGATCGTTTCGAATTAGGCGAAGCCGAGGATCTACCAGAGCCGACAGACCCTCCTTTAGAACATTCTATTGAGATTGACATCAAAGACAGTTTTGGCGTATTGTAGCTTTATTCAGTGCGCCATTCTAGTAGTAAAATATTTGAACATTGTATAAATAATCATTAAAAAAATGCTCACCTTGATTTAGATCTTGGACACTTTGGCTGGAAGATGCATTGGAAATAGCTCCTCCAAAATCATTGTTCAATTGTAAGGACTGTCCTCGCAACTTTCGGCGAAGTTTTGGCATATCAAATGGCAAGGATCTCAAGTCAGCTTCAGCTTCCGCGCGTCGCCTTCTCAACTTCGGCATGTCAAATGGAAGATCTGATAAATCTAAGTCATCGTCTTTACGTTCCTCCTCAGTATTACTATTCTTAAAATTTATGAATGCATTTCGTGAATCAACTCCTTCTCTTGAATGTATTGATATTCCACTATCAGATCCTTGTATTTCTGAATCCCCTGTTGTGGAATGTCTGAACGTAAGATTTAATATATTTCTATTTTGTAACGCTCGACGTTTAGGTTTGGCAACAATTTCTACAGTGGTTTGTACTGTTGTATTTCCAGTTTCACCATCTTCTGGAGATACTTTCTGAGAGTTGTTATTTTTGTTGTTATCTGAAGTTTCTGACGCAGGTTCTTGTGAAGATTTATCTGATATTGGGCTAAGAATATGTAGCTTAGCTGTATGGTGCCCAAACCCCGATAGTTGCATATGATGTGATTTTGTAAAAGGAACGTTTCCCGAGTCCGAACTGTGAGAACTAAGTGATGAAGAATGACGACTCTCGGAGCTACTACTACTTCTATCTCCTTCGCTATTACTGCTTCGGAGCGATTCCATACTACCTCCACTGCTGCTTGTAGCCATACTTTCTGTACTCGAGTATTTACGACGTGGACGAGTAACGCCTGGCCTTCCCTTAAATTCCATTATAGGGCCGACCCCCTTTGGCCCCGAATACCGATTCAGGTCAGGTGTGTCTGAATCGGAAGTGGGTCGACCCTTAATCTCTAAAAAAATACCGTCTTTTGATTGTCTGTCTTCATCACCATCACGAGACTCACGACTTGAGTCTCTCAGTCTTTGTCCAATATCCAGCTCGGTAGAAGCTGAACCTTTTACATCAGCCATACTAGCATCACTACTAGTAGGAGTTTCCCGTGCTCTTAATGATTTTACGGGAAGTCTTAAGTCCTTCAAACGTGGATGTGCTGGCTGCGATTGCGGTAAATTTGGGGCACTTTTTATACTATTCATTGCAGATCCATCTTTCTGAAATTTTGCGGGTAATGGGGCTGTCGACGGTGGTGATGGCGTATACCCTCTTAGAGGAAGTTGAGAAGTTGATGCAGTCCTATCTTCTTCTTCAATATGTACTTTTTCTAGCTCCTCAGATAAAGCACAGACGTTCCCTTCATTTTCTCTCTTTTGGCGTATCGTAGGCATTTTTGACCGCCGAACACTGTCTGTCTTCATTGTCACCTTACGGCGCCCTTTGTAGTCGGGTTCACTGCGCTCAACAGCCTCAAATGCCGATGAAGCGGAGGAAATAACCTTGCGCTCTTCGGCTTGTAATAGCGCAGGGTGGTTACTGACACGATCAAAGTCGTCCAAGTCATCGTCGGAACGTGCAATTTTGCAGTCAAAGGCTGTTTCATAAATCTGTCGGGTGGTCATCTCTTGCGGCCAGCGAGGCAACGGCGCCGGCACGTAAAAGACGCTGCGAGAAGGACGATGCTCCTCTACATCTTCGGGCGCGGCGCACGCGCAGCCGGCCGCGTCGCGCCCGCGACGCCTCGGCGGCATCCACGCGCTCTCACCGGACGAAGATGACGACCGCTCTAATTCACGGAAGCCATCTTCAGCAACAGAGAACCGTTTTGGAAGGTTTGGTCTGGGAGCAACGTGAGGAGCGTCGAGACTGGCAGATTTTCTGTACCGAGGTCCACGAGAGGATGATGTTGTGGAAGCAGTGGGTGCTGATGGTACTGGTGCAGGTGGAGTAGTTTTGAACAAGTCTCCGTAGTAGTAAGGGCTGGGGTTACGGCGTGGTGCGTTCGCGTATCTTGGGTCCGAACGACCGCTATCGGGCGAATGTAAAGACGGAGCAGTTGCAAATGGATCGAATTCGCCAAATTCGTTTTCTTCCTCTTCAGATGATGAGGATCGGTCATCCGTTGAAGATTCTGTAACAAAAGAGGCAATGTATCGTCAGTGGAAAAACAACATTACTTAAACGCCAATTTGGACAGAATAAGTTCTATATTAAAAATAAACAAATATGAATTTTAAACCATTAAATTTTATTTGGAATTTAAATCTATAGATGTTCTAACTCGTTTTTGAAGGGCTTTTAAAATAAAGTAGGACAAATAACGAGCTAGACTTGAAGTCACTACTTGTCCTCTTAAGTCTGAGGTTGCCTCGACAACGACATGTCTCAAGCATCATCATTTATAGGTATGCGCATAAAATCTTTACTTTTGAATACTCCATTTACTTATAGAACGAAAAATACCTACTTACTTATGCTTTACAGTATTTTTATTTCACCCTAATAAGTGTTAAGTACCTACACATTTTTTTATATCATATTTGATAATAAGTGGTTTCTTACTATAATATAAATGCAAAGAAGTATGTAAATAAATCGGAAAGTCGAATGATATTTAAACCTTAAATATTAGTATATAATAAAGCCTTAAGTGGTTTATTTAAAAGTGTAAAAGAAAAAGTTCCAAAAACATACATGCCAAGTTAATGTAATCCCCAGCAACGTAAAAATACCCAATTGAGGGTCCCTTACTTCGTATAACAAAGAGTTCCTTCTGAATGCCTCACGAACATAAAATTCTGGATTTGAAAACTCTCCGCGATAGGAAAGAACTAACGAATCGTGTCCCAAGTATGGCTTGCCATTTAATAATAGAACTTTTTTTACTTTTTCCAACGTAGCCGCAAAGACGAGGCTTTTGTTCTTTATTTTTAATTTTGTTTTCTGCGTTGCTTCATTACTGGTATTGTTATTTTTCATTTTTATAACTTGTTATTGCCTACTTTATAATAATTAATATATGCATGTTTATTTATTATTCGTGTATTATTTTTAACCATTTCTGTTTCTGTTTATCAAAAAAGATAACAAAAATGTTTCACTCCACAATGTGACATCATGAAAAGACATGATTTTAGGGATGGTGTTGTTCGAAATTGATCGACATGACGGGCACGTCATTCGAACAAAACGGCATCAAAAACTAGGCAAATTGTCTATTAGCACTCGGCACGGGCAGGCAAGGGGGGAATAAGTGACGTCATTACGTGTAGTAATTGCTTTTCCGCGTGAATGACCACGACACGAAATTTGTTAAATTGCCGCGATTAACGTGTTAAATGTCTTTCAGAAATCGCTTCGGAGATAGGTGTGTGGCCATTTATAACACTGGCGTACAGTGATTATCGAGGGAACATGATTTAAATGAAAATGTTCCCTTAGAAAGAGACAGAAAAATCAATGAAGTAAAACCGTTTAATTGAAATTGGTAGTCAATTTCTAAACTGCAAACAATAAGTAATTGAAAAGAAGTCAGTAAACTAGCAAAAACAATGCTAAGCTATAAATATCTTAGCATCAACGTCAGTTTAGTAGTGCAAGAAGACCGCAATTAGAAGCCTTAGCTTATTACTGCTACTGCCCCTACATTTTTCCGAGTCTAGACGGACGAACAAATGACAAAAGGGCTGATTAAAAGTCGCCATTGTTGTGCCGATACTAGTGCGGTTCGCATTAACTATCTGAGCATTTCCCTCGGTAGAGGAAAGGAAAAGCCTGTGAGAGAAAAAACGTGATTGTTGTTAAGCTCTTTATGGCTGACAGCTTTGTTTCAGCTTAAGCTTAATCTCTGTTAACACCAGCAGATTTACGAACGTACTCGTAAATGGGTTTATCGTTTCATCACAATATATCCGGAAAATGAATCACCAATTATATTAAAATTCTAGATATTCTGCTGGGCTTCGTAAAACAAGTTTTATTATAAGGTATCAAATTCATTCTCACTTAAACCAATCTCTGCCTTAAACCAGACAAGCAGGATTATCCCACCAGAATAATGCTTTAACTAGGCTCCGCCGCAATTGTTTTGTGCGAAGAAAGGATCCATTGTGTGCAGAAACTCGAGATGAGCTAGGATATGGTCCTTAAGCGCAAGGTTCTGCACGAAAAACTCTATTGCTTGAAAAATAGACCATAAACCAAAATAAAGCGAGCGACAAAAGCCTGACTAATAAAAGGTTTTGTGCATACAACAGCCCAATCAAACTAATTGAATAATAAGATTAGATTAGAACTACCATAAATTGAATTTTGACTAGATCACCAATTTAAACGCGACGCTATTAGATTTCACTACAAACCACCAGTGCCAGCAAACAAAAACATAAATCAGCCCCGTTTAAACTGCGGTTTGCATCATTATCAGGTTGATATTTCACATCCGTGCCATCGGAGTCGAATAACGTTCATTAGAGGCCATAATCATATTTTGCAATTCCAACAATTCGTGGTTATACATTGTAGTTATGCTTTACTAAGCGTTATCGTTGCCAACGGAAATAGATTCCAATTTCGTCCATGAATGAATGAACGCGGACCATGTTACTCATTAATCGCATACTACCAGCAACGAACTGTTAAAACTAGTTTTGATATGCAGCATTTTATAAAACTATGTATAGGTAAAGTTAGAGTTTTTCCTTTTCTCTATGCTAATAAAGAGGACCTAAAGATGGACCTTATTTAAGTTAAGTACTTTATTATGACTTACCAGATTCGTAGTAAAGTTGGGACCGATGTCTCGATTGTCTGTCGTGCCTCAATGGTGCCGATGGTGCTGGTTCAGGGGGCGATTCAGTAGAACCTTCTGGCGCACTCTCGGGACTTCGCCTTGAAACTCCTGGAGCGGACAAATCAAAGTCTGTCCTCCTAGCGGATTCGTAGTCTGCTCGGCGTCGGGCGGATTCCGGGTCAAACTCCCGTCTTCCCGAGTCTTCGAAGTCACGTCCGTAGTATCTCCTGGGTTCGTAATCGTACGATCGTCGGCAGGAGTCAAACTCGTAGGCTCGGCGGGTGTCGTAGCGCCATTTGGAGTTGTCTGGAGATCTGCGCGGTTCGCGCGAGCGGCGGCTGCGCTGTGGCGACCGCTTTGCTGTGTCACGAGGTGTGCAGTACGCTTCTACAAATTCAACCTAAAACAAAAGAGAATTCGCATTAGAACATGTAGAAAGAAACGCAATTTATATTATTCATAAAAATAGCGATAAATAAAAGATTTCTTGAGAATTATATTTTATGACACTTTCACGTTGGTTTGCAACTTATCGTGATGATTGTCTTGATACCGATATAAGACTTGATAAGATTGAGAACTAGTTTTCTAAAAGTCAGTCATGGGATTTTGACTCTGAGCGATGAGACATCATCGCATACTAAGAGGCCTATTAGAAAAGAAGCCCTTTATCAAGAAGGTCGATTATGTGGCAAAGTAAAGTGGTAATAAAATGCAGCGGTCACATACCCGACGACCGTAACGGCCGGTTAGGCGTCCTCTCCCCTCGACGGTCGTCATTACCACGACCGTTTCTGTTTATGGGGATGGATATAAAGAATATTATGAGATATTGTGCCTGCATCGACGATACGATGAGGTGATAACATTTCAGGGGACACCGCCAAATTTAGTTCGTGCGAGAAGACAAATTTTTATAGCCTGCTCTGGGATTATGTACCTATTCTTCCCGTAGGGATGCATTGACTCTATTTGGATCTATTTTTCTTTTTTTGAGTATATTTGTTACAACTATTATATGTACTTCATCTGGTAACAAAGGCTGTTGTACATTTTTAGTTCTTGTTATAACTGCTATGATAAGCGTTGGCATTAATATCAATTATAGACATTTTGCATCTACCCTTGTTGTATGTTTTCGTACATAGACTATTTAATGAAATGATATCAGTCTGTTTAACCCGGGGGTGGTTTTAGCCCATTAGAGTCCGTGATGAGCCCTCACTTCCGCGCCTCCGGTCATGAAGGGCCTATGCGACCGCTCTCATTAAGGGTTAAATTATACGAGAGCTCAAAGGATTCAACCTCGAGAGCTGTTTACGTAAAAGTTCTACATACGTACATTGCGCTTACGTAACGATTTGCGCAAGATTATCATGACGAAACCAAAACGTACATAGGTATGTAAAAGTGATAAATCTTAATGAGATTCAATAATCTCATTAAGATGTATCATTTTTAATAAATCAAAATCTGTTATCGCTTTGCGTGACTCGAAATTATTCCCGACTGTTTTTATAAACGTTTTGTGAACCCTTGAAGATTATATTTTAAGCACGCATTCAACTGACCGAAACAATGCCCAGTGAAACTTAGTGAAAGGCATGAAAGACATAACTCAAAAAAATATAAAAATAAAGGATCCACGTTCCGGTCCTGCCCTAAGGGCTGCTCTTTATTCAAACTTTTATAGAAGGGTAAGCTTCATCTGGCGCATTGTTTAACGATTCCTTGCTATGCATGAAAATTTATTTACATAATTAAACGGCCGCCATGTTACTCCCGTTTTGATTTGCGATGTCTACAGAGATTTCTGTTCTCCATTTGCATATTTTGTTGTTATGCTTAATTACTTACTGGAGTACAAAACAAAGGACGTTAATTTAGCGCAAACTTTTATGAAATTACATGAAAAAATATTTTTCCAGTGAAACCGTATGTTATTAAGAAAACACCATTTTATTTTAGACTTAGGTTAAAATAAATTATTTCTTGTCAAGTTATCTTTACACAGATTTTGAGATTTAAACATTCGATTTTAACATTTGACTTGAAAGAAATACACAGACGTGAAAAAAAATCAATCCATGTTCCTTTAATACATTTAAAAGAGAACATTCTCGAAAAATGTATAAACGAATGCTAGATACATCGTCTAGTTTTATTTACTGATTCAAATCAATGCCACCATTCACCCATAAGGGTTAGCATTGAAAGCGATCAAATTGAATTCTGCCCAGCACACATGCTCACGGCAACCCATTCATCAATTGTATCGCATAATGGGGGAATACTGGTATAGGGGCTAATATTATTACAACAGAGCCAAAAAATCTTATAAGTGATGCTATCTATGTTAACTCGAATGCAATTATTAATCATATCCGGTAAGTATTAAAAATCAATTGTGATCATTGAAAGGAAATTTTACAATAACTCGTTTCTGGCGCTTCGCCGGCCGCTGCCACGGCACGCTCTCTCGGCTTGCGCGTTTTTGGTCGCAGTTCTAACCTAACCTAACCTAATGATTATTAATACTCACCGACTATTATTAATAATTGCCATATTAATTACATTTACCGTACGGGCAAATTGTTATTTTTATATGAAGTGCTTGAAAATATACTCGATTATTGCGTACTAGCAAGGTATACTTTCTATCGTATCTAATACGTGCAATAAGTATCGTAAAATATACTCGAATATTGCGCAACTCTGCGCGCTAACAGAGTATACTTTCAATAAAAGCGGACCCGACAGACGTATTCAGAATAATTCCGAAACGGAATATCGATAAAATTACCGCACGTACGTGTTAGGTCCATAGATTTGTATGGATTTGCTGCGTTCGTAATGATTCCGTAATTCCAAATCATAATTCCGTCTGTATGTAGATGTGTATTTTATCAGGTCCTTTTCTCTGTTCCTCTAATACTACTGTGATCATGTTAACGGCTTACTTTCTGCATTTACGTTCGAATTTATGGTTTGTTAACCATAATTACACAATGTAATAAAGATGAAAATCTGGATTACAAAATATGAACTCTTCTAGAGTCATAAAGTGAATATTTATATTCATAGTATGTAAATACTGACAAGTTGCGTAATCTCGCCATAAATATGCATGAGGTTCTAACATCACTGCTTCACATAGTTAAATCTTTTAGGATGACATTTTTTTATCAGCCATCTTAGGTATTAGGTAAGTATTTATGCTAAGGTTAACTTTAAAGTTTCTTCCTCGTTCATCATTTAAAATTCTCAAGGAATACTGCTTCGACGGCATATAAAATATACTGAGTAACTTTTCAGAACCCACCCAGTGGAATGGAGTAGCATATTTTAACCAAAAAGTGGTCCAGGAAATCCCAAACAAACCAGATTCCAATTAAATACATTGATTACTTCATGTAGGAAGGAAGTCAACACAAAACAGGCCTTGTATCGGTATTATCGACGCAAAATGAACTAGGAAATAAAATATCGGTTTGTTCTTATATTAATCTCCTTAACTGTCCAGCTCGGTTAAGTAATTTTATGGCGGCAATAAAACTAACACATCCTAGAGATGAATAAGCGTCTTGGAATGCAGAAATCACAAGATACGTGTGTTTAATTTCAAACGCCTGCTTATCCTGCTGAGAAGTATTTTTATGTGCATGACTCATGTGACTTGACATAGAAATCTTCCAATTCTTCTCGCACTTTGATTTATGATCGATCACCACAGATAAGGTTTGCTAGCACTTATTGTCTCCCTAGGATTATTCACACGTCATTTCTATGGATTCAGATAATCTTATTCAAGGCTGAACACATTTTTGCGTCTTGTTCATTTGCTTTTAACTTTCACTTTCGAGTACCTACATACACTGATGGCAGCAAGTTTCCTAGCATCCATAATCTCATAATATTCATAAAGATGTAGGTATTTATTTTGAGTGCCGTAATTAAATTAAACCTTATTCTCAAGTCCACTATCAACATATTGTCAGTCAGACAGATGCTGTAATTAACCTCTTGCGACCTTTAAAGAGAAAAAGTCGTCCACAAACAATTCCGGGTTCGCCCGCATGAGTAATACTGGAGGATATGGGACAAGACGCAGCTTTCAGACGGCACTGGTGACTCACTGGGTATTAATACCGGAGACACGCCTCCTGTAGCACGAACCGAAATAGCGAGCATTAGTGTCGCGTGACTGTCACCATACGCTTTACATAGTTCATTGGGTATCCACATAAACAGAAAATACCCCAACCGTTACTGAGCTGAATATTCGTGGTGACAATACTATTACAAATCATGGTAAAAAGACAATTTATGGGCTAGCTAAATGATTTGGCCATGATATTATGTCAATGCTATTATCCAAAGAAATAATGGAAAGTTTTAAATGGTTTTGAATCAAATTCACAAGTGATATTGTAGTAAAGTAAGTAACGATGATAAGAGTTAGCTTATCAAGTACATACATGTTTACCAAACTTTCTTAGTAACAAATCTGTATGTACTTAATAAATACTACGCGTAGTAGTTGCATAAATTACTTGTTGATTGTTTCATATACGAGTATACCTGTTGTGAGCAGATGTTTTAGAAGATGCTTCTGAAGTAGAGATGATATGTGACTCACTAACGTGATGTCAGTTTTGTTTACAATAACAAAGACAAAACATAATCTGCAACGTCATTTGAGCAAACGTCGGCACTAAAGTCAATAAACTTAGTGTTGTTAATTCGTGATGATTTATAATTCATTTGAATATTGTGGTTTGTAAAATGCCTTTGGTCATGAGCCGGTTCTATCGTTCAAAGTTTGAATTTTAACTTTTTGTCATAAATTCAGCCAGGGACTAACCAAGTGATTTCGTTAGAATTCCTGCGGACAATTGGCGCGGTCACTCCTATTCCCAACTTCCGTCTGGTCACGTTCAGTAAACCATCGACCGCAAACAGTTCCAGCACAACGGAATTAAATAGATTCTATTTTTTCAGCATTCATAGACTGGGACGTGCTTTTCAATTATTCCGGGATTGTTGGCGCAAAGCCCCGTCTCTTATATGTCTAGTCTAGATTGGTACACAAGAAACATTTCACGGATTCCTTTGCAGTGACTATTTTAATAGCAACAGTGTTTACATTTATTTTAAGTCCTTAATTTTTCTTGTTAAATGAATATTTTGCGTTCTCATGATTGTACTCATCAGCGTGTAAAGTTTACAAGGAGATGAGACAATTGAAGCAAATGACAAAACAAACGAAGGAAATAAGCTTAATTACTAAGTTGCCAGTCCGAGTCCGCCTGGAGGGCAGAGGGTCTCTTAAGTAGACCCTTACAAATGTTACTGTGAAGGGAGCAATTATGGAAGAAATTTTCAACACCTCATTGAAAAGGTCATCGCACCCAAGTGTCATGGAAATTATTACCTCTACAAGAAAGATAAATGTTTTTATCAGATTTGTTCTGTTATCTATGATTAGGCTTGTAAATGGTTTCGTTTTAGTTTCGTTTATGAGTTCTGTCAAAGTTAGTCAATAGGAGACTACAACAATGGTGCTCTATGTTGTTATAAAGGGTCACAGTGAAGTCACAGATTAAATTTGTTTCCTTTGTTGAACTTCTTCATCTGTCAGCGTCCGGAACATTGTGTGGCGTGAGTCTTTGAATTGAATGTATTCAAAGGAGACCGGATGAGATGAAGATAAATCTTTATGAATGACAAGAGGCATCGTTCACAGTACCAGTTTCATTTCCGATTCGCGACTTCATTTAATCTCGAGAATGCTGTAAGAAGACCTTGAGTAATGCTTGAACTACTTTAGGAAAACAATTGAATGCAGATGACACAAGAGACTTCTGTATTGAAAATTTTATTTCAGGGAGTTCCTAAGATTTCCCGTACCATTGGGGAGAAAACTTTGCACTCTGAACTCGTAACAGAGTTAAGTCAACCCCCGTATAGCTGGCGGCTTCTAATCAATGTCTACTAGACTCTCCATTTTAGATTTCTTGTTTTTGTTAAATTTAAAGGCTACACAGTTATATAACTAAACAAAAATAACTCCTATTTTTTATAAAATGTTAGTAAGTTAAGACTTTTTAGTTAAGTAAGACACAGAGTACAAACTTAATTTAATGTCATTGAAGACACATACAGCATAAATTGTAGAGTTGTCCAATCAATATAACAAAACATGAAAGTTGTCTGTTATAACAAATAGAGAAATCTTACCACATGAACCACTAAGATCCACTGGAAAATCTGTCGCATTTTTGACATAAGTTTCTTATTCGACGGCATTGTTGTTAATCCACCTTAACACAAATCCAATAGTATGTAAGGAATCCACAAATAGCACTGAACGATCACCAACTTTATCGACCGTTCCACTGACACGCACACTAAGAAGCTAGAAATACACTTATACAACACAATCTTGTTCTTACACTAAAAGTTTATTATAGAGTATTTTTGATCAATTTGTTTATATCTAGGCGCTTGGCAGTTGACCTGCGATATAAACGCCTAGTACGGTGTGCTTGCTTGAGACCAACTGTAGACTGACAACACCACAACTCAAACGCTATACGCGAATGTGTAAAACGTGACTCATCGTCCCCGCATACTGTTTACCGAGGCTTGAGTCATCGCTGTGGAAATAAACCTGCAGCTATAAGCGCTGCACAAAAACTACTAACCGAAACCGACCCATAAACCGTACTAGACTCCGCAGCGCTGGAACGCTTTGTTATCAAATGCCGACTCCATTAATACCTCCATTCCGCACGTGTCCCCCGTTGCTTTTATCGATTGTAGACTCTAACTTTATCAACATAGAGGTTATTTTATTAACTTGTGGAATAGTAACGTAAACTTTCGCGTTTGATTTCGACTTGCATTATGCTAGATTACGCTCGGCTAGGTCGAATTCCGTTTTGAGGTCGTTCGTGTGATACACCTATAGATACGTGGAACAATGGTTAGGTGCAGCAAGTACCCTAAATGATACTGGAATGCAGGCTTAGACTACGAAGCGTGGTTAATTAAAATAGATACGAACTAGATTAGAAATAGTTGCAGAGATTTCGAAACAGAACTACCAACTATCAATGTAAGTGAGCTTTTCATCTTGTTCAAATACTATTGCTGGTTTTCCTTTGTAAAGTTGAGTAGGTGTTATTACAAGCTAACGATGGATGCGATCAGTGAAAAAATATTGGTTATGTTAAGTAACAGTAATAGTGTCGATATCACTGTGAATACATTTGACATTTATTTATGCCGACCTTTTATGGTCGTCAAGCTTTTGCGTAACACTAAATAGAACACAGCAACAAATAAAAAAATGTTATCCCGTCCTGTGTGTCGTTTACCTACTTTAGATTTTGAGAAACGCAAAAGACATTCTAACCAACTTAACAATAAAATGGTACGTACTAACTAGGAGTAGATGCGCAAGAAGATTTTTATGATTATAATCAGCAAATTTGTATGAATTCACCAATGCCTTTCATAGAATTGGTGTCAGTGAAAAGTGAGTTTTTTTATGAGAGATAAAATCGACATATTATACTTATAAGATTTCTTAATACTGTCGTGTGATTAATACTTTTAAACACATTTGTTCAAATAAAGACTATTATTATTACTATACAATATGTGTACTACTACTAGTAATGAATGGTCAAATAGAAACTAATAATAACTATTTGACCATCTGTCAGTTCCATGTATATTTTATTTCCTTTAATTGTAAACCTTCTAGTTTTGTGTTAATTTACTTTGATAATAGTAAAATCGAGGTTAATTTAAAGAATACATTTAGTTAAGCTATTTAATATAAAAAGGTTTTTTAAGTTTTTTTTGCAGACCTTTTTTTAATGTTTGATTATAATTAATTGGTAGTGAAGTTAATAAAGGCAATACGTATGAAATGACTGCGTTGCTGGCAGCGATGATGATGGCCGAAAGCAAAGCTTAGCGCATGTTGGGGATTCTCTGCGGCATACAAAAAATGGTTCAGGCCATCACAGCGCGGTCAGCATTGCAGCCCTTAATGATCAAGCTGATATGCAGGCCGAGACCGATACTCGTTTTTATAGCGCGGATAACAAGGGCTGCAATGATGACCAAGCTTGAAAGCCGAGAGCGTAGTTAAGCTTAGCTCGAGGCCATCATAACGTGGCCAGCAGTGTAGTCATTGCGGAAAACGATTTTAATAGTGTTTTATTGAAACATTGCGAGTACTACTATACCCGGAGGTAGATAAGAGGTATTTAATGAAATGTCAAAAAAGGTCAAGTGCGGGCTTTTTATAAAAGTACGTACAAAGTTACAAAAACGTCATTTGTGTAATAGGACTATCTCCTCTCGATGGGCAATGCACTATTTTTCACCGAACTATGTTGGAAACAAAACTTGACAATAATGTATTTCCAAAGGAAACTGCTGGTGGCTAAAACTTACCAAAAATGGAATTCCATACAACTTTGCTGCGCCGCCATCCGAGTAGCGCGGAAAGGTTGACTTTGCTCAAAGAAGGTTGTCAAAATAATGACCATATTATAAGCATTTTTGAGTAAAAGTGCTGTATGAAATCGCATTGCGATTTTATATTTATGAATATAATAGCAAAATCAAAAGTTCAATAATAAAAAATATGAATGATCAACAAAAGAGTTGAAATTGTGGGGGCGTCGGATTGGAATGATGATCTAATGTGGAAGTTGAATGCTCTCTCTGATATTTGAGAAATCGGAAAGGTGACATCATAATGATGTTTCATAAAAAATCAGTCTTTGTTATTACTAAAAAAAGATTAAGTATTATTCAATAAATTATCACATATAGCGCACCCGGATCAATAAATTGGATCCTATATAAACGCACACAATGTCAAAACATTTTAAAATATTTTTAAGGAGAACTTATTCATAGGCTCTTTGTCATATACTGGTCGGGTAGGCGATTTTTTTGCATTTTGCTCTAAACGGAGAAAACGGGATTATTTTTCTATGGTAGAAGACACATATAATTAAGATAAGACTTATGGCAGATTGCTGTTCTTAAAAAGCGAATCATAAAGAGGTGTCGCACTAACAGTGCGATTTTCCCCTTCAAACTGCCCTAAAATTAATACTAACAGCCTTCAATTGGAGAAAAGGAAACAGTATTCTTCAAAAATACTAAAATTAATAAGATCCTTCAAAGTCGTAGGTAATTAATAAATATTATCGTCAGTGCAAGCTGAGTCAGATGTGGAAAATGCTACTATAAACATTTTGACCTCTTGTGATATCATGTCACGTAGAACTTACTTACCGGTAGGTAAGTACCGGTAGATAAGTAAGTTCTACGTGAATCTTTCCCACAGTACTCAAAATGAGTCAGTCTATGACGGTAACTAGATATTCGCCAATTAGCACCGGAAAATTAACCAGTATCTCTTTAACGATTTCTTTGTTTACAAGAAGTTGTTTATGATGACTCAGTAGTTAAGCAGAGAGAAAAATTAGAAGGTTTGGTAAAGTTATCTGGAGAATAAACAGTAAACATCACTGACGTAATAACTTGTTTATTTGGTAAATAAGATCGATTCGTGTCTTCACCGTTATTGCTTTTCTGTGCTTTATAATTGATTATACTTTTCTGGTATCATAATATTGTGTCATTGTTGTAGCTATTGTAAATTGGAACTTTTCCCTTTGAAATAGCTCTCGAAAAGAAAATGAGCATCCTTAAACCTTAGAATAATGACAACCTAGAACGAAAGTGCCCTAAAAAACGCACTGCCAAAATGGCTCAGTTTTCAGATTTTTATCATTCTTACATTACCTATAAGAACTAAAAAGTTTTAATTTCCCTACCTTTATGGAATTAGTAACTATTTTATTGGATTTTTACTATTAGGTAACGTATGAAGGATATAAATTTGAAAACAGCAATTTTGCCTTAGTAATTTTTTAGCTCAGTTTACATAAAAGGACTCGGCTTCTAGGTGTATTAAAATTTAAACATATCACAGGTATTCTAAATTTAAACATTTTAAAAAGGCGGCCGGACTATTTTGACCGTTGCTGCTCTTCTAATGATCTAGATTTCTGATTCCATATTTGAAAACTGACTCACCGCCATCCCCTGTTCCATTGTTGGAACGCATGTGGACGAAGTCACATGAAAATAATGACTCATTCGGGTGACAGGTGTCAGGTGTGAACTTTTGACGTTCACGCATATTATCTGCTGCCAGAGTGCGTGCGACAGACGGTGAATTTTCGACGCATCAAAACGCTTTGATATAAGGCGTGTGTAAAAATTGGAGATAAAAATATTTTATCGGCTTGCGTTATCGCTTCAAGGATACTTAATCTGGTTGTGGGGAGAATATTATTTTAAAGAATTGAATAAGTAATTGTACGAATTATGTATTATATATATTTTTGTATTTATTATGTAGATTGTAATTATTATATTTAACACTTAAAGCATTATATATTTTTTTATAAAATAGGAATTTCGCCTCAGTTTAAAAGGTAAAAAATAATCTTTTGTATGTTATCACAAAAAGAAACAAATATAAACAACATAGAATTATCTGTAAAGTTTGTAAAAAAATGAAATTTTACTATTGGTCTTGATTTATAAATTTTGTAAGCTCTACGTACAACGATTCTGTCTTAACCTTGATGTACTCAGAGTCGCAGAAGATAATTCACTAACGTAACCACTCGACCACGGAGGTTGGTGCAGCCGTTCCGACGCCTATGACGCATCACCACATTCGTACCAACATGGGGACGGATCAAACATAGGGTAGCCTATGACGAATCAGTCCCCAACTTAAACTTTATTCACTATCCTGTTAGTCACCCGCCGGAACTTGAATGAGAGGGTTAATGGGTCATGACCTTAAGGCGACTATATCCCTAAAGTGGCGCCGTCATCTTAATTAAAATTGCTCGCTAAGTACATAATTTATCGAAAATACACATATACAGATTGAAGCTAAGGTTCTATAGTTTATTTACAAACAATAATCTCAGTAAAATATAGTCAGTTGTAGTAGTAGCAGGCAAAAGTGCTTAAAGTGGTCACTTTTTGCTCTTTTGCCTGCTACTACTACAACTTTGAGGTATACAGGAGCCTTAACAGTAATAAGTCACAGTTTTTCTGCAAAGTAGATAATGACCCGCTTTATTAATCATCAATTACGTCATTTAGGTTAAAAGTCATTCGAAATTCCGATTAATAATTATTGTGCCAACGAGTCATTTGGATTTTTTGATCACTTGTTCAAGTTTAAGATAAGCTACTGTATTTGTGTGCGGTATTGTTTGTGTAAAATAATGATAATAATCACACAATCAAATAGATAATGGACGCCAAATGGCGGCTCTCTGCAAAGGAAACACTTCTGTATATTTACTCAAAAGTACTCGTAATGTGATCATTATTTTGATAACCTTCTTTGAGCAAAGTTATCCTTGCCGCGCTACTCGGATGGTGGCGCAGCATGGCCTTTATTTCAGCTTGTCCATCAAGGGCTGCAATGCTGACCGCGCTGTGGTGGCCTGGACCTGCGCTAAGCTCCGCTTTCGGTCATCATCATCGCTGCCAGCAACGCAGTAATTATAGACTGCGGCAGTAATGTACTATTATTTACTTATACACTTTTTTGAACTTCCAAGGTTTTCAATAAAACGTTTCTTTGTTTTAAAAATTCGTAGTCCAAAGTTAAATAAATAAATTGCATTCGTAGTCCAGAGTTAAATAAATAAGTGCATTGTCAATGAAAAGCTATAAAAATGTGGCGGAAATAATAAAAGTAAATAATCAAAATAACCATAATATTTTGCAATTATTGATTTAAATGTATATTAGATTGTAATAAACTTAAATTTACATCACTCAAAATGATTATATTCGGCCTTGTATACGAGTTACGAAAGTATTTTATGTCAAAACGAAAATAAAACGCCGACAGAGCAATCAACTATTTATAAATGTAACCGTCTGACTTATAATTTCGGTAAAATATGATTCACTGATTGATGATAAAAGAGGATACAGCTCAGCTAGTATACCTACATAGTAAGGGTAATTTTAAAATAAGCTTTATTTAAATAATTGGATTGATTACAAATAAATGATACGAAAATATTGTTCATGGAAGCAAGCCTTGTATCTAATAATGAATCTATGACAATAACTTCATACTTTCAAGTTATAGACAATATCACAAACTAAATTCTGAATAGTGGCTTAAATTTATTACAGTATCATTGTACAAACTTACCGAAATCTCAAACATAACTTAAGTAATATAATAATCAAGGGTACGTACAATGTTAATAATTTTATTTTCTATGTAATTTTGACATCAATTTGTATTTTTTAAATATTTGTATGTAATCATGATGTAATCTTTAAATTGACTCTTTATATTTTTCGCATGCATATTTATTCTGGTATAATCGTTTTATGACATGTAGGTACCTATTAACTTTTTATACCTAAATCTACGAATAAATTAATTGAATTTATATACCGAATGCAAAATTTTATATTGTGTAATATTCACAAATTACTTACACAATGACCATCAGCCATTTTTTATGTTCCCACTGCTGAGACACAGGCCTTTATTCCTTATGGGTGGCCCATAACCCACCAATTAACGTGCCTTCTGAAGCAAGGAGGAGCTCGAAATAATAAATTTTTGGTCACCCATCCCATTACTGACCCTTGCGAAAGTTGCATAACCCACTGCGCCATCGAGCTCCTCTTACTTATACAATAACCAAATTCTATATTGAAAACGGGCTCAACTTCCTGTTATTAGAATAAATAGTGTATTCCCATATAGCACGTTACTAAAACAGCATGAATGCGAACTTACGTCATCATGACGTAAATCGATAAGCTTTTACACTTTTATTCTTACGGCTTACACCTCATTCAGAGAATTCGGCCGTTATATTAAATGTTACACCCATTCAGCTTCTAAGGGAATGCCGCGGAAATGTGGTAGCAGAAAATAACCTAATTAAAATTACACTAAGCGAAATCGCTCACCATATGGTGAAATGTATTTTTTTCGCTCTGAACCAGAAGAGTTTGGAGCACCTTCCCAGACGCGAGAGGAAGGAGGTGGAATTCTTCATTGGATTCCACATAGCTGGATCTGATGGTTATGTCAGACTCGTACTGACTAAAACCCCTTGAGGTTGGTTTCGACCCAACAGCTATGACAAGCCTTTTTTTGTATGCCGAAGGCGGGGGGTTCGTATGTGGGACTCGCCAGGAGGGGACCGCAACATTCAACGTTGCGACTCCCTCCACGACTGCCTCCCGTGATCATACCCAGAACTGCTATGGCAAGCCTCGAAACCTCCATCAAAAGCAAAAAGTGATGAGTCCTTTCTGTATAGAGCCGTATCGTCAGCGAATAGAGCGAGCTCGCCACCATTGGTTGGTACTGGAAATTCATTGGTGTAAACAAGGTACAGCAATGGAGCGAGAACTGAGCCCTGTATCACGCCCGTTGTGATAAATCGGGGGGAGGAAAAAGTTCCTTCGGTTTAAATCGAAAAGTTCGATGATGAAGGAATGATGCTACCAGCCGGACCAACCGAATCGAAAGTTCTAGCCTGTACAGTAAAAGATTAGTCCGCTGTGCCAAACCTTATCGAAGGCTTTGTCTACATCGTAAGACTGCTGCAGTCTTATATTTGCGGGGGTAGAAACCGAACCGGACATGAATATTTGGCTCGGAAGCGAATTGGTGGGGGTTTATCAAGTCTTCACCGAATAAGTGCTCTCTCATATGCGCGAGTATACACTTTTCAAAAAGCTTGAGTATACACTTTTCGAGAACCCTAAAAACTACTAATAACCGACTTAGAGGCTTGAGTACAAGTTTTCAAATGTCCGAAATTTTTTAACAAGAACTCGGGTATTAGGTTAAACTAAACGTAAACACATAAGTTTAATACTGGTGCAACCGAAAATTTTAGAATTTAAGTGCACTCACACGTGTTCAGTCAAACCACAAATAACAAACTATATAATACTAACTTCTAAAGCTATGACAATAAGTTCTAGATTTAAAATCTTAACGCAAACTTATATTTAAGCCTCAGAACTCGAGCTTAAAAGAGCCAAAGGTCGTAAAACTCATATGTTTTTCCAATGAAACGGACTATGGAGTTTGCCTTATTATGCCAACTTTGCGAACATTACAACACAATACCAATGACACACCCCCGAGTGAATGACGCATTAAGATGACGCGTCCGAAAGGGATGGGAGCGTTTGACTCACTCCAGACCACCCTGACTCATTCACTCATTCCAACATCAAACTATTATATCAATCGACTATACAGGCTGTTACCAAATTAAACGATTTAATCTTACGACCCTGGACCTAATCTTCTTGGAGTGATTATGAAGATCTTTTCAAACTAATTTTATCCCTAAACCGTACTGAGTTTTGTCAAAAATTTAAAAAGATAAAGCAATGTAAAATATTGTCGTTGATATATGTTTACCATTCTTGAAAAAAAAAGTACCTAATATCAGTGATATTACAAGATACTAACTTGATATCTAGTAATATCATTGATAGTAGGTTTAGTATTACTAAAAACATATACATATCAGTGTCAAGGAGTGTTAATGTTATGGTCTGCATAGTGATTCGGTGGTGTGGGATATCTAAAAGGTAAGACGATGGGAATCTGCTTGTATGGAACCTTCGCCACTGATTTATATACAGCTAAACCACATAATACATAATAGTACAGTTACTGGTATATTCTTACTCTGTGCTTTTTAATTACAGATCTATTTATCAGATTATTTTGGATTTTTTATTTAATAGAACCCTAGATAAATACTGTCTTAATCCAAAATAAAATCACAAGCAGAGCTAAATATGCTCAAACTGCAAATCATTTTGGTATTACGTTTGTATGGGAAGCTCACGTCGTGGGGGTTCATTGGATCCCCAAAATATAGTATACACGAGTACATTTCACATTTTTGTGTCCAAAAGTAGACACAAAATAAAGAAGCGCTTACCTCAATGAAATAATTTTTTATAGCAACATTTTTTAGACGTTGTTACGAACTGTATATCCGATGAATAATAGTATGACATAGTTAACCATTGTGAACAGAGTAAAACAAATTAAGTCTAATGTTTAATTCTACGCGCGTTTGTAATTAATATTGATTATGATAATAAGTTTCAATCAGTGAGTCAGTCTGGATTCGAAACGTGACAAGACAATAAAGTTGTACCTATTGTATAATTAATAGAACTATCTAATCTATTATAAAGATTATACTATTGTGTTTTAATACATCGCTTCCCGGCAAGAAAGGCGTCACAATACAAAAATAGCTGTTTCGAGAAAATGTAACTTTTATAGTTTTTTGTACATATAAACGTCAATAACTTTTAAACTATAATAGTCAGGTTACTAAAATTTAATGTGCAAATAGCTTATTTATATGTTTATTAAAGAGCAATAAATTTAACAGCAAAATTGTTTTTTTTTTAAAGTAACTTTTAAGAAACTCTTAATTTGACGTATATTATGACTCTTTTTGTGATTAAAATTCCTATGGTTTCAAAAATAATACACATTTTATTGAATCAAATCACCATCACTTTTATTAAAATGCCTCCATATTATTAAAAATAACGAAAATATAAAGTAAACAAATTATAAACTTCTCATTAAAATAAAAATAAACATGAAAAACAAACTTCTTTCGAAGTTTTGGCCTAATTAGCAATCAGTCTTTGGCCGAAAACAATAATATAAAAATGTTATCTTAAATCTAACAGAAAATTATAAATTTTCTTAAACATACATCTAAATGCAATCATCACCATAACTTTTATTGACGAACTGTCTTTACATAAAATACTTTCATAAAGAAAAAATAACTAAATTAATACCTTCTCTACGTTTTTAAATAAAGAAAAAATTACAAAACAAACTTCTTTAAAGGTAACAATAATATTTTTTTATGTAAACTTAAAATTAACTATAAAAAGGGAAATTACTTACTTGAGAGACTTATAAAAAGATTCATAAAATTGGGGAATATGATTATTTTGTAATAAATCCAGTAGATCTTTCATTTTATTTTCTTTGAGTTTCGGTTTAGATCGATACGCGAGTTTGAGGGAAATTGAATTAAGATTTTTTTTTCGCGTTAAAACAGTTTCGGAGAACTGATCATCTTTATAAGAGGTTTTAAACAACAGCGTCGTAGGATTGTCCTGCAACAGTTTGAAAATCTTCACTTCAGAAATTTTAAAAGATTTTGCTGTAGTTAAGGCAAAATCCTCAGACAGACGCTTCAATGAATAAAAACTACTAGATGACATTTCTGTCACGATGTAGGGATTGCCTTTTTTCTTAGCGCATCTAATAGCTTCAACGTATTGACTGGGTACATAAATTGGACCTGACCTGAGTCTTCTTTGTATTTGCTTTTCTATAGTTGAATGGACAGAGTCAGCTTCATTTTGTGTATGTCCTGTAATTAGGTACTTATGTGTAATAGACTTTATTTTAGGGAATTTCAACAGCGCATAAACGTAAATAGAAATTATGAATCTATTTTTGTTCTGACCGCAACAATTGTCAGAGTAGAATATTAGATCTAAACCGGGTCCATCGTAATTACCCACACTATTTTCAATAAACTTGAACAAACAAGATCCGATTTCATCAGCTCCGCGGTTTGCTTCTCCTTCATGCCAATAGAAACAATCGGTTTTATCATTACCAATTTGAGACACAGTAAAGTTTAAGGTATTGAGTTTGGATTTGTAATAAAAAATAGAGGTATTGCCTCGTGGAAGTTGCAGGACTGCTTGCAAATCGTAAATTGCAATCATTTTATTTGGACCAGAGCTTTTTTTATCGGCGTCTTTTTCCAGTCGGGAAAGGTCCTTCTCTTCAATATGTTTAAAATACTGGACTTCTAAGTCTTTCTTCGAATCACCTTGGGCGTTCTCATAACGTACACAAAGTTCACATCTATCTTTTTTCGGCTTGAAGAAACTAATATTAAATTCACCATTAAAAATTCTTGAGTACAATGTTTCATTTGCATAGGGCACGTTATTAGAGTCGCACAAGGTTTTATAATCTCTATAAAGATCACTGAGCGACTTTCCGCCATCAATATATTCCCTTGACGAGTTTTTTCTTATGTAGTGAGATTCCATTCGTGGTATTGAATTGATATGATCTCTGACACTCTGGCGAATAGATTCTGAAACTTTGCTATGATTGTTGTGTTTTCCCCTCATATCTTGTTCAAGAAAACCATCTTTTGATTTTTCAATAACTGTTCTAATGATACGATCATTAATATCAAGTGTTGCCCTGAAAAAAGTTTTGCATACTCGAATGGACTCTTCATTAATTTGGAAATAAAAGCTATGGTTGAGTTTTCTTGGTTGAGTTTTACCGGTAAATCTAAACGCAGGATTAATTGCTTTCATGTTCTTATGAATAAAATTACGTTGAGCAGCCAGGTCTCCTAATTGCCAATAATTTTCAAATATTTTAGTTCTACTATCATTATTTATTTTTTGAGTACATTTTAATTTGCATTTTTCACCACACGGATGTTTTAAGCATCTCTCAGTTATTATTTTTTTTGACTTAGAACGAGAAATGTAAGATTTTCCGGTATTTCTTAATTTTTTTGCTTTATTTGACAACCATTCGTTCACACAAGATTTACGTTTTTTGGTAGATTTACGTACTGGACTCATAACTTGCTCAGGAACATTATTGTTAAGTACGTTACTTGCTTGGTTACATGGCAGAGATGATAGTACTGCATCATTAGAACTACAGCCAGCTTTAGGTGAACTAGAAATGGCATTGCTGCTGCTGATACTGCTGCTGCTGCTGCTACGACTGCTGTTGCTGCTACTGCTACTGCTGCTACTACTATTCGATGAGGAAGTCGATGAAGAGGAATCAGAAGATATGGACCGCTTGCTTTGTAGAATATCCTTAGAAGTAGGAGTCACAGCCAAATTCTCTGTTGCATCAATATTTACGTAAGGTTGGGTTTGATCCTCCTCTTCCCGCAATATTAGTGAATTCCGCTTAACACGCTTTCTTATAGTCGGCCGACCAACGCTACTGTCTGAGGTCGAACTCTTATATCCACCGTCAGTTTTAAAATTTGGGTCTTTTACACTGTCATCACTGTCTTCGAAATAAACATTTTCTTTATCTGATGCTGTATTTTCATCTAAAACAATGGGAGTAATTTGATTTATCAAACCTTAAAGTAAAAGTAAAATTTAAATATCAGTTAAAATTAATTAACAAACCTGTACAAAAAGGTTCTCTAATATCCGCAATAATGCTTGGACTTGTACATTGCTTTTGCATTATGTTCTGATCATTAGTTTCGCACTGCTTATTTTCACATTTTTGCGAAGTAGATGTATCGAGATCTGAAAAACAAAATAAATAAGTAAACCACTAGACGTTACATTACATTATACTATATATATACATAATACTATATATTTATTTAATTATATTACTATAATATAAACACTAACCTTGCATTATAACAATATCATCGTCTTTCATAGCATTTTGATTACCAATATTTTGTTCCTTATTTTTCTCGCTAGCCAGTTGTATTATTAATGCTGCCCGACTTTTATTATACATGTTGATCCTTAAAAAAATCACTGTTAGTAAAAAAATATAAAAATTAAAAAAGTCATCTAAGGTAAAGCACAATGACATCTATTTTTAAAAAAGACTAGAAAAATACGCAACGTTGTACTAAGTTATGATTGAGTTCAATTTCATACAGAAAAAAAGACCGAACACAACATAATCTCGTAATTATTATAAAAGTTTACTACAAAAATGACATTACATGTGATGCGTTTTTATAACATCCCTTAAAACGCGAATATAGATCAAAAACAGACAAAAAAAGAGACCCTTTACAGGTTATGTCTGTTTTTGAGTGATGTGGCAATATTTACAATGCTTTTTTCGTCAACAATACAGTCATAACACAGATTGTGTCGCTTTTTTCGTAAAAATTCTAATATTTAAACGTAAAACTTACCGATAAATAGTCACATCACACGTTAAAACGCTTTTCTGGCGACACAGTACACGTCTACTCTGTATTAACACAAATGTGACACTGTTCACGCCGGTAAATGGCGCGAAACAACTCCGTGAAAAAGAGAACTTAGTGCCATCTAGCGGTAACCATGCGCAACATAATAACGACACTTTTGCAGCCGAACAAATGAAATACGCGCTATTTAATGCTGTAATAATGTCATTTTGTACATAATATGTGTTGTGACACTTTTCTTGCCGGGAAGCGACATGTTTCTAAATTGATCGACCACCGTTAGATACTTACTTATGTAAGTAAAGTATAAATTTCTTCTTGTGAATAAAGTTATTAAATCGACCATTACTTATAAATTGTGTTCCAATAATTTCAGTTCAGATGAAAATTAGGAAATGAAATGTAATATCACTTTTTTCCGCCAATTTCAAGATGAGTAGCTAAAGCTTTTATGTTTTATTATTTATTTATTTATTATGTTACCAAAAACATAACAACTGAACAATATTTAACTATTGTATAGAGTTTAGACATTAAACAAGCGAGAGATGTGTGCGAGGAATGTGTGCGAGAGATGTGCGCGAGGGATGTGGACTATGGACGGCGAGCGAGAAACTGCTAACAGTCATTTTAGTGATTATGTTTATTGGTAGACGTGTTTATGGAAAACATGGATCAATAGAAAAAATGCGTGGATGCGTTTTGCTTTGCTTAAACTAAAAATATATTTTTTAAACTGAATTACTTGACTTCTGCGTAGTGCCCACTCGCATCTGAACACTCAAAAGAGCACGCTACACATCCTCGCATCGCTGATCTGCACACCGTTTCACAGCTTCGCCACACATCTTCGCACCGCTCATCTTCCTAGCACATCTCTGGTGGAAACACCCTCACCGTTTCACAGCTTCTCTACACATCATTGCTCCGCTCATCTTCCTAGCACATCTCTGGTGGAAACGCACCCTAACAAAACTGTCCTACCTCATTTTTTGTCGATATAAGTTAGGGGTGCCATGATTGACTTAAGCGTGTCAATATCTATATTTTACACTAACTCACGTATAGTTATATTTAACGATTAGTATGAATGAAACTCATATGAACATTTTCATAAGTCTGGCTATTTTACGACTTTACTTTTTCAGTGATTAATTATCGTTTACGAGACATCACAACAAACCATTATGTGACTAAGACGCAGCCAAACCAGCATGTTCCATTCAGCAACACAACGACCTTTCAAGAACGAAGCTTGGGAAAGAATGAGTCACTAAGTCATTCAACTTTTAAGTTCTTATAAAAGAAGTGCTAGTAAATAATTTTTTTAGGCGTCAATGTGATCACCATCTTATTTTTATTTTTGTACTAGCAGTACAATCTAGTCTGTATTCGGTGAACATTTTAGTGCATGTATTGGAGTGCAAAGAGCGTCACTAAACAAAAGACGATCGTAATTATTACAACAACTTGAAAAAGTAAAAAAACTTCAACCGAACTGAGAACCTCTTCCTTTTTTTTAAAGTCGGTTAATAAAAAGAAATGTCGGTTCTACGGAGGTTGTATGCCTTGCTGGTATACAACCTGCGTTGGTTTGATTCTAGCCGAATATGGTACATAGGGACCATTAAACTGATCAACTTTTACTACGGGCCAACTTTGAAATCGCGAAATAAAATATCAGCTGTTTCATACAAAACTAGGCAAGCGCAGCAGTGCCACGTACATATAAATTGATTTAGGAGTAGTTTACCAACTTTCATTTTTAATATATTATTTAAGTATCTTTGTTAGGCCAAGAGTCTTTGCGGGTGTACACAGAATAAAAAAGAAACAAATCATCTTTAAACACATTTATATGTCCAATAATCAAGTAGACGGCAAAAAAAGTAAACAATATTATTTAAAATCACATAAGTGGCGCTGACGTCAAAGTAAGGTAGCTAAAGTACAGATGTATGGAAATCGGAGACTCGCTGTCATTGTTTCTATTATATACTACTTAGTAAGTGCATGTGCCCGATATAATATAAAAATGTTAATGTCTTGTTCTGTTCTGTTCCATTCTCCCAATAAATAAAACATGTTTTAAATTGCTTCTACCGGTTCAACACTAAGAACGTAGTGACGTCATTTCACACGTACTAATTCGGTCAGTCGCACACATGACCGAGGTATCTTTTTAACTTAAGTGACTCATAACCATGAGGACTGTTTTTTGAATTAAGTTGTGTTTATTAAAGTGATAGGTAAAATTTTATGATAATACAATTATCACTAGAACACGGATATAAAGAGTTATTTAATAACCTTGTTTGGATTACTAACATCATAAACAACAAAGTTTGTTCTACGACTTTCGGAAAAAGACAAAAAAACCATTCAACTTTTCATACAAAACTCGATCAGCTGTTCGGACATTTGTATGGAAAGTATTTTTTTTGTCTGTTTTTGGAGAAGTCATAGAACAAATGTACACTTCTAAGACTTTCGCACGTACAGTTAATTAGAAATAAAACGCTTTTTACGGAATAAAGCGTCTATTACGCGCATTACTCGTTACAAGGTCTCCCGCTTAGGGTTTGCGAACCGACAGCGTAGCTTTTCTTTGACATTCACAAGTGCTTGTAACAGCCTAGACTTAATAAATGAGTTTTGAATTTTGAATTTATTACGTTGACAGACTGTCAGCACCACATCACTATGTGGTGCTGGAGGAGATGTGGTATAGTACTTACTTACATCAGTTTATTTAAATCGAGGAAAAAATATATTTCTTTAATATTTTAGATGATAAAATTTTATCATTGTGCACGCAAAATGTACGCAAAGTTTATCTATAAATATTCCTTTCGTTTTGCGATTTTATCTGTAAGCTTTTCAAACTAAAGACGTTAAATTAAAAACCGAATAAAGTTTTTCAAAATTACTAAAACAAAGAACTATTTTCACAGCTGCTCCAAAATGGTGTCACGCATCCGAGGTGAGGGAACTTTTACTGCAGTAACTTCAAGTAAGATAACAAGTAGACAATTAGTAGATTAATTAAATTAAAATTAACTATTTAGTCAATTTACTTTGACAAGGTTCCATCCTATTCTCATCGCGCGCGGATTATAACAGATATTGTCGTTTCATCTGTAGTTACAAAATGTTGTTCTGCCATTGTGTAATTATGTCTTATAAGATAAAATAAAATTAAACACAAGGTTGATGATAGCAAATATACAAATTAACTTTTATTATCATTATTGACATTTAGGTACATATAACCGTGATATCCGTGACTAACGTCGAACAGTATGAGAACATAATCTGATAAGATTCGATAATAATGATTCACAATGACGATCAATATCTCACTCATGATAAGGGTAACAATTCAGGTAACACTTCAGTGATAGTGTCATCCTATCACTAATCAAAGAGATTAATATTTTGTGCAATAGGGATCAAAGAAAATAATAGTAAGGTCATAGTGTAAAGAAATCTAGTAGTGGTTACTATCCGATGAGAATGCGCAATGCTGACGCGTCGCGGTAAGTGAGGCAACCACTGCGTGCTGTCTCGATGTCGGCCTCTCAGCTTGTCGTCGCGACCGTGCAATGCAGCGCTTTTCCCGCAACGTGAAATAATTTGGAGGGACACCCCGCAGGCAACGCCGGCAGAGGGGCGTGTCCCGCGCGTCCCGCGTACCCCCTTCGATAGACCTGTCGCGACCGCTGAGAGTAGGTAACTCTACTATACTATTCTTTACATCACACTGATACTATTCTTTACATCATACTGCTCGGTAACTAGGATTTACTAGCATGGTAAGAGGCTGTGTAAGTTAGCATGTGCAACACTGTACATTGTTTAGAATTTAGATAGAACGTTCCATTTTCAAATCATTAATGCTTTAATTGTAAAGTACACTTTACCATTCAAGCTATGTAAAACTCCTTGGTGAACCAATCTCTTTTCTTATAAAACGATGAAACTTTTTATTGAAAAAAAAACAACGAATTTTTTATTTTCTTTCTAATAAAAATTTCAATTTGTCGTACCAATATAAATGTTTTATTTATCTCGCATGAATGATGTAAAATAGAATGGTTACCACGGTTGTAAGTAGCTACGAGGGGAGGTCCAAAAGTTCGTGGAATGGAGGGGATGGAGTGGGGATAGGGGCGTTTGCTTAGTGTCATACTAATTGCGGACTCATCATTAGTATATAAGTTGAGTTTCAGCCTAATTGCGTCATTCGTTTACGAATACTCGCCTGCTAAACAAGTCAATCCGGAAGAACACTGAAACTATGGAGAAAATTGAACACCGTGCTGTAATAAAATTCCTTACCAAGCAAGGAAAGACAGCTCAAACCATTTTGAATGAAATGGGAACCGTTTACGGGGACCAGTGCCCTAGTAAATCAATGATTTACAAGTGGCATGGTCTTTTTAAACATGGTCGGGAGTCGATTGAAGACGACCCTCGCTCAGGAAGGCCAGTTGAGGCCACCACATCAAACCTCATCGAAAAAGTGGAAAAAATTGTACTGGAAGATACCCGTTTGAAGAAAAAACAGTTATCGGCATTAGTTGGAGTATCAGATACCACCATATTGCGAATCCTACATGACCATCTGGGTATGACAAAAGTCAGTGCAAGATGGGTACCGAGAATGCTCACGCCGCTTCAGAAACAGCAACTTCACAAGAGCAGAGTTGCAATGGCTGCTCTGCACACACATGGCTTCGAATCGCTAGTCCACCTACCCTACAGTCCAGATCTGGCCCCAAGTAATTTTTATTTGTTCCCCAATTTAAAAAAGACCTAAGGGGAAGGAAATTTTCCGACGACAATGAAGTAAAGGAGGCAATTTTGACTCATTATGAGGCAAAAGATAAAAAAAATTTTTACGCCGATTTAGAAAAATTAATTCACAGAT
Source organism: Catoptria pinella (assembly GCA_963556745.1). Lineage (NCBI taxonomy): Eukaryota > Metazoa > Arthropoda > Insecta > Lepidoptera > Crambidae > Catoptria > Catoptria pinella. The sequence continues at coordinate 10,262,170 of OY750774.1, read as the reverse complement.
CTAATAAATGTAATCAACTTCAGGGTGATTATATTGAAAAGGAAAAATAGATTTGTTGTTTCATTTTATTTTAAACCCTTCTATTCCACGAACTTTTGGACCTCCCCTCGTATAGCTATTACACCCTCGAACTACTAGCGGCCTTTGCGAGCTGCGCTCGCACGGGCGCCAAATTGGATCTTGTTCTGTAATAGCTCGCTTACTTCCCTTGTGTAACAAACTACTATTACGCTATAGCACAGAATACATAATAGTACAAGTGCTATGGTAAGATCAAACTATTTTTACTAACGCAAACATGCAAAAAATTATGTATTTTTTTAGGTCATTGTTATTTTAAGCAATAGATTATCTACTTGTTTTTATGGTTTTTACGCTATGGTATTGTTATGGTGTAACAAAATGACGAGTATTCGCGGCAGTGTGATATTTATTTTATGACAAAGCTCCATGTGTCAAAACATAATAATAATTATAGGTCTTGTATAGTACTTACTTTAGGGGCAGAAATCTCATGGAAGGAGCTTGGACGCGGTGCAGGCCCAGCCGCTACGCAATCTACTGGCACACTGTAGTCAGCGCAAAGGGCAGCCTGAAATTAAAAAACCACATTAGTATATTTGCAAACCTTTTTAAAATATGCAACAATAACATGTGTAAGGCAACCTTTTTAAAGGCTGAACAGAGTGAGTGTGTGTATGAAGTAGGTATACAAATCTGACTACTGCGCCACTTTGGCTCTTTTTTTTGCCTCACTTTACATACAAAGACACGGCTTCTGTTATTATTCTAAGATTCTTGTAAACTAAGAAATAATCAATTTAAATAAAAAAGTTGATAAATTAAGAAATAATCGAAAAAAGTGACTCAGGAAACCTTAACCTTGGGAAAGGTCTATCTTTTCTCATAATAGCTCATCATGATTAGTTGCCACCTTTTTTGGACTAATAAAGTAAGTTGGTTGCTAAACGGTAGAAAAAAGTACATTATATGGAAATAAAGTATTATTTTTACCTTTAAAAACATACTTTTTATTACTTTTGGCAATTTCCTAGAGAAATAACAAGCCATGTGAAATAAAGTATTTTCACGTACTTTATTTTCCATGTAAAGTATAGAGTACAATCACCCCGAAATAAAGTATAATAAATGCTTTATTATAAAGTACGGGTGGCAACCCTGATCACATCAGCCGCACGACACCCACTGCTGATAGGCATTTCATACAAAACAACATTCCCGGTTACTTTAAAAAACAAAGATCAATCGATTATTCGATCAAAAGAGGTTTCGCTAATTAGATCTTGTCATTTCAAGCATTTTTATCAAACAGGTAAGTGCTGACCTTCATCTCGCTTTTGTTAAGATAAGGCAAGGTGAGAAGCGCACTTAACCCGGGAAACTCAACCACTAAGGATCTGTCTATCTTACCTATAGTTAAAAACACAACGGTAGTGCTAGCATTGTTGTTATGACAACAAATTAGATAAAAAAAACCCATACAACCTTTGAGTATTTCAGACGATTTTGACAAAAAAAATCCAGCGAAGAGTTGTTTCCCGCAACTGGGAAAATGATTTTTTTTTCATCTTATGTGTATTAGTTTAGGGTATGGCGGGACGGACATGACGTGACGTTAAAGTCCCTAAATAAAATTAGAATAAAAAAAAATCTTATGTGTATCCTGGTATTAAAGGCCAGTATATTCAAAATTAATCTATTTTTGATTCAAAGGTAAACAATCAAATGTTTTTTATTTTGAGCAGACTAAAATATGTGTTGTAGTTTCATAAACTATATTGATTATTTAACGGGTAAAAACACGATATTCGTATCTTCACTCGACTATAAAAATTATGCAAAACAAAGAAAGAATTGATTATTTTTATATTTTTTGGATAATACATAAAGTTTATTAGAAAAATAGGTAATGACATAAGAATATTCAACGGTTACTTTGTCAAAAAGTGACTTTATGCTTAAAATAACAACAAAAACATTGAAAAAATTAAAAAGGGAGGATATTTTTATTACTCTTCACCCATATCGAATAAGACAGAGACAGAGTTTTTCGAATATACTGGCCTTAAGTTATCTGCGACGATAATTCTTAAGAAAACTGAAACAATAAACACTAAACTTTTGTTTTAGAAAACGCCAGCAGCAAACTGCTGTAAATAGCGAGCTGAACAAATAAATTAACGCCATCAATATTGGCGCAGACCGTCTGCCCAACAAGAAATCTATTACCTCACATAAACAGAAAACAAATAAATCGAATCAACTAAATGCCAATAGAGGGAAAGGCATGTGAAGGGTTTTCGAAGTTATCTTACATTTCATTTCGTATAAACTACACATAAATATACAATACAGCTGTGAATAGGTAAATATTTGACGACCTCCGTGGTCGAGCGGCTTTGTACACCGGTTTTCAAGGTGTCGCCATCTCTGAGGTCCCGGGTTCGATCTTTTCTATATTGGCTCAGGTCTGGGTGTGTGTGATACCACCGTTGTCTCTGACTTCCATAACACAAGTGCTTTAGCTACTTACTTTGGAATCGGAGTAATGTATGTGATGTTGTCAAATATAAAAAAAAAAGTTAAAAGCAGGGAAAATGTTTATGTATTCACATAAGTATTACGAAATCATTATAACATCTGAAAAGAAAAAAATATATACACAAAATATTCATAAAAGCTATAAATATCTTACATCAACTTCTGTATTTCAAATGTAAAAAAATCTATTTCAGAAAGATTTTTACTTAAACAATGAACAAAAGAATTGCACAATATTTTTAAGTCCTTTGGTAGAAACGACATCCAATACTTCTGTAGCACCCCTAGAAATCCTGCTCCTCATTTGCAAGGAGTTCAAATTAATAGGATGCAATTATCTTTTTTGTTTTGCACCGAAATGAAATCGTCTTCCGTCATTAATTATAAGCCGTCGGCAAGTTTAATTGTTGTAACAATCTTTAACAATACATTTGCGAAACTGTGAACGTTAACTTTGATAAACGCCTAATTAACAATGTTCAAGTTTTCTTGGAGAATAGTTTGAGAATTTCAATTTTGTTCGTGGAAAGGTTTTTAGCTGTTGTGTAACAAACTTCTACAGAATGCTTTTGGGTAATGCTATGTTCAGCATCTTTTAGAAATAGCGCGAATTCGGTTATTACATAAAATTGCGAAAAGCATGTAGCTGTCACATTTCCAATCATCTCTCTCTCTCTTTTACTTTAGTTCAACATCCCTTACAAGAAATATAGATTCCATAAGAAGCAGCTTCAAGTCGGTTTGTTTATTTTTTTATTTCATTACATAATAATCTAGAATTTTGAGATCCAGTGTAGACACGGTTATTTGACTGCTTTGGAGATGCTGTGCAAATGAAATCTAAGCTCATGGCGGATTCAAAAAGCAGCTTTTAAAATTAGAATACCTTTTATCCATAGCGGATGTACAACAGAAAAAAACATCAAATATTTATGGAGATATTTCCAATATTCCTGATAAACTACATTTTCATATAACAGCAGAGGTCGTTAGTGGACTTCGAAGGCTTTTATGGCGACGGCACATAGTTTTCCTATAGAGTTATGCAGACAGTCTGAAGATGACGCCTCAGATATTGGCGTCTGGCGATTTCATAGAAAACCTCAATGTTTAATATGCTGAAGCTTTTATTATAAAACCTTGTACGTACGGGTATTTTATGTATGAGTATTTGTATTTCGTTGAAAAACCATAAGTACAAATTCTATCTTAGCATGGTCTCAGCCAATATCTGAACTTTTAATAATTTTAATTAAGCAAAATCCTATTCATCGAGCTGCCAATTTAAATGCGAAGGTTTTGATTTATTCTGATTCGAAAATAGACGTATTGCACGTTTTTTTATAGTGCGTTTCCACTAGTTAAAAAAACAAGGTTGTCAACATTGTCTCGAAGCAGAGTCAGAAAGATATTGAGAACACAAATCTGTCAAAAATATTTATAGTAGAGAAGTTGACTTAAGGCTTCGGCGAACCGAGAGCTTTATACAAACGTAACACCAAAATGATTTACAATTTGAGCATAATTAACTCTTCTTGTGATGTTATTCGAATTAAGACAGTATTTGTCTAGGTTTATATTAAATAAAAAAATCCAAAATGCTAAACCAAATAAAAATTAACGCGATTTACAGTTTTGTATGAAAAAATGTAATTAGCATTTTATTCGAATTGGGTTAGTATTTTGGAATTTTTATTTAATAGAAACCTAGACAAGTACTGTCTTAATCTGAATAACGTCACAAGAATAGTTAATTATGCTCAGATTGCAAATCATTATGGTATTACGTTTGTATGGGAAGCTTTCGGTTCGCCGGACTCTTAATATGTCAAGGCAGAGGAAATGCACGGTTAAAGATCCAAGGGGCCTTACACTTTATCGGCCTTACCACAAACGATTTTAAAACACTGTTTAGGTTAGATACTGTTTTAATGTGATGCCGTCTCTTTCAAACAATATTGTCAAAAAAGTGACAGCATCATATTTAAACAGTGTCTAAGTCAAACACTTGTTAACCAGTGTTTGAAAATCTTTTGTAGTAAGGCCGTTCAATTCTTGATACTTATCTTCACGAATTGTTAAGCAAAATGGTTTTGACAGACAGGCGGACAATGAAGTGATACTATATATTAAGGTTTCGTTTCTTCTACTTTTTACCCTAAAAGTAAAATAAAAAATGCGCTTTATTTCCAACCCATAAAGCACCATAATAAATTAACTACGAATCTTAAAAACTTAGCAACAAAACGAAACTTTCCGTGGACCATTCTTCAAAACTAAGGAAAACTTTGTCCAAAACCACGCTCAATTGCCCCCTCCATCCCCCACCACAGTCACCGCCCCACCAATCAGATTATCATAAAGACGCAGACCAGTGAAGCAGGCAGATAAAATTATAGATGACAAAGGGGCTATTAGACCTCCGTAGAAGCTAATTATTTTATCTGTGTCCACCTTCCGTGACTTACGAAGGGCAGCATCAGATATGCGCCCTAATAATGAAAAGGGATTCATTACAGACATTTCCGCAATATCCCTTAGTCAAAAACATTGAAAATCTGAAATGAATTTGATTATGATTCTAAATTTTACTTGTCGTCCGAACATAGATACAGGAATATTATAAGTACTTCTTTACGTACCATATTTCCCGAATTTCATAATTAATGCTGGTTTTTTTGAGCTATAAACAAAAAAATCCTTAACTTCTAATTTTATATCCTTAAGAATTTCAACAATCGTGATTATCCCATAGCGTTTTAAACAAGACAATTTATAACAGTCCCTCTGCACTTAAAGTAGGAGTGGTTCCCTTTTGACCCTTCAAGTTCCTATCAGGCCTACAGTTAATTTATGAACACCGGTTTTAAGACTAATGGTGTGAAATGAATGATAACGACCTACGCTGACTCTGATTTCAATGATCACTTATACTTAATTGATGTCGCCACTTCAAATCTAAAATGGTATTCCATAATTATTTATGTGAACAGAATTGTAACTCATTGTCTTTTAAAAAGAACTGATACTGTTACTTACTGGTTTTGAAAATGAACTTTGTACATACTTAAAAAGAAATTTAGTCCACTGGATGGATTTTCATTATCATCTTTTATTACTTAAACTTTTAGTAATGTCTATTATCACAGAAAACTTAATAGTGTATCCGATAGACTCTATCGTGTCTTAGTTATATATTTGAATGATTTACTTACTAACTACTTAAAAAACAAGTTTTAATTATCTTTGTCCTGGAATTAATGGGTATCATAATGTTTATCTATTAGGTTTACTACCTAATATATAAACATTTCTCGTGGAATTTACATAGCACGCACCATGTTCGCCATAAATTCTGAATCAAAATGCCTAAGATGGCTTACATACAGCCATGCCAGACGGGCGTCGTAATCCGAAACACGCAGTAACTCATGTCCACTCACCAAATGATGCCATGTTAGAGGATTTGCTAACAACGACCACAGTAGACATTGAAAACAGTAACTTGAATTTAAAATAGACCGAAATGCATGGAAATGATGTGACACAATAACTTGGTAGTAAGTACTTTGTTGTTTATAACCTGTTGTATGTATTGTATTTGGTAACAATATATTTAAGTTTGTAAATATCGTTACGTATTTCTGTTAAAGCTGATAAGTTTCTTGCGCCTGTTCTTCTTGTCAGTTTTAAAAGTCTGAAATGGGTGGTAGAAAAATATAGACGATTCAAAAGCGCTTAATTACTAAGTTTATTTGAATAAAGCAATTTTTTACTTTTTACTTTACTAAATGATCGTGGGTATTTCGTACTTTATTTCATCACAGGAAAGATTTAAGTTGAGTTCAAATCATTACATTTTAAGATTTTGTAACTTTGTTGCAATCAACTCTGACAGAAATCGCAGTTACATTGCTGCTTTAGTAAGAACCAATGTGATAACTATCTTACTTAAAGCAGCAATGGAACTGCGGTTTCAATCAAGAATTGTTAGCAACAGAGTTACGTAATCAGGGGGCAGGTAGCAAGTTTTTTGTGATTCTTTTTTATCTTTATTTTATTTATTTATTTTTGCATGTAAGATCAAATGATTATGCAAGAAACTAAAGCTTAAAACCACTAACGTTTGTTAAGCTAACTTAAAATATCTTAGTTAAGTTATTGAACCCAAGTACTTGTAGATATGCGAAACCGTAATATTTCAGTATAACACTGCAGAGCAGCTTACCATTCTATTAATAAGTATCATAATATCATAGTAGACATAGTAATACGTTTTATGAACTTGCAAACCATGTCCGAGGTCCAAGTTGCTATAGCTCTACAGTTAAATTCTGCCACAGATGCTCGGAATGTTCTAGATACTCGTAGTACGCTTGTGCAGTATAGTGAACGAGGGGTTTGATTGCTTATTGCCTGATAAATGGATTGGTTCTAGGTTTTATCACCCAAAATCTTAAATGTAATTTTCACTAATTAATAACATGTTAAATTGGTGATTGAAAATGTAACATTTCATTTCATTTTGATTTTAGTTACTACAAGCTAGTAGTAGTTAGCTAGTAATATGAAACCCACACTACTTATGTAATGTTCTCTTTATATCCTTAACAAATAGTAAAGACATTTTTATATTTATATGTCCTGCATAGGCAGCAGGACCAGGGGCCCAATCACGCTAATTTTCAACGATAAAACCAAAAATAAACGGTACCGTTACAGTTTCGTTGACAGAAAAATAATTGCTTTAGTTTTGACCGCCTCTGTGGTCTAGTGGTTCGCCTACCGTGTAAGACGCAGGGGTCCCGGGTTCGATTGATCGATTGGTTTGGTTGGTGGTAGGGTTTTTTCAAGTCCGCCTGGCTAGCTACATCTCCCCTAAGTCTGACGCCATAACAACAATTTTAAAATTTAAAATTGTTGTTATGGCGCTATGCCTAGGGAGACTAGGATGCCAATCTTGGACAATTTAATGAGAATTCTAATACTTACAATTTTAGGTAAATATAATCTAAAGTCAACGTAACGGCACAGTCTAACAACCTTTTTACGCTGTGGTAACTGTTATGGTTTTATCGAACAGAATTAGCGCGATTGGGCCCCAGATAGCTGAAATACTAGACAGTCTGAAATTTAATTAACTGCCCCATGCACGAAGCCCCTCAACAGTTTGATGTAAAGGTTTCAATAACAAAGGATGTGGTTTGATCCCTGATTGTGATAACATTGTTATTTTACGACTTCAGTACGAAATGGTGTTTTGAAGTCGAAATACTATGTGACTATATCTAGTCTTTTATTGATGTTTGTACTGTTAAATTATAACAAAGTATTTAGTATGTACTAATAGTATTGGGATTCGAACTATTTGAATCAATTTATTTTGTCTGTCAATTTTCGCTAAAATTATAAATTTTAATGCAAAAGTTTGTGAGTGAGCGTGTGTGTTTGTTACCTCTTCACGCCTAAACAGCTGGATGGATTTGGATGAAATTCGGGACAAAGATAGTTTGTAACCTGGATTAAAACATAGAATACTTTTTATTCTGGTCAAAGGTTCCCTAGGGTACACGCGGAAAAATCAAATAAAATAAAGCAAATTAGGTACATTAACAAGAACAGATAATCGTGGTAAAAAAGCTTTTGAAAAATGTTAGTTAGAAAAACAGCTTTAAAAATGAATTATTACAACTCTAATGAAATAACTAAATTACCTTCTCTTGGCATTATTAATAGGTGTTTGAATCATAGGAAATTTTATAACAATTATGAGAAAATAAAGCACTGTTTTCAATCAATCAAAAACGCGCAAAGTTCTTTGCATTAAACAGCAAACCTTTTTTGCCTTAATATCGGTATCAGACGAAGGTATAAAATTTTACGATACCCTTAAAGAGAAATTGATTTTCCGGTAGGTAAAATCGTTATGTTGGAAAAAAAAATTGCTGTGAATTATTGGAATCCTACTAATATTATAAATTTAAAGGTTTGGATGTTTAGATGTTTTTTACTCAATCACGCAGAAACGGCAGAACGGATTTGTATGGAATTCGGCAAACAGATAGTTTATAGCCTGGCAGTATAGTATGAGTTAGTTTTTCTAATAATAACACCACTAGTATAGTGACTGCGACTTATATAACTATACATAGTGCCACTACTGAAGCAAATCACGCGCAATGTTGTCGTGTGATGTTGGGAAACGTCTCGGTACATCACACGGCATTTCTAGCGAAACAGCCGCGGATTAATCCCCTAATGAGTACGAGGCTTTATCCCCACCGCATCGAAACCGCAGCTACAGCCCAAAACAGCGTTATCTCATTTAATTACCTGATTTGGCGATCATGATTCGATAATGGATCAAATGGATTTGTCCTGTTACTAGATATTTACATCGCACTCAATAATTCAATTTGTCCATCGGTTGATTGTCAAAGACTCGTTAGTTATAGTACGACTGATTTATAATTAATGAAATTGTCTGCGTTTAAACCGATATATTATTGTGACTGAGAAGAAACTGAGGAACGTATCGCGGTGCCACTTCTATTTATATTGATATCATAGCACTTCTTCATCATTTATACACTTTTTAAACATCACGTCAAGTCTGCATCGAAAAGTACAATGAACTTATTTCGTGTCATCAAGGCGATATTTTTACAAAAACATCTTCCCCAAATAAAGATATCAACAACACAAAAGATCTCTTTAAATGGATATGCGCATGTTTTATTCACGAGTTAACACGTAAAAGCCTAAAGGGTAACAAGTAGGAACAACTTTAATTTCCGGCAAATTAACATTTCGCTACTCGGACCGACACAGGAAGAGAACGTGCCCTTTAAAATAAACGTACCCTTTGGTTCGGAAACTGATTAATGGCGAATTATCACTTCTGTGAACAATATTTAATGTTTGAATGTAGCGTTTATTTTAGTCTTGATTAAGATTGGAACTTGTCCTGATTTTTGAGGTAAAGTTTCTACACTACACTACACACACAAAGAAATTAGGGTAACGATTAGATAATTACAACAAAGTTAACCCATGAATCACCTACATGATTGTTTTCAACTTTTTATTTATTTATTAGATTGTGAACTAAATTAGGAGCTCGGTGACGCGGCGACTGCGGAGGTTAAGCTATTTTCGCAAGGGTCGGTCATGGGATGGGTGACCAAAAATTTATTATCTCGAGCTCCTCCGTGCTTCGGAAGGCACGTTAAGCCGGTCCCGGCTGCATTTGCAGTCGTTAACACCCACCAATCCGCATTAGGCCCGCGTGGTGGGTATCCTCCTTATCCACCCAAGGAAGGGTTATGCCCCAACAGTGGGCACATTAAAAATGGCTGATGGTCAAACTAAATTAACTTAAAAATTATAGTTATGAATACATTTAAAGTTAAAGATAATTATATTACTAACCACTGTGTAATAATATTATCTTCATTGCGCTATGCTACTACCACGTCCTATGTAGGTACTCTTAGAACTGTATCTCACTTTTTGAAATATTTTAAATGGTGTAAGAATACTTGATGTATTCTGTGTTTGAACTTAAAGTTAAAATCTTAGATTTATTTTGTAGAATGTTAGGTACTCAATTTAACAGTAAATAATGCTGAGCATTTCAGAATTGAATTAGATCAGCTGGTGCTGAATTAATCGAACTAAATCGTGCATTCTGGTGTCCCTACACCGCAGACCGCATTCAATGGGGCTCAGATCTAACCTCGAGCATTGACCGGAAATAAGAGAGAGCATAATATACTCTATCTCTGCTCTACCTAACTTTACTAACCTACGAAATTATTGGACAATTGTAGATAAAATTAGTAGACCTGAAATAATAGTTTATTGAGCTTAGAAAAGTACTATCAATGATTATTTATATACAAGGTGTTACAAAAGTACCCCTAATGCCGAATATGGTAGATAGGGACCATCAAACTGAACAACTTTTACTATGGGACCAACTCTGAAATCGCGAAAACAAAATCAGCTGTTTCATACATTTTGATATTTTCGTAATAAATTTTTGTATGAAACAGCTGATTTTTTTTTCGCGATTTCAGAGTTGGTCCCATAGTAAAAGTTATTCAGTTTGATGGTCCCTATCTACCATATTCGGCATTAGGGGTACTTTTGTAACACCTTGTATTACATAAGCGGTCAAGTATTCTTATTTGTTTTCTCTACAAATAATCAAAATGCCGTAACGCTATACGGCAATAATTAACTTGACACTTGAAATCGCTCATGTTAAAATTAAATAAAGACGATAAAATCTAAACAAAATTAAAAAAAATACCTTTGAAAAAGCTTTAGCAATAATTCTGAAATAATGGCATTTAACAAAAATAAAGTACTAAATAGATTGTAATCAAAAAATTTGCATTCAGAACACAAGTAATGAAGCTGACATGGAAAGAACTCTTTTGTGCGACATCGAATATTCCGAAGTCCCGGCCGCAACCGCATCCCTCCCTAACCTCAGACATCGTCCAGGATACGGGGAACGCATGGAATCCAAGAACCGTTTTAATTTTGCTACTGTTGGGGTCAGAATAGACTCGAGTGCAGTAAAGGGTTGGACGCTCAGTAACTGTGAATAGGTATTGACAAGCGATTGTCGAGTTTTTAATTGGAGCTTCCTTTGTTTCAAATAAGGAAATAGTAATTGCTTTAGTGTATACTATTTTTGAAATACAAATTGTATTAAAAACTTCGTTATGTTGATTTATCGATATCGAAAAGTCTGTAAGTACTTATGTTTACTTGTAAAAATATATAAATAAATAAATTCTAGACTAAATCACAAACATTGCTCTGATTTCAAAGTAAGTAGCTAAAGGACTTGTGTTATGGAAATCAGAGACATCGGTGGAACTACAAACACCCAGACCTGAGCCAATAGAAAAGTTCATTTTCTATTTAAACTATGACGATGACCTAGCTGGAGATTGAACCCAGGACCTCAGAGATAGCTATCTTGAAAACCGGTGTACAATCAACTCGACCACGGAGGTCGTCAAAAAATATATGAAAAAATATTCTGAATCCCGCTATAATTTTTCAAATGTAAAATTTTGACATTTTAATCACGAATTAATGGCATGTATTCGTAAATAAAATTACACTTTTACTATACCTTTGTATTAAAGGGCAAAGAAACAGCTGAATAATCAAAAATGTATACGATCCAATAATTCAAAGTATGACAGTAACCATTTTCCAATCGTCCCAACTCAGATTTGATCGCAACTAATTTCAGATGGAAATGCTAGACCTTCGGCGACCGCTGAGTACATGGAATTCCCAAATGGCCCCAAGGAATCGGACCAAGATCTGCAAAGGAAATAACAACTTTACGAAATAACTTATTTTCTCTTGATAGAATCCAGTGAAGTGACCGTTAATACACTTTTATTGGAATATAAGTTGAATGACTTTAGGAATATACTTATGATAAAATAAGTTACTTTCATTTTTTTACTGTTTATTGCCTTTTCATGGAGATCATTTTTTTTCCTTTAGTCATCTTTTTGTGCAAATTAATCAAACATTTCTTCACGTAGTTTTTACTTATTACTGTTTACGTTTAAAATATAAAGTGACTGATATTTAATACATCCAGCTGACCTATTTAATAAACGTGACAATTTGTCACCTATGTCATGACAATTTTATATCCATTGCGTCAACCAATTTGAAAATAGAACAAACTACTCATAGCTACACCGCAACGTAAACCAAATTGTCATTACAATTGACAAATTGTCACGTTATTAAATAAGTATTAATTGAGATTTCAAGAGAAACCTGTAATTAGCCTCACCATAGGTTAAATTACTTAAATGTATTTTTTTTTGTAACGCTGTTGGTTTTTTTACAAAAAAAACAGAAATCTAATTTGCTTGTGCTAATTTATGCCCATATTATGTTTTTATCTAATATGTATTAACTTTTTCATATTAAAGTTATAGAATACAAAAATATAATAATAAATACATACAATATAATGACAAAACATTACCTCCTCCTTTTGAAATATAAGACTCTTTCTTTGACTGATGATGTTCATACACACACATTCAAAGTTATGAGGTTACATTTAGCTTATCCTTTATTAACGGTAGCAAAATATCCAGATAAAAATCGTGATAAATTATGTGCATTTTATCGCAATGGCTTAGAAGTGTGCGTGGACTTAACTTTCGATCTCCTGCAGGGTTACCACACATAAGTATTTTATAATGTGTGCCGTTATCAATAGCAAACATCAAAATATACAACATGTTACAAAAATACCCCTAATGCCGAATATGGTATATAGGGATCATCAAACTGAACAACTTCTTCTATGGGACCACCTCTGAAATCGCGAAAAAAAAAATCAGCTGTTTCATACATTTTGATTTATTCGACTTAAATTTTTGTATGAAACAGCTGATTCTTTTTTCGCGATTTCAGAGTTTGTCCCATAGTAAAAGTTGTTCAGTTTGATGGTCTCCATTATACCATATTCGGCATTAGGGGTATTTTTGTAACACGTTGTATTTGTAATGATACGACAAACCTTAAAAAAAAATAGGTTTCCGACCGATAATTTAAAACAGAAATGAAAATAGGTAGCTTGTTAAATACAGTAATTTTCATGATTATTGGATAAAAAGTTTATTATATTTTTCTACATATATGAACTTGTTTTGCTTGTGTTAGATGTTGGTTAAGTAAGAACCACTTTCATTTTTTTTAATTTAAATTCTTCTATTACATAATTGCATTATCACGTAGGTAAACAAGTATTAATCAATCTGAAAGGACAAGGAATTAGTAGATACCAAAATTTTTTGTGTTCAGTAACGTAAAACCACGTAGAATAAAATATCCCAACCCTACAGAGCCACGGGGTTGTAAAAGTCTCGCGTGGCGTGCATTTATCAAGCGGATGGGATGGCATCGACTCTGATTTATAAACCCGTCATAGGAGGCCTGTCCGCCATTTGTATGGCGGTCAAAACAGCCGTAAATATACTCTGTTATGATGCCGCGGTCAGCGGCAGACGTGAGGTGGCTGTCAGAAGTCAGAGAAAGGTGGACTTTTTTATTTGTTTAATAAAGTTAAAATTGGATTGCTGTCCGCAAAATGTGTTTCGTTTATCTCTAGTTTGCAGGTTTTGAAAGCTGTTTGCTTTGTAGTTTCATATTTACACCTAAAAAAGCGGCTTTCACAACGAAAATTATTAATTTCATTCAAATTTACTCCAGTGGTTTTGTTTTGTTTTTTTTTTCACTTGAAGGTCTATTTGACAAGTTGCTGAAAGCACTATATTCCGTTTTAATTTTGTAAATTGAACAGAATTTATATTCAAGTAATTTATCTCAAACTAACCCAAAGTAAAAATGTTACTTCAAGTACTTACGCAAAATAAACTCCACTTGTACATACAACATACTCGTACATCAAAAGCTTGGTTGCGAGGCAGGATAAACGCAAAACATTTACTAACTGAACGCAATTCAGACAATTCCTTCAAACCATGCACCGTGCACTTTCGTTAGATTTTTCTTTTTATTTAACCCTACACGTGCAGTTCTTTTTTATGAATACCCTATGTTACGCAGCAGACTGTTAACCCTCCCCGTTTGTTAGCAAACGAGTACATGTAGCGAGTTATGCGCTTAATATTGGGGTCGCTCGAGTGTTTTACCCTAAATACAAGGAAAACAGATTTAGAGGGGGTTAATATTCATTTACCTTTATTTCTTATAATTGTACCTGTGAGTGTCTATTCTTATAATATACATCTAGGTAACCACTACTTATGCACTGTTATCTAGCTAGTAATGACTGACCATCTGCCATTTTTGATGTGGGGCACAGGCCTTCCATATGGGTGGATAAGGAGGATATGCCATGACCCACCACGCAGGCCCAATGCGGATTGGTGGGTACTAACAACTGCAAATGCAGCCGGGACCAACGGCTTAACGTGCCTTCCGAAGCATGCTCTTCCATGCGTGGCAATGGTATAGCGCCTGGCCCAGAGGTTGCGGAGGTTAAGCAACTATCGCAAGGATCGGTCATGGGATGGGTGACCAAATATGTTTTATCTCGAGCTCCTCCGTGCTTCGGAAAGCAAGTTAAGCCGTTGGTCCTGGCTGCATTTGCAGTTCTTAACACCCACCATTCCACATTGGGCCTTCGTGGTGGGTTATGGCCTATCCTCCTTATCCACCCATAAGGAAGGCCTGTGCCCCAACAGTGAGGACATTAAAAAATGGCTGATGGTCTAAACGAATTACTGTTTAAGTAGTTCTTTCACATCAAACAAATTGATTTGATTTCAAAAAACGTAATTAATACAATCGCGAGATTTTAACATCCAGAAATAAGTTTTTGTTTCTTAAAGATTGTTATGTTCGATTTTTGTAATTTTGCTTAGTACTTAAATAAACATTTATTTTACCTTATCTATCCCACTAAGTGTTATAGCATTCTAGGAATAGCCACAAGATTTGCCTAACATGTCACTGTTTCCTCGAAGTGATTAATGTAGGTAGTTACTATTTTCCTAGTAAGACGTTGATCAGAAACCGAGAGTCCGTCGACAGGTTGACTGTCGGTCTTGCCGATTAAAATTAAATGTTATTTTGTCATTCGTAAGACACAAGACCCTAGCTTCTATGATTATCACTGTGATTTGTAGTGATAAAGTAATAATTCTGTGTGCTATACTATACTATACAGTAACTTTAACTGTTAAAGTGCAATAAAACTGACCCTTTAGTTGTTTTTAACGCACGCTTATTACAGGGTTCGTTCGTTTAACTAGATATTTTGTGACTAACTTTTAATTCCCCTGTACCTTTTTTGTAGCAAATTGCGCCCTAGTCATTCCGACGGGATTGAGTTCACATCAGCGGGCCTAGTAATAGTTGGTGTTTTCACTATTCGAATATCGAAATATCGTTTTCTCTCTTTCAGTCATTCACTCACTCACATTGATTATGAGCAGTATATCCGATAGTTAACTATGCGAGAAGTAAAAACACAACTCATACTAGGCCCTCTGGATCGAATAAACGTCAAAATCTGTTATTTTGGTACATTTAAAATGGTTTCCATGGTTTCCATAGTACTGAGCCCGTAGCCAATATCACATTTACAAATTTTCGCTATCGCTTCGCTTCGAAAATGTATAGATTTGACGTTTTAAATTTCGATTGATAGCGAAACCTTATGTCAATCTCATACATGTTTCAAAAGCGAAGCGATTACGAAGATCTGCAAATGTTACTTTGGCTAGACCCCCTGTTTTGACGTTTACTCGATTCCAACTCGATCTCAATATTCTCGATCGCGTCGGGAGTAGCCCCTATTCCGTGGGTAGCAAAACGTTTGTCACTTGTTTACCTGAAAAGGAAGGAAAAAAACACATGAGTAATAGCTCTTTTAAAAAATTCATTAATAGCAAAAGTTTTTAGAGACTCTTCATCTTTAAATTTCTATGCTTTTCACTCACGTCAATGTCATTCATGTCATTCACAATTCGTAAAGTATGTTACGTCAAGTTTGAAGAGTTGTCACGTTGAAAGCGCACTGTAAACAAAAGAGGCGAGCGTATAATCGCAGAGGAGTGTCGCATCTGCGGCGATGTCACTTTGTTCTGTGAAAATGTTTCATGAGAACGTAACTGAGTGCTTTTGCAACGAATCTCGTGTTTACAAGAGATTCTGGAGAGCTTTGACTCTGTTTTTGGGTAAATGATGGTGGAATTTCGGATATTTTCATTGCATAAGTATAAGATGTAGATTTAATTTTAAATGAGTTTTCTCAATTTATCTAAGCCGTTTTGATAATTCTGCGTTTTGTCTAAAGCAGTATTTTAGCATAACATTATTGCTGTTTTTGTTATCTTTGATTTTTAACAAAACGATAAACCACATCTCCACGCCATAATATTATCACCGTGTTGTTCCCACATATCGTATAGTTAAAAAGTTTTCTTGCATATCAGAAGGAACCATCCATATTTTAACCCTGAAATACTCTACGTGAAAAACTTCGCATTTTTCCTAAAACTTCCTTGCTTTACGGTTAACGTGCCAAAATCTATCAAGTTAATGTAATAATCTTGCTAACGTTTTAATGGCGCCTCGTTTATAAATCCTGTCTCGTCTAGACATAGCCAAACTCAGTTAATTGTGTTACTTTAATAGTTGCGATAATTCCCGCCTTCATTATTAAATGGAGTTTGTAACGAGTTTTTCATTGTTTGTTTTAAAAGCAGCTTCTCTTTCACCTGTAGAAATGTGAGGTTTTTAGATAAAAGGTGTTTTTTAAATTTTGAGATTTAAGCATTCACAATGCTATACTTATATAATACTAAATAATATACTAGAAAAAATAGGACTCGCACCAGATCATGTTCTCTGACACTGACTCGGTAGCTCAGCGGTCAGAGCATTGGACCGGATATCCAAAGGTCGCGGGTTCGATTCCCGTCCGAGAACATGATCTGGTGCGAGTCCTATTGTCCTATTTTTTCTAGTATATTATTTAGTATTATATGAAAGGTGTTTTCAACTATACTATGAAGTTATTTTTATTGAAATGTAAATAAGTTCGAAAATTAAGAATACTTGTAAAAGAAATATCATATTGCCTACATCACTCTCATTTCAAGATGATAGTTGTGTAGGGTTAATGCTCGATATGACCATCAGCCATTTTAATGTCCTTACTGCTGGGGCACAGGCCTTTCTTATGGGTGGATAAGGAGGATGGGCCATGACCACGCAGGCCCAATGCGGATTGGTGGGTGTTAACGATTGCAAATGCAGCCGGGACCAACGGTCTAACGTGCCTTCCGAAGCACGGAGGAGCTCAAGATAATAAATTTTTGGTCACCCATCCCAAGAGTCGATCTCTTGCAAAAGTTGCTTAAGCTCCACAATCGCTGGGCCAGGCGCTACACCACTGCGCCACCGAGCTCCTTGAAATGCTTGATATACTAAAAGTAAACGACTACATCAGCTAAGTTTTTATTAGTAAACATGCTGACTGTGTGATCTTAATAGGTGCCTGGGTATTAAAAAAGCTGGGTATTAATAGAAAATCATTTTAAACCTGCTTTGCTATCACAAAACTAATCAAATCAATATTGTCGCGTCGTATGTATTCATTTGACCTTTGAATGAGGTTAAAACAAGAAAGGCTGTTTAACCCAGTCCAATTTCAGGGGAGTACCATTCAATAAAATATTCATGATACATACTCTATAAGAAAAACATTGTTCTATAGGGGAAAATTTAAAACGACTGCTGTGGGGTTGAGTATTTCATGAGTATAACTAATTTTGTTTCCAACTTATTTGTCTGAATGACAACTTAATATCACTTAACTTATGTACCACTTTGTATGATTACTACTATGATAAAATACGCTACGGCAAAATATTGTAATAAATAATATTACTAACAAACATAGAAACAGGCGAATAACATAACTCGTGTTGTCATTTGGGTAAAAAAAAATCCTTAAAAACATGTTTAAATAGTTTTTAAGTATTTCAAATATTATTGAAAATACATAAATACCTAATTAACCTTTGGCTTCAAAATCAACTCTTCAAAATACCTCAATCAATATTTTAATAACTAAAAATTAAATTGTTTCTTATTAGCTGTGTTAAAATATGTATAGGCAAACCCTGCAGGTATGGTGCCCTATCAAAACTTTTCTCTCCTGTCTAAACACCGAAACTTATTGTGAAAGTATTGGAGCGAATAATTTCATACTCATTTCATAAATGCTAATAAAACGGACAGTGGTTACTCTCTGTAGAAAAAGTTTGGAGTTTTCACCACATCTCAGAATTATTGAGTTTAAAATATTATATTAGGATTTTACATAATATCTAAAAAAACTGCTAACATTTCACAAATTAGGTTGGTTTAGGTATCTAAAAGTTTCTTATTGTTGGATGTAAACTGCTAGAAAAATAATTATAACCTACTGAACCAGACCAAACCGAACAGATTAATTAAAAAGATAATATTAATCAGAGGAAGGCAATAATTTACAACATTTCCTGCCTCCTACAAATTGATTCAAGTCACATGAAAACAGAAATCTATAGCAATTTAGGAGTAATCCACTAGGATTAAGCGAAAAACTCCGATTTCAATTAACGCTCGCTTGTTCACAAGCGGAGCGAGCGAATTGGCTACAACGCGACAAGCGCGCTAAATTGCTTGAAATATATATTTTCGTGGTAGTAATCTGACCCTAGCTGTTAACTAGACCTGACGTTGCAAACTTTTTCAGAAACATGCGGGGTACGGGAGACCTTAATTGCACGAATGTTGTTTTGTTGCAGCCTCGGTGTGTTGATTGTTACTTTTCATTGTTTACGCGAATGCACATTCGCACTTTTTTATCGAATTCAAAAAAAGGAGGTGGTTCTCAATTTGATTGTATTTTTTTATTAGGGAAACAAACGGTCATATACACCTAATACAACATGCAAAAAGGATTTATTTAAACTTTTTTAGTTATTTCGAAAAACAAACCCGATTTCAATAGACTTTTTTTTTATTGATATGCGAATCTAATTAATAATAACAATTTGAATATTATTACTTGCTTTTTAGAGCTGTTTAATTTTGAAGCTGTTTTATGTTACTTGACTCTTTTTTTCAGGTTTTTGATGGAGTTTTTCTTTTTTTCAGCTAACGATCGTTACATGTGGCAATACTTCAGTCGAAATGGAATCCAACGCAGTAAGTTGAAGAGCTGTGCGTTTCATCTTTTCATGGTTTAAGTTTACAATACAAAAACAGATCTCTTTATTCTCAATTTATATCTAAATTAACTACTTACATCAAACACTCGCAATAACAGATAACAAAAGTTAGAAGGAATAATCCTTTCTACAAAACCATTTCAAATCGGATTACCCCCCCATTCCTATATTCGCGAAACATTTTCTATAGAAATAGAATATTGACACATTTTCTATGGACTTAATGTCAAAATACTACCATCCGTAAGCAAAACGAATCGTTTTCGAATATAGGAACCGGCCCTTAAATTAATTTTGTTCTAACTATTCTAAGCTATTATGAGATGTCAATTAAAGTCATCTTTAACAATTCTTAATTCAAACTGAAATGATAGAATGGTTCACATTTAATGCCAGACGTTTTACATTCTTCATCTATGTGAGTTTCCAGATCAAACGAAGAGGCGAAATCTCGCCAATCTCACTTCTAAAAACACTTCCCGGAGTTCTTGAGAAAGCTAGCTAGACTAGATGTAGCTAGCTCGACTGTTCGTAGTGGCAATTACGACCCCTTATTCCGTCTACGTAACTATTTTGACAAGATTGCATTCGAACAGAGGTTCGAACAGAGGATTCTGTTTGATTTGGAGATTTCCCAGTTTTGTAAATTGCATGTGTGAAGTATGCAGAGACAAACGTTTTGGTGACATGGCAAAAAGTTTGCGTGTGACTATATGCAAACTTTTTGCCATGTCACCTTTTCCATTGCTCTCCAAATATAGCTTAACACTTTCTGACTTTGTAACACCAACTTTAAGGCTTGTTTATTAATAAACAACCTTACTTAATAAACGCAATATTTGGCACGATATGGTAATTTTTACCATTACTACTGCTGATGTCGACCATACACTTCCAAGGACTGAACCATGCGACCGCGACGTATCTCTCCCAAGTCACAAATTAGCTCTCAGCTTGTCTTATTCTGAAGAAGTAATCGTCCATATTTACCAAAATAGACGTATTCCAATGCGTAAATACCTATACGTGAGATCGTAAACTTTACCTATGTAATACGCAACAGTGTTAGTAAATAAGGAAAATTATTACGATTTCTTATCTTACATTATTATCTGTATTTGCCACATATATTCTTATCGATATATGTATAAATCATAGTTACAGAAACAGGAGTAACCGAGACAATGACTCAACCAGTGGGGTTCCCCTTAACTTTGCTAAATTCGCAAAAAATGACAGCAAAAGAGCATTATCTCCGTATGTTACCATAGACTTAAAAACTATATTAATACGTAGATACAATAGTCAATTTAGGGCTTTGGATACGTTTTATGTCAAATCTGGCAGATTGTTTTATTTTTTACAAATTCTGATTCTATTTTTAAATTAGCTTAGGTGCTATCTAGCCTTGTGAATAGCCTTTAAAAAAATAAAAAAGTACTACATTATTCATATCTGTAGACTGTTTTATACTAGATTACGTGTCATAGCAACACATAGTAGTGATTACCATATTACATAAGATCTTATCAAAAGTAATAAGGAAATTTTCGGACTAAATTATTACGCAATACTTTGATTCTTATTATTTGATAATAATAATTAACTTTACCTCAGAAATAAAGCGAGAATTTACAAAAATAATTCACTAAGCATTTACTACAATTTACTGACTTTTTTAAGTGAATGTGAAAGTGAAAAAGATTTATTCAGCTTAAGCAGTTACAAGAAATTACCTAATACACCAAATTAAAAAACTTACAGTTAAAGTTAAATACCAAAAGTTAAACTTAGCAATTCTTTTATTACTCACAACATTATGCAAGGTTGTCTTATTTCAGTTTACATTGTAAACAATTAATTATATACACTCAAAAGAAAATCGGCCACCATATGTTTTTCTATCCAAACGATCTAATTTCTGAAAAAATAACGCAAAATTTAACCCTAACTGACAAACGGCGAAATTATACAGTAAATTCGTTTGCAACTTTACCTTTTGTAATTATTTCAAATTCAAATAAAGTCGTATTGAATTTTTATGAAAAAATCTTTCCAGAAATTTGCTCGTTTGTATGGAAAACCATAGGTAGAAGCCCTCTATTTTTTTTCTCAATGTTGAATTTTCCAGGTTAATTCATTTTTAACCGACCAAAAAAGGAGGAGGTTCTGTGTTCGTCTGTTTTTAGAAAACCGATTATTAGAAAACGGCTAGACCGATTGAAATGATTCAAACGGTACTTTATCAGGTTTGTTCCCAAGTTGGTCCTATTTTTTGAAAATTTGAAATCGGTTCAGTAGTTTTTTCCTGAAAACACTGTAGTTTTTAGGTAACCATTGCACGAGTTTATTAAATCTATGGAGGGAACCACCATATGCAATTGGCTCCACAAGTACTTCCCTATCCGCACAAATGCATAATCGTTTTCCTGCACACCACAAGAGATATTGTACTGCTCAAAAACGCACATGCTAAAACTTTTTGAGAATAAAGAAAACGATGACTAGACAAAATCTGAAGTCCTGCCCACACTACACTTGAGATTTTTTGTCGACCTCCGTGGTCGAGTGGTTTGTACGCCGGTATTCAAGGTGTCGCCATCTCTGGAATCCCGGGTTCGATACCCGGCTGGGTCAAATTACGAAAACTAACTTTTATATATTGGATCAGTGTTTGTGTTTACCACCGTTGTCTCTGATTTCCATAACACAAGGCTTTAGCTACTTACTTTGGGATCAGAGCAATGTTTGTGATGTTGTTTAATAATTATTTATTTATAAGTATCTACTTCGGTTAAAAATTACTACCACCAACAGTGAGTCACTTTTAGCTTAAGTTGAACCACTAATCTTTTTCCTCTTACTATTAAAACTTATTTACTACCCTACTATAAGAAACTGCAAAACTGATATAAGATATAGGTAGGTAGTTGTCGCGGAAGTAAAACGAATTACAGCTTTTTCAAGAGAATTTAATGTAGCAATGCAATTTTGTGCAAGAACGAAAAATCTGTCAGGAAAAAATATAACAACCGTTTCTTGGAAACTTACAGACTAAAGAACAAAGACTGGCCACAGCCTAAATAACCATCACAGTAGTACTATTTTTATTAGAATAGAACAGAATAGAATATATTTATTGCATTTCATGTGGTATGAGCCTGACACATGAGCCATGTAAGGACATAACAATATTGATATTATGTGGTTATAGCTAGGGACAGTACCATAATACACGTTATTAAAAAGGAATGATATCAGCAAGAACTTTTCAATGAATATATACATAAAAATGTTTTATACGGTAGCAGTTTGAAACGCTTCGTTAAAATGCGGGCTCACGTTCGCCGCATGAGCAAAATGTTTTGTTGTTTGTCATCGTCAACCTCCTTGAATACTATATTAAGATGCTTTACTCGATTACATGGAAGAATAGCAAAGTTGAATTCTAATAGAATGGTAGGAAAACCTTACCTTAGCACAACGACAATTTATTAGACTTAACGTATTTCTAGAGGAGCTCGATGGCGCAGTGGTTTAGCACCTGGTCCTGCGATTGCGGAGGTTAAGCAACTTTCGCAAGGGTCGTTCACTGGTGACCAAAAATACATTATCTCGAGCTCCTCCGTGTTTCGAAATGCACGTTGGTCCATGCATTTGCAGTCGTTAACACCCACCAATCCGCATTGGGCCCGCGTGGTAGGTTATGGCCCATATTACTTATCCACACACAAGGAAGGCCTGTCTGAATAGTATAGCAAGTAGAGTAATAGGATAGGTTACTACCTGTCCTATTGCTCTAATTGATATTGGTGTATTTAGATAAGGTTATGATGGGGCTGACATGACCTTATGTGTTAAAAGCCCCTAAACAATAAAAGATTTAAAAAAAAAGTAAGGCCTGTACCCCAGCATTAGGAACATTAAAAATGGCTGATGGGCAACGTATTTCCCCGTTTACGCTTATGCGGTGTGTTCCCTCCGTATGATAAGAATTTCTATTTCGGGATAACATTTCCTCCTGACCTTGTTTCCCACTAGTCTCGATATTAACGTTTAACGTGGAAAAGTCACTATAGTTTCTAGTGCCACTATGGTCTCGCAGATTGACTTTTTCTGTAAGTACAGTAGTGCTTACGTCAGCTTATAAGACAAAAGGTTATGTAACGAAAATATTTTCGGAGCTAATACAAAAAGTGTGAGCGGATACGTAATAAATATCTTTGTTTACAGGACACTCGGTAAGATTGTTTACTTAGATGATTGGATCATCTGTTTCGTCGATAACTCCTATTATGGTTCCCAATTAGGTAACACACACACTCTAAGCTGATTGTTTGTTTAGTGAATAAACACCCAGACTTGCGATGATTACTTCATCGAAAATGTTAATTTCCAAACCATAGCTAAAGAACTTTTTAAAGACAATAACAACAATGTTTCATACAGAAAAATTAAAGAAATATCTTTGAAAAACCAGGAGGGTTTTGAATCTGAAATGGTTAAATATAAATGAGAGTAGGTATAAATAACAGTACCCAGTTTCCGCAACAGACGTATCTTTATAAGCAAAGACAACAATAGATGCACGACATGTTCTCCCAGATTGCATTCATAAATTTTCCGGAAGAAAGCCGTCTCGCAAATGAGCAACGTATTTTAAAAAACCCGAAGTACCCCGCTTTCCTTCAGTTTGTGAAAATAAAACTGCTTGGTACGAGAAGAAGCAGAAAACCTCGAAACCGGTGGTTAAGTGTTTTTCACGGACCAGACGCACTCTGCAGAAAATTGATATAAACCTGTTGTGGGGCCTGCTCCGTTTGCTCAGGTGACGACTTTGACTTATTTGTTTTACAGCCAAATAACTAATATCAACCTTAGCACCACACACTAAAGCTTATATTGCATCAGTCAAGTAAATAATGGAAGTCTCAGAGCTGCAGTTTAGGTCTTGAGTACAAATGTTGTTCTGAAAGAAAACGCATCTAGCTTGGGTGAGAATATTGTTCACTGTCTTATTTATTATTAAGAATCTCGCACACTTTCTAAACTTTGAAGTGGTTGTCCAAATATAGCAGAGTACTGGGAAAGTTCAAATAAATAAAATAATCTCTATCTACTGTATCTGGCACTAGATCAAGAAGAAAGTTATTACAAAATCTACTTTTAATTATAGAATTAGAAAGATTCTCAACAATCATTTACTCCAACACGGAATGTTGACCGTCACTTATTCGCCCCTCAGACCCGCAAAACAATTAATACGGCTCGAAGGACCAATAAATTGAATAATCCAAATACTCGGGATCAAAATTCTCCGCACACCGTGACGTGTCCGGGTAACGAAGACAAATCAAACCGTAGTGACCTGACAGCCTCGGATGGACGCCCTTCAGGCTGAAGACAAAAGCCATTAAGTCAAGATAGTGGTATTTATCTTTTGCGTCCCCCTAGACTAGAGGTGACTCGGACAGTTCGATTAAGGGAAGAGCTGTAAATAAATTTACTTTGGTCTCGTGAGGTACTACATCCGTAGGAGAAATGCAATCTGTTTGTTACTAAAAAAATGTTGTAGGTGTGCGCCATGCCACACTTAAAAGTTTGCTTGGATGTAGATTTTAGGTAGATGTTCTTAAAAATATGCAAATAAGCTTTTATCTGAGCGGGCACAAGTTTAAGTATTGCAATCACGATAACCCTGGTTTGAATCCCAGTCAGATTACCGTTAGTGTTTTTTTTATAATAGTGCTACAACAAAAAAGTAATGTAGGATGGGTGAAAGACGTGGAATGGAACGGAAGGAAGGGTGACAGGGAGAGGTGTGCGTGCGAGTGGGACGGAGACTCGATTTGACGGATGAACGACGTAAAAGACGCAAGACAAGACTATTTGCTAACTAACTATACGGCAAGAAATACAAATACATTGTTCTGGAATAAATATCTCTTTTATTAATACTACAGAAATGTGTTTTTTTACTTCGTTATACACTGAAATTAGCAGTTAAATTATACATTCATAAGTAATGCTACCTAATGCACGCAAGCTTTAAGTGTTTCTTTTCCCTAGTCCTAAGTCCTTAAGTTAACTGCGAAATAACAATGATACATTTACTAACGACGAGTTTCAGTAAAAGGTATAAATTAAAACGAACGGTATTTTTGTGTATTCGTAAGTTTTTGAATGAAACGATACAAATATTGTAAGGTAATAAATGTAGGTTATATATTTAAAAATATATTATGCGAAAAATATGTTTTAGTATCGCAAAATTGTATATTGACGATCCATTAACATTTATATTCTGGATCATTAAATATAATGATAACGATAGTATCGATGGTCTTCTCATTGGAAAACTGTTTTTTAATCATCTTACTGGGTTTTTGCCTGAAATCACCAACCACTGAGTAACTGGCTACGTCCCCTATAACCAAATACATTGTGACTACATATCGATTATTTAAAAATTTTGACGACCTCCGTGGTCGAGTGGCTTTGCACACCGGTTTTCAAGGTGTCGTCATCTCTGAGGTCCCGGGTTCGATCCCCGGTTGGGTCAATTTAGAAAAACGAACTTTTCTATATTGGCTCAGGTCTGGGTGTTTGTAATACCACCGTTGTCTTTGATTTCCATAACACAAGTGCTTTAGCTACTTACTTTGGAATCGGAGCAATGTATGTGATGTTGTCATATATTTATTTAATTAAATATGATTATAGTTACTAGTGTTGTGGCAAAAACAGATTTAGATAGTAATTAAGCTTGATGTAAAGAAATGTTTCCGTGGTCAAGTGGGCAAACATTTTTTATAAGCACGCGTGCTTTCATCGCGTGTTCATACTACTGAATACTTCCAAGCCTCTTTATGTATGCAAATAGCATTGGTTTTAATACCATAGTTATTCATGTCCGCAAAAACTAAGTACGAACCGCACAGTTTGCCACGAAAACCGACGCAAGGAAAACATAAAAAGTCAAACTTGTCTTTATACAACGTGTTACAAAAGTACCCCTTATACCGAATATGGTATATAGGGACCATCAAACTGAACAACTTTTACTATGGGACCAACTTTGAAATCGCAAAAAAAAAAATCAGCTGTTTCATACATTTTGATATTTTCATAATTAATTTTTGTATGAAACAGCTAAATTTTTTTTTCTCGATTTCAAAGTTGGTCCCATAGTAAAAGTTGTTTAGTTTGATGGTCCCTATCTATCATATTTGGCATTAGGGGTACTTTTGTAACACCTTGTATAACAATTTGTGCAAATTTTTTTGTTTTTCATAATAATATAATGTTATACGGTCTCGAATTCGATTACCAGGGACATTTTGTGCAATTTTGTTTGATTGTTAGTAGGACTTTAATACACCTGCCCCCTGATTATGTAACTTTGTTGCAAACAACTCTGACAGAAATTTCAGTTACATTGCTGCTTCAGTAAGAACTAATTTGACAACTATCTTACTTAAAGCAGCAATGTAACTGCGGTTTCAATTGATTTCAATCGAGAATTGTTAGCAACAGTTACGTAATTATAGCCGCCAGGCTAGCAGCTAGTGTGGATTCCGGCTGAAATGTGCCGGCATCTATGGCTTTATCGCTACAAAACAGGTGAGATGAAGTCCTAACGCATCGAACTTCGGAAAGTGTGCCGGGCTTCAAATTAAAACAGATAAATCAACCCACAATCGGGCCAAAATGGCAAACCCCAATTCATGATGTCACATAGATATCGATATCTTCTAAATAACTTCGGCGAATAGTACAATACGAAACTCCTTACTTCGATGTATCTGTTTTAAGTTGAAGCTCGGCAGACCCACCGAAGTTCGAAAAGTTAGCCAGGCCCCAGACAGATAGTTTAAAAAATAGTAAGTGCAAAAAAGCAAGCGTAGATCACCCACCACACCTACGTTTCAACATAGAAGTCATAGAACTGAAGTAACACCAAAACAGTTTTCCAACCGTGCGTAATGAGCCTAACCTAATTTTTCAAATGTTAGTCACTGATAATTTGCTATGACCTGTGGCGTTCACCGCAAAACGCTCCTATGACTCATGAACTAAAGTAAGCAAGCGACCTTCACCGGACACAAATTATACCTTTTATATTATTATCGATCTTTCCAGGAAAGCTCGGTTTTATACGTGCGAGCTATTTATACTCGGGATATTAATACTTTGGTTTCCTCGAAGATCTCTATGAATGACGCCCTTTAAAAAAAGCTTTTGTTTAGTTTTTTTACCCGACTGCAAGGAAAGGGTTATGTTTTTCGCGCGTAATGTCAACTTTTAGTAAACAACAAGTAACAACTTTTAAGAAATGCTCGTATTACTGAATGTATGGATTTGTAAAACGTTACATAAAGTAAATTATGGATTTGACGAGGTTTACAGCTTGACCATAAAGAGTTGACAAAAAATGAGGGCGCCACTTTCTATGCAAACACGTCAAAATCACGAATAACTTGACAACACTGACTATATTTTGTATCCGGAATCCCAAGGGTGCGGGTTCGAGTCCCGTCTGAGGTGCTACGGGTGAGTCGATTTTTTCTAATATTATTTATCTTAGTTCCATTTTATTTGATATCTTATCTTTCTAGTCAAGCTGTAAGTGTTATAATTCAAATATTTTACAGAGCATTTTCATCATAACAGACCATTTCGGCCTTACCACAAAAGATTTTAAAACACTGTTTAATTTAGACACTGTTTAAATGTGACGCCGTCTCTTTCAAATCATATTGTCAAAAAAGTGATAGCATTACATTTAAACAGTGTCTAAGTTAAACACTTGTTGAACAGTGTTTTAAAATCTTTTGTGGTAAGGCCGTTATAGTCCAGTGCAGGATATAGGCCTCTGCCGTGGGAGGATGCTGCCACAGTCTCTACCCTTAGCAGGAGAGTTGGAGTGGAGAGTACAGTGTTAGGTCGTTTTCATTAGAAAACATTACTAATCTGGGGCAATTTTCAACGATAAAATCAGAACGAAATCGTTACCGTTTCAATCTCGTATACAGAAAAATAGCTTTAGATTAGTTAAAATTGATGAAAGCTTTACCTAGTGAGCCTTTTTTTTATATAGTAGGGAGAATGCATTTACGCATGCCCCGTGCTTGGATAGCAACGGGTTATGTGGGACTCGCCTTGATGAAACCATACCCACTAAACTCCCTACTTTGCGCTCTCAAAGGCTACCCTGCACATGCGGGATCCAAAACAGACGCACTCTTACCTAGGGAGCCTAGGATGCCAATACTGGACAATACAACGTGTTACATTACACGTTTTGATATTTTCGTAATTTATTTTTGTATGAAACAGCTGATGTTTTTTTCACGATTTCAGAGTTGGTCCCATAGTAAAAGTTGTTCAGTTTGATGGTTTCGGCATTAGGGGTACTTTTGTAACACGTTGTATAAATGAGATTTCTAAAGCTAAACGACTGATTTTTAGGGAAATACAAGACAAATGACATCGTAAACGGTTTTGGTTTTATTATTGGGATTTAGCGCAATTGGGCTTCAGTAGGTCCACGGAAGTGCCTAAAACGTTTTCAGACACTTCTGAGTGTGAAGAGTTGCAACTCTCTGCTTCCAGGGCTGATTAACAAAGTTATACATTTAAATGAACACCTGCAATATGCTGGTCCTTTGTACCAGGAAACTCATGACGCACTTAACGGATGGCCGCAGATTTTTCTGCAGTGATTCTCGTTATATGTAAATTTATTGAATCATAATTCCGTTCTGAGTCGTGCGAACTTATTCCATGGGAACAGTAAGGCAGTAAAACTATTCTGAGAAAACTTTACTAAGAAAATCATATGACTAATGTTATTAGCTTTAAAATTGACAATTTTGTACTAACTACAATACAACTTGGAGCTTAATCATTTTAGTTTTCTGTAAAATATTTTGTCGCAGGATTTAACCATTTTAGACATTTTCTGGAAATATCAATTTATTGACAAAGAGTTTTGTTAGGTTCTACCAATAAATAAAGCAATTTGCACTTTTTATCTTCAAGAGGTAAATCCTAATCATAGTCTGACGTAATTCATACAATATTCGACAAATTGATTAATTTTCATACATTTAAATTGCAGGTTTTTTCTTTAATACTTTTAGACGAGTCAACAGTTGAAAATTTTATAAAGACTTTTGGATTTTTAACGTATTTATAAGTTACTTTTATTTTCTCGCTATTTTCACATTCTGAAATAAGCGTATTACGTATCACGTATTTATTAAAAAAGGTTTCCTGGTCACAGAGTAACAAATTACTTGGAGCACGCAGCCCTTCCATTTACATAATTTTCTCAAGCATACATCTGAATGCGCAAAGTTCCTTACTAAGCCTTTATACGGTTTGGTAAAAACACACATTTATCATAAACAGTCTGATCTTTTGCTGGATCAAAAAGATTTATGCTCGAGCGTGACAGCCCTAACAGAAATAATGGGAGGTATTTGAATTGTTGTTTCTGTATTTAATATTTATTTGAATTTTTGTTTTCGTTGAAAATGAGAATTTTGTCTTATAGTATTTTCTTTAAAAAATATATTGATTATTTGTTTTACTTAAGTAGGTATTTGGTGCTTAGCATATTTTGTTTTGTATGTCTTTTTTATTTTTTATATTACGTACTTAAGTATTTTTATGTAATAATATACAAAAAGTGTAACTGTTGTATGAAATATGAATTAATGAGTAAATAACCTATAAATGAGTCACAAAAAAATGCAAACTAGGTACTGTCGCATTATTACTCAACCGTTCAATAGTTTCAGAGAACAATTAGCAATCTCATTTTCCAATACAGATTAATTTGTTTTTAATGAAAGCGGTTAAGTGCAAAGAGTTTTATCATTACTCTAACTACAGAATACAAAATTAATGAGTCGTCAAAACAATTTTATTACACTGTGACGTCAATGCGATGACCGAAAAGAACTGAGTGACCCCTTGCGACGTAACTCGTCGATAGTACGATGTAAATGATGGGTGTTAAACAGTCAAGTGAACTTTATTATGTAATTTTTCAGCTCTTTTAACGCTGATTCATGAGCACTCGTTTTTTTACGTCTAAAGTTACCGAGTTCGTAAAGTATTTACGCAGTGAATTATATTATTGGGTACAATATTTATTAAGGGGCTGACATGAGCAAACTAGCGCCACCAGTCGATTTTATTTATTCTAAATAAGCCCAATTTCTTAAAGAAGGAATCAGTCAAGGTCTTGTGAATGACATCTAATGTTTATTGAATAACGTTACAACATTACAAAGTGCGTGCAATAGTTTAAAAACGGTTTGAACCAACAGTGGCCACTTTTAACAAAATCGCGTTTTAAACTGTTTGAATGGCTTTTCAAACTGTGTAAAGTTATTCAATAAATATTAGACGTTATTAACAAAACCTTGACTGATTCCTTTTTTAAGAAATTGGGCTTATTTAGAATAAATAAAATAAAATCGACTGGCGGCGCTAGTTGGCTCATGTCAGCCCCTTAAACTAATTTCAAAAATTAAAATAATAATTAAAAATGTACCAAGTCTTAAGCGAATCCTTTTCCAATTCGGTATCAAAAAGACGATTGCTAAATTTAATATCTCCGTTACAATTACGAAACATAGTCGCCGTTAAATTAGCTATTATATTACTGTGCAATTTATGCATAGGGAGCGACTAATAATGCAGACGTGAACGTAACACGTGGTGTAGACAATACGATGACGTCATTATCTGAAAGCTGAGGACTGGAAATTATGCAGCTTGTAGACAATTGACAATCGGGATACAAATTATGCAGCTGTTTGTATAAGTTTAATTCGTCTTGATTTTTCTTTGTTTTCATCAGGATCGAATAAACGTTAAAAATCTGTTATTTCGGTACATTAAACACGGTTTCCATGGTTTCCTTAGTACCGTTTTGACGTTTACTCGTTTCGAACTCGATCTCGATCGCGTCGGGTTTTGTCACTGCCCAACAAATGTTAACGAACATACGAAGAACGTTAATTTACGTCAATATCTAATTTAGGTTGTAGTCTATATGTTACCGATACACTACTACTATAGATATAATAGTTTAAAAAAAACCATTCTAACCACTCATTTAATATTCAAGCGACGTTGTTCAAATCACATTTTAATTTTTCTAACCGTAAACGATTTCAATTTCCCTAGCGCGGATGGTAATGATCCGACTCCGGATAGCATCTCCGCCATTTTTAATTGTGATTACTCCGCCAATGCCGCGTTTGTATGCTACCGGAGGCACAGAATACATAATAGTCAGGAGGCACATGCCTACACGTCCTGCCAGTTTAAAAATGAACGCGGTTCAAGAAAAAATAAAAACAAAAGCATGTTAATAAAAACTTTTTTTAATATTTTTTCGAATGCGTCAACCAATTCGGAAATAGAACAAACTAGTCATAGCTACACTGCAACGTTAATAAAATTGTCATGACAAATTGTCACGTTATTAAATAGGGCCCTGTAGGCCTATTTAGTAACTTTGAAGTTCGGTATGGGCGAGTTTGGCATTTGGAGTAAGTAGATTGCGGCTACAGTAAAAGTCAATGTGACGATATTCCATAAAAACAAAGCAATGTAAACTTACACCAAATGCCAAACTCGGTTACCCATTGAAGCAGTCAAAGTTAAAAAATACGATTACAGAACCTTTTTGGATTTATATTTAAGAACGTGGGCTTGCTATTTGCTACATTTTTATACAACTGCCAAAAAAAAGAGTATATTGTGTTCTAGGTTCATCTATGAATGTATGTGAACGAATGAGTTTTTGCCATCATAATAATGCAACCTTCATGAAATGATAGCGTACAAAATCTACATCGTATTGGATTTTTTTATCGACAATCTGTAGTATAAATCGATACATTGCCTTGTTTGTATATTTTTGATATTTGTTTATTTGTATATCAAAATAAATACTTATTTGAAGAACGTAGTCAAGTATCTAGCCGAAACCTTCGCTCAATGTATAAAACTAAACTATACAATCCTGCAGCAAAACTAACACTAGTATCTAATAATTCATTTATGATATGTATTAAAGTTTATAACAAATTACCAGAAGAGTTTAAGAATTTGAAATATTGCAATTTTAAATCCTCAGTTAGAAAATGGCTTGCAAACAAATGTTTTTATAGTGTTCAGGAATTTTTAAATTATAAGTAGCTGTAAGTTAATAATAATAGTGTCATTGTAAATTGAGTATTGTGACAAGAAACTTTGTATTTTTGTGTATATGTTTGAAAAAGCAGGATTAAGTGAAACTTTATTATAGACATGTATATCTGTTTATGTGACCTTCAATCCATACACAATAAAGATCTATTCTATTCTATTCAGTTAAATATGAATGGATGTGAATTACATCGCGCAAAGATAATATTTTCTAGGATTTTTCAATCATTGACATGACATGTCTGGTGTCGCATTTCCATTCATGTTGCATAATGCATACTTCACACCTTACGTGCAACTTACGTGTAAATAGATACCTCATACATCGTCTATAAGTGTGATATTTGATAATATTTTTATTTTGACAACCTCCGTGGTCGAGTGGCTTTGTACACCGGTTTTCAAGGTGTCGCCATCTCTGAGGTCCCGGGTTCGATCCCCGGTTGGGTCAATTTAGAAAACGAACTTTTCTATATTGGCTCAGGTCTGGGTGTTTGTGATACCACCGTTGTCTCTGATTTCCATAACATAAGTGCTTTAGCTACTTACTTTGGAATCGGAGCAATGTATGTGATGTTGTCAAATATTTATTTATTTCAAGTTAAAGTTACATTACGAGCCTGACACTGTATATTCTCCAACCCTCTTAAACAGAGATTTATATATACACTTTTAAGACTTTCGCGTGTGCAGTTCATTAGAAATAAAACACTTTTTACGGATTACAGCGCGTATATTATTAATTCAGGTGTTGTTTTAGAATCATTTAGTTTGTATTTTTATTTATGAGCAGCTCATATTTTTATGAAATTACCCGCTCAAGCGGGCAGCAGGGCATAAAAATCTTAAGCAGCCTTTTTGCTTTGTCGGGAATTTTAAAAAACAATAAATACAAACTAAATAATTCTAAAACAACACCTGAATTAATATACGCGCTGTAATCCGTAAAAAGTGTTTTATTTCCAGAGATTTATAGACAATGTTTAATTAGGTTACATACTGACTGCAGAACGACTTATTTTTTTAATTATTTACACTAATCTACCAGTAAGTCTCAACTAATTGCAGAAGTATTTTGCGTGCAACTCGGTCCATTAAGTAAGCGGTCATCCCCTAAGGATAAGAGCTTAGGATTTCCAGATCACGCGATGTGTCGTGCCCATTCTGGATGGAAGCAGATTGATCCGGTTTCGAGTGCTTCGGGAAATTACGGTAAATGTACCGGAAAGTTTTAGGTTATATTCAAATTCGTAAAGGTCCCAATAAAGTCGGTTTTATAGGAATTTTACAACCTTTTTCTGATGCCATTAAATTATTTACTAAAGAACAAACTTATCCTATATTTTATAATTATCTATCTATATATGTATGGCCGAACATAGTGATACAATTAATTTTTCCACACCAGTTGTATAACCGCTTACCTATGTTTACAAATAAAAGATTTGTATTTGTATTAGAGGTAGCCCCGTAGGGCAAAACATCGTGTTAATAATTGTAACAATTGATAGAAAACAATAACAATAAGGTTTTGTCTACACTGACCTGCAAAACTTAGTTCACTTTTAAAATTGTAAAAACTTCTAAAATACAATATATATTTTCAAAAAATAAGAAACGATACTTATTACATTTAGATGAATATTGAACGTGTTTGGGGTATCTTATTTAAAAGGTACTGTTGGCGATCAGTCAACCTCCTTTCTATAACATTTGATTTGTCTATACCTTTATAGGTTTTTATATTTTATCATTACCATAAATAAACAGTTGATGAAAAATACGTCTATCAATTACAGGTACAAAAGTGATTTTTGTGTGTTTTGCATATATTTAGATGATACACGTATGTACTTGCTTATAATAATTAGTAATAAGTATCTCTTTGTGTATTCATATTTATTCTAATTGTTTTTTACTGCCTTGTTTATGGTACCTTGCCAACCTTTTGTTTTCAACAATTCTTAAGGTTCAAATAGATTCATAATATTAAAATTGCGAAGTAGGTACTACTATATTGGTAAGATAATGTATAATCTTAAGCATATTTTTTTTTCTTCTTTTAAATGGTCATGTTGTGAAACTCTGTAGTAGCTTTTTTTTCTCAATTAAGTATTTTTCTGTACAAGTTATTCTAAAAAAGCGGAGTTTCTAAATAAATAAATAATTGTGTTGAAACTTAAAGAACGCGCCTTCCGCCCCCGAAAGGCCTGCGTTGCTTAAGTGTTAAAATTTTGATGACTCGACCTAATGAATAAGTAAAACCTGATTATCTGTAATTAAAAAGTTTTCAATTTGAAATAGGTATTTAGCGTGGAAATAGAATATAACATGAAACTTAACATTTTTATATTACAAGGTGTTACAAAAGTACCGCTAATGCCGAATATGGTAGATAGGGACCATCAAACTGAACAAATTTTACTATGGGACCGAAAAAAAAATCAGCTGTGTCATACATTTTGATATTTTTGTAATTATTTTTTGTATGAAACAGCTGATTTTTTTTTCGCGATTTCAAAGTTGGTTCCATAGTAAAAGTTGTTCAGTTTGATGGTCCCTATTCACCATATTCGGCATTAGGGGTACTTTTGTAACACGTCGTATATCGAAACAAACTGGCCATTAAATTAATTCAGTTTACTAAAATAATCATCTATATTTTTTTATCCTAACAAACAATAGACTATCATAATATTTCCAATGCGCGCCTCAAACGCTTCCAGATTTAAATAAAAAAAGAATCAATGACAAAACACTGCAAAAGGACAAAAGAAAAAAGTTTAATTAAAGCAAGTCCAATAGGTACTCATTGGTGAAAGCGAAAAGGTTTTTTGCGCCATTAAACCAGGCGGATAAGCGGCGACGCGGCAAATCTCTCTACATTGCTAATTGAAAAGCCAGCATGCGAATGCTAAAAGGAGTATTACCAAACGAAACAGGCGATGTATAGGAAAACCCACTATTAGGCTAAGTGTAGCGAAAATTGCTTTCTGTAATTTGGTTAAGTGTGGCTAGAAAGGATATTTGGGCGAGAGTGTTGTGAAAACTTTTAGGTTATGTTAAAAAGTTTGCAGACAGTTTAATGTTTTCAAGCCGTTATGATGTTGTGCTGCAGAATGCTGCTATTTCAAAAGGAAATCTACTAAGATTTATAAAAAATAAAAAAACTGTTTTATCAACATCAGTGTTGCTATCATACAAACATTTATAAAATAGATTAGATACATTCATTTGGTAACATATTGCTACTTTTTATTATTGCGTTGCTTCCATACAAAAACTTTCTAAGCCCTACTAGTGATTTTTCAGGTTGTGCTATTTCAGTTACATGTTATCAACAATTTAACTAATCCCCTATCTTAAATACATAAAATATAATTTCTAAACACCTCTTTCCTATATACGAAAAAACATACTTTTTTTCATCTCCTCCTACAGCATTCTTTGAATACCGAACATAGAACCTTTATTCTCGATCCCCTTTTTACAATACACATTGTAAAAAGGGGATAGATACAGAAGCCTGCGCATGCACGCATGCAGATCCATCACCAACTCTGACCACTTAATCAGGGTCCGATTCTGCTGAAATACGGTCGCGTGAGAGAGGACCATTCATTGCAACTGCATTTAATGCTGCTTTCGTAACGAAAGAGAAACGAAGAAAAGCTTTAAAATGTCTTAAAGAATAGAATACATATTCAGCCTTTGAAAGAAGAATGATATGTTCTCTCTAAATTTGCTTTGTTATAAAAACTTAGAATAATAACAACCTAGAACGATAGTTCCCTACAAAGCGCACTGTCAAAAGTGAGGCTGATCCAAAATGGCTTAGTTTTCAGATTTTGTGTTATAATTGTTCTAAGTATAAAAATAAAACACAAGAACAAATAAAACACATAACGGAGAGAGAGGTAAAATCAAACAATCATTTCTTTTTACATAGTTTTTTTTTAAATGTTTTTAAATTTTATTTAATATTGTAACAAAGGTCATTCAATACTAACACTCACTTAAGTTATATTTTTAAATTTAATTCAAATCACGAGGCAGTTACATAAAACAGTTTTAGAATTCAGATATTATAAAAAAACATTTCAAATTACATTTGTTAAGCATTACCCATTAACATTGTTTACTACGAAAGAGAAAAAAAACTGTTTTAACCGACTTCAAAATAAGGAGGAGGTTATCAAGTCGACGGTTTTTTTCATGTATGTTTTAACATAACTTTTAACCAGTTGTTAACCGATTTCAATTATTCTGTTTTATTTGAAAGAAAATAGTTCGTGTGTGGTCCCATAAAAAATTACAGAGATCTGGCTAGTAGTTTTTTCATAATTCTGAAAAATATCAATTATTTAGCTTACCATCGCACGAGATTTTTCCATAACACTGGACTTTCGTCCTAAGACGTTCGAAAAGTGCAAGTCAATCGCATGTTATTACCCCCATATATCATTATGTGGGATGAACAAGACATCAGTAAATTAGCCGGTATTGCCGCCGCCTGTCGATATAAATCTTGTCGGTGCATGACGCTAATATTTGTTCTCGCCTGTACACGGCCTGGCCACGCGAAGGAGCGACTAGCGGCGCGGCGAGCGAATTTATATCTTCATTTTGCGGATAACCTGTTATTTTTATTTTAATCAAATAATCTACGAAGAATGAGAGACACACAAAGTTATTTTTTTAACAAAAAATACATTAGCACATAAGTAGGTTTTCGAAGTAATAGTCTTTTAACGGATTTAAATTATTTTATCATATATTTTTTAATGTTATTTTTTGAATACTATAATTTTTTGATATCAGATGAATACCCGATGGCACGGTCACAATATTTGTGGACCAGGCCTGTTCTGATGTGAAAAAAGCATTACTAGAAGGTTAGGCTGCGTTGAAACGATAAGACAAGACTCGACCTCAACCCCGAACTCAACTCAACATCTCAACCACAGCCCATCTTGAAATTTTGAGTCTTATGACACATTAATAGGCTCCGGTGTAATGTTGAGGTGAGTTCGGGTTGAGTTTGAGGCGAGTTCGGGTTGAGTTTGAGTTG
Source organism: Catoptria pinella (assembly GCA_963556745.1). Classification (NCBI taxonomy): domain Eukaryota; kingdom Metazoa; phylum Arthropoda; class Insecta; order Lepidoptera; family Crambidae; genus Catoptria; species Catoptria pinella. Next base: position 10,224,481 of record OY750774.1, on the reverse strand, counting down.
AATTTGAGTTGAGTTCGGGTCGAGTTTCAGTTGAGTTTGGGCTGAGTGCGGGGCGGGTGCAGTTGCTTCGGCAAAATATAACGGAGCTTGTTAAGGGGTAAGTGGGAGGGAATCGCATTCCAGCGATATCCACAGATGTTGTGACTGGGTTATATATTGGCCCGCTGCATCACCAGCCGCCGTTTCTGGTGGCCAAAGTATAATTTGTTCCTGCCTATATGTTAGGTGTCGATAGGGAGGGTATATTGTCATTAAATTAGTGATCAGAAATTCAGTGAAAAGTGTGGAGATAAGTTATTATTTTCATCAATAAGTTATTCATAGGCAGACCGAATAACAAATCAAATAGTTTATTGATTACAAATAATGAAAAAACTATTTGTATACCTTAAGACACACGTATCAACATGCATCAAATAATGTGACAAGGGTAATATGACAATTTTTGACGTAAATAATATGCTATCGGTCGCTGCCGCAGACTTGTTAATTGTTAAGTACTACAAATAAGTGTAAAGGATAAATAATTAATGATTTTGACATAACTCTTGGAAGGCAAATATTTTAACATAATTTATCATATTATACAACAAGCCCTTTACACAAACAAACACATCTTATTTCTCCGAATTGTGCTCGATCTGAAGTCAAGGATATTGTCAAACTGGTTTGAGTGATATCGCCATATACAAATCTAATGAGTAGTTCCGGAATGGAATGTTAATGACAATATTTTATAAACAAGATTTAAAACCTGTCTTATTATGATATGAAAATAGTTTAAATTTTGAGATTTTAGCATTCACAATGCTATTTTTATATAATTCTAAATAATAATATACTAGAAAAAATACGACTCGCACCAGATTATGTTCTCGGACGGGAATCGATCCTTGTACATTGGTGAGATGGCGCTGGCTTGCAGCGTAAGAGTTGATATACTAGAAGAAATTCGACGTTCCCACTAGTGACTCAGTAGCTCTGCGGTCAGAGCAATGGACCGGATATCCAAAGGTCGCGGGTTCGATTCCCGTCCGAGAACATGATCAGGCGCGAGACGTATTTTTTCTAGTATTTTATTTAGTATTATGAAAATTCGATAAAATCCATAAGCGATTTCTGTAAAAAGTATTTTATTTGTAATGAACTGTACGCGCGGAAGTCTTATTCATATTTTTTATTAAGATTTCAGGGGACAGACTCCTATATCCCCCGTTTGACCGCTACGCTTACTATTAAAACTTAAATATGAGCAATAGAAGATTAAATTACCTATCGCAAACTTATGTAAATCTGTCTAAATTTAGGCACAGATTTACAGAAGATGAGACTACGAAGACTCTTATATCTTTTATCAATTGACTCTGTGCGTCACTTCAATTATAATATTTATGCAAAGAGGCAAAGTGATAATTTGTTATATGCAGGACCAACTGCGCCGTGTAAAATTCCGTAGCGTCGCACGTCACGTTGACGTCACGTGGCTGTTCAGTTTGCACAGTGTGCAAGTTGGATGAGTCATAGATCACCGTGGTACAAATGTAAGAGGACAGCGATTAGTAAAGAATATTTATATTTAATTGTCTTTTTTTACAATAAGTATAATAAATAATAAGGTACATGAGACGGACTCAATGCTAATAGTATTCTTAGTCAGTCAATCTTTGGGAATCATACAAATTAAATAGAAGAAATCATGATCGGTATGTCGGTATACCTACCACAGAAAAAAAAATTACTCATTTTCTGTAACAATATTAATTTAAAATAACCTTACTAAGTTCCAGAGGGAAAGTCTAAAATAAGTCTCTCGACTTCATGCACAATTTAGAATCTAGTTTAATACGAGTATGTACCGTAACATTAAACTAGATTCTATATACCTAGCAGTGGCGAAGGGTCTTAAGAAGCCGATTCCCGTCGGCTTATCTTTAAGGAATCCCACCACACTGATCCACCATGCAGATCATAACATAGTGGACAACCTTCGTCATAATTTCAATCTCGCCACTGATACCTAGGTCTGTTATCAAGTCATATGTAAGTGATATGTCTATCACTTACATATGACTTTCATATGTAAGTGATATGTCTATCACTTACATATGACTTTCACTGAGATTTTGCACACATAAACGGAACAACTTAGGTGACAGCTTTTTAACATTCATCAATCAGAAAATCTCTTTTAAAAATAAGTCCACCTTTGCTCTTTATTTTTATAATGTGCTTATAAAAAGTATAACAAAACCGTATTGGCAAATCAATTTTCTTTTTACCAAAGTTTATCTTGTAAACTCCCCTCCAAAATCTAAGCAATTACTAATAAAATTATTTAACAATTTCCATAGTTTTAAGTCAATTCTGCCCATTATAATGAATCGAATTAATATTGTATTTAATTTTATCCATTTTAGCACGTAGGTTTTTTTATTTGTCATAATCATAAGGAAATCGCTCAACTCTCAACACTTGTAGCCTACAGCCTTGAACTCCGATGGAAATGATACCGCCTCGTTCTTAAGTACATACTTACACGTAAGAACTTATTCAACATGTACTAGTTCTTTTAGGTCTTCTCTCGCATTGGGAGTGAAACAAGATTGTAAAAGGCATTGCTTAACCGAGTTTACTATAATGATGACTTTTTCTCATAGTTGGTTGCAATAATATACAATATCCAAAGTGTAATAATTTTGACCTTTTTTTTTAAAGACCAAAAGCTAGTTTAAAATAATTTGTAGTCAAATAAATTGGACATTTATCAGAAAAAAAAGTAATTTAGAGGTATTTAACTAGATTTTTAGGGTTCCGTACCTCTTTCCGTCCGTCTGGGGAGATGGCTAAACTTGCTCGGCCATCTCCCAACCGCGAGAAGGCCCGAATATACGGGCCAGCCGCCGGGTCCAATGAGGTAGAATCCCACAAGGGTCCCTCAGGGCCAACCGGCGGCGAGAGGGCAAGTGCCGGAGTTTTTAGTGGGTATTCCCTCCTCCTGAGGTCCAACCGAGCCACCCGGCTGGGTGGTATCACGGGAGGCAGTCGTGGAGGGAGTCGCAACGTTGAATGTTGCGGTCCCCTCCTGGCGAGTCCCACATACGAACCCCTCGCTCACCTGCGAGGGGGGGATGCATAAATGCATTTTCTCCGGCATAAAAAAAAAAAAAAAAAAAAAAAAAAAGGTTCCGTACCTCAAAATGAAAAACGGAACCCTTATAGGACCGCTTTGTTATCCGTCTGTCTGTCTGTCAAAACCCTTTATCTCGGGAACGCGTGGGGTATCGAGTTGAGTTAGAAAATACTCTGGTCTGCAGTTCTTTCTTCAACTGTGAAAAAATCAAACTTCTAAGTTAACGTAAAAAAGATACGGTGGTTTATGCCACAAAAAACGCATATTACGACACTCTCAAGGGAATCATTTATAGGGGTTTACTTCCCTATGACCTAGAACTATGAAATTTGGCAAAAATATAGTACCTACAAATGTACGGAACCATCGGTGGAGGAGTCCAACTCGCACTTCTCCGGTTTTTTTTACTAATTCTAGTACGTTATAAAACTTCACATTTAAGGTAGTAGGTAAGTACAGTAATAAGTACTTAAAGTAATCATATTTTAAAAATATTACTACAATCGTTTTCAAATAGCTTTAAAGATTGTATTCGTACAGCTTCAATATGCACAGAATATACGCGCTGATCCATAACTGTCAACGTAATTTGGTATTAAATTAATTAAACCATCAAAACCATGGTACACGAGAGAGCAAATACATAATTTATATCACCGAGTATGACACGGTGTTACCACAAAGGATCTACGATCCCAAAGAACATTTTAATCTATCCACCACGCAGAGAGCTCGTAATGTCTCAATGTACTTAACTAAATTACTTGCATAAATCATATTTAAACGTGACGATCGCTGGTGCTAGTAACCCCTCTAAGCCTTGTGACACAAGCGAATATACACTCTGAAATAAGGCTATTAAAACATGAATTCGGATACGTTACAAAAATTGATGCAGTAACGTTTTGTAAGAAAATGAGATTTACACGTAAAAATATAAGGTTCGATTTCAATTTTGCGAGTTTTACAGAGGAAGGGAGTAGCGTTATCTACACGGGAGTTTTTCCGAAAATAATTTTCTAAGGCGACACTTAGCCGCTCTACGGATGAAAATTGTTAAAAGTGTCAGTAAAAGAGGCAACTATACGCTAGGAAAGCAAAGAGAAATGGCGCCGAGTTTTATTGCAAGCGTAAATTTGGTGCTCACATTTTTTTATGGAACATTTTGATTACTTTAAAAAAAAAAAACGTAGTTTTATTATATTTTATTAAATACCCCTCACCGATTGCGTTGAGTCACTAGTACACACCGGTTTTCAAGGTGTTGCCATCTCTGAGGTCCCGGGTTCGATCCCCGGTTGGGTCAATTTAGAAAACGAACTTTTTTATATTGGCTCAGGTCTGGGTGTTTGTGATACCACCGTTGTCTCTAATTTCCATAACACAAGTGCTTTAGCTACTTACTTTGGAATCGGAGTAATGTATGTGATGTTGTTAAATATTAAAAAGAAAAATATTTAAAGAAAAACTAGTCAACAGCTGTTTCTGCATGGATTCCACAGATTTCCGTTTTATTAACATAAACTATACCTTTGCACCATAACGCTACACGACTCTTTGCACTAGCCAGATCAAAGCAAGCTAGATTAAAGCTTTTGTAGTAAAACTCTTGATATCATTGTTTGTCATTGTTTTATTCATATATTAGATATGGGCTAGAGAATGTACAGAATAATAACAAATTATTTCCTTTCGAGCTTGCTTTCAAATAACAAAAATCATATTTAATGTCTTTAAGGACAGTAAACTAAAAATATATCACTAGTTACTCTGTAGTTGATTTGATTTTTTGAATCTACAAAAATATCCATATAATTATAGAACCTGCTCACAAAACATTCACGAGAATTGATTGAGAAATGCGACTTGTAAAAGAGAACACATGGACATCGGGACAGCTGGACGGACATACTGGACGGATGGACATAAGAAAGCATTTTCACCTAAGCTTGAACAGAGACGCTTCGCTCGCGCTTTGCGCTCGCTTGGTCAATTAAGCAGTCATTAATTTTACTTGTAAGTTAAAAATAAACACGTGGGTGAACTTAACCTTAACCAAAGAATAATTAAATAAGAAAACTTCGACCTAAATTCAAAGGAAATGGAATGTAAGAGATAAAATCACTAAAATCTTCACTCCAGTAAATTTAAAACGTTTCAACCTGTTACTCATTCATGACAATTGAAACACATTAAGTCCTTGAGGGCCAAAAGCGATAAAATACCTTTTTATTTCCGAACTAAAGTTGTTCGATAAAGAACAATCTGTTTCTTCCCACAGGGAAGTTAGTAAAACATTCAGTCGATGATTTATATGTACCCTTACCTATAGGTGTGCTGAGGGCGTATTTAAGGGTTGTTAAGGGCCCCATGTGAAACGATGATAAAAAATAATATTTCTCGAAATTATCTAAAATTATAACTTTGAATCGGTTTGGTTATTAGCGTGAAAGTAATACTTATAGTTAGTGATGGGTTTGAATACTTTACCATTAAAATAACAAGGAAACGATCTTTTGTACACACAATATATAATAGAGGACATACTAACAACTCTAAGGACATGTTTCACAGGTTAGCGTATAGCACTATTTTCTTGTTTAATTGAAACATAGAACAAATTTCCACGAAATAATCTGTAAATAAAAAAAATACCCGGAATCCGTGAAAAGACTTTATATCTTGATCTGTGAAATAAAATATTTTAGAAGATACGGTAAGTAGTTTAATTTCAAATATTAAATTATTGAGAATAGAACCTTTATATTATTATGTCGGGGGCATCGGGGCCCACTATCCCTAAGTCCGGCCACGTCATGAGCGAACTCCATTAAGATTAGATATTCATGCTGTACACCTGATACTTTGAGAGCACAGACAATGTGGTGGCAACCTTGTTTTATACATATATAACTATGTATATGAATACGGATGACAATATAAATTAGCAATATTAGTTTCAGTTATCGCTTGATATCAGTTTGGATATCGAGTTATCATTTATCACGAATACGTCGTATATTTGCACGAACTATTAATACTATTACTGAACTTAGTATAACCTACGTTCTAGCTAACAAATAGCCTGGAATTAATATCTTACGTAGCTCTTAAAATAGTGCTCTTTAGTTACAGAAAATTACAGACAAGAAATACTCAGTACGGCGACGCAAAAGGAGAGCTGTGATTTTGACCGGTTTGTATTATGTTCCTCTGTTCCCTTATAATTTCTAAACTTCTTATCATTATTTGTCAAATGAGGTGTCCTTCGAAGCGTCTTGATTGTCTGCTAGTTTGACGTCTCATTTATTGAATATGGATATGTCCTCTAGAGGGCGCCAAGACATAAACTAAAAAAAAAGATTTCCTAATGATGCCGTGTTGGATTATCAAATGAAAGGGCTTAATTAGCACATTTCAAATGTAAATATATATATTGTTTGCTGTTGCTCACGGCTTTGCTTTCATTAAAATCACAAAATAATTAAAATAACAAAGGAGTTACAAACTAAACCCTAACTACTAAAAAATCGCGCTCTAAAAAGTACGTAAATAACACGAAAATATTCGAGTCCGAAATTCAATAAAAAGGATAACCGTAGTCATACGCCACCTCCAGCATAAGTAGCATGAGACTACGGTTATCCATTTTATTGAATTTCGAATATTTTCTTGTTACGTGCTTTTTAAAGCGCGATTTTACCGTTCTTTCTAATTATCTTTAAAATTTCTCTCTTTTCCTTAAAATTTTTAAATCCACGAACTCGACTGAAAGTAAAAACACCTTCAGATGCCGCATCGGCCCCTATATAGCATTACTATAACTAAGAAACCCATAATCAATGTTTATAAGCTTCTAACAGTTTACGACTTCGCCTCAAAGTTCAAGTGTCATTAGTGTATAGTACAGTTTATTGGTTGTCATGTATGGATATGTGTATGAGTGGGTATCCATTTTGATGGAGAGTTCCATTATCCGTCCTATCAAATTACCTTTAAAGGGACATGACGGGGTGATGTACCTCGGTACTGCTAATTTGTAGATATACCTGTTCGATATAATTACAAATTAATATATCTATATTAATTACAATGTTGATTAACTAATAGATTATTTCTGTGGTTGACTTGACACTACAGACTGGTCGATTTTCCAGGTGACTTGCAAGGTGACTTTAGTCGACTAGGGCTTTTTATCGACAATCACTTGTAAAATCAAACCGCTGCCTCCTCGAAACTAGGTTTGCGATTTGACAAACAGTTGTTGATAAAAAGCCCAAGTCGATTAAAGTCGCCTAGCAAGTCTGGAAAATCGACCCGTGTAAATGCCACATAATTCTATGAATATCCAAAGTAACTAACCTACTACCACTATCAAGAATCAAAGTAAACTCTGAAGCAACTACTCACATCGAATCCCATTTGAGTACATTATCACAGATAAAGATGAGTGGTTGTAAAATTGATCCTTAAAAAAAACAAAACTTCTTTCAAAAACCTAACAAAAACAGCTCCAAAAATAAACGGCTCTAAAAAGAAAGAAACGTAGTAATGTTACTCGATTTAAAAAGATCCCGAAGAACTGAGAACCTTCTCCTTATTTTAAAATCGGCTAAAAATAACATTGTGAATGCATAATCTTAATCTAAACAAGTAACTCTACATCATTTTATAGCCAATTGCAAGAAGTACCTATGTAGCTACATAGCAAATGCATTCAGAAATAAACTTGTCCAACTTTTTCCCGGGTCTGTAAGGGTCTTATCGGTATCCAGGCTACTCCCCAAACCGGGACGTCTGTCCCTCCGTGACAACTGTAAAGGGTTTTCGATGTCGACAAAGCAAAGTTTCGGAAAAACTCCGGAAAAACTCCGCAGTTTATTGTTTTGTGTAGTACACAGTTTTAGTTCCGGAGAGAATTATGGAAGTTGTATGGAGGGGTAGTAGACGTATGTTGGATTTATATCTGAATCATAGTTTTTAGGGTTCCGTACCAAAATGGTAAAATGAACCCTTATGGTGCGACTCAGTCTGTGTGTATCTATCTGTCACAGGTGGATATCTCGAGAACTACTAATGCTATCAACTTGAAATTCGGAATAGTTTTAGATGACGTTTGCCCAACTATTTTGAAAATAAGAGAGAAGTAAAAATATTTAAATTATCTTTGTAACATGGACTGAAACGTCTTGAGCGCTGCTTGCACATTTTCATCTTTTTTTAGACCGCAAGGTTTTGGACTTTTGATGAAAAATGTAAAAATAAATACCGTTCCCCTGCCTATCTCCGATGTTTGCATAGAGAAAGATCTGAAATTATTTTAAGTTTATATCAAGATTACAGAAAAAATAAAATGATGTATCTTAATAGTAAACTTTTTCAAAATTATGGTACGGAACTCGTTACGCTTTTGACCGTATGTTTGTATTTTTAATGAGTAAATTTTTTTGATGTTTTCTAAGTATCCAGCATATCTTTTGTACTAGGTTGGCGTTTCATTGTTTGTATCTAAACTGCATATTCCAGTAATAGTAAACAACCTACATTATATTAATTATAAAATTCCTTACAAAATATATAATGATTCGTATATTATTATGTGACATCTTATACAACTATTATGGAAAAGAAAGCGATGTACTCGTAACTAACGTTTTACAGTGCGGCTGTTTGTTTATTTTTAATTATTTATGTTATATTTTTGTTTATTTAAGGGGCTGACATGAGCCAACTAGCGCCGCCAGTCGATTTTATTTTATTTATTCTAAATAAGCCCAATTTTTTTAAAAAAGGAATCAGTCAAGGTATTGTGAATGACGTCTAATGTTTATTGAATAACGTTACAACATTACAAAATGCGTGCAATAGTTTAAAAACGGGTTTGAATCAACAGTGGCCAATTTTAACAAAATCACGTTTTAAACTGTTTGAATGCCTTTTCAAACTGTGTAAAGTTATTCAATAAATATTAGACGTTATTAAAAAAACCTTGATTGATTCCTTTTAAAAAAAAAGACTTATTTAGAATAAATAAAATAAAATCGACTGACGGTGCTAGTTGGCTCATGTCAGCCCCTTAAATGAATAATTTAGGTAAATTCCATACAATTTTTGACACAGCTACAGAGTTGACCACAACAAACCCTTGTTTATGATAAATGGAGGTCATCCTTCTATAACCTGACCACGGCTTACCCGTAAACCTCAATTAAGGCGGTTATTTGACTGAAACTTTAGACCGGGCATAAATTATTAAGTGCCTTCAGAAATTATTAATAGCATGCTCAGGTAAAAGTCGGGTAAACCTGTGTCGAATAGTGAACAAGGTATTTAGAGGATTAATAATACTTGTACACGCGTCAGCACATCAAGTTAAACAGTTGAACTGCGAAATCAGCTTTTATTACGTAGGATATAAAGACGGTATTTAAGTAAACTTGTGCCGTCATGTGAACTTGGCCGTGACAAAATTAGACACTGTAGTTTTGAGATATTCTTTAACCGTTTATGAGCTTGTGGTTCATTGAAAATATGAAAATCCAAATTCTCTAACTAGTAATAAAATAAAACCTCAAGGTATTAGATACTACTATGTTCAATAATATAATCCGCGCGCGATGAGAATGGGATGCTACCTTTTGAAACTGAGACGCGCACGGTCTGTCGGCCAGCCGTAGCGTCGGCAAACTCGCGTAGATGCTCGCAGAGTGCCAGTTGTGTAGAACTGTGCGCGTGAATTTCTGCTCGAGTTTTATTTTAAATGTAAGATTTATATATTATTGTGTGATTATTTTAGTAGTTTTAAAGAGGTGTAAAACTATTGTCTTTAAAAAAAAAATCATTTTTATATAAATAGATTCAGAATTTTTTGCTAACGCTACTTGACTGCTTAATTGTCATTTTCTATTTACCTTGATAAGGTCCTATCCCATTCTAATCGCGCGCAGATTATACCTACTTCTAATTCTGCTTAGCTGCTACACACTGAGCTAGCCAGGGCGGCGCGCTGCGGGTGACGCGGGCATGAGTAAAGGCGCCGCACCGGCTTTGCCCGCAAGCACAGTTAAGTGTGTAACAACCATAATAAACAAAATGAATACTTTTTAAATTTTGAGATTTAAGCATTCACAATGCTATTTTATATAATACTAAATAATATACGGATATCTAAAGGTCGCGGGTTCGATTCCCGTCCGAGAACATGATCTGGTGCGAGTCCTATTTTTTCTAGTATAATATTAAGTTAGTATAGTATTATATAAAATCAATACTGCTTAACCTGTTGCTACTAAACTTGTCTGAAAATTCAGAAATTAAATCATATAAAAGAGTACATTACATAATTGTTTAGTTTAAATTTTTCTATCACCATCCATAGTGTTGTGGGTCAAATTACAAACCAACTTTTCAGAACCCTTCATCGTAAAATGAGTAAAATGACAGGTGTCTAGAGTAATTAAAGGGTTCAAATTAATTATATTCGTTTAATAACGTGGTTTATTACCCCCCACCCTTATAAGCTGTATGAATTTGAAGGATACAGGGTGTCCCTAACGAGGTCATAGGGTAATCACGGCAGTGGCAGGGTTCCAAGTTTCTGGATGATGTATAAGGAGCTTTAAAAATTCAGAACATGTGTGAAACTGTAGTGTGTAAGTATTATTCAAGTTTTAACGCACCGTGTTGCTTATTTGGGTAGTTGCCAAAGTGGACTGTATTATTCTAAGTTGACAGCAAAATATTAATAATTTTTATATTATTTCCATAGCTTTTGTGTTATGGAAATTGAATACTTTGTGATAGCGACTGGACCAGTGACCATCAAAAAATACTTAAATCCGAATCCGACCCGGCACATTGGTTTTGAAACTGGACGAGGGAGAAATCTTCGCGATCGGCCAGAAAGTTATCTCAAAACTTTAAAAAAAAAGGAAAAAAAATATTCAATATCTTTTTAGATACATTAGTATTACATATTGCTAGGATCCCCTTTTAAGTAAAAACCTGTGTTAGAGAACCCCGCTCTTTCTTAGATTACACGATACATAATGTAGATTGTTAGATATAAAATTAATAAAAAAGTTTGTTGTTATAAACAAAAGAAACAAATTGTGTGGAGTTATGTAAAATAATCTGTGAGTTATGTGCTGTGCTAGATAAAGTGGTGTAAGTTGTAGTGATTCGGTTGTGTGCGTGTAGTGGAGAAGAGTGTGTGTGTGTGTGTATGTGTGTGTGTGACGAAATATGTACGATGTGAGAGGTATAAATGGTATGTGACGATGCAAGAGAAACTTTTTGTGGTTTGAAAAGATGAATTCAGAGTTTCAGCTTTTAAACATCAACACATCAATAAAAACAGATTAATTTTACAAATTGGTGTACTGGGGTACCAACATGTACTGGGGACTCAAATATATCCTTAAAAATAACGCTCACATAGTGGAGTTAGGTATACGGACCTTAAAAATCTACCTGAAATCAATGTGTCCGTATCGCGGAAGTCACGTAGGACCCAGTGGTGGGAAATGACACCCGAGGGAGCGGACATAAGATTAACGTTCCACTGTTCTGTCGTTAAATCACATTATGGCCCTTTCTACGTCTGAGCGGACACTCGATGAGATAGAGATTTTGGTAGGTACCCTTAGCACGAGCAGCAATCAAAAAAAACGCGCGTAAAATTGCTCGATAGAGTAATTACTTATGGAAAGTTTCATTTCGTTTTTTGGCGGTAGATGGCACAGTACAAATTTCACATACAAAATTACTCTGTCGATATTTTTCGATAGCTCTAAAGGTACAGGTTACTTGTCTTAAACAATACTTTCGGTAGAAAAGTGAAAGAAAATAATTGTTTTTTTTTATCTTACTCAGTATACCACCCAGAAGAAAAGGTTGTAGTCGCATGTGACATATACTTGATAAAAAATATTAAGTCTCGATAATAGATGATTCATAACTAAATAATTGATATTCCAAAGTTAAAATAAGTCCGTAATTTCGTTCACTGTTGACTACACAGTTTTGTTTTTGCAAGACTATCTATTTAAGGCTTCCCGCCCACGAGCGATTAATCCGCTGAGCGATTTTGTGTCGCCGAGAAAAGTACATACAGAGTTCAATACGTAAACGTCCACCAGCCACAAAAAGTAGCTCAGCGACTAATCGCCCGCAAAATGACACTGACAAGAGTGACAAGGGTTTACTTAGCCAGCGAAAAAAAACGCCGCGATTAACGCCGCGATAATCGTAGCTACAAAAAGTCGCTCGTGGGCGCTGACGCTTATTTTGATTGAGCAAGAAGCTTACATTACAAAATTAATAGTAGCAGGTTTTTCATGCCAAAAATAAACTACTTTCGGATCGTTTCGGAAAGTTCTACGTCGATTTTTAACGACTAGTTCAACAAAAACCCTCGCACTTTGTGTGGTCAACTGAAAAGCAACTTTGTTGCAACTAATGAGTGAACCGAACAATCGTATTTAGAGAATTTTGTTTTTATCGTTTATAATTGTAAAACGTTTTACGGGTAGAAAATGAACAGAAAAATAAGTTTTTTATGGAAAGATTTAAGAGAAAACACCACGGTAGAGAGAATTGAAAAATTCCTATAGAAATTTGATAAAATCAACGTTTCGTAGTCCCCTGTTTCCTCCTTCAACATTTTAATACTATTTTCATCAAAAAATAAAGAAATGCTTTGGCTGTGTTCTTATGTTTTATTTTTTTTATACAAGGTGTTACAAAAATACCCCAAATGCCGAATATGGTATAATTATAGGGACCATCAAACTGAACAACTTTTACTATAGGACCAACTCTGAAATCGCGAAAAAGAAAATCAGCTGTTTCATACATTTTGATATTTTCGATTTTATTTTTTGTATGAAACAGCTGATTTTTGTTTCGTGATTTCAGAGTTGGTCCCATAGTAAAAGTTGTTCAGTTTGATGGTCCCTATATACCATATTCGGCATTAGGGGTATTTTTGTAACACCTTGTATAAATTGCTGGATGTCTAGGGATTTTTTCAGGTTTTTGATGATTAATATATCTCCTTTAATAATTAATTTATGAAAAAAGGAAAACATAGGAACACAACCTAATCCTTTCTTTAAATTTTAATGACAAAAGTATTTAAATCCGCCTAGTTTTGGAGGAGGAAACAGGGGACTACGAAACGTTGATTTTGTCAACTTTCTATAGGAATTTTTCAATTCTCTCGACCGTGGTGTTTCCTATTAACGGGCGACATTTTTACGATGGACCTATAGCGGATTGATAGCTTGTCTTGTCACTTTGAAAATATCGCAAAATATATTTTAGCATTTCTTGCCTTAGAAGGAAAAACGGATTCTTTTGGTCGTTTGTATGTCTGTTTGTCAAACCTTTTTTCTCAGAAATGCGTTTAAGTATCAAGTTGCAATTAATAAATATAAAAAAAAAACATTTATTTATAAGTGTAACGCATAATATTTATATCATTTATTTAATGCCTGTTAATTGCTATTTAAAATAATATAGCACATAAGAGCATATATAGCATAGGACGTAATGCAATTATGAGGCATTCAGGTGTATAAAGACTATGTGCTAGTAAACATTATAGAAAATATCAAAATTTGTAGTTTATTATTTTCATATTATCTTTATTAAAACATAAAATCCCAAATCTACCATGTATATACATAGCGGAGATGTGCTTATTTGTAAAAAACCACACTAACGACTTCACTAAGGTCAGCCAAGTTAAGACCAATGCTCGGGATTCCAGAAAAAGGGAAAATGCATACTGTATGGCAATAAAATTGTATAATAAACTCCCATCACACCTAAGAAATTTACCAGTAGATAAAAATAAATTTAAGAATAACTTACTGCGTTGGCTCCTTCATAAGAATTTTTATTCAATCAAGGAGTATCTAGAATCCAAAGAACTATGACATTCGTATAATTGTGTTTTTATTATTTTAGTACTATCAATTGATGTATGGAAGTGAGTCTTGGGTGTGGCAGAAGAAGAATGAAAGCAGAATAAATGCTGTAGAAATGCGTTCGTTGAGGAAAATATGTGGGGTAAAATTAAGTGATAGAATGAGGAATGACGTAATTCGTGAAAGGTGTGGTCTGAAAGATGATATAGTGACAAGAATTGAGAAAGGAATGCTTCGGTGGTTTGGTCACTTAGAGAGCATGAATGAAAGTCGAATCACGAAAGAGATATATTGTGCGACTGTGGAGGGAACGAATGCGCAAGGGCGTCCCAGAAAAACCTACGCGGACCAATTAGAGGTTTTAATAAAAAAGGCTGGTGTACGCAGTGAGAAAAACCGCCGGGCATGTATGAAAAGGTTGATGGATGTAAATGAAGCGAAAGAAGTGTGCAAGGATCGTAGCAGGTGGCGATCCATAGTCTCTGCCTACCCCCGTGGGAAACAGGCGTGAGTATATGTATGTATGATGTATGTAGTACTATCAATTAGATATTTGACATCATTATTTTTTATTCTTATTTTGCGCTCTTAATAAATTGTAATAAATACTAGAACTAAAAATATTTGCATGCCTACACTCATAAGGTATAAAACTTTTGATCCACATCCTCTTACTTTGTCTGTACATGGTATTATGCAATTAAAAATTCTTATTTTTATTCTTATTCTAATTCTTAGGTACGTAAGTTCTGTAATTAAATTCATAGCACCATAATAGTTTCAGGATAATAAAAGACTTTGTTTACAAGTTCACAAGTGGGCGAACAATGTGGAAATATTTCTATTGTAAAAAAAAATACAAAAGAAAATTGTTTCAGCAGTTTTGAATTTGCTTTACAAACATTTGTGCAAATAACTTATACTCCAATGTGCATGATGTATGTGTGAAACGTTTATTATTATCATCGTATTAAATTGTTTTTTTAAATAATAATTATAGAATCATTATTCATCTTAATAAGAAATTAATTTTAATCCCACTTCACTTCTCGACTATGTCACTTTTTTTACTTTTGCATATAGGTTTAAGGAAAATAATATGATTTTATATCATTTAACGCAAGAAAAAAAAAACGTCTATTACATAGACTTATGCACCGTTATTCTTTTAGACGTTTTAATCCCTTGAGGTGAGTGCTCTACCAATGAAACTAAACATTTTTGCCAAAGAAACATAACTTGAAAAACGACAGCAAAATACTTTCCTATAGAGTTCTGTTTCAGGATATCTCCATTCATTTGAATGCTATTTTCGCAGTTTTTAACATATCCTTACATCTGTTAGAATGTTGATCAGATCATTTGGGTGTGTAAAGCAATCTGGATCTCCTCCATTCACTCCCCGGATAGCCATCACAGCTCGATCAATTCCTGGCGGAGAACCAAGGCTTCAAAGTTACCTCGTATTTATGAAAATTAATTATCTATCATAATTTTCATAACTCAAACTATAGAATCAAAAGAATGACGCATTATCTTCAAATTGAGTTTAAACTTTGAATGTCAGCTTTCGAAATCTATTCCATATCTCAATAAGAACAAAATAACCACCCTCGTTACCAAAGAACAGTGTCATAGGCGAAACTTTTCTAGCACGTTATGACGTTATCGCACACGTTCGGGGTCAATGAACCCTAACAGCAAGCTCCCAATCAAGATGACGTCACTCACTACTGAGCACGCCTTATTCACGAAGGTTTTATTCCAGCATTTGTCAGATTTAGACCTATTTTGAAAGCAATACAGATTAAATCCTGAAGCAAAAACAGAAATTTTTAATTAAAAAACAAAGTGATTAAAGACAAAATTATAAATAGCGATGTTTTTAAGATTTATGTCAGATTTATATCCATCAAATGTGTTGTCTCGTTTTTTTTTACTATCTGGAAAATTGTGCTTTCAAAACAATTGACAAAAACTGTTATTATTTATTATGTAACATTTTTAAGAGGCAGTAAAAGTCTTCCAAAACTTGTGAATGCTCAATATTTCATACAAGCAATCGTTTTATATAAATCAGTACCTAAGTCATTAAAAATTGCGCATTATATGCGCTGTATAAGTTCTTATAAAATACGGAAACTAAAAACAAAACTCCAACTCAATAAAAAAACTGATCAAGATGCAAGTTTTTTGCATAAAGAGCAAGCGACAAGTTCCCAGACAGCTTTTCTTTTTAACTTAAACTGAAAAGTACTTTTTACCTGTGCGTTGGGAGCTTGGGAGGAATAATTGTTCACCGCAGAGTGCCAATTGAATACCCACCTGAAAAGAACAGACGCTTCATGAATATTCTGAAATGCTTTTAGTGAAAGTTATTGAGAAGGAAAGTATCGAGCGGTGTCACTCTAAGGGGGTCTAAAAAGACAAAATTGTAGATGAATTGTTTACCGCAGAACTCCTGTGACAACGATACGACACTTAATCATAATATTTACGCTGTTAACTGATAACTTATTATTTAATAATGTCTTGAAATATCCGAGATCTAAGGCTGTCGAATTGAAAACACAACATAAGTATTAAAATTAACACAAACGCCAAAAAACAAACTTAAAACTTTATGAACATTCACAATGAATAATTTTTCGAGTATCATATTAATTTATTTAACAGCTGCTACGAACATAGTTAAAATGTTTATTAAAACATATGTACGAGTAGTTATTCATTTATTTTCGGACGACCAACAACTACATTACACAGAGAAAATAACTTACATAGCAACAGAAAGTCATCACAAATAGTAACATACTAATTATATACGTATAATCCACGCGTAATAATGGGATGGAACATTGTCAAACTAAGACGCGTTTGTTCGCCGGCCAGCCACAGGGATATCCTAAAACACAGCGTCACGCATCCAAGGTAAGGGAACTTTTGCTGCAACAACTTCAAGTAAGATAACAAGTAAACAATTTTATTAGTTGATTAATTAAATTGAAATTAACTAATTAGTCAATTTACTTTGACAAGGTTCCATCCCATTCTCATCACGCGCGAATATATAGCCCGGTTTGAACCAAGATTGCTTGTACGTATTTAGTGCCTTATGTGTTTGTGCACGGAAAACCACGATTTGAGCCTCTCTTTCTCTCTTCTGTCTACTCTATGATTTGTGCCTATAGTCTACCGTGTCTATTGACAGGCGTCCGTCGATCCCTTTATCTTTCCACTCCGCCGCGCATTTGTCAGGCTTATATTACGGGGACATTTAATTACGTCATACCCGCAAGTTAATTAATTCTGACGCGACCAATATCCGATGACTTGCAATATCATAGGATGACTGAAAAGATAATTATCTCTTAAATTGCAAATATTGGGTCCTTACCTATGAAATTTGTGTTTTTTTCTTACACTTATGTGATTTAAAATATTTATCAGTTGCTGGATATTATATCTAATTATGACCATAGCCGTCAACTATCAGCATCATTAAAATCTATTTATTTTGTTTTTTTAGCTTTAAAAAAATACCTTGAAAGTGACTTCTTTTTTGTTAGCAAAAATGACCACTTTATCAGTTGTAACTTAGCCGAAACTTATTTTTTTGCTTAAGTTATGTTGCCTTAGTTAGCTTAATGTTCAAACATTTGAACGTAAAAGTTTTTTTTACAATTGCGTTTACGGTTGTTAAATAAATTATAAAAATGCTAGAATGGAAAATGCAATTTGTTGAAAATTCTCCATACAAAACGTCAATTTCATAGGTAAGGACCTAATATTAATTATATTGTAGTAGTCTATGTCTACGAGTTGGGTGAGGGTGTTATAAAATAAGTATTCAATATAAAGTTTTACAGTTACTAATAAAGTCAAAACGATATTATTTCATAATAATAATTATTAAATCTTGAATTTTGATGACCTGAGTGGTGCAGTGGTTAATATACCGGTTTACCACGCAAGAGGTCCCGGTTTCATAAGTATTTATTTAAATATTTATATGTAATAAAAAAGTAACCAAAAAAAAATTTTTATTATAGCCATTTTCTTGCCGCCATTTTGATTTTTTTTCTTGCACCTATATCTGCCCAAGGTGTACATTATTTTGGTCAAAGCACCAACTCTGTATCTTTTATCGTTTCGGCAGGCAGTTGACCATCTCTATAATGGCTAAATGGATTTCCATCAAACGTGGTTAAAGACCATCTCGATTACATTAGCTTTCTATTAAAAAAAAACATTGAAATCGCTTGATCCGTTTAGGCACCACGAATATACGTACACATAGGTTTCAAACTTATAACACCCCTCTTTGCGCTGCGTCGGGGGTTAAAAAGCGTATTAGTAGTACGTCAGTTATCTTACACCCATATTACAAGCTTTGCTTATTTTGGGGCTAGATGGCGCTGTGTGAAATTGTCTAATAGCAAATGCTATTTGTATATAATGAAAGAAATAAATAAAAATAGGTGATGCTCTTTTAGCTTTTCTTTGAAATTCTTTTACTGGAGATCGTAAAAACATTTTCGTGTTTTCCCATTCCCGTTACCAGCGCAAACCAATGTCTCGCGGATGTTGAACTAAGTCCTGAGGGATTTTAACACCATGTAGATGCAAATTCAACCCATTGTTTGTCACAATACACTACAAAAATCATGATGGAAGTGTGATTGTGTGTAGATTGTATAATAATAATAATAATAATAATCATTTATTGCAAAAATATGGTACAACAAGATGTCAAACATGAAAATATCCGCATATTTTACCATTGGAGGCATGCAATTTAAAAATAATTTAGCGCAGGTATTTATCAAAAGTATTAGATGCAATATTATTTTAACATTACGAAAAGAATACATGTCATTTAAAATTAATAGAAGAAATACAATTCATTAAATTAAAATCATTCCATACTTAAATATGTCAAAATTAATAAAAATAAAAATAAATCACCTAGACAACAAAATTCATCAAATTAATAATTTCAATAACATGTCAAATTTAATAGAAAATTATTATACATTAAATTCATTAAATTAATCATTTTATAAACATGTCACCCACTTTATAAAAGTTTTTGTCCTTAAGCCATGTCAATAATTTTGATTTGAATAATTTACTGGGTAAC
The DNA here is from genome assembly GCA_963556745.1 of Catoptria pinella. Taxonomy (NCBI): domain Eukaryota; kingdom Metazoa; phylum Arthropoda; class Insecta; order Lepidoptera; family Crambidae; genus Catoptria; species Catoptria pinella. The sequence continues at coordinate 10,205,274 of OY750774.1, read as the reverse complement.
TCCTTTATCGCATTTGGTAAAGTATTAAAAATTTTTACACACATACAATTACACTGTTTTCGGTAAAACGCTAATCTTGGCATACTATTATATATTAACCTATTAGGGTTACGCACACTTCTTTCGTTAATTGTATCATACGGGAGCAAAAATATATTTTGCGCCCGAGTAATACACTCTACTTTTCATCACCCTCTATGAGAAAATAAAAGGTGCCTCATATTTTATTGTAATATTGTTATTTAATAAAACATAGAGTAACAACTAAATTGATATGAAATAATATCTAATAATAAAATTACTGAAAACTTTACTTACTTTCTGTCAATTTTGACAGCAAAAAGAAAGGGACAAAACACTGTAACTATTCACTCGCTATATAACTACTTTTTCACGGCTGTCCAAAAAAGAAGTGTATTGTTCTAATGTTCTATTTAAAAAGAAACATAATTAGGCACATACTCTTTTCATTAATTTATCATTCTCTTTATCATTTTTCAAAAATTCGATTAGCATCAAATCAAATCAAAGTTATTTTGTTAAAAGTTCAAAGTTAGTTATCAAAGATGTACAAATAAGGTAATAGAACCAAAACATAAAGCTTGAGCCTTGCCTAAGGTATCAAAGTTCAAAAATTCAAAACTCATTTATTCAGTCTAGGCTGTTACAAGCACTTGTGAATGTCAAAGAAGCTACGCCATCGGTTCGCAAACCCTAAGCGGGAGACCTTGTAACGAGAAGAACCGGCAAGAAACCCGTCAATGGCTGCTATTTTCTCCCTGTATATTTCATACAGAGTCGTCAAAATTTGAAAAATGAGGTCGGCATTTAAAGTGACTTCATTTTCCATTACAATACTAACAAAGTTTACATTCAATGGGCATATCGTAACATACTATAATAGAAATTGGGCAAGAAAGGGAAATAAAAAGAAAATGTAAATAAAATAAAATAATTCAAAGGGACAACATACACACACTTTTAAACTTTCGGAACAAATAGATACTCTTTTTATACTCTCTCGTCATCACTCGATCCACTTAAAAGCAACCAACACATAGAACCATAAGCACCATACACAGAAATCGCTCAGTCATCCACCATATTCACCCCATAACTATTTGTCGATGTTACAAGCTTGTGATTTAAGAGATTTATTGTGTGTTCGATTTCTATTGATGCAGCAATGTTGTGAATGGGAAAATTTGGTGGGCGAAAAATTATTCGCGTGATCAGAAAAAAAAACATATTGAAAGGTACTGCTTTTAAATTATTTATGGAAAATACGGTTTTTTTTTTACCTTTTTTTTTACTTGTGAAGATTGGGCGAGTAGGAAAAAACATTATCAAATAAACACCTACTCTGATAAATGACTGCTCAGATTAAAAGAATCTCACCCTTCAAATAGTTACCTAAAAGTTACGATATAAGTAATAAATCTTACAACTATTTCTAACAAAATTCTATTCAGAAACATGTCACTTTTTCAGCCTATACATACATAGACCTAAACTTTAGTGCTTAGCGTGATGAAGGCTACACAGAATAGGCCATCAATATCGTAGCGTCACATACTGCGAGACCCAACAGAATTCCGTTTACGAGAATATCGGAGAGTTTTATCATGACGGGAGGATCGATCAAACTCTGAATTTCTTATATAACCTATAACGTATCCAAAAGACATAAAGTATATTAGCAAGAAATTGACTTTTTCAAGTTTCTGCAAAGTTCTAGACTAATTTAAAATAAACTCCGCTAGGAATTGCTAAGTTTTTTTTTGTTTGATATATTAAGGATCCATTGTTAAAAGCTAGATATTCTCGATTCTAAGGTACATAGTCCGCGAATATTTTCTTTAATTATATCAGTTTTAAACAATTCAAGTACTTAGTGTTATTTTAAGACTATGTAAGTATTTAATTATACCTGTTCACAGTACATACCAGCCATGAGATTTTCCATTTCCACAAAATTCAATCCAAAGTTAATAGGCGATAAATAATTCTTAATTCCACTACTGATATTTATTGGCCAGCATAGTTATCATCCAAAACCCTATATCCAATGAAAGGTATGCATTTTTATACTACCATTTACCTCGATTCCGCTCGCTAACGACCCCGTCATCTGGCCGTAATTACTGAGTACGTGCCGAAAAAATAGGCTTCTAATTGTTTTTATATCCCACCCCAACAGTGGGCGAGTGGGCATAACCGCAACGAATGTCGGTGACATTCCATAATGTGAGTTTAATTGTACGCTTACCGTAAATAAATCGATGTTCGGAATAATGACGCAAATTTTTATCTCACGTTTTTACATTAGTCAAAAATTAATTTAATTTGAAAAAAAAACATTAATTAAAAAATAAAAAATCAGGTAAATACTTATTAAGGTATGTTCAAGCAGTCAGCATTTTCAATTTTTCAAGATTAAAAATCAAGGGTGAGTCGTGCTCTGAAGGGGCTGACATGTGCCAACTAGCGCCGCCAGTCGATTTTATTTTATTTATTCTAAATAAGCCCAATTTCTTAAAAAAAGATTCATTCAAGGTCTTGTGAATGACGTCTAATGTTTATTGAATAATGTTACAACATTACAAAGTGCGTACAATAGTTTTAAAACGGGTCTGAACCAACAGTGGCCACTTTTAACAAAATCGCGTTTTAAACTGTTTGAATGCCTTTTCAAACTGTGTAAAGTTATTCAATAAATATTAGACGTTATTAACAAAACCTTGACTGATTCCTTTTTTAAGAAATTAGCCCAATTTCTTATTATTTAGAATAAATAAAATAAAATCGACTGGCGGCGCTAGTTGGCTCATGTCAGCGTCTTAATAATATTATTATTTTAGTCCATTCTAGTGTTAATTTGCTGACTGACCCATAATATTCCCAACACACAAAACAAACCCAGACATTCCAGAGCGTCATCAACGCGTCACAAAGAGCTAAATAATCCGTCTGCATTGTGCTCTTCTATATTACACGGACCACAAAGGACGGCGTTATGTCGCAACAAAAAGCGAGATTTATCCATAACTGCGCCTTCTCGGAGTGTATGCGCATTTTTATAAGCATTCCGTTTAGGGATGCCACCTTTTTTAAGACAAATAGAGTATTTTTTTCATTTAGGTAAAAAAAATGAAGTACGCAGCATAAAAAAGAGTACATATAAATGTTAGACTTATTTATCCTTAAAAACCTATTTGTGTTACTTTTTGCAACCTTTAACAACACAAGAGTTACGTTCATAGAGTATTTTAGCGTACTCTTTTGCTGTCGTAGATTATAGAGTAAACCTAGACAAAATAGAGTACAATACTCTATTTTTGAGTACGGGTGGCAGCCCTAACTCCATGGTGTGAGGTGCGGCTATCAGCGGGAATAACTTAATTTTTGATGAATTAAATCGTAAAAAAGCACCTTGTGTCAAAAAAAATCAGCTGTTTCATACATTTTGATATTTTTGAAATTATTTTTTGTATGAAACAGCTGATTTTTTTTTCGCGATTTCAAAGTTGGTCCTATAGTAAAAGTTATTCAGTTTGATGATCCCTATCTACCATATTCGGCATTAGGGGTACTTTTGTAACATGTTGTATATACAACATCTCACGGTCTCAGAGACAGTTTTAAACTTAACTAAAACAAACGTTCACGGTATTTAAAGATTTCAAATAAACTGCGATACTTTTACTGCAGTAATACCACAAATACATAATAGTTTTTAAATTTTGAGATTTTAGCATTCACAATGCTATTTTTATATAATACCAAATAGTATACTAGAAAAAATACGACTCGCACTAGATCATGTTTTCGGACGGGAATCGAACCCGCGACCTATGGATATCCGGTCCAATGCTCTGACCGCTGAGCTACCGAGTCACTAGTGTTAATAATAACCAACCACCACCAATCCGCATTGGGCCCGCGTGGTGGGTTATAGCCCATCCTTCTTATCCACCCATAAGGAAGGCCTGTGCCCCAGTAGTGGGGACATTAAAATTGACTGATGTCGATGTTAATAATATTAGTTTTATTAATGGATTTTACGCATATTTCCGTCTAACTTATTTAATTTCTTATTCCTTACCGCTATATCTAACAACCTACCTTACCAAGAATCCGCGAAAAGAGTTTTTTCTCTATCCGGATTACATTCTCATCTCGGATAACCGTATTCCGTATTTATCGTCGCTGACCGGAGTTTTTGCACAATGACCGCCATAATGCGTATCCACGGGATATTGTGCAGAACGGATCTCCGCTTTGTAATGTTCCGCTCCAAAGGATACTACAATTTTCAGGTGGATGACTGGGATAAAAGTTTGGTTGAATATTCTCGATTAATCTACCGTCTAAATAGGTATGGTATTTCAGAAATAATATTTCGAATGGCAAATTGGAAGCTTAGAAACCAGAAAAACTTATATACACTGAAAGTTTTTTTAGCTGCATTTTTACTTTCGGTTAATTTCGCGGAAACCCTTTTGATACGAAAAAATTGCCTTTACAGTATTTTAGTATTGAAATGGGCGGAAAATCTGAGCTTTTTTGCGGTGCTTTTCATTATGAAAGTTAAAATGAACCGAACGGAAAAAATAAAGTTGCGTCGGAACGGAGTATGGTTTCACACAGAAATAACAAGCTGTAACCAAAAATATATTTTCCGCAAGTATTTTCTACGCAACCTTAATAAAAATCCAGCATAAATCAATATGAATTAAAACTGTCCTAATTTTTATCAATGATGGATTAAAACAATGGCGCCCGATCCAAATAAATTTTTGAATCGAGAATCAAACCAGACTCAGACTCAGAGATAGTGACGCCATATTTACGAAGTGTAGTCAAATACCTAAGTACAGTCACGTCTAAAAATATGTATACAGTTTAGAACTTTGTTACTTTGTTGTAGTTGTCTTTTGTCATTGATTTCTGTTCAAAAAAGTAATATATTTTAAAGTGAAATAGTTCTAAACTATATACATATTTATAAACGTGACTGTAATGCCAAAATACTTTCAATTAAAATGTTATTAATCCCCTTTACAGTTATAAAAAATATTTCTTACGTAAATGTCCAAACAAACCGTTAAAATAATCAACTTTCATAGCTTTAAAAACTTTCGCAGTTCAAACATAACAGCGATTACGCGTAAAACAAACAATTCGACCGGATTGCCGGCGATCCGGCCTGGAACCGGAAGCAGTTCACTATCAGGTGTCACGCCGGCGCGTGTTTTTGAACACCCTACCGACGGTATCGGTTATTATTATTTTTATGTAAGTAATATTTATTTAAGCTTTTGTATTGAGTTACATTATGAGTGTGTTCATATGTTTTACCAAAATAACGTTGATTTTTCGATGGTAATGGAAAATTACTTTTCCAATGACTAGATGGTGAAAGCAAATGATTAGGTTATACTTTTTTTTCAAATAATTTCCCATAATTTTACCTGTTAAATGTGTTTTTTTTTATTCAATGTCTAGTACCTACGCACACAAACGTTATGGTCGGTTAACATTATCTTAGTAGAGTGTTTTAGTAGAGTAGAGTTACATTGCCTGGCATGTTCATTGATTTTAAAATAACGTCAAACACACCAGGCAGTGTACCTCTACGCTCCTAACGGCTACGATAGTGTAAACGGCTCCTTAGAAATGAATATAATTTTATTTGCTAAAGGCTTAATTTTGTTTAGTGTAGCTATACTAAATTGAGCCTTATCACTAAACGTAAGTAAGTAAGTTTAGTGATGTGTTTATGTAACATTCACAACAATTCCCGGAATCACGAACTCCAAGAAATGCCAAAATCCCCAAAAACGAACAGGAAAATAGCCGCATAACGCATTTAACTAAACTCGTCGCCACCGCACAGCAGGGGTCATAATAAATAAAAAAAATAAGAAAACTTTCCCCATCACTGTATGCAGAGCTCGAGACCATAATGCAATCAACAAGCAAATATCATCTATAAAAACTTATTCTTAAGGTGCTTTTTAGCTTTAACATCATTAGAATAGTTGTCGGTAAATCATGAAAGGTGTCATCTTCAAAATTCACTTTTCTGGGACATTTTCATAGGAGTTTTGAAAGTGCAATCACTCAGTTGGTAATCTCTCAGGATTTCCTTGGCACCCTTCTAGTTCCTTTTTTGTTTTTTAAAAAGACTGGTCCGTAGAGATAAGGCGGAGCTCCCCTTTAAATATCTGTGACGTGATACGCTTGGAATGGATCGGTTGAAATTTTAATTTAATGTGATTTTTAATTTTTGTCATTTTATGGCGTTCTGTGATTTCATTTGTTTTTATTTTATCTTGTGAGTGTTCTGTATGAAAAATTTTACAATCGCCTACCAATTAAGAATTTGTATTTGACTACTTCTTCTCAAAATTCTGTTTACAATAAGCGAGCCCGCCCACGAAGTACTTTTGTCAGCCATACTTTTGTGAGCGACTTTTTGTAGCTCGTGGGCGTTTAAGTATTGAACTCTAAATATTCTACACTTGAAAACAAAAAATCGCTCGGCTATTTTAATCACTCGTGGGCGGGCACACTAACACTACTACATAGCAAATATTTGATATAGTTATCAGTCTAACTCTAGAATATCAAAAGTCTGTCTTGGAGGGCTTTATTTATGCAAATGATTGCTTTTCCGAAGTTACAAACTTCAACAAGCGAAAACGTTTAACCTAATTTCCATTAATTATCAGTGAAATGAAAACATTCGTAAGTTTTCTGTCTGGCTTTCAAGCCTTAAAAACTACAGCGCATAAGAACAAAGAAAATTATAACCTCCAATGTTTACTGCTATCGACACCCCGACACATTATACCCCCTTTGAGGGAGAAAATGACGGCGTGCCACACCGGCATTTTGTTTTTGACACTTCACTTTAATCACTGTGTGAAAATGTAAACAGTCGCATTCTCATTTCGAAAAGAGCAGTGTTTTAAATATCACCTGCCTTTGCGCGAGAAAATTGTTTTTCTCCGTGTAACTGAACGTCTGATCTGTGCTATGATTTTCTTTTGTTTCAACCTTAGGACACCTATTCGACATCAGTATGTTTAATCGCGGATTCATACGACTAAAATTCGCGCGAACTTGCCATGATCGCGTAATCGCGTTGTTTTATGACAGCGCCTTAAAGTATTGGCCACAAACTCAATCTTTTTAGAACACATTTTGTCTGATTGCTTATTTCAAATTTAGAGCTAGTCGATGCTTTGTTCAACAAAATTAATAAGAGTATATCATAAATAATCGCCAAGTAATTTTCTGTATTTATGTACATAATATTGGAATTTAAGTTATTCCGATGCTACATAATATTATTGTTAAAATGTAAAAATATCATGAGGTTAGCAAGTTTCATAAAATACAACTGCAGCAGCTATTTTCAACTATCATTATGAGAAGCAGTGCCTCTTTTACGCATTCTGTTCCACTGTTCTTGTTTTGAAGTATTTTTCACACTCCCCATCCCATCTCTACGGCTAAAATGACGCATTATGATTTCGTATGATACCTGTGTTTCAAATTTTTAATAAAATATTGGGAATAAATAAAAACTCAATGGCGCAGTGGTTCAGCGCCTGGCCCAGCGATTGCGGAGGTTAAGCAACTTTAGCAAGGCTCGGTCATGGGATGGGTGACCAAAAATTTATTATCTTGACCTCCTCCGTGGTCGAGTGGCTTTGTACACCGGTTTTCAAGGTGTTGCCATCTCTGAGGGTTCGATTCCCGGTTGGGTCAATTTAGAAAACGAACTTTTCTATATTGGTTCAGGTCTGGGTGTTTGTGATACCACCGTTGTCTCTGATTTCCACAACACAAGTGCTTTAGCTACTTACTTTGGAATCAAAGCAATGTATGTGATGTTGTCAAATATTATTATTATTATTATTATTATTTGCAGTCGTTAACACCCACCAATCCGCATTGGACCCGCGTGGTGGGTTATGGCCCATCCTCCTTACCCATAAGGGAGGTTCCCGAGCAGTGGGGACATAAAAAATGGCTGATGATCATTGGGAATAAATATTAGAACACTGAAGAATAACTCATAATCTTAAGATTTTAAAATAAAAAAATACGATCTAAAACTCATTTTGAGTATTTTACTAAAACTTAAGTACTAAGCTATGTTAAAATTCCAACAAAATAAAACAGAACCAAATATTCCAATTCATTAATAACGCGTGCTGTATCCGTTAAATATAAATAAATGACACATAGTCACAAGTGAAACATGACAGCGATCCCACGATTTATAACCTATTTCCGTGAAACTGAATCCGTTAAAATGTTACTGTTATTTTAACTGCAAGTGTGTATGATAATTCAGTTAACTAACTTGAATTCATTTCGAGTCAAGAGTGAGGATTATTATGTCAGTTACTTAGTAAATAATGTATTTAACAACTTAAATTTATACAATACTAAATTATATACTAGAAAAAATACTCGTTCTACTGACTCGGTAGCTCAGCGGTAAGAGCATTGGACATGACATCCAAAGGTGTGGGTTCGATTCCCGTCTAAGAATATGATCTGGTGCAAGTCGTATTTTTTCTAGTATATAATTTAGTATTGTATAAAAATAGCATTGTGAATTATGCTAAAATCTCAAGTTTAGTTAGAATAGAGATTAATTAATTAAATTCAGTGATATTTTTTATGTTTACGCATTTTTTTTAATTTGCATTTTTATGCAATATGTTATAAAACATGTTTTACGCATTTATAACATGTCGCATAAATGCAAAGTAATAACAGACAGCCCTATAAAACTTCATTGCAATCTCAATAATTGCAACAACATTGCCGTTTTTCGCTTTCATTGAATTCGCATTGCAATCACAACATATTTACGTCTTTATATTTTGTGTTACAGTCTTGATTCCAGCAAGAGCTAATAATAGAAAGCGAATTTGATACCAAACTTTGAAATTAATAATACGTTCTGTTTTTGTCGGAAATCCTCAGGGTTGGCAAATTTTTATAGCAGCTATAATTTGTTGTTTTATACCTACCTTAAACATAAAAAATATTAAATTATTACTCATTTCTTTAGGTAGAACCTTTTTATTTTTATAGCAAATACTTGTATTTTAAAATTAGTCAAGTAGCAATTTGTTTACTTATCAACTGATGTATGTAAGGATAAATATGGAATCAAATTTTTCCCTGCATCTTTTACTACTAACAAACCTTAAATACACATATTACTAGTAAGATATGATAATACAAATTGCCATTGACTTTTTTACGAAAGATTTTATGCAAGATTTAAATAGGGATGGTGACTTATTTTTGGAACCGCTTTTATTTTATAGGTAGGCATTTAATAATATGAAAATAAAAAAATCTTTTTAATAAAAAAATCAAAGTAAATTATAAATGTTTAATGTTACCGCGTAAACGCTCCAAGCAGTCACGTGATCTTGCTTACGTAATGATATAAATAAACAGACCGATGTCAAACCTCAATCAACATGTCAGCAACAAATACTATGATGACAGTCTTTATTTTCATGGATTGTCATCCATCTATGTATGACAGACAGTTTGACAGCTTGTCTTGTCGTTTGAGTGGTATCTTATACCATCTCATACCGTTACTTAATGCGCTCCGATTGGCGTTTGCAGTCACGATTTTAAGCATTGTTTAAAAAAAAAGTATTCCGCATATTCACAGTTACAAAATATGATTTTCAGTTTTTTTATATTCCCTTCTACAGTTTAAACACAACTTTTTATACATTTGCGATTCATGTCACCATTCCTTTTGCCTAATTTTCTCGAAAAGGAAAATCGATAATTATCTTAATTTCTATTTATCTACATATGTTTAGACAACCCTATTCACAGGGATCTTTACAAGATAAACAGCCATTAGTTAATCCAAGGGCGGACCCGCAGTAACTCAGTGGCGCTATATTGCCGAAGACCGACCGCCTTAATGAAATAAAATTTGCATATTATAAAGATTTATGTTAGCCGAAGCAAAGCATTGGAAACCAATGATACTTAAGCCGACTCCACATGGGTGCACAAAGTTCTAGCAGTTACTAACGGGATTTAGTTATGCATCTCTTGCAAACTTGTAAAGCTCTATAGTCTTATAATAGTTATAAGATAAGCACAAAATAAATAATAGGAAGTATTCGTACTTGTTTAAAAAGTATGACCATCAGCAATTTCTTTTTGACCATCAGCAATTTTTTATATCCTCACTACTGGGGCATAGGCCTTCCTTATAGCTGGATAAGGAGGAGGGGCCATAACCCACAACGCGGGCCCAATGCGGTTGGTGGGTGTTAACGACTGCAAATGCAGCCGGGACCAACGGCCTTCCGAAGCACAGACGAGCTCGAGATAATACATTTTTGGTCACCCATTCCATGACCGGTCGGTCATGTTGCGAAAGTTGCTTAACCACCACAATCGCTGGCCCAGTCACTAAAACACTGCCCCATCGATTTTCTTTTAAAAAAATACAACAAACAATATTTTTGTTACGAAAAAATTACGCTATCATCGTGCCGTGCTTGTCCAAAAAGTAAACAAGTTTTTTAATAGGTGATAAAAAGGCGTTTAAACTTGTTTTATGATGCGACACAAAGTGAGAAAGGTACAGAGTAAAATTCATTATTATCGCTAAGCTATCTTTCGATAGCTTTCGATCAAAAGAAATGTAAAGTTTCACACTTTACTTGTAAAATGTAAAACTTTACATTTGCAAAGTGTGAAATCATCTTTACAAATGTAAACACCGGATGTTTGTAACAACGGAATTAATCAGAGCGATTTCTTTGGTGAATTTTAAATACGAAATTAATGTACAAAGTTTCCCGACTAACCACAGGAAAATAAAATGTAATTACCTTTAAGCCCTAAAATATACCGCCTTATTCATAAAAAAACCTTAAAATAGAGTTATAGACAATTTTAGTTAAAATGCTGATAAGGCTTATTAAACGTCATATTACTTTCATAAACGTATTTTAAGCGATATTATATGTTGTCGTTCTGACGAATCCATAGACAAAACAGGCAAATCTACTGGCTAATATCCACATTTTCCATTTAAGAAAACAAACAAAACTATCTGTCATTAAATGTTCTCTTCTTCTTTATTTGTTATGGCAATCTACTTTCCTTTTGGAAGTAATTTTTGCCAGTGTCAAATAGTTCAGTGGTAGATATTGTTTAATTTTTCATTAGAATGCGGGTGCATCGCATTCCAATGCTGTTTGGAGCATTTGGCACCAAGTATATCAAGACAGTTTACTTGGTTAGTTCTGCCGAGGAAGCCACCACTTCAATAAAAGTCTCAGCTTCACACAACCAAGATCGGGCCTATTTCCATTATCCCACATATTGTTCAGTTGCGTAGACACTTGTATCATATAACTGCACCAATTTTAAGACACAATATCCACTATGAATCAATTTGAAAATAATTATAATAGACACCAAACCGAACTCGACAAAATGGCGCCAAAAAAACCCATTAAATGTTATTATGTTGTAAAATAACGTGAAAGCTGTCACTTCAACCAGCTGTTTTGTAGTCGGCCATGTCATTCACTGAAACAGGTATAAAATTCTATAACTTAATCAGAGCGTTTGTCGCTACTGAGTAATTATGAATGATGAGTTTTTAATTTTGAGATTTTATCATTCACAATGCTATTTTTATACAATACTAAATAATATAGAAAGATCATATTCTCGAACTGGAATCAAACCCGCGACCTTTAGATGTCCAATGCTCTTACCGCTGAGCTACCGAGTCACTAGTGGCATTTCTTCCAGTATTTCCCACTCTTACGCTGCAAGCCAGCGTTATTTCATCAATGTAAGTTTTTTTCGACATTAAATTAAAGTATCTTTCCAGATATTTTGACATTTGATTAAACAGCTATATTATTTTTTAAATTTGAGATTTTAGCATTCACAATGCTATTTTTATACAACACTAATTAATATACTAGAAAAAATACAACTTACGCCAGATCATATTTTCGGACGGGAATCGAACCCACAAAATCGAAGTATTTTCTAACTTTCAAGTAGTACTATTTTTAACGCCTAGTAATCATATCATATCATATGCTGTAATAGTGCATATAATATCAGTGTTAAATCCATATTTTTTATTTGTGCCTCCAAATTTTCTTGCCCCAGAAAACAAATTGAATAACAACTGATCTCTTTATGGCTTTAAGAATTCCTTCATCCCTTATTTGTCTATTTATTTGGAGCTTCTTAACCCTAAACTCTTAATCCTTTGCCTTAGACAAGTTAAATTGGTTTAACGTGAAAATGATCCCGGAAACAAATTAGGGGTTTCATTATGTAATTGTAAAGAATCGTTTTATTTAAACGTTACTGAAACTGAGCTAAAATGGGTTTCTAAATAATAGTAGTTTAAATGTACTTTTATTATTATAAACTGACGAACACAACTTGACAAGTAATAAAAAAACACAGAGTACAAAACCAAAGGAAAATATGTTATAATATAAAAAGTACAGAATTCAAAAATATAAGTTAAAAGTAATAAACCATAAAGTAGTAAAAAAGAGGCCGGCTCGGCAACAGTTACTTTGAAGTAGTTCAATTATAGATTAGTAGTATTTTATAGTCCCAGTTGAATCATTATTGGTATTACGTTTGTAGGGAAGCTCACTGTTCGCCGAACTTTAAAAAAACTCTTTTTAACATAAATACACTTTTCCTGTCACTGAGACTTCATTATTCCAGGCTAATGGCCTTAGGCCAGTTAAATCATTATCGGTATTACGTTTGTATGGGAAGCTCACTGTTCGCCGAACTTTAAAAAAAATCTCTTTTTAACATAAATACACTTTTCCTGTCACTGAGACTTCATTATTCCAGGCTAATGGCCTTAGGTCTCCAGTCTATCTATCTGAATATTAATTCAAAGGGGACCCTATCTCGTTAAACTAAGTGGTTTATAGTTGGGAACAAAACGTAATAGCGTTAGAATGTACGTGTCCTGTTAAAATTAAGACAAATCGGGACAAATGGGAATTATGCTAATTTTATGTTGTCCTTGTTTAAGTCTGGCTATCTTTTTAGAAGATTCTCTCGAAACAATTATGGTTTCGTCTCGGCAATTTTCCTAATTAAGTTTAAAAAAAATATCTTCAGGTCTACATACTTATAATTACCCACGGACGGTTTATCACCGTGACCAAGATATTTTTTTAACTATAAGTATATAATAGTATATTCCACACTATGTATCCAGTTTTTAGGGTTCCGTACCAAAATGGTAAAAAAGAACCCTTCTGGTGCGACTCAGTCTGCCTGTCTGTCTGTCACAGCTGGATATCTCGAGAACTACTAATGCTATCAACTTGTGGAAAAGTTTTAGATGACCTTTGCCCAAATATTTTGCAAATAAGAGAGAAATAAAAATATTTATATATTTTTTTGCAACAGGGACTGAAAGGGGGTCTTAAAAAATCGAAATGAGGCCTACTAGGGCATATAGGGTTGATACCCCAAAAACTTATTACGAAACAAAAAATATGATTATGTAAGAGCGCTGCTTGCACATTCTCAAACATTTTGTTTTTTTAGGCCGCATAGTTATCTCCGAAGTTTGCGTAGAGAAAAAACTGAAATTATGTTGTGTGAAGAAAAATAAAACGATGTCTCTAAATAGTAAACTTTTTCAGAATGATAGTACGGAACCCTCGGTGGCTTTCTTTCTAACACTATCTTGTTTACTTTAACATACAGATGCCTGCCATAGACTGAAAATTCATCCATTTTCTAGAATCTAGACTTCTAAAGAGCACCTTTCTAGGGTTAAGACTACTGCCTACTGAAAACATTGCTCAGCTGATATAACGATGTCTCTGAATAGTAAACTTTTTCAGAATGATAGTACGGAACCCTCGGTGGCTTTATTTCTAAGTTACCTATCTTGTTTACTTTGACATACAGATGCCTGCCATAGACTGAAAATTCATCCATTTTCTAGAATCTAGACTTCTAGAGAACACCTTTCTAGGGTTAAGACTACTGTGTCTACTGAACCCATTGCTCAGCTGATGTTAGCGTACATACAACACGCACCCACTTCATCGGTGGCTCTCAATTCTTCACAAGATAATTTTCCACAGAAATCACACCCTTTTTAAGTATTTACACATCTATTCTTTTAAAATCACGCTCAACACTCTTATAACGAAATATTGCAGTTTATTTTCAACTGCAACCTACAGCCGAAGGTGTCGGTCTTGTTCAATTGCTCGTGAAATCGAAAATTATGAGCTTCACGCAGACCGAGGACAATGCCAATGTTGAATTTACGATTTCGCCGGGGCCTAGCATGAATATGAATGATTCAAACCTATAGAGGATAATACAGACGGTATTTAAACTGCGCACCCATAAAGTAATATGCCGGAAATGAATGAACGTAGATAAAGAGAGTTTATTGCTTTAGTAGTTAAGGTACCTTAAATGTTACTTATTAATGGCCTTAATAATTCTATGGCGCATAAGAAGAATTTAAAATGTAAACTTTTAAAATAATTTGTCTGGGGCCCAGCTGCGTTAATATTCAACGATAAAACCAAAGCTAAATCGTTACAGTTATAGTTTCGTTTACAGAAAAATAATCGCTTTAGTTTTGTTAAAATTGTTGAAAGCTATGCCTAGGGAGCCTAGGATGCCAATCTTGGAAAAATTAAATGTGAATTCTAAACTGAACCAAAGATTTTTAGGTAATGAAATAACCTAAATGACAACGTAAGTAATTTTGGTTTTATCGTTCAGAATTAGCGCGATTGGGCCCCTGTTCTGATTTCATCATCGCACAACTCAAACTACCGGATGGATCAGGCTGAAATTTAATATGTAGATTGTGAGATAGCTAATAAAGAACTTTTCAAAATATTCTTACAGGAAATGGAATCCCACGTGGTCAAAGTCGCGAGCAACAGCTTGTACTATGGTATCCTTTGTCTCTTTAATTTCATCCCACGGATTCCTTATCATACTGTAATAATTTCAAAGTACCATCGTATTCATGTGCAAATCTTATTACTTAATATCATGAATTCACAAGATAAGCCCAGCGTCGCTCCTTTTGTTGGAGCTCCTTTAATAAACTCGAGTCCTGACACAGATTCTTGTCGTTTTATTTATAAGTCAGCCATCAAGTCTCCTTCAACCACTCACGACAAGTGAAAAGGACAAAATTACCAAAAAATATTCGACTTTCCCTCAGCACGACTAAATCCCACTGACATTGAAGTCATTTGGTCATTCTTTTCTGAAAGACCTTCGAGAGGGTGAAAATGAAATTAAATTCTGAATGAAAGGATCTTGCCGCGAGATAAAGGGGATCTTCTATGAATTATACCCCTTGAAGATTTAGGAGGGTCCCGTAGGACAATAGTGTAATTGTCCAATTAACTGTTTGTACGTGTCGAAAGCGGAGCGTCTAAATTTCAAGAATGCTAAAGGGATGTAAAATATTCTCTATGAACGAGGTAACTGCAGGATGCGCAGGTAATAATTATTACGATGATTAATTTTGGGAAATGTGGTTGTACAAAAGAATGCTACCAAGGTAGAAAAGTACTAGTAGAATTTGATTCGCTATTTTTTTAAATGTCTTATTTCTTTTATAAACTTTTTGATCTAAAGACCTTCGAGGTCATGTAACTTGCACACCGATATTCACTGTGTCATGTGACTATGAAGTTTCGGATCGATTCCCAGCCTGAACGATGTAGAAATTCTAACTTTTCTATACCATCCCGGTTTGGTGGTACTTGTGATGCATAAAAAGTTGATGAAACTTCTCACACTTTTTTATGTATTTTCATAAATTTATTTTACGACAAACCTGCTAATAAAAGCGACAGTCATCACACCAAACAATAGTAGATTTTCTTGGGAATGGAATTATTTAACAGAAGGGTATGAATTTGGAATGAACTTGCGTGAAGTTAAAAGTACTTAGAAAAGTTCATACATAAGACATGAGGCTCTAAAATGCTTGGTTTATTTACTTCATTTTGGTTTAATATATATATTTTTTTATCGAGCATTGTTATTTTTGAGAAGATTTGATTCTTAATGTCAAAAAATTAACTTTCCACAGTAAAAGATAGTTGTAAAAAAAACTGAAAACGCTTAAAATGGCTCATGATTGCGAACAAATTTTTGTATGGAAGCAACACAACGAAATCAGGAAAAATCTGGCTGTCTCGTACGTTTCTACTGATTAATTTTTGAATTACCAACTCTTCACAAACTAAGGGTGTCGTAAAAGGCGACTAATGACTGAATGTGGAGCATAAAATAGGTAGCAGAGTATTCCGATGAAAACGGTTTAACTCTGCATTCACCCATCCGCCTGTCAAGCGTGGAAATTATGGCAAAATTACTCCCACGACTTACGTTCTTCAGAGGTCTATAACGGGCTACTATGATATGAATCTTATTTAAGTAAGTTATAACAATACAACAACAACATTAAAGTAATCATGACTTATTTTCGCTAGTTCAAATTTAGAATAAAAACACCTTGAAGTCGAGTGCTCGTATATTGAGGCAACTGAAACTGATCCAAAATGGCTCAGTTTTCAGATTTATATCCTTCATACGTTGCCTAATTGTAACAAAAATCCAATAATATTGTAACTAATGCCCTAAAAGTGGGGAAATTGAAACTTTTTCATTCTTATAGGTACTATTAGGTATGTAGGATAAAAATCTGAATACTGTGCCACTTTGCCTCAGTTTTATTTCTTTTGTCAGTGCGCTTTGTAGGGAACTATCGTTCTAGGTTGTTATTATTCTAAGAGTTCAAATAAACCCGACTGCCCTTGGGAGATAAACTTACAAACAAATAAAACTTGCGCACTGTAACAGTTTGCAACTCAGTCCCCAAGTAACGAAGTTGGGGCAACCAGTCAAATTACCGAATACGTGCCAGGAATCAGTCGCACTGTTTATTGAATCCTTAATTAGATTTGGAATAGACACCCAAGAGAATGGTCTGGTAAGCTTTTTAGAACTAACTTAGGTATCTGAGCTGTGTTTGTTACGTACTTGTGTTATTTTAGTCCATTAAGCTATTAGTACCTAAGGTACTTGTTAGTAAGTTGGTTGGTACTCCCTAGTGAGTAAGTTACCGTTAGTTCATGTTATACTCACTTACAATAGCAGTTGAGATGGATTAATAGACTTTTAGCACATAGGTTTATAAATAATGATTTATAAGCCTATGTGCTAAGTAAGTATGTGCTAAAGAAAAATTTGCATTATTGAAGAAAAAATAAATGGATGAAATACGTTAGGTCCTTTTTTGCAGGGCATGGCAATTAGCGTTATTAGCTTTGATTCTGTAATAAGATAAATAATATTAGAAAAAATACTAGAAAAAATCGACTCACCTACGGGTGCTACGGCACCTCCGACGGGACTTGAACCACCCTTCGCTGCGAGCCAGCGCAATTTCATCAATATGAGGAAGACGTAAAAAAAACTAGAAAATTTCGCCGCTCCCACTAGCGACTCGGTAGCATAATTAGTCAGTGCATTCGGCCGGGACCCCAAAGGCGCGAGTTCAAGTCCCGTCTGAGGTGCTACGGATAACTCGATTTTTTCTAATATTATTTGACTTATTATAAAAATAGCATTGTGAATGTGAAAAATCTAAATTTAATAATTTGATTTTGTAAGTTAACTTTTTAACTTACCACTGGTTGACGTAGCTTTGCACCACGATATTCAACATCTATTCATAATTATGTTTATTACAACAATAGCGCCTTCAATACTTAACCATCGGATCGCGAATAATGCATCGGAGCTGGGAGTTTATTGCCTCTATATCTTTCATTCAAGGAATACGGCTTCGGCATTAAGTATTCTGGCCGATGATTAGATACCTTTTTGTATGTTTTGTACCACTTTTACCAACCTCAAAAAAACCTCTACACTAGTACACTTTTTTCGTCTGTCTATCGATCAATCAAGATCTTTTTCAAATAGAAATCAAAATCTGTGTTCTTTGGTCCCTAGGAACTGTCAAAATATCAAAAAATTCATCGCAATCAAATATAAAAGTTTCATATATCGACACTGACAGTAAATCTATAGGGTGCATTCGGTTGACAGAATCATAATATTTGCGAAGAAGGAAGACAAAATCCGATAATTATGAATATACAATAACATCAATTTAGAATAAGTCACCTAGCCAAGAAAGTGACTGATGTGTGCAATATCTAAAAGCGAGGCTGTAGAAAAGCGTAAACAGCATCATTTTTCCCATTTCAGAAACCACGTCGCCTTTCGCACCACCTTTAAATAAGGTTTCCGAAGGCGTAATACATTTTCTATTCACGAAACCCCATTTCGTCATACAAACGAACGATCCCGAAAATGCAAATCATTTAAGGCGAAATATCTTTTATAGAGTAAAAAGAATTGGGTAAAAACGTGATGTTTTTTAGCATTTTACATAATTATTTTGAATTCATTTCGATGAATTCAATTCATTCAAGATGTGGTGTTGGAGACGAATGCTAAAAATACCCTGGACAGCGTTCCGCACCAACTTATCCATCCTCAAAGAACTTCATATACGTGATAGGTTATCGTAGATTGTGCAGTCGCAAATACTCAAGTTCTTTGGGCATATCTCCAGAAACGAGGAATCGATGGAGAAGCTCGTAGTACAAGGCCACACAGAGGGGAAAAGACCACGAGGCCGCCCTCCGACTCGTTGGATCGACTTCATTAAGAAAACTACGCAGTTGACCGCAGTACATTGTTTTCGCAACGCTGAAAATCGACACAAATGGAGAGACATCGCACGTCGTGCGGCCGCCCTGGGCGCGAGTGACGACGGCGAGCCGCAACCATATTTCACCGGTTTTCAAGATATCGCCATCTCTGAGGTCCCGGGTTCGATCCCCGGTTGGGTAAATTTAGAATACGAACTTTTCTATATTGGCTCAGGTCTGGGTGTTTGTGATACCACCGTTGTCTCTGATTTCCATAACACAAGTGCTTTAGCTTCTTACTTTGGAATCGGAGCAATGTATGTGATGTTGTCAAATTATTATTATTATTTATTATATCCATCGACAGCCACGACCACTCTGTCAAGAATGCCCGACTGAAGATTTTGAATTCAATATTTGGATTTACATAGTGTTGCAAATGAGAAAAGCTCTATTACATAAGTGTGATAAAAAACGGATTTTAAAAATCTGCATGTATGATTGATCAACAGTCTTCAACTTTTCAAAACTAACAGGAATTGATTTCTGTACAGCGTTTATTTTCTTCGAAACACTTCTTTGGAGAGTAAGTACTGCTTCAATCACAAAGGATTTTGAAACAATAAGTCCAGTACAGGTCGGGAGGGAATAAGGAATTTGATTTGGAGTTAAAGAATTTGATAGGTACCAAATATATTCAAGAAAACTATTGTTATCTTTTTTGCAAAAGCTCAAGTCTTACATATACAAGGTGTTACAAAAATACCTCTAATTCCGAATATGGTATATAGGGACCATCAAACTGTACAACTTTTACTAAAGGAGCAACTCTGAAATCGCGAAAAAAAAATCAGCTGTTTCATACATTTTGATATTTTCGATTTTAATTTTTGTATGAAACAGCTGATTTTTTTTCGCGATTTCAGAGTTGGTCCCATAGTAAAAGTTGATCAGTTTGATGGTCCCTATATACTATATTCGGCATTAGGGGTATTTTTGTAACACCTTGTATAGGTGTTTTCTGACTGTACCGATAAAGGATGAATCTGAAAAAGTAGGTCGCTTTTATACCAGTTCATTCACCTCCAACGTATCTGCATTCAAGAATCTTATGAGAATACAATATTCCGCACTCCTCGTTCGATATCTTCCAATATTCGCGATTTCACTGACTCTCATCAGAAATCTATCCATCCGTCTCTATTTAAGGCGCTCCGCATACATGAAGAAAATTCGCATGAGTAATGTAAAAGCTTTTCTTGCAAACTGATGTCTGTGATGTCACTGCTAATTATACTTTTTAAGTTCAAGATTCTATTATGTTTCATGCACATTATGCCTAAAATAAAATAAGATAAAATTCGCAATCAAGATATCAAAATAACCATAACTAGATACTTACATACGTAAGTACAAGACACTTATGTTATTAATCAAAAATTCAGACGCATGATTTAAAAATAATCTGAATTATCAACATCTTTGTAAATATCACTGAACTCAGCTGAACTCTGAATGCAGCGAAAGATTAGGAAAAATGTCTTTGCGACTCGACATTTTCCCAATCGCTCCCGCTCGACAAATCTGCCCGTGTGCGACAGCCTTTTGTCACCTGCCTAGAAGTGACGTCCACGGGCCAAAATAAATTCTAACCGCATTCATTCCAATCACGTACTTCCGAATTTGTCATATTGGATTTTGGATTCGTCCCATCATCCCCTTCTGTCACTACACGAAAATGAAAACATGTATCATTTTTGGTCCCAACAGATGAAAATACACTTTATTGTTACATCAAATAAGGTTGAAATTGGAATGCCGCATTGCGGAAAATGAAAAATATAGGAATGTCAGGATTCCTTTTAGATTATTTTCTTTAATGGAATTTCTTCTTTAATAATAAAGTTTGCAAAAGTTTCCTTTGATTTGTAAAATTATACTTGTATTTTTCTTAATTTTAATGACTGACTGACAAAAAACAAAATATTTATTAAGGTTTAAATCAAAAAATTAGCGGTTAAATTAAAGATTTATTATTTTTAAAAAAATCAGCAAATCACTATCAACCTTATTTGTGACGAATTAGAAATTATTTTTCCTTTTGATCTATCATCAAAAAGGGTAATTTTACAAAATGAAAAGTTTACTATATACTCTGCTAAAGGGATGAAAATATATTCACCATTTCAAGCACGCATTGGAAATAAATCCTCGAAATTATTACAAATATACCCATGTAATTCAAATAGCATTGCGTGCTATAATCTCATTATAATGTACTAGCTGCCCGCCCCGGCTTCGCATGGATAGCGCCATCTATTAGTTATATTGCGATTTCAAATGATGGAAAAGAGAAACATTGTTTTTTTACGTTTTTCCGTACAATTTTTTGAAAATTATCTTTTATACAAACTTTGCCCTGATAATAAAAAACACAACAAAAAGATGATTATCTAATTTGGTGCAGTCGTTCTGAAGTTATGCGCTTACATACATTTCGGTGATTCATTTTGATATGACGGAAAAGAGAAAAATTGTTATCAATCCGTAAATTTTTTTGAAAATTATCTTTAATACAAACCTTGTCCTGATTAACAAACAACAAAAAAAGAATTATCTAATTTGGTGCGTGTCGATGATTCATTTTTATTTATATAAATATGTCGGATGAAACAAAACGTTAATATTGACGTAAATTTCCCATTCCGCCGATACTAGAGTCCCTTTCAGAAGCAGAACAAATTAAGCTGTCCGAACTAATAGGACCTCTTTTCAATTTAGTTTCATACATTCATAGGGGCTCTGAATGATCCTATATTTTGTTGTGGGCTTTATCAAAATACGGAGAGGGCATTTTAAACCCAATCAAGGGAAAATCAAAACGCGGAAAATGGTTGGGGTCTCTAACGGAGGGTTAAATTCGACTTATCGATTTGTTTTTATGAGTTGTGCTGACGTTTCGTTCTTGGGTTTTTTTTAATGGATTTTCTTTGACAGTTATTTGAATGCTGACGTTGTTGAAAAGTTTGGATCGGGATGTGGAAAGGGGGTCACAGGTTTAAGCTGAATTATGAAAATGAAATGTGTCAGCGGTTTTGCCATCACACACTAACAATTTGCTCATAGAAATTGTAAGCCTTCATGGATATTTAAAAAAACTCATAAAAAAACTGCCTTTAAAAAGCTGTAATCTAATGCAAAGTGCAAATAAGTACAGAATAATAATATTTTAATAATATGTTGGTGCATCCAACAATGCGATTGTTTAATTTGACATATGAAAATTTTACATATAATCTTAGAGCTGTGACAGTTTCATATTACTAGCCAAGAGGATAATAAAATAATATTTAACCGCTAATAGAGCAAAGCTTGTTTGGCGGTTAATAACGCCGGATTCATAAAGATTACTATGAGGTCTCACAGTGCCCGCAGACGCACGGCGTCCCAACTACCAATCACACATATAGGCAAAACAAACGAACCAATCACAGAGCTCTATTTCAACGCAGTGCGTTCGCAAGGGGAGGGTTTAAGTGTTGTTCTTGAATACGGGTGTTAGTCTATCTTTTCCACATTTCATTTGTTTATTTATTTGTTTTCCAATCTATATAAAACCAAACCAGTAACTCTTCGACTCGTCATCAAAGTACAACAAAACAACTCGGGGACGACCCTAGTAGTCATTATTACGGCATTTTTTCGCATACTCGCCCCCAGATAAATTCCTGTCGCGAGGGGAGATGTATAGCAGATAACAGGAACATTATCGAAATGCCGATGTCCTCGTATTAAACCGAGAAAACTGAGAGTTAAATACCGATTTATTATCGTAGGGGTAAGATTAATACTTTACGAGGCTAGGACAGTATTTAAATAAAAGATTTTTTGAAATAAAAATAATATTGTAACAAATTCAAACTTACAAAGTTACAAGTGTGTTACCTTTTAGAAAAAAGCGCGGTGAGCATTTAATTTATAACTGCCATAAAGCCCAATTCACAAAATAACTCAAAGCTCTAAACCATTTGTACCAAACCAAAACAAAGTATTCACGAACCATTATCCCGAAATTCAGCGTGACCTTGTCCGAAATGTGTTCTAACGGCCTTTCAGTACTAATTTCTGAAAGGTGATTAATTACGAAAGAAGCATGTAATGTAATTACTTTGCAAAAGATTTACGATCGCATTAAAGAAACATATCGCGGAACAGGATTCCTCATAAAAACTAGAGTACGGTATCCGATATACTCCTTGTTCTTTTATTACCACAGTAGGAATAAGTGCACGGTATTCTATCTTCACACAAACCACCTGAAATCGGGTTGAAATTAGAGTTATTCCCATCTGATCCGCTGCAACCGATCCCCTGGTGGATCCGTTTTATTTTTTATTATTTTTTATTCCCATCGGATCCCCTGTGTAGGGGATCAAGAATAAATATTAATATTTTATTCCCATCTGATACCCTATAGCACTTATTAGCTTATTTTTCGTAGGTACAATGGTACAGTCAACAAGTCACATGCTCCATAGCCAGGGGGCAGTTTAATATTTAAAAAAAAATATTTTTTATTGCCTATAAATCCCCCTTATAATAGTACCCATTGCCCCCAACTCATATGCTTAACTGCACCCATATATTCTTTGCATTTTATTTTTTTACAGTCATGTTGTAAATGTCTACAGTTTCTTACAGAATTACCTAACGTACTACTACGTTAACAATTTGATATTTGTAGTCAAAATAAAATTCATATGATAATTAAGCAGAAGTGATGGATTCAGTGAAAAGTATAACCTTGAATTGACGATATTATCGGTAACAAAAGCCGACATTTTGAAGGGTTCAAGTGGCTCAAGCCTTAGAAATTCTTTAGATTATATTGTTTGAAAGTAATTATGCTAAGTACAAATAAAAATAATAAAACTCCAGATTAAGCCCGATTTTTATGACCCTTAAAATTGATATCTTTTGTTTCATGGTTTCACCGCATCGGCGGCACTGAGTATAGACTCACAGGATAGATAAAACACAACAATAGACTTAATCTCAATTGTCCTCAAGTTAGAAACTATCTTTTGTGTATCGCACCAGGTGCATCTTGCATTTTGTGACCTAGGTATAGAGATCTTACTATTTTTTTATCTTATGGTGTAAAAAATGCATGTTAAAATTATAACTTAAAAATATAATTATAAGTTTACGAGTGTTTTGAGTCTACCCAAAATAAATGATAGATAAATAAATATTTTCTCTTGTCACAATCTGTTTTTTTTTAATTAATCACATTAGTAAACCTGTAACTGACTGTACTTTTGATTTTGCGGCAATGGAGCATACTTTCAATATTTGAGGACAGAAGGGAATTTCTTTAAAATATTAAACTGACCCCGGGGGCTATGGAGCATAAAGTCAAGAATACAACAGGACCTGAAAATTAAAAAAAAACCAAACTGAAAATTTACCCTCCATTCGGATTCGTGGAGCGTTCGGATTATAGTAGGTACAGAGAATTTATAGGATATTTTTTATGAAATAAAACTAATAGTATTGTGAATTATCAACAATTATAACAATATTTTTAAATCTGATTTATCTGTGATATTTATTATATTAAAAATAATTGCTCAATAAATAAATATTTGATTTTAATACTTCTTTTTCTTCTGACTGTACCTACTCACCTACCTTTTCTTGCTTAGAAATACAATGAGGGGATCCGTTGGGAATTGAAAACTATAAGGGGATCGGTTGGGATTTTTAATTCTTGGTGGATCAGTTACAGTGGATCGGATGGGAATAACTCTGAAATTACTCGCAGGAATTTCGGTACCTACCTATACTTCTGTATGTACGCAATAGTCACGAGTAGACTGCGCGAGCGCGGACGGTGTACGAAGCTCCCGCGCATTATACGTTTTATTGCTAAAAACTTATTATCGACAGTTTTGTTCATATTTCATTTATATTTCATTTATTTGAAAACAGACTAGTTTCATGAACAACCAAAACATGATTCTAGCGATTCATCGACAGAATTTTGATAGTAACATAATTATAGAATATATTATAGATAGATAAATGAGGTGCGTCGATTGATCATAGGTTTATGTTAAAGACACCAGGCGAGATATAATACTGGATATTTATTTATACTGTGTCATTAATAAGATCACCCCAACGATGCACGATGGCTATAATATGTCTTGTTGTACTAGTATTGAAATTCAGCGAACGAAACTCTTCGATCTCTATGTCCAGAGTAATTTAAACTGTATCACTGACAGCAGAAAGCTCAAATCAGGTTATTGTGTTCATTTAAATCAAACTTGTTTGTATAAAGAGCGTGATTTACGATTTTAAATTTCAAATCAGGTTCAACACAAATCAAGTTTAAAATTCTAATTTTCTTTCCAAAACGTTGGGTTGCCCTATGAGATTACCCTAATAGTAAGTAACCGCCTCTGTGGTCTAGTGGTTCACCCACCTCTGTAAGACGCAGGGGTCTCGGGTTCGATTCTCTTTGTACTCGGTTTGGTTGGTGGTAGGGCTTATTTCAAGTCCGCTTGACTAGCTACCACCATCTTACCTAAGTTTGACGCCATGACAACAATTAAAAAAAAGAGTTTCGGCAGTTAGTGCGCTTACACTTTTGGCCTTATCGTCACTTACATCAGGTGAGGTAATAGTGTCAATTTAATAATTCGAAAACTGGGTAGTTTGATCATGAATAATGAAATGAGAGAATTAAATATTTTTCAGAGCTTTTAAACTTCTTAGAATAAACTATATCGGGATTTACACTATGTACCTGTTTATTTTTGAGACTCCGATATTTTAAACTTGTAATGCAACAATATTGTTTGCACATTCTTGTCTAAAGTTGGGAATTAATATTTGGAACGAAAAGAGTGATCATGTTTTACAATAGTCAAATACTTCTCAAAGTAAGTTTTAAATATTATGTTCATTATGAGAAATAGTATTTGAAATTTTCATATTCAGGCATCACGCCTGAAACAGCGCTGGTCGACGACGTCGTAAATGAGCTTTTACAGAATAAAGTGTACCTCCCACTTTTTGGCGGCCCCCTGAATTTGAAGTCTAATAACAAGTAAAAATGATATCTGGCTAAATATTTTAAAAATTGAAAAGTATTTAACACTCAAACTAAGTTGATTCAAACAAAATATTTTTTTACTTTGCGTAATATTTAAATAAAGACCATTTTTAAAAACCAAAATGTTATTTTTTGTGTTGTCCCCCACCCAAGTTCCTCTCTTAGAAGCGATTCTAAAAACTGTTTTGTACTGGGATAGCATGAGTTTTTGGTATAGTTTGAGCTTTATGTAGTTTGTGTGAGTACTGTCAGTAATCTTGTTCAATTTTCAATAGCCATACACCTAGGTATCTTGTAGGATCTTCATTAAAATCTTTTTCTAAGATCAAAGCAAAGTCTTGAGATTGCCTAGCTAGTTCATTGACCCCGTCATTATCGAGAGTGCATTGTTGAGGGAGGGTTAGACGATGCGAGTGGCTGGTGAGAGTCTAACCGCCCCGTCAATAGATGACTTCGTTTTTCTATAAAAGTAAAAAGTAAAAAATTGCTTTATTTAAATAAATTTAGTAATTAAGCGCTTTTGAATCGTCTATATTTTTCTACCACCCGTTCCAGACTTTTTAACTGACAAGAAGAACAGGCGCAAGAAACTTATCGGCTTTAACAGAAATAAGTAACGATATTTACAAACTTAAATATATCGATACCAAATACAATACATACAACAGGTTATTAACAACAAAGTATTCTAGAGCTTCATAGATACCTACACTATAGTTTTTACGTCTGTCGTCATCATGTCAAGGATTCATATTTTGTTGACCCCTTAGAATAATAACAACCTAGAACGATGGTTTCCAACAAAGCGCACTGTCAAAAGTGAGGCAAAAAATACTGAGCCAAAATAGCTCAGTTTTCAGATTTTTATCATTCATACGTTACCTAATCGTACCTGAGAATGAAATAGTTTCAATCTCCCTACCCTTAGGGGATTAGTCACTATTTTATTGGATTTTAGTTACGATTAGGTAACGTATAAAGGATTTACAGAGTGTTAGTGATACCACCGTTGTCTCTGATTTCCAAAACACAAGTGCTTTAGCTACTTACTTTGGAATCGGAGCAATGTATGTGATGTTGTCAAATATTTATATTATTTATTTATATACTATAGCAACGAAATAATTGGTGCGAATTGGTATTTAGGTAACCTTTTTCTTTAGGCCGACTGAACAATTGAACCTTAAGGGCAATAACATTTTATTTACTTTTTATAACAACTTTTCCGAACCGGGCGTTTTCGCCGATCGTTAACTGCAAAATAACGTTGTGCAGTAACAGTTAAATGAAACCCACAGTTAAAAGGAAAGGAGGGAAGTGAATAGGAAACATAAAAGCTTTTTAAACTAGCTAGCAATTTGAACTGCATAAAATAGCACAGACACTATTATTTAACGTGTAGAATTTTTCATTTAATTTAAGAAAAATATTATTGAGATCTAACTTATAAAATTAGTGCTTTTTTCTCACACACAGAGAATCTCATAACTTCTATGATATAAAATTTTTTTCAGTTGCTGGATAAAGCATCATTAAAGTCTATTTATTTTGTTTTCTTAGCATTAAAATAATACCTTGAAAGTGACTCCTTTTTTTAGCGAAAATTACCACTTTATCCATTGTAACTTAACCGAAACTATTTTTTTCGCTTAAGTTATGTTTCATAAGTTAGCATAATGTTCAAACATCTGAATTTTTTGTTACAATAGCGTTTACGGTTGTTAAATAAATTATGAAAATACCATAATGGAAAATCCAATTTCTTAAAAATTCTCCATAAAAATTTCATAGGTAAGGACTTATTTTAGTAGTAGCACGAAAATATTGTTTTATCAACCGTTCTTCTACCGTTTTCGGCCGTTTTCTAAACCAAGTTTCGAAACCCGTTTCGATAGAAGAATAACATAATAGAAAAAAAACCTTTTGAGGTTTAGCAATACTACTCATCGACAGAAACACTTCACTATCTACACATATAGTAAAACTGTAAATTCTAAATGTTTGTGCGCGCATCCCGCAAAAACCGCTCTACGGATTTTATGTTTTTCACAGTTTGGTAGCTTGGGATCCAACTTAAAATCTAAGCCATGTTTCATCAATTCGGGTGGGTCAAACCAGGGAACTCTCCGTAGTACTAGCTTTCATACTGGTCGCCATATATTTTTCTATTGTCCACGTAGAAGAAGTCGCGGGTGGAGGCTAGTCTATAATAGTCAGCGGTTTTTGGTTGGCGAAGCTGTTTCCGCAATTCAACCAAAAATAGCCACTACGTCATATTTACTTATCTTCCATAAAGTTGAGTATAATGAAGTTAATAAGCAACAAGAGTAACCCGAATATCAAAAAACTTCAAAAACAGCAAAAGAATTTCTCATTCCAAAAGCACAACGCTATCCATTTCCAATTCCAATTTCAATTTCATTGTCAAAGATTACATTGACGTCAAACAAAAGTTGGAAATCACTTCTCGAATCCGCGAAATTCGAGTGTCGTTATCGAGTTAAAGTAATTAAAAAGTGGACTGTCTTTCGAGTGGTTTGAAGAATTCTAAAATAAAATTTGATTATAAAGAGGAAGTTATTATTCAAAGGTTTAAAGCGGGTCAGTGGATTACACAGCCCGCTGAGCAAAGCTTCCAAGCTGACATCATTTAGGAACCTAGCAACATTATAATTAGTTAGGTGGGTCTAAAAACTGCCTAGATTTAGAAACACTTTAGATAAGTTTCATTTTTAGCATGGATTGGATTAGATTTTTGTTGAAAATTGAAAGGGAAGTCTAACAAGTCTTCTCAATCTAACGATTTAGAATGTGGCCAAGAATAAGTCTATTTAATATAAAAAAAACATAACACACATTATTCAATAACGGATTAAAAAAACGAAATATTGTATGATGAAGAATATTTTGTTGTTGGAGTCAAAGTGACAATTTACACTTTATACACAATTAATAAAAGGGAGAGGGGAACTTTATCAATTATAATTTATAATTTAATTACTACCTACCTAATAATAAGTAAAATGGCATTATGGCACTAAAATATAAAAGAAACGAATATACCAGAAGGAAAACATCAGAAAATAAAATAAGAGCTTAGAAATTGTCAAAGTTGACTTAACTTAAGTACTCCTCGTATTAAAATGTGAAATAAAAATACAGTAACTAAGTATGCAATAAATGTTTGAGTACCTACTGAGTAAGTTGACTAGTAGTTATTAGCACATACAATACTTATTTCAGAACCATATTCGGAACGTGCCTCGTTACAAAGTACCTAAGTGCAAACTAAATCCCGAAGTTGCGTGGATCTCCTAAAATTTCCATGGCACAGGCGAAGTTTTGTGTCCGGGCGGTAACGAACCTACAACACAAAGGCAGCTCTACATAGTTGCATGTTATGGAGAGTTTCGAACTAAAGATATTTCTATTGGAACCCGTGTCATTGCAGAAGGAGAATGTAACGATCAAAGGTCAGATCGAAGGGATTATGTATCGAAGTTTAAGCTAACTAGTTATTGGCAATGTTAATTCCTTTCCTTTGAAAGTACCATCTGTGGCTTGCTATGTTTTAGACCGATTTGGGAACCAAACTTTTCAGCTTAGTAATAATCTTGCTGTGGGCATTTACGTTTTCTAAGAGCATCAATTTCGAAATACAGTGACAACTGGTACACATAGAAGCTGTTTATTTGGTATTTTTCAAAGGCAATTAATATTTGATATATGATTAATAAAATAAAACTTTTTAAATACCAAAATATTCGCAATCTTATAATTTTATCATGATTGTCAACAATAAAGATTTTTTGACATTTACCTAACAAAATCCACTTTCCCAATCAAAGAGCTACCTCTTTGATTTGTAAGGTGGTGGGTGGTAGTTACACTTACTACTCAAATCAATTGCAGATCTATCAATTTTACTTATACGAGCTAAAAGTTATTGTGTTCACTTAGTAGTAGTTACGAAGCAGTGCTCCGAACTAATAATGTTAGCTGAAAGTTACTTAAACATAATTGTGCTCACCTAAAACCATCAGGCGTTTATAACAAACTCGATGTTGTGAACGTACCTGAAATAGAATTGAATTGAGTTAGCTTAATCAAGTTGCATGTCTTACAAACTATCAAATTGGATATGATTAATGTGTAGAGAAAACATGAATCACTAAATATTTCATTCAAGTTTTTTTTTTGTAGGAAACAATGATAATAAATAAACAACCTCATTATAAATATTTAAGTTGTTACATAAAGTTGGGTAATTTATATTATAGGTATCGCTTTTCTCCTTGGTGGAAAATTTAAGTTTATTTTCCTACTAGACCGTATACGTACACCCTAGAATTATGTAAATGAGAACACAAAATTAAGTGGATAGGCACAGTTGAAAATTGCGGCTCTTAGATTTCACGGACGGAACGGATAATTTTGTTGGAAATTTGCGTGAACAAGACAACCAGCACTCGAAATTAGACCTTACCATTCATGAAAACCCTTAAAACGTGATCCAGGATTGTTCCCCTGGGAAATTATGGACTTAGCACCTGACAAGGCTCAAATTTTAATGTCAGCCTGTCCCCCGGTGGCTTTTACATCAGAATAAATTAAGTCTCATTTTGTTGGTGGGATATTTGTTTGTTGCTATTACAATTAGCTGTCTATTAGTTGCCTTCATGCAGGATGAAAGAGCTATAATTTTTGCCAAATGGTTGTTGTTCTTAGTTTAATTTTATTATATCTCCCTCACCAGCAAAGAAGAAGCTCTCAATTTAAGTACTACAATAGTTTTGTATTTCATAAATAGTTTAACCGATCACACATTTGTACATACGACGGCATCTCCGACTATAAGCGTTGACCTTGAGACCGCCTTTATGCCCTACGTAATAAAAGTTGTTTTGGCAGATTAACTGTATGACCTGACGTGTTGTCGTGTCGCTTAAACCGTTTGTGAAAACTTTAAATCATTTTGGTACACTATCGTCTTACGTTAGACAAGTAAGAAACAAAGCGCATTAATGTTAGGAAAATGAGCTTTACATACAGAACCTAGTAAATTCATGCTTCTTAAAAGTTTTCACAGGAGAAGTAACGAGAAGAGGTAAGCTGGGGGACGATTTTGTCAAGGCACCCAACCCAACTGACAATATTAAAGTTTTGCCACAAACGGACCTTATCGCGTCCGGCAGTGCCTTAACAGAGTCGCAAATTACGTGTGGATGCGGTGCCAAGTTTCCTGGCTTGTTATAATTTATACAATGAACTTTAAAACAGAATATTCTTTGATTATTACGACCTCCTTGGTCGAGTGGCTTTGTACACCGATTTTCAAGGTGTCGCCATGTCTGAGGTCCCGGGTTCGATCCCCGGTTGGGTCAATTTAGAAAACGAACTTTTCTATATTGGCTCAGGTCTGGGTGTTTGTGATACCACCGTTGTCTCCGATTTCCGTAACACAAGTGCTTTAGCTACTTACTTTGGAATCGGAGCAATGTATGTGATGTTGTCAAATATCTATCTATCTATCTATTCACAACATACTTTTTTGCTAAATTATTGAAAAACATGATATTTCCCAATGCTGTGAGAACTATATGTTATCAAAGTAGGTAAGTAAGAACTTTTAGTAAACAAATGAGTTGGTCGCGATTCGTGCGTTTTGCAAAATATAAAAAAAAATTGCTTCATTGAATAGTCGCGTTTCGTGCGCCCAATCATTTTGATTTACTTTGATGGTCGCGATTCGTGCGTCATTGGTATCTTACAGTAAACTCATAGACTTACTAACCGACTAGACATGACAAGGGACTTACCTTGTATAAATAAATTATTGAAGTATTATAAAGAAATAAAATATTATCTAAATTTAGTTTCAAAATATACATTCTTTTTATAAAGACTCTTTAAAACTTCTTTTTTTAATTATCATTACTTAGGAATTTATGTGAGGTAGGTATTTTATTTTAAGGTTTTTGAAAATAAACACAATAATTCTGTTCTATATTTGTCTTTTATTAAAATAAACTATAAAAATCAACAACTTAAATGCAAAATAATCATTATGCTAAATATTAACCCGAAAATTCACATTATTCGTTAAATTTTCAGTTATAATATTCATGAAATAAACCTAAAAAAATATTTTTTTTCAGTAACAACATAATTTAAATAAATCACAAAATCAGTCTCATTTTTTTCTTCACATAGGTACATTAGTAAAACTGAAATGGAACAAGAACAAAAAATCAACAATTTCTAAATTCTAATAAAAAAAAATCTGTATCAAAACATTGCACTTAAACCTAAAAAATCACAGAATCAGTCAAAAATGTCTTATATGTGTATTAGATATGTACTTAAACCAAAAAAAAACACAAAAATCATTTTCAGTAACAACATAATAAAAAAAACCCAAAATTAGTCTCATTTTTTTCTTTACATACATTAGTAAAACTGAAATGGAACAAGAACAAAAAATCAACAATTTCTAAATTCTAATAAAAAAAAATCTGTATCAAAACATTGCACTTAAACCTAAAAAATCACAGAATCAGTCAAAAATGTCTTATATGTGTATTATATATGTACTTAAACCGAAAAAAAAACACTTATACTGTACATTATTTAATTTTGATGGTCAATAATTCAAGACAATCAGGAACATTTATGATATTATCTGTCAATAAACTTACAGTCATTCGTATGTGTTGATCCCGTTGAATGGTAGTCTGGGTTCGATTTCTTCTTGTATTTCTTTGTGAAATTTTTATGTGCGTGTCTTTTAATTCGTTTGTAATTTTTTGAATATATTCAAATAGCAGACGTGGTTTTCTTTTCTCCATTCTCGAATTATTTAGTCTGTTGTTCCAGCCCTCTACAGCATTAGTTGTACGATGTTGTTGATCATAGCAACACCAAATTCTTCCTAAATTTACATTGTACATCCACTGTCTTTCAAAATATTCAATAAATTTTACTACACATGGTGTCTCTGAATAATATTTTTGTTTGATATAATTCCAACCATTGTCAATGTGTTCAGCAGGCAGTAACGCTAGGGAAGAACACAACTGTATTAATTTGGAAGTGGTCATATTCAACGATCGAGCTTTCTTCTTTATCGCTTGATAGAAATGGAAGTAGCAGCCGGTAACTTGTATGTCTGGGAAGTATTTCCTTAAAGCACTTAATGTTCCACTCTCATAATCAATTTTTATATTTCGAATCTGAAATGTGGGGATTTCTCGTCGTAGTACTGTAAATAGCCGATTGTAGGTGTTTTCTGATTTATCCGGTAACAAGCACATTAAGACGGGGAAAATGTTTGTGGCTGTCTGTGTACTGCCAAAGTCCGCACTTATTAAATAAAGCTGACTAAAAGGTCGGCAGCAACACTTAAAAGTTCCATCACAGTAGTAGTCGAACACATTCTCTAATAATGGCATAGTCTCAGGTAATCCAAAAATTAATATTTTGTCTGTTGTGCCATCTTCGCATATCAAACAGGTTTTCAACATGTCTGGCAGCCTCACTTCTTCTGGAGTGAGAAAATGAGTTTTGTTAACTTGAAGCGCTTTCTTTCGTCTTCGGCTCAATAAATGTTTTTTTGACTTGTATTGTGGGACAGAAGCAAGAAAATTATAACCGTTGTCATATAAAGGGCGCATGCTTTCTTCAAAAATTTTCGATGTAGATCCAAGGTCTACCGTAACTCTCTTTTTACAGTCTTCTATTTTCTTCTCAATATCTATGATATTTGGATCTGTTTCACAGTTATTGCGTGTGTGAGGGCTTTCTCGCAAAACAATATTACTACCGTCCGTTGTGATTGAGCCACTACAGTTACGGTTAACACAAGTCCACCTTTTCGAATCATTTTTGTTATGAGTCTTCAAATGGTATTTATGATTTGCTATAATTAAGACAGGCTTATCCCGTTTACTTGATAGTAAATTGTCACTGTTAGAACTCTGACCGGGCACCGGATTATCCATGTCAAATGGATAATAAAATATCGCAAGCACACTGTGAAAATTTAGAATATCACTCTCCTACAGACGTCTTGCACACAACTAATTCAATAACAATGTGATAACTCTGATAAATGCACTGCAAAAAAAAAGAGACAGATACAAAAGTACATCATTTTCTCTCTCGCACTTGCACTGTTTAAGGATGACGTCACATAGACATAAGAGATGCGCGTTGTTTGTGTACGTACGTTTATCGATAACAATATTTCCTTGAACACTGGTAATATTATTTATAACAAACCACTCCATCTCGAAAGAAACTATCAATTGAAATGATTAAGAAACTATCAATTGAAATGAGTATAGCAATAAGGTGTTTTATACAAAACAATTACTCAACTCGAGGGTAACCCATTATCTAATTACTTTTAATAACCCTCATTATATGATATGTAATTAATTAAATATAAATAAAGCAAGTATCAGTAACGATCAACACTTTAATGAGAACATGTTTGTGCATCGACGAAGCACATGCATTACGTATCATCGATAGTCCAGTAATTTGCGCGAGCGCATCCCTGTTACAAAAGTAATTTATAGCACCGTCTGCCACGAGTTTTTGCGTTTAGTACAGCCTAATGTAAGAAAGAAAGAAAGGGAGCTATATGCATCACATGCGTTAGAAGAGCACCCCGCTCAACAGTCAACACCTTGACCATTGTTATCAATAACTCGTTTCCAGGGCAGGTAAGAGGTAAAACAATGAGAAAGTGGCTCTTTGTAACGTAATTTTACCGACCTTAGTCAATCGTCCATCTGTACTATGCATTTTATTTAAATAATAAATTCAAAGACAGTATATGTTCGAACGGTACCCACGATTATACAAAGATTATACAAATGGCCGTGTTCCGACGTATCTAACTCTATGGCTCTACGTGCTATTGTTATTAAAAAAGCGCCCGAAACGCGACCATCAGAAAGAGCCAAATTAAGAGGACGCACAAATCGCGACCATTCGGTGAAGGCATTTTTTATTATTATTTTCAAAACGCACGAATCGCGACCAACTCATTTGTTTACTAAAAGTTGACGACGCCCGAACCGCGACCAGTTCGTAAGTAATGACTTTGAAGGTTAACTTCAGAACATTTCATTTTTATTGAACTCTTATTTATTAATGGTTTCTACATTGCGGTTAAGATTTTATGTTTAGGTATACTAGCTGATCTCACATAAGTAATATAAGAAAAAAAAATTTCAAACTTCAGTTTTTAAATTATAATACCAATATTCTCCAAATTGACGACCTCCTTGGTCGAGTGGCTTTGTACACCGGTTTTCAAGGTGTCGCCATCTCTGAGGTCCCGGATTCGATCCTCGGTTGGGTCAATTTAGAAAAACGAACTTTTCAATATTGGCTCAGGTCTGGGTGTTTATGATACCACAGTTGTCTCCAATTTCCATAACACAAGTGCTTTAGCTACTTACTTTGGAATCGGAGCAATGTATAAGATGTTGTCAAATATTTATTTATTTATATAATGCTCTAAACCAGACACATAGAAGTAAATACGCTCTCTACGTTTATTAACTGTCTATTGATTTTCTTAAATTATTACAAACACATGCGTCTTTCTGTATTGAATTCGCTATATTACATCGAAACTCGGAAGCGACCCAAACGTACTATAGCCGTCACGAAACGCCTATACGTTTATTTATAGCAATAAAATCTGTTGCGTGTAGCCGTTTATATTCTGCTAGGCGTTCATACTGTTACATTACATACATTTGCATACTGTGCATGTGCTGTTGTTGATAATTTTATGATATTCTGTTATATGATCGAAGTATTTAACCAAAAAGGGCATAATCATAGAGTTTTTATTATGTATTTGGGGGAGGATCTCTATACTTAATATACCTGTATAAAAAACAAATGACACGTAGCAATTTACGTCAGAAAATTCTTTTTCTTTATATTCC
Organism: Catoptria pinella; assembly: GCA_963556745.1. Classification (NCBI taxonomy): domain Eukaryota; kingdom Metazoa; phylum Arthropoda; class Insecta; order Lepidoptera; family Crambidae; genus Catoptria; species Catoptria pinella. The sequence continues at coordinate 10,169,353 of OY750774.1, read as the reverse complement.
GTCTAAAGAAGCTCCAAGTTGAGTTTCTTGTCCAAGTTAGACGCACTAACTCAATAAGGGCGGAAAATAAAATGGTATTCTGTGAGCCAATAATGTCTTTTTTTGCTAGAATTTTTAAATCTTTATGTATACACCATGTTACTTGCAGAATAAATATTTCTGATTCTTCTTATTCATATTCTTATTCTAAAAAACATCAAAATTAGGTCGACTGCTCTAGTTTGACTACCTAAGTACACACAACGGCCCTCAGACTATACGTTGACCATGAGACCGCCTTTATGCCCTACGTAATAAAAACTGTTTACGCAGTTTAACTGTATAACCTGACGTGCTGTCGTGTGTACATCCTTAATCTACTTGTAAGGCCGTTAGAGGGTCTCTCTGTGGTTCTATATTCGATTCCTAGGTACCTAGTCAATACTTTAATGTAATTAATGATTAATAATGTTGAAATGTAACTAATCAAAATGTAATTAAATTGATTAGATTATTAACGAATTTTGCACGCCTTGTAAAGTTGAATATAGAGAGCCAAAATTTTCTTTACATCACATTTATTGTATCCACCCATAATCATGCAAATTAGGGCTAATTCAAAGTATTCTAGGAAACCCAGCATCAGATTCGGCAAAGAAATTAAGTAGTTTAATAAAAAAATGTGAACAGTAATTCCATTTCCATAACCTAGGTAATTTTAAGTACCTACTTACTTTAATTAAATATTGTTCTTAGATTGGTTACAATCATGTTGGTATCGTATTGTGAGAAGATACAATGGGGTTGGCGTATCCATATGGATACGCCAGCCCCATTGCCCCAAAAAAAAAAGAGAAAAAAAAGTATCATGCAAATAAATAAATACTTTAGGTTGGTCGGTATGAAGTCTCTTTAAAGACTTCTATTTAGTCACACTATCTCATGTAAATAAAACTATATTTATACCATCAAAGTTTTCCAACATCATTGCAAAAGAAACACTAACCAAAAAACTTAAGGCTTTTTTTAGACTAACCAACCTAGTGATTTATTAAAATAGCTTGAAAACTAAGTAGTATTTTATGTTCAGAGTTTTTTATTAACTTTTATTGAACATGTTACATACTCCTGCTAAGGATATGCAATCCATCTTATTGGTCAGAGTAAGCAGTATGATTTAAGATAGAATCACATAGATTTATTTGAACATAATCATTTGCGAAACCATTTTGAAAATTCACAAAAAGATTTATGGCTTATTTTAAGAAAAACTATTTGATTTTAATATTATAAATTAACACTTTTTTATGTTAGTATAAAAAAAAGTGTGACAATGGTTTCTTAGTAGTGCAATTTCATCAAATAGTTTTAAAAAATATGGTAATTTACCATTTTCTTTTCAATAATGTAATATTCAAGCTTCCATTTAGAAATTGCGAAAATAATAGAAATCCCTTCAAATTAAAGATCATGCAAAAACTATCTAAAAAAAACTAATACTTTATAGTAGGTACCAAAATATTACTAGATATATTGCAGATAAGAAAAAACAAAGAAATAGCCAAAATATTTCACAACTCTCATAAGTTATGATTATGACTCTTATTTGTTAGTCCGTGTTCTTATGTGACGCTCCTAAGAATTCGAAACCAGAAGTATGAATAAAATATAGAGCCGTATGTCTTCACACATCTTCTGGATTTATCAAACTTAAATGTTTTATTCAAAACACGACATTATTCCAAAATGTTGATTCGGTGTCAAAAGTTTAGTAAAGTTCACTTACAAAACGGTTAAAGTCCTTTTTATTTTTAAACACCTTTGTTAGGAAATTAAAACTGTTGAGCTTTTTCAAAATTATTAGGTTAAGGACCTGTTTCACAATTTTGAAATAAGTTCCGAGTAGCTTACTTGACAGATGATTTGACAGTTGTGATACGAAAATATGTCAAATCATCTGTCCAGTAAGCTACTCAGAGCTTAATTATACATTGTGAAACAGGCCCTAAATTTTAAAATATCTGTATTTGTATCTTCAGTCTGTCATCTGTCAGTCTGTGGATTACCTATCTATAGTCTGTGGTTAAATGTTAACAGAAATGCAAAAAAATCCTTTGAACACCGTGCAAACAATTTTGGGACACAATTTCTTATTAATTGACAAATAAAACAAATATAATATAATATAAATAAATATAAATGCTTGAACAATTTCACACAGCGCCATCTAGCCCCAAACTAAGCAAAGCTTGTAATATGGGTGCTAGACAACTGATATATTACTTATATACTTTTTTAAATATATACTTATCATACATAGTAACACCTAGACCCGTCACAGAAATTAAAATTCATTATTTCAATTTCTGCCCGGCCGGGAATCGAACCCGGGACCTCTGCGTGGTAGACCGGCATGTTGACCACTGTACCACTCAGGTCGTCAAACAAAACTAATAACTCGTACATTTGCACATACTCGTAACGTTTGATAAAAGTGCAAGATCCACATCGCTTACAAATACATCTTATTCAACAAAACAAATAAAGTCTCTAAATCTAAAAGTAAAACAATTCTCGTAAATAACTCACTACAATTGAACAAAGGGTTTAGACTGTTAGCAGTACATCCATCAGACACTTTGTCCACTCTAATGGTTATAAAACATGGGCCAGAGTGTAATCCACTTAAAACGGTGACATGATGGGACTTGTACAATAAAAGTACAGAAGTGTCAGTTGATGTACAGCACCTTCAAACTGTGTGGTAGTATAAAAATACAATAGTCACGTAAAAAACCTTGGATGTTTTCGTAGTTTTATAAAAAATAACTAGTCACGTACATCCTAACTATTTTGTGATCCTAATCTGCTAGATTTATGTGATGATTGATTTTTTTAAAATAGTAATAATTATTTAAAATATCTTTATCTGAATTTCATTACATATTTAAGTAATATATATAACCTAAACTTTAGGCTAGTATTTTATGAACTGACACAAATTACTTACAAGTCTTCTTATAATATGTTTACGAATTAATTCACTTGCGATTCAATGACAAAAGTAATTAGGAAATCAAACAACACTAAATTAACACACATAATTATTATAGTATTGACGACCTCCGTGATCGAGTGGCTTTGTACACTGGTTTTCAAGGTGTCGCCGTCTCTGAGGTCCCGGGTTCGATCCCCGGTTGGGTCAATTTGGAAAACGAACTTTTCTATATTGGCTCAGGTCTGGGTGTTTGTGATACCACCGTTGTCTCTGATTTCTATAACACAAGTGCTTTAGCTACTGACTTTGGAATCGGAGCAATGTATGTGATGTTGTCAAATATTTAAAAAAAAATGTCTAAAGATCACAATAATTTCAATAACATTTAATTTACCCAATCCTGATAAACAAATAATTGTTACAACGATTAAACTTACAGCAATCAGCAAATTCACTAATAACCTCATCTACATAAACGTTGAGTTACTGAGGTGTCAATCAATAAAATTTAATTAAACTTCTCATCTAAACGGAACCCACACAACTACCTACCATGCATGACCCTCAGACAGGGTGTTTCCATTAATATTGTATGGGAGCAACACTGTTTAAACTTGGGGCTAGCTTCATAGGGGTTTATTTTTGAACAAGCTTTGGGATTTAGAGGAGTGCGCCACGTTAAAGTTGCGAAATGATTTTAGGTAAACCGTAACGACATCAGGTGTGCAGACGGAGGCATATTTTACATTTTTATTAAACTCAATGGTGCCAACCAATGTGTGGGATTATTGTGAATTCCAACTCAAATGGGTACGAATACAAAAGATTATGGTCGCCTTTTCAATTCGAACACTCGTGATAAATTATTACATTTAGGATTTACCTTTCACAAAGTTTCGGATAGTACTTTCTAGTTTTATTTTAAAATGGAACAGAAATTGTATGAAATTGTTTGAAACTAACCTTGAAACAATGAATACAATGTAATAAATTACATTAGGACCAAAAAGATCGGATCGGAGAAAGACCTACTTTCAGAATTCATACTTCATAATATGTAGTAATCGTAAACTATGACTTTAGAACAATGATTAAATTAATGACTCATTTAAAAAAAAATAAACGGTTGGTAGAATATGTTCTACTAACCTAATAACCTAACCAACAAAATACATAAAATAATAACAACGATAAAACAAAACTATTGAAAGCAGAACTTTGAAAAAAGCTAACTCGCAAAACTTTAACCAATATCAGGACCCCAATCGGGCTAATTTTGAATGAAAAAACCGTTGCATTGGTATTTAGGTTATATTTAGGTAATCTTTGTTCTAGCTTTAGTATTATCATTGAAATTGTCCAGAATTGGCATCCTAAGCTCTAGGTTTTAACAATTGTAACAAAACTTACGCGAATATTTATCTGTAAACGAAACTGAAAAGGTAACGGTTTAGTTTTAGTTTTATCGTTGAAAATTAGTGCGATTGGATTTCAGGTTTTTCATTCAGTGTATTCATGAAGAAAATGTCAAAGCACATCAAATTGTTAACAACATTTTGATTAGTCACGGTAAGTTTTAGACTATTATACTGCCTCATTTAAATTACTCCTCGGGACAAAAACAGAAATTATAACATGCATAACAACTTCACCTAAGATAACATTCACATCTTCATTTAAGGGCTTCATTATTTAAATAATAAATTCCCTTTACCTCTTAGAGAAAACGTTCTCAGCACGAATATCCCTGTCCTCCTCATTAGAATGTCTGAGAGGTCTGCTACCAAAAATGTGTTTCTTTAAGAACCCTCTTTGAAACCTATGTAAATAAATTTTGTAAAATGTGTGCATCTCTTTCTCGGGGGACCCCACAGCGGCCGACTCCTATATTTTATTTATAAATCGTCACAGTTCTGTGTGAATTTAGTTTTGGGTGCATTGACATCAAGTGGATATTAATTTGTTTTGGATTTTTCTTGTAGAAAAAATAATGAACTGGTATCATTACATTTTTATTTTCAGTACCAAAGTCTAAACTAATTCTATTTAATTTAAAAACACTGGATACCTATCACAAACGAATACTGCGGTTATTAATTTATTAATTCTGTTACATTTCAAGGCTTCTGAAGTATTTTTTTATTTATTTAAACCGTATACTTAGCAGCCTCTACGAAAACCTACAAAAAAAATTGCAAAACAAAAATATCGTTATCTCACTGCAAGAGCGCTTCCCCGCATATCCTTCTCTATGACTTAGTGTTTAACGCATGTACTATACAGCCTCGTTTGACAAACGAGCCGTTCAGATTAGGCCCACGCGCGTTCAGTTTGGGTCCAAAAAATGGCGACTGTTAACCCTGAGGCTGCAGACAATAAAACGAAAGCGTTGCATCACTCGGGGCGCATGGGTCCCTGTGTCGAGTTAATCCGATTCCATCCCCCTATATTAGCTTCCGCATTTCGAAATAGCAACACCACTGCCAACTGTGTGAGTAATTATTAAGAATGGTGCTTTAAATGTTGGGTGGGTTAATGGTAGTACATATTAATGATGGTTAGGTATGTTTTACCTTCGAATAAGCAAAATTGTGTTTAAAATATAAAATGCTGAGTTTTGTTCACTGAGACTATAGAGTGCTATGAAAGAAAATAAAACTTTTAGTAAGTTTTCTAACCATAAGTTGTTTAATCGTAAGGAAAAATAGAGTTAGAAGATATATTAATATTACATACGAGTATAAACGCCATACCATGTTTAAAAAAAGAAAAAGAATTACCTACATGAAACCAAAAAAAAATTGAAACCTTATTTTGAAGCATTGATATTCCCAAGATAACACTCAAACACCTCAAATACCCTTTAAGCACTCGATATTTCGGTACTTACGTGTTACTGTATACGAAATATCAACCCCTTGTAACTCAGTGCCCTGGGCGACGTATACACACAGCCGGGGCATTACGTAAGCCCAGCAGGCAGAGGCGGGATTTTTCAATCGCACATTCATAGCTAGAAGCGAAAACGGTACGAGAAATCGAGGATGTTTACCGATAATTTCGTGCCGATAAATCGTTTAACATTTTAGGGTTGAATGTGGTAAAGATATTTATATGGAGGAGAGAACTGAGGGCCTACTCATGGCCATTCTACTAAAATTAACGCTAGTAGAATAGAATGACAATGCATGGAATTGACAGGAGCTAAGCGTTAGCTTATGTCATTCCTATACATTGTTATTCTATACTAGCGTTAATTTTAGTAGAATGACCATTTGAGTAGGGGGGCTGGTCGGAATTTATGAGTTCTGTGCAGTCATGCAAGACCACTGATAGATAGTGTTTAAACGAAAATATTAGGTGTTTAAAAACTGATAAAAAACAAAACATTACACCAACACTACCTCTATATTGGGAAATCTATAGTTTTTTGATGTAAAATATGGTTTTAACAGAACTGTAGTAAGTAACTAGTTTACTAAAATTTAACAGGAAAAGTTTACGTAACTTGTTACTATACATTACGTAGATATCACCTGCCTCAAATCCTCCTGCATTTTAGTAAATTAAGAGACAACAATCTCTCTAAATATTCCAAAGATTTATCGTCAAAACGGACCGTTTTATTTATAAACAAATAATAATTTCCATAATGGCCACCCCATTTTTCACAGTCTTAATTTCCCGGCCCTTGCGTCACCGCTTGAGACAAAAGATTGATATATTCTCTCTTTTCATTAGGTTAAAAATGATTAATTTTTCTCCACCCTACACTTTTGTAGAGGCAATTTTTGAAACAACATAAATTAACACCGGTGTTACATCACTATTTATGATGCTTTTTGACAACGTTAAGCAAATGGTTTATTCCGCGTTTTCAAATTAATTTCTACTGCTAATGCAGTACCTAACTATGCATTTTGAATTATGAGTTTAATTACATTATTATTTCTTGTAAGGTTCTTAAAACCATAAGTACCTACCTATTATTTTCCTCTTTTTATATTTTGCTAATTATTCATAGATAATACAAAACCTAATAACAAACATTGAGAAAGGCCATTTCTTAAATCACCGTTAGTTACAAATGACTTTACTACTTAGTTTTTGGCACCCCGATCAAACTGGTTAACTAGTAAAATACGTTACATTTGACGACTTTGTTCTCATTGATACATCCTTTAACTTAAATAAATAATAAATAGCTTTCTAGTTACGGCAAAGGGAGGCAACTGAAATCAGTGAATACTCCAGAACAGGCCGTTTCAATTTCGATTGATTGAAAACAAGGTATAATTGACACAATCACAGTTGTGACGCCGAGCCCCCGGGGGAGAATTAAATGAATGGATCGGCCATCGGGAATACTTCAATGAATAATTTATCAAAAGTGTATTGAACAAAGACATTTCTCTTTAATAATCTCTACTAGATCATAAACGCAAGGTGAACGCAAGTAACTATACAACGTGTTACAAAAATACCCCTAAAGCTGAATATGGTAGATAGGGTACCATGCATGTGTATGTAGACAGACAGACGAACAACAAAGTGATCCTATAAAGGTACCGTTTTTTCCTTTTAAGGTACGGAACCCTAAAAATGATTAAAAGGTAGGACCACTTAGTCAATTTGATTCAAACATTACTTTATTTAATTTCTTAGAAATTTGAGACGTTTTCAATAGGTAGAAACCGACTGATGACCAAGCTCAAAGCTACATCAAAAGAGATGACATTCTTAACGAGGCGTATCCTCTTAATGAAATAGTACTGCAATCGGCAACGCAAACGAATCGTAAGTAGCCAATTACCCTAATACCCCTAACGGGCCGTAAAACCCGACAAGTTGAAGGAGGTAATAGAGTTTTCTCGTCGCAGCCAGCTGTTCCTGCCAATCAAATTAGTAACCATTATCGGACGATCAGACAACCACTTTGAGTCATCGCGGCTAATATAGGGATTAAATTCTTTTATAAGAATTGGGTACCTTTATTTGCTGAATCAAACAAAATAAAGAATCGACTGGGGTTACTCATACCAAATCTATTGATAATTTTATAAATCATGTAGAATCAAGACAATTGTTATTTATTTGCCGATACTGACCCAAAGTTTAAGAACTGACTGACCTTTTGATTTATAAATAAGTTACTATTTTTCAACTTATTTCAGATCAAAAGGTTAAGAAAATTATAATGATTCTATGTTTTTTCAAGTAAGTGTTTTTTTTAAGTAATTCGGATTTGTATTTGCTGGAACATTAACGTGTTTCTATTCAAAGAAGACCAATTTCATACATTCAAATTCAACACAGTTATCATATGGAGCTAATTGATAAAGTTTCCAGGTTTCATTCACATATACCTTAATCCCTCTGTCTAGACTTTGCTCTGTAGATATTCACGATTACAAAACTTTGATGCAGGTGGTCATTGGCAATTCACTGAACATTCATTTGATTTCAATCCATGTTCCATTTTTCTCATTTTCATTTAACCTTTTTTGTAATAAAAACAGCTACCCGTTGGTTTCTCCCGTAATTTTTAGGCACCTATTTATTATAACTATTATATTCTTACTTGGTCTTTTTTTCTTATCTCTGTTTTCTAATGTTCATATTTTTGAGAACAATAAATGTTTCTTAATCTTTATCTCTGACTCTGTCTTTGTCTCTGTCTCGGCTCTGTCTATATCTTTATCTTATATGTGCTTGGAATGTGACCACAACTTATTTTCTTTTCTTTTCATCTTTTCACCATCTAAGCCGTACGATATCCATTGCTGGGCATAGGCATTTTCTTTTCACCTTGTACGAATATGAAACATATTTAATGTGTCAATAAAACACGAACAAAATAATATTCAAATACAGAAAAAATCTCTGTGGAAAATTTAAAATGTATTAAGCGAAAAACGTCGTTGAGAGTAACCCAGGAATTTAAAAGTTGCCAAACATTTTACAATTTCAGAGTCGACGAAACGTAAACACTGAGAAAAACTTTATGATAAATGCTAAAACCTTTAGCCATTTCTGTTTTTTCTGACAAAAATAATATTTTTTCTAGCCTGATTTTAATAATTGAACTTTTTCATTCTTGATAGAGTTAAGTATTTTTTAACTGATTCTTTACGTTCGGTGATCAAAGAGCATCTAATGACGGTTTATATTGTTTTTTCTCCAATATGGGTCGGAGAAAAATATCGGCAGTTTAAGGTGTGTCTAATCGCTTCCCCGTTCCTCATGCGCTTTCAACAAAGGCTTTCTCAGGGCATGCAATAGCACATGCTGTATCTTCTCAAAGAACAACAAAATTTGTATTGTAGACAGAAGAAAGGAAAAGCGCATAGTTTGGAGGCAATATTGAATGCGTTTGGACGCAAGACGAATTGAAATATGAAGCAACTCGGTGAAGACAGACCATAGAGACCTAAGATGACTTGTTAATGTCAAATTATTTTATCCACAACTTTATCAAAAAACAAATAGGCTGTACATAAATTAAGTCAAGAAACTTAGTGAAATAGAATTTCTAACTTTAGACGATAACGCTAGCTTAGCACGCTGATGAGTCAGGCACAACGCAGCCACTTCGGTAGTAAAACCTTCCGAAATGAACTGACTTTAATAGCACTTCTCACCCAGGGACGTGGAACATAAACTGACTTACTAACCGTAGAAATGTAATATTACTTACTTTAATAAATATTAAAATGTTAATGTTATTTACAAAACTTCACAAAATAATTCACGATGAAACCCCGTCGATGAAAAATACCTATTTTTAGAAAAACATTGACTGAATTTATCTTTCTCGGAAGAACAACATAAGTAGAATTACTAGGATAATCCTAATTTGTTTTCAGTATTTGTAAAAAAGACAGATTATCACGTTCTGTTTTGTTTCTAAATGTCTAAATACCAGAGATATCGTTGATGAAACATCCCACTAGAAAGCAGAAAATTTTAAATTGAAACTCTTTTCAAGTTTAACAAAAATGGTATATTTAGATTCAATCCTCAATGAAATGTCAGGGACTAAAGTTGGCCCTCGCTAATCAGGTCAAGACTAACTCCAACATATCGATATTGATTATCATTTCCGGCATATCAAGAACTAACGTTCTTTCGTTATGAAACATTTTTATGAAGTTTTCAATCTCCCTTGAGAAATTCCAATAACGAACGTCGTCGTGTAAAGTAGAAATATAGTAAGTTCGAATCAGCTGGTCTGTGGTAAGCGAAACACTTTAGCCAATCAAACTTTGAATAGATCTGGAACGGGTGGTAGGAAAATATAGACGATTCAAAAGTGAGTAATTATTAAGTTTATTTTGAATAAAGAAATTTTGACTCTTGGCTCTTGACTCTATATCTTTCCTTCGCATAGTTAGTTACAGTATTCAGTATTTATCACATCACTTATCACTTTTACAAATATTCTTTTGTCTTTATGGTCTGTTAACTTAAATCTTTAATGACAATGTTTTACAATTGCATTACTTTTAAGAAATGGGGTTAGAAATAATATTTTTGTTATTGCATCAATTCCAAGTTTTTCCTAATTCAATGAAAATCATAACAAACAAACAAAGACACTCCACCAAGTATCCCTAATGTAAGTATACAGTAAGGAACTATTTCTCAGACCGTGTAAGTAAATAAAACAAAGGCCATTACTGCTTAAAGGGATGGAATATCCCTTTTTCTTACTTTCATAAGGCAATTTAAGCCGGTATCCATTCCACGTTTTGTTTTTATAATATTTAAATTGGAAATGAAAGCCAGCGATGGTTCGTTAAACCCGCGATGGATTCGGAATAGGCCACGTTAATTTATGTAAAGCATCGGGTTACGCGGGTCTCCTCGATACACAAAACGTGATCCCAATGTTGATTCTTGAAGATACGTTTTCTTGAAGGACAATTCTTACAGACATTATTTTGGCATCTGTAATTTAAATAAGCAACAATAAGGGAGCGAGTATTTCAATCAATGAAGAGATTAATTGAGTAACCTTAAAAGTGAAAAGGTAATACGAGTAGTTTGGAAATACTTATTTCCTTTCCTACCTGTGGAACGCTAAAAGACACATCCAACGAATTCACATCTCAAGTCATGCATGAAGTAGCATCATCGTCAATTGTAAACAACCATTTAACTCACCTGATATTCACCAGAAAACCTTAATTATGAATCTTGACTTGAATACAAAGGCACACGTACAAAAACCACTGGCAATCACGATTGTTCACAGTTTATAATTGGCAATATTTGGATGGAATACAAATCTAGGGTTTTTGAGAGCAGGACGCGTGCACCCTGCGACCGCTCAGGGGTGACTGTTAGTGTCACTCAGATCCACAGGCTCACCCCAATGACGTCATCCTAGACCAATAGGGAGAGCTTCCTCGCGCATGCGCGCCTCTCTAGCCGCCGCGGCGCCTTTAACATGCCCTGCTACGGCGTCTATCGTTGCACCGCCTCCATTGCGTTTTTAGCTGTCGTTGACAGTTGCTTTCGCCGTGCTTGAGTGGTAGTGTATTTCTCGGCTTAGCGTTAGTACAAATCGGGATGTTTTCGCTCGTAGTGGAGTGCCCTTCTGGGGGTGACAGCTTTGAGAGCTCCCCCGATGGGCTTTTCAAAGGACCAGCGTCACCATTCTTTTTGTTCCTCTGACTGTGGCACACGCCGCGCGTTTCAAATAATTGAGACGCTCGCTATATGATTTAATTTGCCCTTTTGCAAGGCTGAATGTTTTCACCGAGCGAGGGAAATATTTTTATGTAGGAAGGTAACCCGTTTGATAGAAGGATTACGCGCACGGTCCTTTGAAACGACCCCAAAAGGAATAAAAATGTATTTCTATTTAGTCTGTTGCGATGAAATTAATTAAGCATTAGCATATTAATTATATTTTTCTAAGAAAATGGTAATACAATGTGCGAGGTCATAATTGGCTATGCTTCCATATTTCTTGATTTTAAATATGCTGACATCTTAGAAAATTATTTCTCGAGATTATCTTTTAGAACAGCAAACGATCGCCTATTGTTTGAGTCTGGAACAAAAGCAATTAAGGGGCTGACATGAGCCAACTAGCGCCGCAAGTCGATTTTATTTTATTTATTCTAAATTAACCCAATATCTTAAAAAAAGGAATCAGACAAGGTTTTGTTAATAACGTCTAATATTTATTGAATAGCTTTACACAGTTTCAAAAGGTAATCAAACAGTTTAAAACGCGATTTTGTTAAATGTTGGCCACATTTAACAAAATCGCGTTTTAAACTGTTGGTTTTTAAACTATTGCACGCATTTTGTAATGTTGTAACGTTATTCAATAAACATTAGACGTCATTCACAAGACCTTGAGTGATTCCTTTTTTAAGAAATTGGGCTTATTTAGAATAAATAAAATAAAATCGACTGGCGGCGCTAGTTGGCTCATGTCAGCCCCTTAATGTATAAACGTTGATCAGACAGAATTTAAGTATTAAAAAATGTTAGGTACCGTATAATAAGGAAAAGGAATAGTAAAAAAAAATCGTAGTGATGAAACTTAATTCTCGATTTTGAAGTTTTTAAAGGATCTAATTATTCTGTACGTATCATTAATCATTCGAAGTACCTAGGCATATGTAATTTGAGACGTAAACCTATATTACCAACACATCTATCACAACTGATTCAGAAGCAATTTTATATCCGACATGAAATAAATCACATTTACACAACACTAATATCGATACTAATCTCGCGTCACCTCCAGATTGATAGCACACCGAATCTGGTATCGAGTAATCCAAGTGCTTTTTCATACTCAATCACGGCCGCCATCTTTAATTTGCCATCCGTCTTGTAACAACAGGTCTCTAAGATCTGAAGGGTGACGAATGCAATCTGCTACCATTGTGTTCAGTTCTTTGCACTTTTCGCGAAATGTGCGCAACTAGCGAGTTGCGTTGAAGTGGTTTTGCTATTCGCGAGTTTCTGTAAAGTTTCCCTTTGTGCTTTAAATACATTTCAAAGGGCATAAGAACCCATTGGATGCCGGGAATATAAAACCAAGTAAAATACACCACACTAAAACCTAACAAATGTTCATTTTCTTCAGCAAATAATTCATACTGATTTTTAAATAAAACAATTGTGAATTTTGTCTTTTACTCAAGAAATCAAACTCAAGAAGACCATAATTGCCAAGCATTATGAAGTGACCAACTAAAGCAGCAAATATTTTAAGAACGTTAAACCCCCAATCAATCGGTTTTTATATGACAATAACATAGTAATTTGTCATATTACCCCATATTCATTCATGTGAAACGTTTTACTTAATCTCCTTACAGAAGAATTAAGCTCATAAGTTGTTCTGACAAGCGGCGGTCAGTTGAAAGGAAATAAACATATTTTTTAAGATGTGATATGAAAATACACGTGATGGTCTTTTTGTGAGATTTAACGGCATCTGTGCCCAGTAAATATGACAAGTTCAATTGTGAGGTAAAATTGGATTATGTCACATTTATGACCTTGGTCATGTCTTAGTAATTTTATTTTATTGCGGGTGTTTTCTCAAGGTTTTCCCCCTATTTTTTTAATGTCAAACTGAAGTCACTTAATGCGAATTATTATAGAGATTACAAACAATAATAATTCTAGACACAAGTTTTTTTAAGGTACGTACTTAAGAAAAATTTTACAAGACAATTTTAAAAGAGATCTTAAGTTACATTCCATTCAAGAAGTTACTGAGCGGATAAATTAAGTACTTTAATCAATTAATAGTGAAGAAAATAAAGTGCTGCTTATAGATATTTACTCATTAATTTTCCTCATATCTTGAGATGGTCCAACATAAGTCTCCCAAATATAAAAGAGGTCATTACCGATAATGTTCCGAAGCTCGAGATTGCTCTAGGACCTTGTAGTCTAGAAGATAGAGATCATTTTCGTGTCGGAAGAAGTGAAAATTAATAAGTAAAATGAACTGAATATTCATTTTATATTTTATTCTGATACAAAAGAGTCACCAGGTTTGTCTCAGGCGGGAATCGAACTCGCGACCTTTGGAAGTCCGGTCCAATACTCTTACCAACTGAGCTACAGAGTCACTAGTGGCATCGTCGAAATTCTTTTAGTATATCCCACTATTACGCTGCAATCCAGCGTTATTAAATTTCATCAATGTGCGAAATTACCTCGACATTCAATTGAAATATCTTGCCAGATATTTTTGACAATTGTTTAAAATGAAACAGTTTCATAATTTGTAAATTTTAGCATTCACAATGCTATTTTCATACAATACTAAATAATTGACGACTAAATAAGTAACGAGTCGAATATTTTCTAGTATATTATTTAGTATAGCTTCCATATCATAAATTCTTACTGTAAATAAAATATATCAAATAAAGAGGAAATTGTGATTAGCACTTTCCATTTGATAGGTTTTGATAGAATCTTCAAAGTAAAGCTTTGTGCACAATAAAAGTAAGTACAAACACGCAAGAATCGCAAGATCGACAATGCACTAGTGACTTGAAATGCTAGCCACGTTTAGATCTTTTCTTACATTATTTTCTCCAAAAATAAAGAAAATTAATGATCAGCAATGACTCTACTCTCTAAGGAGCATGGTGGCGCAGTGGTATAGGGCCTGGCCCAGCGATTGCGGAGGTTAAACAACTTTCGCAAGGGTCGGTCATGGAATGGGTGACCAAAAATTTATTATTTCGAGCTCCTCCGTGCTTCGGAAGGCATGTTAAAAGCTGTTGATCCTGGCTGCATTTGCAGTTGCTAAAACCCACCAAACCGCATTGGGCCCGCGTGGTGGGTTATGGTCCATCCTCCTTATCCACCCATAAGGAAGGCCTGTGCCCCATCAGTGGGGACATTAAAATGGCTGATGGTCGAATGGCTCTACAAACATTATTACTGTGAAAATTCTGAGTAATGCCTTGAAAGTACGTGTGCTTCATTTGGACGTTTTGTAGCAGACGCTTAACTGTAACTTATCTGCAAGATATTATGCGAGATATCTGCTGATATAGAAAAAAGCTTATTAAGTATAAGCAGCCTTTTGCATCTTTATGCATCAACATGAAAAATATATTTCACATCGCGACATTTAGAACTTTCGTCTGTGGAAAAGTCTGAAAACCTTAAGTCATGAGTAATGTTCAGTGAAGGTAGACGTAATCGGTCAGGACACTGTCCCCTAGAGTAGACGCTCATATGACGTGATTTATCTGCGAGATAGCTGACGTCGACGTCATAACTTACACGAACCTCGGCAAAAACATCCAGAATAAGAGGTTAACGGGAGGGGTATTATTGAAAATACATAGGTATATATTTTACTAAAATAAGCTTATACATATCACACACAGAGAACCTCATATCTGTGAGTTAAAATATTTATCAGTTGCTGGATATTACATCAAATTATGACCATAACCGTCAACTATCAGCATTATTAAAGTCTATTTATTTTGTTTGCTTGGCATTATAAAAATACCTTGAAAATGATTCCTTTTTTTGTTAGCGAAAATGACCACTTTATCCGTATATTTTTTTTCACTTGAGTTATGTTGCTTAAGTTAGCTTAGCTTAATGTAGTTTAGTTTAGCTTAATGTTCAAACATTTGTTCATAAAGTTTTGTTGCAATAGCATTCACGGTTGTTAAATCAATTATGAAAATGCTAGTATGGAAATTGCAATTTGTTAAAAATTCTCCATTCAAAATAAGGACCTAATATAACAAAATCAAAACCAAAAATTAATTATCTCGAGCTCCTCCGTGCTTCAGAAGGCAAGTTAAACCGTTGCTCTTGGCTGCATTTGGAGTCGTTGGCACCCACCGATCTGCATTGGGCCAGCGTGGTTGGTCATGGCCCATTTTTACTATCCACCCATGAGGAAGGCCTGTGCCCCAGCAGTGGGGACATTAAAAATGGCTGCTGGACAAACATTATAATACGTCAGACGATGATATATTGTTCTTGTTTATAAATTGTACGTGTTCAAAACGAGACCTAAAGTTTTTGTTAACAACAAAGACAACTAACACAACCAAAATAAGTGCGCAAGGCCTGTGCCCCAGCAGTGGGGACATTTAAAATGGCTAATAGTCACATGTACGGTGTAGGTAGGGCTGCCATCACCCAAATTACGGAACCCGGACAAAAATTTAAAAAACATCGGACGTTTGAATGAATTGAAAAAAATTACTAGGACGCAATTGAAAAAAAAAATACAATAAAATAAAAAACTAACACCCTTTTCCCTAACACAAATAGTGTCCGGGTAGAACCCTGCCCGGACGCCCTATAAACTAGGACAAATCAGGGAAACCCGGACGGATGGCAGCCCGTGTAGGTGACTCGTTTATTTAGAAAAAATTGCATTTTGGGCACAATATGAAACGCAATAATGCGAATATAATTTGCCAGACTTCAAATATCGTAAACAAACCTACTTCAAAATCGGATTAGTCAAATAATCGAAACCAAATAAAAAGGTACCGTGGGGGGTTGATACAGTCTGTATTGAGCACTAATCCCGTACGACAGGTAAGCTGGGCCAATTTATCATCGGGACAAAAGGGGACCAAGCGCATAGGGTACAACAATCGAAATTAGAGGGTTAAACAAACGACTACTGTTTGGTATCAGGATTGTCGTATTTCAGGAGAAACGAAACGCTGGAGACGAATTGATGATGCGTACATTGTTTGTAGAAATAGATTAATCAAGCTTATTAGATGTCAGTTCAAAAAGTATTTAATTCAAACAAGATTTACGCACTTATGATGAGCGTAAATTGACTTGATGTTGTCCTTTTTTTTTCATTTACATTGCCTACATTAGGTTTGGAAAATCTAACTCTCCATAGAAGAGCAACAGTACTAAAAAACCAGTACCTATTAATTAAATAAGTAGTTTTTTAGTTAAAGTAAACAATGTCTAAAAACAAATAGTTTTTTTTGCTAAAGACAACAGTATCGAAAGCGCATTGGACGAAAACTGTTTGCTTAGACTGGATTGGACTGAGATACTAAAATGTAATGTAACAAGTAAAATGAAATGAAAATATTGGGTCCTTACCTATGAAATTGTTGCTTTTTTCTCAGACACAGAGAACTTCATATCTTTTGTGAGTTAAAATATTTATCAGTTGCTGGATATTACATCAAATTATAACCATAACCGTCAACAGCATTATTAAAGTATTTTTATTTTGCATTAAAAAACCTTGTAAGTGACTCCTTTTTTTAGCGAAAATTTACACTTTATCCGTTGTAGCTTAGCCGAAACTTTTTTTTATTTTACTTGAGTTATGTTGCCTAAGTTAGCTTAATATTCAAACATTTGTACATAAAAGTTTTGTTACAATAGCATTCACGGTTGTCAAATCAATTATGAAAATGCTAGTATGGAAAATGCATTTTGTTAAATTCTCCATTCAAAATAAGGACCTAATATAACAAAATCTGGACTGAAGGTCATCTAACTCGAGGGTATCGTAACACAGTCTCATAAAACCTCGAAAACTGAAATTGAATTTTAAATTAAAGATAACACTGAAAATAAGTCGCAACTGGGTAGCTAATAAAATACAATGATTTAAATATTTTATGATTCTTTGAAACTTTGATAAATGGAAAGTATGGCGAAGAAAACCAGCTCGAAGGCGCAGTGCGTTAACGCATCACCCAGCGATTACGGCAGTTAAGCAACTGTCGAAACGATCGGTCATGGGATGGGTGACCAAAAATTTATTGTATTATCTCCTGCTCCTCCGTGCTTCGGAAGGCACGTTAAGCCGTTGGTCCCGGCTGCATTTGCAATCTTAACACCCACCAAATTGCTTTGCGTGGTGGATTATGGCCCATCCTCCTTATCCACTCATAAGAAAGACCTGTGCCCCAGCTGTGGGGACAATAAAAATGGCTGATGTGCATAGTAAAGAAGCATACACAACACAATCCTGCCATATATAGGTGTTATTAATAATGGAGTTTTTAATTAGTTTTTTTAATGATAATTGTGTGAATCATTCTCACTTTATATATTTATTTTCAAAGAAAGGTTGAATATGAAAAATATACAATCGAATTGAGAACTTCCTTTTATTGCAACCATCGGTTGAGGACCCAACATATTCGGTTATAAAAGTTTTAATTCACATTTTAGAAATTTTTGAACCTATGCTTTTAGTTTTTAGAATTTTTAACTAAATCCCCTATAAGTCTCAATTTGATTCGCCAT
This sequence comes from Catoptria pinella, assembly GCA_963556745.1. Taxonomy (NCBI): domain Eukaryota; kingdom Metazoa; phylum Arthropoda; class Insecta; order Lepidoptera; family Crambidae; genus Catoptria; species Catoptria pinella. The sequence goes on along the minus strand of OY750774.1, from coordinate 10,151,097 downwards.
GATTTAAAAAATGGGCTCTCAGTTCAGATGCACATTTAAATTTTTATGAAGTCGGTTAAAAACCAACGTATCACGTTCATTGCTACCCCTTCAATTCCACAATAATACCGATCCGAAAATATTTCCATATCATTCCGAACCGCAATTAAATCCTTTTCATCAGCAAAACAAATAGGCTGCTTATTCAAAATAGCGACCGTAATAAATTACTTAATGCGCTATGAGCAAATGTCTCTATGAGCTGAAATTTTCAATATCAGCCCTTGACGTTCGTTTAACGACCGCGCACTCGTTAGTATTCAGGTTTTAATGAAATTTCCGATATTATCATGCATCAGTCATATGACAGTGTTGCAGTATGTTTAATTTAAAAGTTTGCTGCATTTGAATAGGTTGAAACTAATGTAGCTTTGCTTAACATTTAAGTTAAGGTTTTTTTTTTGGATGACCTCACTATTTTTGGCAGAAAAAAATATTTTAATGGTGAATGCAAAGATGACGTCAATACTTAGAAAACAAAATATGGAAAATTTTTTACTTGTCGTTGAATTTTAAAATTTGAGATTTTAGCATTCACAATGCTATCTCGGTAGCTCAGCGGATAGAGCATTGGACCGGATATCCAAAGGTCGCGGGTTCGATTCCCGTCCGAGAACATGATCTGGTGCGAGTCGTATTTTTTCTAGTATATTATTTAGTATCATCGTTGAATTGTTTAATAAATCTTTGCATACTCATAATGTTATAGATAGGTATTCTCGTATAGATTCGACAAAGTCCTTCCTACATTTAGGTCCACGAGGGGACATTGCTAAGCGTTGAGTCCTTGACAAACCGGTCCCGAAATCTAAGGTCTGAATTTTTTGGGTGGTAACTAAATGCGACTCTGGATCGAGATTATCCTGTTATCCTTGTCCTTTAGAACGTTCTCGAAACAAGAATTCCATTCAACTGAATGAACACAAATCGTTCTTATGCATTATTTCTTATTTTATTTTTAAATTCTGCCTGTGACTTCGTCCACGATATTCGGAAAATCTCTAGGAAACTTTAACCGTTTCTATGGTCTAGTGGTTCGCCCACCCGTGTAAGACGTGGTCCCGGGTTCGATTCCCAGTAGGGGGGTACATTTTACTCGGTTTGCTTCGTGGTAGGGCTTACTTCAAGTCCGCCTGGCTAGCTACCACCATCTTACCTAAGTGTGACGCCATCACAGCAATTTAAAAATTGTTGTGTTCCGGCAGTTACAGGTAAGATAGCCAGTTTCTCAGTGCTGAGGATTCCGGGTGTAGTACCTTCGGCCTTATCGTCACTTAACATCAGGTAATATGAAGGTCAAGCACTAACCCGTAGTGGATAAAGAAAAAAAAACCTTTGACCCGGGATAAAAAGTATGTAATGTTGAATCCAGGCTATAAACTACCTAAATCCATTCAACCATATCTGCCTGTTTCTTTTGTAACCAAACTCGAACCTCACCTTCTAATCTGACTTCACTGCGCGGGAATTATAGATCATAAATGGGAAAATGATAGGCTGTTTCTTTAATCACAAAAGATTTTATATAGCTTCGGTAGCTACCTAAAACATTTTGCAATCGGTAAAGTAGCTTATATTCAGCTAATTTCTAATAACAAATTTATGCGAAGTGAAGTGAGTTTCGAAGTGAGATGCGAGTTAGGTTACAGAATCGATCCCCTGTAGTTAGTAGTAGATTTTGTCTTCTCACATTCTTTAGATTAATAATACTTTAATTTATTATCACGAAATTTAAAGCAAAACAGCGTAGTCAACCTAAAAATTACAATTGGAGTTTTATCTAAAATTATCTGCTTTGAAACAGCCAAGAAAATGGCGTTGACTTACGTTGAATGACTGACTAACAACCACATTCAAGAACAATGGTCAAACGACCTTTGCTTATGCAAACACACTGCGTTGAAATAGAGCTCTGTGATAGGATGCGATGTGATGTATTCTGTAGTAATACGTAAAACAAACGAGGTTTACGTATTGCCACAGAATACATGGTATTACGTGTGATTGGTAGTTGTAACGCTGTGCGTCCGCTGCCACTGTGAGACCTCATAGTAATGTTTGCGAATACGAGTGTATGTATGTAAATAAATAAATATTTGACAACATCACATACATTGCTCCGATTCCAAAGTAAGTAGCTAAAGCACTTGTGTTATGGAAATCACAGACAACGGTGGTATCACAAACACCCAGACCTAAGCGAATATAGAAAAGTTCGTTTTCTAAATTGACCTAACCGGGGATCGAACCCGGGACCTCAGAGATGGCGACACCTTGAAAACCGGTGTACAAAGCCACTCGACCACGGAGGTCGTCAATGTGCCATGGAGTAGCTTTATGAACACGATATTTGCAAAGGATTAAGCACCCCCATACAGTTACTTAATTAAGTATGGACAACCTATTGTAAACAACAATTGATTTGCAAATGAAATGCGAGCGTTAAATTCGAACAGGGGAGAGGTGAGGACTGGTCATTCCTGTACGTACCTACGTAGTACTTACGTGAATATTCTGCGATATTGCTAATGACATGTTTATCTATACTAATAATAAATCGGTAACTGAGCCGAGTCTGTACATTCAATATTTTTTGGAAATTTTAATTAAATTAATAAATTTCAAGAGAAATATAGCAAGAACTGTATGTTAGTTTCAAAATTCACCCAATAGATATCGCCAAGAGGCTTTAGGCTGCTTTTTTGGTATACTTTATTATATCTATTCGACACTAGCTGGTGCAAAATTTTTACTTGAGTCATTGAACTCTTTTGGGAATTGCTTAATTTTATTTTAATATTTGTGATGACCTGTAATTGGATTTCTATTGCTATTTAAGTTATGTAGTAGCTGTTGGTCGTCCGAAATTAAAACCATTTTGAAATGTTAATATTTTTTTTATAAATATTTCATAAACGTGAAAAATAGCGTAAGTGCTTTATGTTGTTTTCAATATTATGTTTGTTACCTCTTCACGCCTAATCGGCTGGACGGATTTAAAATTTGTCACAGTTTATAATCTAGATTAAAATACAGGATACTTTTTATCCTGGTCAAACAAATTAAAGATTAAAGAAAACCAAAATGTGTTGGAAGAAAAATTTATATTTACGAAAATTCGCTTCCAACATCCAAAAATTTACAGCAAAAAACAAAATTGCAGATCTACATCTACACTAGCGCCATGTTAGCGGTAGTGCGCCGACTGGTGGATGATTTGTGAATCAGCAAAATTGTCCTGCCATTCACAACGCGATCATTCATCAACGGGCATGAATCGAGATTGATAACAAAAGTAAATTCCAAGTATTTTTCGTGTATATTTTTAAACCGTTAAGGCTACAGCGACGAAAGGATTCAAAGATCATATTTTAAATAAAAGGTTCAAATTCAAAATATATAACTTTGCATTACATAAAACAAAAGCTCTTTATATTCTATTTGATTTAAAAGTCGTAATATAAAATATTAAATTTATTAATAGTGATAATAAGAAATATGAGTAGGGGCCGATTTTTCAATCCTCAGATAACAGATATCAGGCAGTAAATTATTGACCAAATAAAATAAAAGTGATTCAAAAAGTTTGACAGACAAACGAATGACAAATATTTCTTTGTCGGTATTATACTTTATCAAACTAATAATTTTTGTCAGGGCATTAAAATCAGCTCCAAAAGAAACATCAAATAAAACACTTTTTAACGGATACTAGCGCGGTTTTATTGAAAGCACTTTGGTAATTAGTTACAGTATTTTTAAAGTATTTGGTTTGATTTGTTTGACCCTCCAGCGATGAATTTAGAAAGACATTCAGATTTTTTTAAATCCTTTATTGTTTAGGGGCTTTTCACACATAAGGTCATGTCAGTCTCATCATAACCTTATCTAAATACACCAATATCAATTAGAGCAATAGGACAGGTAGTAACTTATCCTATTACTCTACTTGCTGTACTATTCAGTGCAAAAACATATATAATTCTAGCCTTATCGCTGGTGGGAGAGGACAGAATGCCGTAGAAATTTATTTGAAACAATAAAATAATTGTTGGTGTCTTCAAACAGCAGCTTAAGTATGTAAGTACAAAAATATCCAATATTCTGTACGAAGATATTATGGAGACTCGAACATTCAAGTTAAGTTATAAGTGAATCTCGATTATGATTAATAACATAATAGTTCACTGATTTATTATTCACTCGTGAGTGCTTAAAACATAAAAGTAATTTAATCTATTCGCTAGTTCATTGGCTTGTTAAATTGATGACAAACATTTAACACCTTAGCAAAACATCGTTTAAGATATTTAAATAATGTTTTCTTTACAGATACAGTATTGAATCACTTTTAAAAGTAATTTATCATGATTTTAAATTCACAGCTTCGCCAAAAAACTAAGTTAAAAATGCGTGACATATAAATCATTTATTACTAACATAGAAAAGTTATTTCGTAAAAGTTTATAGTTTTTAACTTAATAGATAATATTATAGTTGTCATTGGATTGCATTAATATGTTATGCAAGAAATAAGTTTCTTATGCCCGTTTTAGAAGTTAAAATACCTGGAACGGGTGGTGCAAAAGCGCTTAATTTTTAAGTTTATTTGAATAAAGATATTTTGATTTTGACTTTGATCATGGATCTAGACATAATAAGGTAATTCTTACTTGATAGGCTGTTTAGTAAGTAGTACAGTCTATGTCACAGTCACCGTCAGGTAGAAGACAAGATGTCCAGATACTTCTAATCAATTTAAAATGTCAATAAGTTCCATACACTACAAGCTAAAAGCTACCAATAATATCTGAACACTGACTACTTCATTAATAATAATAATTTCTATACACAAAACCATATTTTGTTTGGTTTTTGTGTGTTGTGTTAGTTGTGTGTATAGAGTTTATTGACATGCGACTGCTCATATTAATGAAGTAATCAATGTTCAGATATTATTCGTAACTTGTAATGTATGGAACTTATAAACATTTTAAACTGTTCAGAATTATTTAGTCACCTCATCTGCTACAATATACATATGTATATGCGACTGTACATATTGAACTTGAGACCGCCTTTATGCCCTAGGTAATAAAAGCTATTTTCGCAGATTAACTGTATATTGTATAACCTGACGTGCAGTTGTGTATACAATTCCTTTAGCCGCATACGAAACCGATACTAGACACTCAGAAAAATCTTTTTAAAAATAAGTTTATACATTTCACGTTTTGTGATTGCAATTTATTTTTATACTCGATAGCTGTACCGCACAAATAAACGAAGAACGTATCACAACTGAATGATATGGATCGGTTAAATCTACTGAGTCATCTGAATAAGTAAGGCTGAACCTTTGGGAACAAAGATAAAACTAATGTGAGAAAAATATGGAGAAAGATTTTATAAAAGAGTGATTCTTGGAACCCTAAATTTTCGATGTCTTTAGGTTTATTTTTGTAACTAACTGACAAATCAGTCTGCAATTAATTTTATAACATACTTTAGACTATTGTCTATCTTGCACAAGTTAATTTTTTTAAATAATATTTATATAAATATTTCAAAAAAATATTTAAAAGTAGTTCTTCTGACTAATATGGTGTGTCCGTAACCCAGTTTCTTGAACATTAGTAACAATAACATTATTTCATATTGAGAAATTGATGTAAATTATAATTATTACGAAAGAATATTAGTTGTTTCTTTACACAAAAAAAAATGGTACTAATATTTACGATTGTTTATTTATAAATAAAAAAATAGTGAGTGTCCGGCACAAAAGTCTGATTCATATTCACGCGCTTCACTCGAACGTACCCGGCTAAATACGAAACATCAGGCGACCCCTCCCCGCGCTGGCGGTAGCCAGTGGCTCGGCTGACGTGGTCGCGACGAGACGTATGGCTGGTTCGTGTCGTCGCGGAGATAAAAAGGTAAATATCTGATTCATATAGCCTTGGTACACCTGTGTTTCTGATTAGTATGTTCGTTTTTATAATTAAGGTAAATGGTTTTCAAACTTGAATCTGCGGGAAATATAATGCCATTGGGGAACAGAAACCTATGTATAAATAACAATCTTTAATTGCATACGTGTGATGATTTATCGATGTTAATGGGTAAAATTCTGATTGATATGTGTCTGATTCATATGGTAAAAATACCATATTAATCAGAATGTCACACATATTGTTAATGAAACGTTACATTGGCGGCACGTTACGCCTGTAACAAGTCATTTCGTATGAACCTAATGTTATTTACGTGTCTCAAAATAGTAGCTGTAAATTTCGCAGCAGTCCTAATAACGTCAAAGGGGTTTCATATCTATCGACGACTAAATTTTCGAAAATTAGACTATGCCTGAAAGTAAAACTAATATATTGGTATTAAACTCCGTTCGTCTAGGTAATAAAATAAAGGTAAACAATAAAAAAAACTTCATTTAAATAAGAGTTTAAAAATAATATTAATTAACTAAATAACATAAATAAAAAAATAACGAGTGGTTAATGAAACTAACTACCTACTTACTTAACTATTAGTTTTAGCGGTAGTTTATAGGCTCAAACTACTGCTTAGACGAAAAGGGTTAATATATTAACTTTTAAGACCGTTATAACGTAACGTGATAAGTCGTGGGTTCAATTCCCGCTCAAGAATTTTTTTCTTACAATTTTTACCCACCTTTTATATGTAGTGAAATATATATTATACATAATTTGGTTAAAACGTCAGGTCAATAATAAGGTATAAATTTCATAATATTGAAATTTCAGTCATGTGTCAAACAGTGTATTATTTGTATACATACCTACTGTAGTGGCAAATGCCTGCATGTTGTCAAAATTGAGACAGACAATTTATTTAAAGGCATTTTTAAGTATAATTATTAATAAATTTGTAATCTTCGTTTTTATATTACAGTACACAAAAATGCCACCAGTACTATCTAAGGAAGAAAAAAGAGAGAAGAAGAAAATTGCAGAACGTATTAGGATGGAAAACATACGGAAAAGTTAGCTTAAAAAATACATCTAATAATTCATAATAAAAATACCTATGATAATAAGATATTGTCAAGTGCCATATCATGCGGTTTTTAACTAGGTTTAGTTTATATGAAACAAGACGTACAACGTTCATTAAAAAGTAATTAATATTGTGATGATTGATATTGTCAAGTGCCATATCATGCTGTGATTGACTAGATTTAGGTGTTATGATAAGCATCATGTGCATTTACTGTGATTTTAATAAATAATTGACTGATTTTTCTAACTAGAATTTCATTTCTATCCCTAATTCTGATTCATATGTCACAGATTCTGATTCATATGGCCCCAACAATTTTAAAGTTAATTATCTCGGAAACCATTTGATCAAAAAGTGTGCCTTTTTCAGACATTGTATCTTAGGTTACCATCTTTCGTAAAAATATGTTTTATAAGCTTAAATGTGAAAAAAAAATTGGGTCATATGAATCAGACAAAGAACGCAATTTCTAAGAATCACTCAAAAGCTTTTATACCTGAAGCTGACTAGTTTAATATACAATTTATTTTCTTGAAAGCAAACAGACATGCAACGATTTCATTTTGACAATGCCTACGCATTGTCAAAATGAAATTGTAAAAAATAGACCCACTGAGAATTGGTTGTATTAAATACATCTTAAGAAAATAGCTACAACACCATTTTTCGTAATAGGTATCCGGGTTCAATTAATATTTTCTGTATTAGTTGAAAGCTAATTATGTTATGTTTATCTTTCCAATAAAGCTTTAGTTCCCTATATTGCGATTTGAGTTGCAGATTGCATAACTTTACCTGCCACAAAGACCTCACCATTTAAAATGTACCACATCAGGAGTAAACTGACCCATTGTCCACAATTGGAACATATAAAAATCCGCCTCTACGTACATTATAATCTCGATATGAACTTGCCAAAGGCGCCGTCGTCATTAAGATGCGTGCGCAGGCGTCATGTCAAGGATAATCCATCTGAGTGACTCGAGCTTCGATAAAGATATGCTTGCAATCTTGCATTTTGCGTTGTCATGATCTACCTATTCCCTTTGAGTCTATTTTTGTGTGGTAAATCTAAAGAACAAACATGCAGATTTGCATTGCGATCACATTAGGTCATTTACCCAAAGTCAGGCAACATGTGATTGCTTATACAGGGTTATTTTCAAAACACCAACTACTGCTAACATCATAATCAACAACGTTTGTTCTCGTAAATTTTCCAATTTACAGTTTTACTTGTGTAAGTAAAACACAACTTTAAGCTTTGTCCAGACACGTATCATTTTGGCGTATCAGATCACCGTATCTTTATCATACGTCGACTCTTTGATACAATATTACTCCATCGCACGCTCAACCAAACTGGCGATGTATAATAAAGATACGGTGATCTGACACACCAAAATGATCAAGTGTGGATCCAGCTTTACTCGTCCATAGATAAGAGTGTAAGTACCTACATTTTCTCATTGTTAGTAAAAGCATAGGAAAAGTTGCGTACGCCACAACAGTTCGATTAATCAAGGAATTCATTCTAGGATTTTCCAACATCCTGAATAGTTTTCATTCAGCAGTTTTGCCTCCGCAGACCGCTATTGTGATAGGATTCAATCTTCTCTTCACAGCCGATTGCTTTAGATTCGAAAACGTATATATTTATATCGCTTTTTACGAGTATCTTATTTTTAACTTTTTTTGTCCATAAAGTGCGATGAATTTTGTAAAGGTTGTTATTCATTTAAAATAATTCTAACTACCCAGAAGATTTTTTAATTACTTAGCTACTGTACTAATAGTTACAGTATCAATACTTAAAAAAAAAAACTGAGTCGACTTTAAAAGATTAGTAGAGAAACAGCTCATTCCCATTTTCCAATCTTTTCCCATACAAATCTATGTCAAATATTACTTTAGAAATTACAGACGGTAAGAAAACTGTAAAGTTCGATGTATGTAATTAGATAACCATTAGCCATTTTTAATATCCCCACTGATGGGGCTCAGGCCTTTCTTATGGGTGAATACGGAGGATGGGCCATAACCCACCACGCTAGCCCAGTTCGGATTGGTGGGTGTTGATTGCAAGTGTAGCCGGGACCAACGGCTTAGCGTGCCTTCCGAAGCACGGAGGCGCTCGAGATGATAAATTGTTGGTCACCCATCCCATGATCGACCCTCCGCAATTGCTGGGTCAGGAGCTAAACCACTGCCGCCATCGAGCTCCTCATGTAATTAGATTTCTATTTGTTATTTTTTCGGAAACTATTGGTCTACAAATTATTAGAATACACTTTTGGAATACTTGACTGGGGGTACTAAGTATATTTATTTATACTTGACGACCTCCTTGGTCGAGTGGCCTTGTACACCGGTTTTAATATACAATTTTTCGCCATCTCTGAGGTCCCGGGTTCGATCCCCGGTTGGGTCAATTTAGAAAACAAACTTTTCTATATTGGCTCAGGTCTGAGTGTTTGTTTTTGTTGATTTCGATAACACAAGTGCTTTAGCTACTTACTTTGGAATTGGAGCAATGTATGTGATGTTGTCAAATATTTATTTATTATTTACTTATTATTTATCAAACATATCCTTCTATATCGGAAGCCCCTGCTGTAGGGACACGAAAAAATCTACTTGTAAGTTACCTAGTCTTTAAATTCAGCATGTTGCAAGAAAAACATGTTCGTTGTATATGTAGGTTGCAAGGCAAAGTTACGTCCGCATGAATATGTAAATAAAACGGAAGCTGCCTAGATTGATGGTAGGTACCCTAACTAGGTAACCTAAGACCCCGTTACATAACTTAAGAGGGTCAGCAAGCTTATAAGCCATCCTTCCATTCTATTCAATTAACTTTGATTAAGATCCCTATGTAACAGCTTTATAACTCCAAAGTTAGGGAATCAAAGAGTTAATGATATAGTAGAATTAATTGGAAGCATTTTGAGTAATTAAATTTAGTTTTATAAAATCAATGAGTAACAGTCTGCAAATAATAAAAGCATTTTCTTGCTTTAAAATTATGGTATTAATAAAAAAATAAAAATACCGTCGACTTGATAACCTCCTTCTTTTTTGAAGTCGGTTAAAAATAGTGGCTTTGTTCCGACCAAGCTATTTCCTCAACTGTCTATTTTGGTCATATTTTATTAGGTGGCTTTCCATTTATAGACATTAGTTTGGAAAATAATACTTCATATAACTATTAAGTTATAAGAATGACGTAAACTGAGTTCATTAACATTATTTTTTGACCTTGACTCAGGTGGATTTTGGAATGACCAAGCGTTTGGTATTCGCATTTCCTTTTTTCTTCATTTCGAATGTCGGGTACTTATTCTTTTACCCGACTTGACTAATTTCTGAGATAAAACCGTTCCGTTTCAACCACTGCATGTGACAAACGCCGTGAGCTTTTTGAATGGTATCTTTTAAAGTATTCATATTATGTAAAATTTTGTTTATTCTCTTTTATGTAATGCCTTTGTTACTTTACAATACATACATAATACATCGGTGTTAGTTTACACACGATCTAACATCGGGTTGGGGCACAACACGTCTAGAGTAGTCTAATTGGTGAAGGAGCAAGGTGTGTTGCTGTCTTGCTAATTGCAGGTATGTGCACTGATATTTTGTGGTGTCCATGTGCATTTTTTTGCGGGCGGGCGGTGCAGCTTGCTTATATTTTTTACGGAAGTTCAATTATTTATATTAATGTCTAATGAATTGTGCAATTGACCATCAGCCATTTTTAATGTCCCCACTGCTGGGACACAGGCCTTTCTAGGAGGATAGACCATAACGCGGGCCCAATGCGGATTAGTGGGTGCTAACGACTGCAAAGCATCCGAGATCAACATCTTAACGTGCCTTCCGAAGCACGGAGAAGCTCGAGATAATAAATTTTTGGTCTCCCATCCCATGATCCTTGCGAAAGTTGCTTAACCTCCACAATCGATGGGCCAGGCGCTACACCACTGCACCACCGAGCTTCTGAATTGTGCAATAATGCTAGTTAAATAACAGTGCTTTCATATCTCCTGTTGTAATCAGTAATGTGAAATATTATATTTCTATAAGCTTTTATAGGCATTTCTAGCAGCTAGTGTTATAAAAGTGTCTTTAAGTTATTGTACGTGTATTAACCAAATCTAACATACATTATTGTATAATATTATTTGATATAAAGTATTTTGGATTTTAAAAATTTCATAAAACTGAAGCCAAGGCAAATCCTACTAGGGTAAATTTCTTAAGGTGGTACAATTACCACCTTAACTCAATGTTATTTATTTATTTAAAGCTGTTTTCGTTAACATAAAGCTGCAGCAATTTGCATACTTTTATAATTGTTTGTGATGGCATTTTTCGCCGAACTTTGGTGTGGTATTTCACATCACTATAAACTCTATAACAACGGTTTATTATAACAACATAGTTTAGAACTTATAAATCATAGATGCTACTAATGGCCGAGTGGTTGTGAGTTTGATGGTGAGGTAAACTGTTTGAGTCACAGGTCAATCCTCTGTGTGGAACCAGTTGTGAAAATGTATTTTTATTTATATAACTGGTGGTGTTTAGAAAAAGGTTTTCCTTAAACCCAGTGAGGATGTAGAATGCATGTCTAAATAATAGGACTTCAATGAATGTTTAAGTAATATAATTTTACTATAATAATAATTATTATTATATTCAAAAGTTTTTTACGAGAATGGCGACATTATATGCAACACTAGCGCCACTACCGCAAAAAAAAATACTATGTAAATATACAATTTATTAAAAATCTGTGACAAATAATTGTTTGCAGTTGTGGTGGTGAAAAAAGCTAAAAACGGCCGTCGTTTTGTTTTTCCTCGAGAAAAACCACAACGCGGTAATTATTTTTTGCAGGGCTGGCGCTAGTGTTGCATATAATGTCGCCTTAAGAATCGTCTTAAGTCTTTTCCCAACTAGAACTCGAATTAGGTAGGTATTATTAGAAAAAGTTATCTTGTATTACATTGGTTAATACGAACTTGTTGAACGTGTAATAAATCAGAAATAATTAAATTCCTTTAAAAAGTTGTGGTCTCTCAATTTAATAAATACTAATTAAAATTAAATGGTTTAAAATATCAAGCTTGAAAAACATTTTTAATTATCATTGAGAGAAACTTCAAGGATTTTAACGCTAATTTCTTTATGTTCATTTACCTCATGCCTCCTAAGCCTAACTCGTAAACAAACAATCCCAAGGGATCATATCATAATTAACTGCTAAACGAACTCCACACTGGTCAATACCTCTACCTCGATAAAAATAACAAGGGTAGCTGACATGATTTATACACTGCCATGCGGTACCGGAGTAATACCTATTTAATCATGCTGTGTGTTTGTGAGAATAGAATAATGTTTGCAGATATTTGCCTTTTGGTTTGAAAGCCAAATGCCTTACAAACAATGATTTTTTAGGGTTCCGTACGCAAAGGGACCCTATTACTAAGACTCCGCTTTCCGTCTGTCTGTCTGTCCGTCTGTCACCAGGCTGTATCACATGAACCGTGATATATAGACAGTGATGTATTTCTGTAGTCGCTATAACAACAAATTCCAAATAAATATTTAAGTGGGCTCGATATTGATAGCGGCAACAGGTAGACGCTTGAAATATTCACAGAATATTTAGTTATATAATCACTTTAAAAATAAATTATTAAGTTAAAATAAAACAAATATTTAATAAGCTTATGAGCTCCCATACAACAAACGTGATTTTTACGGAACCCTTCGTGCGTGAGTCCGACTCGCATTCAGTTAATCATATAAAGAAAAAATCTGTTTCAAAAAGATGTGGTTTTTAAAATATAAAATAGGTACTTATTTTAAGTTTCCGGGTTTGTATGAATGATACCCTATCTACCATATTTGATCTTTCTAAGGGTATTACCAAATAGCTTACCTTTTGATAAGCAGACTGTACCCAGTCTCAGATGCATACGAAGTTTCAAAACTCTACCAACTAATACTGAACATTGAGCATGAATGATATTAAGATAATACTAAATAATATACTAGAAAAAATAGGACTCGCACCAGATCATGTTCTCGGACGGGAATCGAACCCGCGACCTTTGGATTACCGGTCCAATGCTCTGACCGCTGAGCTACCGAGTCACTAGTGGGAACGTCGAATTTCTTCTAGTATATCAACTCTTACGCTGCAAGCCAGCGCCATCTCACCAATGTAGAAGGAATTAACTTCAACATTCAACTGAACATCTTTCCAGATATTTTTAAACAGTTGATTAAGATGAGAAAGCTTTTTAATTATTTGAAATTTTTGAGATTTAAGCATTCACAATGCTATTTTTATATAATACTAAATAATATACTAGAAAAAATAGGACTCGCACCAGATCATGTTCTCGGACGGGAATCGAACCCGCGACCTTTGGATAACCGGTCCAATGCTCTGACCGCTGAGCTACCGAGTCACTAGTGGGAACGTCGAATTCGTCCTTTAATTGAATCCATTACGAACTAATAAAGGGCGTGCGATAACTCCTAATTCCGGCTCACGGGCCGAAAGCAGAACCAATTTTTTCACTATCTTCGGCCATTCATCATCCACGGATATGGTACTAATGGGGGTTCTTATAAATTATTCCTCCAAGGTGCCGGTCAGAACAGACGTGCCATTTTTAAGTGAATTAATTCTGTTATCATGGACTGTAAATCATTTTCGAAAAGGAATCGTTTTGTAGAGTTCACGAAGTTAAAAATTGTTTCCTAGTTCATATTTATATGGTATTATTTATATTAATGACCTCTTTGGTCGAGTGGCTTTGTACACCGGTTTTCAAGATGTCGCTATCTCTGAGGTCCCGGGTTCGATTCCCGGTTGGGTCAATTTAGAAAACGAACTTATCTTTATTGGCTCAGGTCTGGGTGTTTGTGATACCACCGTTGTCTCCGATTTCCATAGCACAAATGCTTTAGCTACTTACTTTGGAATCGGAGCAATGTATGTGATGTTGTCAAATATAATATATATATATATATATATATATATATATATGTATATATAATATATAGGTAGGTACTTGGTAAATGACAATCACATACACGTCTAGAGGACACTTATTACTCATTATTTTACAGACAGTTATAAAGACATGCAATGACACTGTATTAATAATCAAATATGTTTTTTTGACAAAGGCAACGGAGAAACTTAAAAGAACTTAAACTTTACAGATTTAGTTTTTCCTTTAACTGAAATACAAATCATTTGCAAAACATTCTCTTTCAACACAAACAATTGTTATTTACAAAGATTTTAGCTCGTAAATCCATCGGAACGCCGCACAAATGCCAAATAGTTTCAAACACTCAAAGGATTTGTCATGAAAATCGTACTCGAATTTATTTCACAAACATTAGGAAGTCAACAATATATCAAAACGTTTGCCGTTATAAAAGTTATCTTATGTTGCCGCAATTCGACTACTTTTCATTTGAGATGACGCTCCGTGGAAAATATATTGTCGTTTTGATCGCACTGTCATTTGCTAAAAAGGATTAGAAGCGATTTGTGAGTGAGTAACGACGACTTATTTCTTACATTCAAGACTGTCGATGTCGTTCTCTTTTTTGCAGTTTTGAGATTTAATAAGTTTATCTTATGAATTGCAAACTATTAACATTGACTTATGTATACTTTTTATTCACATCTAACTATTACGACAAGTTAATAAACATAATATTAACTAAGCAGACGTATTTAATTTTGAGGAGCTCGATGGCGTAGTGGTCTAGCGCCTGGCCCAGCGATTGCGGAGGTTAAGCAACTTTCGCAAGGGGTCATGGGATGGGTGACCAAAAATTTATATTCTCGAGTTCCTCCGTGCTTTGGAAGGCACGTTAAGCTGCAGCCCGGTCCCAGCTGCATTTGCAGTCGTTAACATCCACCAATCTGCATTAGACCCGCGTGGTGGGTTATGGCCCACCCTCCTTATCCACCCGTTAGGAAGGCCTGTGCCCCAGCAGTGGGGACATTAAAAATGGCTGATGGTCTGTGCAGATGTATATTATTTTAACTATCCTTCATATGTCAATGATTTCGTAAGAATCTATGTTCAGTATATCAGGAGACACCAAGCTCAAAGCTTGGTAATGGTGAATGCACCCAATGAGGATTTTTGTTTAGTGGCTTATCAGAAAGCTTATATGCCACCACATGACTTACTGTGAAGAAATTTTCACGATATCTCTTAAGGGGCTGACATGAGCCAACTAGCGCTGCCAGTCGATTTTATTTTATTTATTCTGAATAAGCCCAATTTCTTAAAAAGGGAATCAGTCAAGGTCTTGTGAATGACGTCTAATGTTTATTGAATAACGTTACAACATTACAAAAACGGGTTTGAACCAACAGTGGCCACTTTTAACAAAATCGCGTTAAACTGTTTGAATGCCTTTTTAAACTGTGTAAAATTATTCAATAAATATTAGACGTTATTAACAAAACCTTGACTGATTCCTTTTTTAAGAAATTGGGCTTATATAGAATAAATAAAATAAAATCGACTGGCGGCGCTAGTACGCTCATGTCAGCCTCTTAAACCTGAGAAGTTATACGAGCTAGAACGCTGTTATTTTTGGGGTCCTTATGACGTCATCCGCCACGTACACGGACCTTACGTCGTACGTGATAAAGCATATATTGCATTGAGCTTGGCATTTCCTTTAAACCCTTATAACTCAACCATATTGAAACGGATTTTAAAAAATCTTTCACTAAGGTTCATAGCTATGAATGTTTTTATAATATATCAATAAAAACTTGAAGGATCCAAACCTGTCGCTGATCCTCATTGTTATTTGAATAAATTACATGCTTTTGAAATGGATACAAAATCATGAATGCTTAGTCAATAAAATTCCTTAACAAAGTACCGTTAATTCGTCTGACGCTTACTCAAAAATGTACAAAAAAGGTTCGATCCAAAGTTTAAGGAAAAATCCTCACTCAATTTTTTTTTTAAACTGTATACTTTTTCCCAGTTTTGATGTTACGTCAAAACTTATGACTCTGCTTTGTACCGTTATAAATATGTGAATCCTATGCAATAACCAGGTGACAATAAGAATAACAATATTAATTTATGGCATAAACACTACGACTTTAATAAAAAAATGTAATCTCTATACCCAAATATCCCGTAAGCTCTAACACGAAATTGATTAAAAAGTGAAATTTATATGATACTTAATGAATTATAATCCGCGCACAATGAGAATGGGATGGAACTTTAGCCAATTTTGGAGTCATCGAAAATTGGCTAATTAGTTAATTTTAATTTAATTTATCAACTAATTGTTTTTCTTGTTTTCTTACTTGAAGTTGCTGCAACAAAAGTTCCAACACCTCGGATGCGTGACACCGTGTTTTTGGATATACCTGTGACTGGCCGGCGTACCGTGCACGTCTCAGTTTGACAAGGTTCCATCCCATTCTCTTGTTAAGAATCAATATTTACTATTGAAGTATCCTAATCATCTTGTCCGTCCACCAATACAAACAAAGGACGAAGTCATTGTCCTAACCATTCAAAAGTAAAAAAAAACCGTTTCAAAATCCCTTTAACATCCTGTATCGCAATACATTAAATAAATCGTACGACAAAACAATATTTCTTGATTCAACCTCAAAGATATTCCGAGATAAGTAAGTAACTCAATAATATCGAAGCATTTTGGAGAGCAAATAAAATGTTCTAAAACATTCTTAAATCATTTTTGTACATACAATAAACGTAACATATTTTTATACCATTCCCCCTCTACAAAGCTTATTTTATTCACAAATAAAAACAGTGAATAAAAAGCACTTTTGATCACTATTTTGGTATTTGAATTTAGAACACAATTCGACCTCTATACTATACAACCTCCTTGTGTAAAAAATACTCGATACAAACTTCTTGTGCAAAGAGTACACGATATACAAACTCCTTGTGGAAAAAATATATATGGAATGCGAGTCCGACTCGCTCTTGACCGCTTTTTTGTTGCTTCTACGATTCCTCTTTGCTTATTTAGTTATTCCTCTAAGCTAGCTTGGGTAGGCGAAAAAAGACTACAAATAATAGAATTACCTATTCCTACCGATGATGTGTCAATTTCAGTCGTACACAATACATATTCGTGTAATAATTTGTTTATTTTTACTTTGGCAATCGACATTGAATCGTTTTGGTCATAAACATCTTGTCTTGTTTGAAATGTAAATTACACGAATTCGCTTGGACACTAATTATTTTAAGGCAAGGCCAGTTCACGACATCTACTCTTTCACTATCTCTTTGAAATATGGTTGATTATTGCATTGCTTTAATTGTCGCTACATTACATTCAGTACATTTTTATTGATTTCTGAAATACTGGATCATTCATTAAAAATCTACTCGGTTAAAGTGCTAGATCAATAAAAAACTTTCCTTTTTGCATAAAAAAGCATATCACTGTCGTTGAAAATTACGAGAACTGACGATTGGAAGTTTATTCTAAGGTTTTATGGTGTTATTCAGGATTTTTTTATATAGTCACCCATTTTTCAATATTCTGTTCGGTTAACTTGTTTCTTTGTTTATTTTTCAGTCTTATGAAATTTTTGTAAAATAGAATTCTACATAAGTTCTTCATATTGGAAGCTCAAAAATCAATTCATCAGATCTTTAACTGGCCTCGCCTTAAGTTAGTGAATAAATCTTTCTCCCGAAATGTAGAGTAGGCAGCTAAATTACGATACACTTACTCCTAATCCCTTGTTTTATAGTTTCTGATATAAATCCACTTTACCCAAAAGATATACAAAAATCTTATTATACGCAAACCTTGAAAAGGGTGTTACGGTTTTTATTGCAAAGCCAGTTAAGGGCAGTTTTAACCTCTTCGAATTAGTATTGACATTACCATAACTAATTCGATGAGACTCAAAACATGCAATCAACCCCAGTTTTTTTTATAATTCATGAAAACCACAAATTCATTGAATGTATATTGTATATTATGTATTTTACTGGTATTATGAAACATGCTGTATAATTATATAGATAGCTTGACTAATGCTTATACCCTGTCTAGCGTAAGAGATTAAGGTCCTATAGAAGACTTACAACTCATTCAAATCCACCTGATAATCCAATACAACGCTTAGGTTTTACTTTCTACACTATATTATATTCTAGTAAATCTAGTAAGTGTTTTAAATTTATCACTGAAGTTAGCTCTAAATAAAAAGCTATTTAGACGACCTGAGTGGTGCAGTGGTCAACATGCCGGTCTACCACGCAAGAGGTCCCGGGTTCGATTCCCGGCCGGGCAGAAATTTAAATGATGAATTTTAATTTCTGTGACGGGTCTGGGTGTTACTATGTATAATAAGGTATATGTTTAAAAAGTATATAACTGGTATATCAGTTGTCTCGCACCCATATTACAAGCTTTGCTTAGTTTGGGCCTAGATGGCGCTGTGTGAAATTGCCCAAGCATTTATTTATTTATTTTATAAATAGATTCTTTACAAGAGTCAAGATTATACCAATGTTATGATATGAAATATTAACTTACCTATATTAATATATGATATTTTGTGCAGTGCAGTGCTGTAAGTATTACAACTTGTCTAAAAAAAGCTATGGTCATAATTTGATGTAATATCCAGCGACTAAAATCACAGAAGTTATGTTAGTTAAGTAAACACCAATTTCATAGGTAAGGACCCAATATTATTGAATCTAGCTAAGATAAAACCGATTAAAGTTTTGAACATGTTAAAGACTGCTATTCCCAAAAGCGTAACAATTTATCATTAAAACCTTAGTATGCCCCAGTTAAATATTAAATTAATAAATTACTTATAAAAAAATTGGAAAAATGAATCCGAATTTGTTGAGAATACTTAAAATAAAATAAAAATATATCTAAAATGAATTGATGCCTAACGGAAATTAAATGTAAAACTTACAAGATAACTTTGAAGTCTAAAGCCACAATTAATGGCTGGCAAAGTGTGTAAAATGAGTCAACAAACGCAAATCATGTAGGCTGTGGAATGGTAAAAAGTAAAAATACGCAGACACCTCGAATTAAAAGGTACTACCTAAAAATAGTGACATCAAATCAGGTTTTTAAATAGATAATAAACACACTCAATCTCGAAATAAAACACTTTTACGGATCACATCGTGTATTAATCCACATCTTAACCTATCACAATGTATCCCTAATTTTTAAACAACGAATGAAAATTGTTTTCCATGTCACTTCAACTGCATCTATTTGTAGAGTCAACGCAGGAAAAAATACTGAACCCCTAAGTGGTTTTCTTTTCCGGTACTTATGTTTAATTTCTATAGAAAGGCCAAAATGTCAATAGTAGTGAAAAAAGTAAAACGGTGATGAAACTTCGTCTGTAACTGCCTGAAATATTGAGCGTAGCCGTATAAGATAGTGGAAAATTAAATTTCCAATTAATTAAATAAAAAAATACGTGAACAAGTGCAAGGTTGTAAATAATAGCCAAAAAATCTGACGCATCACAACAGAGGTCATTGTATCGAAAAGATCCGCGGCGCTCGCGCAGGATCTGTTCCTATAAAATCCTTTGCGACCCCCAATTGGGCACAGTTTCGATTCCGCAACCGAACTCGAAGGACGTTAGACATGAAGCTGGTGAGTCCTTGAATTATGTGAAAGTGAACTTTGGTGAAAATAACATGTGTGAAAAGTTTTGTGCAAAAAAATAATTTAAGATTAAAACTTATTTTGGATTAAAATCTCTTATGATAAGAATTAAGCAATCGATACCTAAGTTTTCGGGTTATACGGTAACTTTTAGGTTTCACCTAAAAGGACTTTTGTCCCTCCACCGAAAAAATTCGAAGTATCCAACTTGGACCAAGGAAATCTCTAAAAGCTTATACATACATCCAAGTTTACTTAACTGAAATGTGCTTGGTTGTGTAAATACGTACTCTAAGCCTTAAAATATTAAAAAAATATTTGAATCTAATTATAACTTTTCTTTAGTAATAGAGGTTTTGATAATGCATAACTTATGAATAACGCATAGTCATGCATACACCTCAACCTATAACTACTCGGTAGCGTGAAACCTTGAATTTGTGCAATAATAAAATGTTGAACTAAGTAAACTCACTTAACATTACTGACTGAATTTTAAAACAAAATACCATTAATCCATATGTACAGACAATTAAACAAAAACACATTTAGTTAAGTAAAAAAATGAATGAGTATCTAAATCGGCGGTGTATTTAAGAGCGGATAATTTTAAGCAGCTCATTGCTTTAATAAGACATTAATAATTAACAGTTAGTCGATTTAACTACCAGTGGAGTGAATTCATAAATATTTATTTGAATATTTTAGAAGACGAAATTATGATAGCTGCCGTCTTTGTAAAGTATGAAAAGAATCTCAAAACATTTGTAAGAGTTATGAGGTGTTCATTTTATGGTTTTTATTTTTTTTTCTAGTTTTACATCATTACTACCCTTGTGGTGTTAGCCCACGCCAACGACAATGAAAGCCAAGAAATCGCTGATTCCGAAGCGGTAGCCACTATGGAACTCCTCAAAGAATCCAGAGAGACATTAGAGCCTGCTGCTAGTGCGTACAACTACGTTCAAAGTGATGCCAAAACTTGGAACTCACAAAGAAACTATGTGCCACCACAAAACACGCTAACACCCGTAACAGACACATCTAATAACTACGCAGAATCGAAATACTACGCGCCACAAAGTAACTATGTTCCGCCACAAAATAACTATGTTTCGCCACAGAACAGCTATGTTCCGCCACAAAATAACTATGTTCCGCCACAGAACAGCTATGTTCCGCCACAAAATAACTATGTTCCGCCACAGAACGACTATGTGCCGCAACAGACTTACTACCCCCAGAATACATGGACTCCTCCCCCTCAGTATTACCCCACCACTACTACACCGAATCCTGTGATCAAGAATGAACTTGTCTATGGAGATAATGGCAGTTATAGATACGAGTGAGTATTTTTATTTATTTACGTATAGTAAAATTATTTTAAGTTAAGCTAAACTTAACGTTACTTATATTCTTGTCAAAAGTAAATAATTTATTTAGTAACAAAATGACATCATAGCGATAACGAGGCTTCAAACTAAATATTTTTTTCCTTCTAAGATACCAAATCGCGGACGGAACACACGTAGGCGAGCAAGGTTACTTCACAGACCCTAAAGGCACAGATGAGAGCTTGGTAAAGAAAGGCTGGTACTCATACCCTGGGGCTGATGGCAAGATTTACACTGTAACGTACTGGGCGGACCATACTGGGTTCCATGCTACTGGGGACCATCTGCCAACCCCTCCACCTGTCCCGGCTGCGATCCAAGCGTAAGTTACACATATTATTATTGTGTTTTTTTCTCATTATAATGGAAACATACAAATATAAAACCTAATCAGTGTAATAATGAAAGGGTGCGCAAAGTCCGCGGGACTTAATTTCCCTACCAATCGAGAGGTTGTCGTCTTATGATAATGCCTATTGTTTATGATTGTTTCCGTTAGATATGATGAAAAAAGTAAAACAAACCTCGTTAACCATTGCAAAAACATTTTTTTCTTCTAAAAGTGAGAGATAAGGTTAAGTTAATCGATACCACAACATTTTTTTGTTTTTTTTATTTGTGCTTTATAATACTAAAAGTCTACTCAAAAATGATATAATATTTTCTAAATCTCAATTAAAAAATGTTCAACTGTAAAGGAAGCTTTAAAATGTATTTCTGATGCATATTATAAATTAAGTTAGGCTCTAGCTAGAGCATAAGAATAGTTAAACTACGACTGACCTACATATAATGCTAGAGTTTTTAGACGTATTCTTATGCATACGTTGTGTTTTTTTTTAAAACAACACAACGAGGTAACCAGACATTGAAAATGACTTGCACAGACATAAACTATGTTTAACTAGATGATGTTAAAACAATGTCAAAGTCGTCCCAAATATGCATAGGCAAATCATTGTTTTGTTTATTCCTATGAGAGGAAAAAATTGGATACCTTTTGCGAAATAAGTTACTTATAGCATTGACTTTCGCCCAAGTTTGTTGGATTTGTTTTTTTTAGACTTTTGATAAAAATGGTTATTTGCTTAGTATTGTAACGTCTTCACACTTAACAGAAGATATTAAATTACTCGGTTGTGCTTTTTCTAACCCCAGAACTATTTAAACCAATTATTTTGTTTTAATATTCACGTGCATAGTACAACGTGCAAATTATTTATTTCTTTTGTTGACAGAGCTCTGGATCAACAAGCAAAAGATGAAGCGGCGAAGGCAGAAGCAGAGAAGAACAAACCCCAAACCGGTTACTACCCCAACCAGCCGACTTACTACCCCAACCAGCCTACTTACTACCCCAACCAACCCGCTTACAACCCCAACCAACCCACTTACTATCCGAACCAACCTACTTACACCAAACCTAGCAACCCTTCTTACGGAAAATAGATTAGCGGACTACAATCGCAATAAATCGGATTAGTTTCATGTACAATTTCGACAAGTTGTAAAATGAAAGTGTCAAGAAATTATTAAAGAAACATAAAGTCTTTCCAAATGAAATTTCTTGATACTTTTAGTATAGCACATGAATGACATTACCTCTTATTGTAAAGTAGAAACAGGAGCAGAATTTTTGTTTGCACAATATGGTAAACATAAAATCTGTTATGATTTAAATGGTTGTGATAAGTGTAAAAAACAGTGATTACGTATTTGCCATACTGTGATTACGTTATACGATAGATAGGTAAAATATAAAATAAATGAGATGATTAAGTAATACAGAAACGAATTTTATTTCACTAACATTTCTCCCCTTTAGTATTTTATTAATATTATTTAATTGACATCAACATTCACCTTCCATTGACCAAAACCTTATCATCAGATTTTACATTTTTTGTAAAATCTTGTATTTTAATCAAACTCTTTAATCTGGTATTTACACGAATCGACTTTATAGGCAACTTGGCAGGCGATTTTAATCAATTAGCGCTTTTATCGACAATCGCTTGTAAAATCTTATCGCAAACCTAATTTCAATCAGGAGGCGATTTGATTTTACAAGCAATTGACGATAAAAAGCGCTAGTTGACTAAAATCACCTGCCAAGTCAACCCGTGTAAATACTGCTTAAACGAAAACTCGTAGAATCATTGTCAAATAAAACAAATTATAAATGAGTTTGAAAAACTAATAAAACAAGTGACTGCGTTTTGTGGGGGCGTTTAAAAGTCAACTTTTTCACTTTCCGGCACTTTATAACAATGAGTCAATCAATGACACCCAATGGTCCTTTTGCAACCAATTAGATTCATTCACATGCTGATGTTTAGGGCATACTAATCAATGTAACAAAGTTACGCCTACTGGAACATCCATTGGATAACATCTTTGCTAACTTAATTTTGCAATCGATCAAGCTATGCAGTGAACGCAAAACATAATGTTAACAACCAAACTATGTAAGTGCTTAGTAAAATTTAATTTTGTAACCACCTTACTAATAAAGATTGTATAGCAGATGAATATTTACACAATAGTTACTCTCTGTCAAACTATTTAAGTTTGACATTAAAAAGAAAGGGACAAGATTTAAAAAAATGTACGAAGTTTTTGTTTTCATTAATAAAATTAGCGAATTAGTCGGTAGAGCAGGGGAACCATTCTGTAACTAAACTCGCATCTCACTTCAAACCTCACTTCGCGTGAATTTGATATTGGAAATTAGCTGAATATAAGCTACTTTAACGATTGCAAAAAGGTTTTAGGTAGCTACTGTAGCTATCTAAAGTTTTATGTAATTAAAAAAACTGCCTATCATTAATGATTTCTAATTCCCGCGCAATGAAGTGAGATTCGAAGTGAGGTTCTAGTTTGGTTACAGAATCGACAGGCAGACCGTGTGACCAATGCAAAAAATATGCATTTTAAAATGAGATTTTCAAAATGTTGGCCTGAGGTATTACAATAATAACAACACCAATTAAGTAATTAAACATACAATTAAACAAATTCGAAATAATAAGATTTGGTTTGAGCAAAAAGTTTACGAACACTTTAATTAGGTGCCATGTCATTTTTATCTGATAAACGGTGGCCGGTGCTAAAACCCTCTCGTACAGTCACATATACAGACCCACACACAAACACACAGACTTTATTTTATGATCACACGTTTTTATTCATCCACGAAATTGACATCCGAAACATGTTATTACTTTTGTTGATCTTTAAAAGGAGTCATAACAACTATTATTATTTTCAGTCATTTACTTAATAATCCGCGCGTGATGAAAATGGGATGGAACCCTGGCAAATTAAATACAAAAATTAGTTAATTTAGCGGATTATACTACAAATATGGATAGGTACTCTGTAGTTTATAATCAATGTTGTAATTCGCTGTATAGTTATAATAACTTTTATAGCTTCCAAGAATGTAAAACGTTTAAAGCTTTAAGATATGAGTACCTCTGATCTGATTATGTTTAAAAACGCTATACTTATGAATAAAAGGGCTTCTGCGCAGGCTCCCTCTATCGTAAACCCTGTCCTTGCTTTCGGGCTAGACTGGGGTCAAGAGAAAATTAACATTTAAAAAAAAAATAACTTTTACGCTTGTAGTTTTTGCTATATAAAACAGTTTAAATAATTTATTTTCTCGGTCTCTTAAGTGGCTAAATACGAGTATGTTGAAACAAACAAAGAAATCACTGATGTGAGACTTTCGGTCGTTGTATTGTTGAGCCGTTTTTTTCTTTAAATCAACTGTTTTCAATTTTCAGTTTCAATCAGTTAGCTGAGAATGAGAAATCCGAATATTAATATAAAATTGAAACTGGAAAAAATTAACGATGATAAAATGGAAATGGAAAACGATAAACTATATTTCAATTTTGCACAGCCCAATGATTCTTTTAAAAAAATCTCTGATATTGAATATCATTCATAAATAATAAACCAATATTTTATTATAAATAAACATAAATATAACAGACTTTGGGTGAAAAATGCAAATGTAATGTAAATTATGAGTTCCTAACGGTCACAATGTGCTATTGTATAAGTTTGTCGTAAATTTGTGAGAATCCAGTTATTTTACGAGAGACCTAACTGTTTATCGATCGCTTCACAAATATATTTGACCTCTATTCGATTCTGTTGGCGATGTTAAAAAAAAAACAACTTTTTGGCAATCTCAAGGCCACTGATGTGGTATCTTTGGTTTTGCCCAAGTTTCGTCTGATTCATTTCGACTTATTGCAATAATTTGATAAATAATGTGAACACAATAGTGTATTTAACAATATAGTGTATTTAACCGTTAATTAAACCTAGAGACTTGTCTATATCATAATGGTTTCCCGACAGATGCTGAATGGATGCCATTTTAGGGCCACTTTATTATTTAATTTAAGTCAAACTGTCACCACGCTCTCTTTATAATACTAATCATTTACTTATAACATAGTTATACTTAGATATAGGTTATTGAATGTTAGTGGTCCCTAAATAAACATTTTCTTCTTCTTTCTATTTAAAAATATATTACGGCCTCACTACAAAACACTGTTCAACAAGTGTTTAACTTAGACACTGTTTCAATGTGATGCTGTCACTTTTTTGACAATATTGTTTAAAGAGAAGAATCACATTTAAACAGTGTCTTAATTAAACAGTGTTTTAAAATCTTTTGTGTAAAGGCCGATATAATTTTACTTGAATACAAAATAATGTTGTTTGTTATGCAGCTCTATTTGATGAAGATAGAATAGAGCACAAGAAATCAGACGACGTCTTTCCGCTAATAAAGTGTATTGTCAAGAAACTATTCACATTTTGTTTAATCAAAAACATGTCACTGAAATTTTGAATTTAGAAGGTAGACCAAAGAGAAATCCAAAGAGGCTGTAGCGTTGCTGGTCGGTAACACTAATTGTTTTTATCCAAAACGGGTGCTCGACTTGGCCTTCATCTCACCTGTGACGATAAGGTGGAAGCGCACTAAGCCCGGAATCCTCAACCACTGAGGAGCTGGCTATCTTACCTCTATAATGTATTTCTAAGAGGGTTAATAACTACTATCATTATAAATAAATATTTTACAAGATCACATACATTGCTCCGATTCCAAAGTAAGTAGCTAAAGCACTTGTGTTATGGAAATCGGAGACAACGGTGGTATCACAAACACCCAGACCTGAGCCAATATAGAAAAGTTCGTTTTCTAAATTGACCCAACCGGGGATCGAACCCGGGACCACAGAGATGGCGACACCTTGAAAACCGGTGTACAAAGCCACTCGACCAAGGAGATCGTCAATTATAAGATACAATATCGCTATTTAATCCAGTGAGAAAGAAAAAAACTCGCTTACAAATATATCTGCCGATGAGTCAACACATTGATCCGATGCAATCGTACCTAATTATAACGAATCAATAGTGCATTGACCGAGGAAATGAGTTATCGAATGATCGAGCGTGATCATTCGCGAGTAATAAAGATCACAGCTGTCAGATTGTTTGACAGTTTGTTGGATGGCAAGTGTCACTTCATAATAAGTATTTACATAGATGGAAGATAAGAACTGCTTAAAAGCGTATCGTTGTTGTCATGATGCTAAATTGCAGGTTGTATTATAATTGTAACGTGAAGTTGATCTTTCTGCGCCCAGAAAATGAGACACAATAGAAATTCCATTGTTATCCGACCGCATGCGGCAGCTTGGGCGTTGATGAATATGCGATTTTATAAAGTTAATACTTTGTTTTCGTTAATTAAATCTGAAATGGTCTTAAATAGATTATTTATATATTTACAAAGTAGTTACCACTTACTACTCAAATGAACAATATTTAAATTAAGCCTATAATTTAAAAAAATCTTTAAATAGTTAACAAATTTATGAGAGTTGAAATATTTTTAAAGAATATTGAAACTATAGTATATTTTTATATATTGTAGCATTTACTTTACGTGTTGTATGTTCATTTTTCAGATCCAGTTTTAATATGTATGTAGCATAAACATATAATGAAGAAATCTTCATAATTTCCAAGTAATCCTCGTGTTTGTATGGAATCGTGGTCATAATTACAGAGTTAGTAGAGCAATACACAGTCACAGCGATAAACATGCAATCATAAAAGAATGAGAGTCTCAGCAGATGAGAATCTAATACTTAATTCTACTTTGAAAGTGAGAATACTCAGGGAAAGTGCACAATTATACAGTCTATAATTATTATTAAAACAACCCCCTATAGAAAAATAGCATTTTTAAAAGCAATAACGAACTGTGCAAATTGTCTTGATTTAATTTAATTTGACAACATCACATACATTTTTCCGATTCCAAAGTAAGTAGCTAAAGCACTTGTGTTATGGAAATCAGAGACAACGGTGGTATCACAAACACCCAGACCTGAGCCAATATAGAAAAGTTCGTTATTTAAATTGACCCAACCGGGGATCGAACCCGGGACCTCAGAGATGGCGACACCTTCAAAACCGGTGTACAAAGCCACTCGACCACGGAGGTTGTCATATTGCTATTGATTTGATAGTTAAGAACGCTGTCAATTATACCCATATTCACAAAAGTTACTGTGAGGTCCCACAGAGTACTACAACGCAGTGCGTTTGCATAGTTAAGGGTCGTTTGCGTGGTGAATCAATAGTCGTTTGAGTGTTGTTTGAAAACTTATGCAAATTATCAAAATAATCATAACCAACCTAAAAAGTGCAAAGACTTCTTTGTTTATAGTACAGCAACATAAACGGGCTTACCACAAAAGATATTAAAAGACTGTTTAATTTAGACACTGTTTAAATGTGATGCTGTCTCTTACAAACAATATTGTCAAAAAAGTGACAGCATCACATTTAAACAGTGTCTAAGTTAAACACTTGTTAAACAGTGATTTGTGGTATGGCCGAAAATACCTACATTATTAAAATGGTTAAGTTGTACGGATGTTTGCTTAAAAATACAATTTTTAAGAAAACATCCGTACAACTGTAGGATCTACTATGTCGACTGCTGCTAACTGAATCACATATAACATAGACATTAGTATGACAACAATGATGCATAGTTGAGGTCAAACGTGTACTACGTACATCAGGAAGCATAATCTTAATACATTTAAGTATACAGTTTCATGACATTATAAATATTAAGGTCTGTTATATACTTTATGACTCAAACCAATGCGTTATTTAAAACGCAAGATGCCTTTTAAAAAAAAAACAACTTATTTTAGTTAAGAACTTTCAACATCATCAACGAAAAGTTTAATCGCTTTTTCTTGACGTTTAAAAACTAAAAATCGATAACCATTTACTAATTATCAATTTCTAAATATAATCGAAAAAAAAACATAATTTTAAGACAAAGTGAGGAAAATAAACACACAACCGATTTGATAACCTCCTCCTTTTTTAAGTCGGTTGACAAATGTTGATTTTAGTATAACAAAATAATAACCGAAAAGTTAAAAAGTAAAAAAAAGTATCCTTCAAAAACCTGAAAATAAAAACAAAAACAGCTTCAAAATTAAAAAGCTCTAAAAATCAATAAATAATGTTAAAATGTTAATGATTTGTGTATCCACTGAGGATACACAAATCATTTTTTTTTATTCTAAAAGCTTAAAGTATCCCTTTTAAGTATCATTGAGGTAGTACTACCGAAATCATAGTATTTTCAAATTTACTTAGAATCTACCAAACCGATTTAAAGAAAATGGGACCATCTCTCAAGAAAATTCAAACAAAAAAAGAATCATCAAAATCGGTCCATAACTATTGAAGTTACGCAGGAACAACGATAAAAAAACATACAATCGAATTGAGACTCTCCTCTTCTTTTTGAAGTCGGTTCAAAATTACGTGTTATTATTAAATCTAGTCTCTTCAAATATGACATCTAAGGAAACTCTTTATGTAACCTTCAGCCCTATCGCAGCCATAAAAGATCCGTTTTCGTCGGCTTATCGTGACAACGTTCACCTACTTACCTTTTCAGTACAGGTGGTACTAAGCTAAGCTGCATAAATAAAATATAGCGTGAGAAGTCCATTAATAAATAAGCAAAGACTCTTTTGCTTTGAGAAGATCACCAGTGGGTTTACTTACCATGACTGCTTCTATTTTCTTGCTGTTACCAAGTATAAAACTATAATGCTGATATTAAATAAAATGCTCAAAAATGTACCTACGTATATTTAGTTTTCTCCATCAATAGGTTCTTAGAAAAACATACCTGAAACAAAAAAAAAAGTTTAGTTAGAATATGTTAATTAAAAATTATGTGAAAGGATTTCAATCAAAATCAGAAGTACTCCCTAGTCTATTCCCAAATACAACGACAAATACTACTCCCACATGTTTATACCCTGAAAAGAACTCAGTTATCATTCAAAACGATCAATATAAGTCAAAACAATACCCAAGGATATGATAAGACAGCGGTATGACAAAACCTTTGTCTTTAGAAATGGACGCAAAGACACCGTTCTCCGTTTTATCTCCAAAAAAAATCACGTCTGCTCCTTTGAAGTGCAGGGGCGTAACCCTAAAATTCACAAAAACCGGTTCTAAGGCCAATGACATTACCATAAGACCATTACGAGACTTGCATCACCTTGCGAAACTCTCGGGATGATCTTTTAATGGTTTAACGAAGCTTATCATACCTTTAAAGGATTGCCGAAAGCACGCATTAATTACGTTCATTAAACTACGATAACATTTCTTTTCCAATTTAGCTGACACATTTTATTTTTGTATTAAATTAATTTTCAGGCGCCAACAACAACTTTAAGCAATTACGTAAAAGATTTGACGACTTGATTAGCAATTTTGCCTATTCACGTTTTTCATTCTTAAAATTGAAAACTAACAATCAACGCCAGTAGTCGTTCGTATCAGTGTATTATTAAAGAAGTGTGCAAAAATGACGGCAAAAACTTTGTTTGGTAGAGAAGAGAAAACCACTTCAGAGCTAAGATATCTTTCACGAATGCCTGGCCACGGCACATCGCGTGCGTATAAATATATGCGGAATTCATTTTCATTATCAGTCCATTTTCTACTTGTGTTAAAGTGTGACGTGTTAGAATAAAAAAAATACGTTAGCCCTTAGAGATTTGACAGCTTCACGATGAAGCTAGTAAGTGTGAAGTGTTTGAGTGCCATGGATATGATTGGATTTTGCTTTTACAGAACGTAAGTGTACTAATCAAAATATTTCTATTTCAGATATTATTAACTGCGTTAGTAATAAAATACACGGCAGCAGCTAATGAACAGTACTCTTTTTCACCACAATTTCACAAGCCAAACCAAGGAGGATATGGCTCTAAAAGTTCAATATTCCTTCCACCCGAAGCTCATACTCCTATTCCATATTATCCAATAAAAAATATGAACAATTTACCATTCCCTTATTTGCCTCCAACTGGCACTAAAGCTCCTTCAGTTTACCCATCACCTTTTCCTGTTATCCTATCCTCAACATTAGTACCCATTTTCGATGATGATGACGATGAACAAGAAGTTAACAAAAAAAATAATCATCATTTTCAAGTTTCTTCACCCGCACCACACAACCATCATCAGAAACAAAATACATCAGAAAATGCCCCTCGAGGACAAATGCCAGTGAGAAGGGAAATGAGAGCTACACCAAAAATGGGAAATTATCATAATCCTATTGACAGAAATGATATGAGATTCTCACAACACTTTTCGACTCCTAGTCCAAACAATCAAAACCCAAGAAACATGATAATCGATACTCATCGGAATGATAATATATTTGATCAGATTAAATCAGCTTCAGCACAAAATCCTCACTATGTGGCTGCTCATGGATTTACAATTTCATCAACCACAGAGCCTGCGATACCTATTCTTCGTTTGTCCAACGAAATGGACTTAGACGGGAGCTTTAGCTACGAGTGAGTAGAAAACAATTTCAATTGAAAAAAAAAAACAATTCGATTTTTGAATATGTATAAATTGTAACCTTCTTACAGAGCCTTAGGTGCAGATCAGACCCACTACGTGCAACATAGTCACATGGAAAATTTGGGTTCTGATAAACAGGAACAAGTAGTTGAAGGATCATATTCTTACGTAGGTGACAATGGCCAAACGTATACTGTTAATTACATAGCTGATTCCAATGGGTTTAGAGCCAGTGGAGATCACTTGCCGGTAGCACCACCCATTCCAGAAATTATTCAAAGGTAAACCTATATCACTTATTAATAATAATAAGTTTTATGCTACCATATTTTTTTTACTATCTAACTGAAATCATTTAATTTCTAGGGCAGTTCAATACAATTTGGCTGAAGAAGCTAGAAAACCACCTCATCTTAGAGGCTGGCAAGACGATGAAAAAGATTTTGACTCGAGTGATAAAGGACAAAAGTTCGCAGCCCCACCACCAAGAAATTTATTTACAGGAAGAACTCCTGAAGCATTTTCATATAGCTTTGCTCAAGGAATTAACAATGAAAACAATTTAGCAGCTGCCAGTTCACAAGTTCCTGTCAAAGCAAATGCTGAATACATTATAGATCAAACGAGAGCGAAACCTAACAATGGACCGATATCACCTCAGATCACTTTTGTAGCATCACAGGGGGCTCATGTGCCTTCTCAAAATCAACAAATTTCTCAACAATCAATATCTAGAATATTTAATAATGAAAAACCTATGCCTCAATTGGTTAATTACGAAGCAAATAACAAAGATGCTGATCATGATGCCAACAAGGGCTTATGGCGTTGGCAGTACGGATTAAACTCTAACAATCTTAGTCAGATTCCAGAAAAAAATACCATATCACGATCGTTTGGTGAAGGCGATGACATTATGATTAATTTCGGTGACATGACTTCTGAGCAATATGCAAGAATGATACAATCTCAACTAGAACAAAGCAATAATGACAGTGGCACTGCCTCCCACTTCGCAAACCACCATGATTCACATCAAGTTAATGATAATCATAAAACCATGAGCATGGCAGAAAACGTAAACAATAATGAATATCAACAACAACCTAACCAAAACAATTACTACTATTCCCCAATGGTAAGTACTGGTCACAGTGAAACGACTGAACCTCCGCAAATTATTTCTACTGTTTCACATGGCAGTAGTTCTCCGATGCAATATTATAACAAAGATAAGGACAGTGCCATGAATGACAGCAACTTATCAACAACCAACACTTACAGTAGCTATAGTTCCCCGAGTCATCCAGAATCAAACCAATATGATTACCAAGAAAATCCTTACGAATTTAGAAGAATAAAATCACTTCATGTAGATAGCACTACAAAATCTAATATGCACAACATAAACTCTATACCAGTTTCTTACAACGCAAATAAACCCGTTTACAACTCATGGCCAACCAAAAACAATCCAGACGATGAACTATATACAATCACCCAAGTACCAGCCTTTTACAACACAGTTAGTGCACCAAAATTCTTAAACGAATATGAAGAAAAGACAGATTTTAGGCCAATACATAAAAATTTTGATGAATATCGAGAAACGACAACCATTACCCCACAAACAACTACTGAAAATATATTCAATACAAACATTTTTCTTAAAAGTATAGGGAAACCCAAAAAAACTGAATCTCATAATGTCAACCAAAAGATATCTGAAGAACCATTGAAAATGACACAAAAGAAAGTATTTGATGAATCGAAACACATAATGCAGATACCAAATAAATTGACTACGGAAACAAAAGCTGACAAAGTTCATAAATTTTTTCCACATCAATCAAAACCGCTACATGAAGAAAAAAACACAAAACAGAAACCTCTTGAATTAACAGATGTGATAAACTACATAACAAACAAGCATTTATTTGAGTCTAGTAAGATAAAACCAAAAAGTAACAACTTGAACTATGAAAACTTTGACCAAAAACACGAAAAACGTTTTGACATGTTCCATTCAGAGAAGAATGAAGAAAATAAAGCTGAAAGCTTACAACGAACAAGTTCTCCGAAATTCAATAGGGAAGAACGAGAAGAATTACGAGGTATGATTAAAAATTACAAAGTGTTGCAACGTAATAACAATGCGAAAAACTTAGATCAAAATGGCTTTCACTTACGAAAGGAAATGTCCCCATCTTCAGTTAGAACAATGCAATCATCTGGTCTGCCACCTTTAGGAAGAGCTGGGCCTTCAATGAAATCATACTTGCCACCGATATACGTATAGTGCCCTCTGTGATTAAATTGACTGTTATACATTTTGTAAATATGTTTCCCAACGACTGCATTTACTAGAATAAGTTGCTATTTAAAGTGTTAGGCTACATTAAAACAGATTTGTTTGAAGTATTGTTTTTGTTCGTTAATCTAATAGAAACTGACTTCGAAAGTAAAGCGTCGCCGTCGCATTGCGTGCGCATCTCCGGCAAATCATCTCGCTGTCTGCACTGAAAGCGTGACGGAAAGTGTTGAAGAATTTGTGTTTCTGTGAATTACATTCATTCAATAAAAAACAGTATATTTTAGCGGCAGTCTTTCACATTTTCATTGCCAAAACTGGTTCAGATATTTGAGTTTGGATTGATGCAAAAAAAATTACCAAAGTAACATCAACAACAGCTACCTTCATTTTTATAGGAATAAATTTTAGGGTAAAACAAATTATTATTCACAACTCCTCTAGGAGAAAATCGACCTCCAAAGTGTGTTTGCGTTATAATTCCAATCAAAATTGTTTATTAAAATTACAGTTAATACTTTATAGATGTAAACAATAATTCAGGCTTTGAAAAAGAACACGACTGTATGACCTCACAAGCTCTCTGGCGGACCTAAAAAGGCAGCAAAGTTTATTTGATTTTCATAGGCGTAAATTGCCGATAACGACCCAGCTATGGTCGTAATGGCACAACGATTATTTACGATATCGCTTTGTTGTATATCGATGTATGAAATTATTTTCGTGAGGTTTATAATTTGTCCATATAACCTGGATAAAAAAATGTTTCTAGATCTCCCAAAATATCTTAAATTATATTTCTGGTGATATACTGACGACAGCAATGATAAAGCAAAAACTTATAAAATTATTACAAAATTAATATTAAAGAGAAAACCGTTAGATCTTTGCATTATTTACATAATATTACAGACACCAGACCATTACAGTTACTGCAATGCACTATTTATTGAAGGTAACAAAATAAAAATAAAATAGTTTTTACTAATCCCCATCATGGATACACGTAAGTATGTAATATGAGTTAAATACAGCATAATTATTATGTAAAGCCATAAAAACTTAAAGTGAAAAACATAATACGGAAAAAAACTTATTTTAGAAATAAAAGAAGGCACTAAATGGGGGAAAATTTTAGCATTCACAATGCTATTTTTATACAATACTAAATAATATACTAGAAAAAATACGACTCGCACCAGACCTCGTTCGGGAATATGATCTGGTGCGAGTCGTATTTTTTCTAGTATATTATTTAGTATTGTCTAACAACTCTTATTGATATTATGTGCCTGGTAGGTGCATCAGTTTAATTAATTAAAACAAAGTTCTTAACTCTAGAGTTGCAATAACACCGAACTCATAAAATACAAATGAAGTGAGCTTGCACTAGAAATGCACAACTTAAATAAGCCTAACTGTATAAGCGTCACATTTCTTGCATCTGTTGTTTTGTCTGGGGGTTTCAGGATGAAGTTATTGTAGTCCCTATTTTCATTAACTTAAAAGCTAAAATGAACTGCTTATCTTGCTCGGCTGATTAAAATTAAAACATCAATTATGCTTTTGTATCCCTACAAATTGTATGGCTGAGCAATACCAGTATTTCTGTTTTATTCAATAAACAAAATCTTATTTTTGTTTATATAAAGTTGAATGGAGAACATATACTGAAAAAAACATGTATTCTTTGATAGATTTATAAGATAGACGACGTACACTGGTTTTCAAGATATCGCCATCTCTGACGTCTCGGCTTCGATCCCCAGCTGGGTCAATTTAGAAAACGAACTTTTCTATATTGGCTCAGGTTTTGGTGTTTGTGATACCACCGTTGTGTCTGATTTCCATAACACAAGTGCTTTAGCTACTTACTTTTGAATCAGAGCAATGTTTATGATATAATTGTCTAAAGATTATTATTCAAGATTTTAGCCAATTCTTTTTTCCACTCAATCGGAAAAAAAGTTTGCCGTCTGCGCATATAAGTTGTTGTACAACTTTGTCCACGATAAATGAAACAGAGTATAATTCTGTGTGACGCAAAATCTTTTTTTTTAAACATTAGCTGACTTTTAGGGACAAGGAGTGAACAAACAGTAAGTATCAATTATTTTCATGAAAAACCTTGTCAAAGTCCTTAGGCAATCTCAAGTTCCATATACTTATTCTTAAATAGTAAAATGCCTAAAAGGAAGCTGAAATCCTAAGGAAATAGCAGCCAGATGCGACGACACAATACACGCGTCTGATTGCGTCGCGACGCCAGACCAAGCAAATTATGCTGTACATTCAGGCAAACCGAGTTTGTATCACACTGCCTTCTAATCATAAAACTTGGTGATATATATGTCTGGAATGAAACCAAATGGACTAAAATATAATGTATTCAACATTTACTTTCGAATGCCAATAAAATACTAGTACTCAAAATTAGAAATAAACACTTGTTACGGATTACAGCGCGTATATGATTAATTCAGGTGTTGTTTTAGAATTTATTTAGTTTGTATTTATTGGTTTTTTGTATTCCCGACGTTTCGATACCTTTCCAGGGGCCGTGGTCACGGGAGGACTAAAGCACAATAATATAAGCGCTGTAATCCGTAAAAAGTGTTTTATTTCTAATGAACTGTACGCGCGAAAGTTTTAGAAGTGTATAGTACTAAAAATATTTGCATGCCTCATGAAGTATAATACTGTTGATTTACATTTACTGTACATTCTAACTCTGTCTGTAAATGGTATTATGCAAACGAATATTCTTATTATTATTCTGAGTCTGTGTTTCTTTATAAGTACGATCTAGGGGCCTTTAATTAAAAAAAAAAAAGGGGCCTTTAAGTCGTTAGTGAAAATAGGTTGCCTCTAGTCAGGTGAAGCGCTTGACTATCTACATTAAAAAAAAACTCTAGTCTGACTTTTAAACAAATCAACATCATCGCCTATTTAGTGCATTCCCAGGATGTACTTAGGCCTCCTGTTGCCATAATATTTACGCTTGGCAGGTCAGCGGAGCAGGATTGGACCATTATCGCCGGATAACGCTTCTTTCCATTTTTAAGACCACGGAGCTGTTAGATGTACTACCACTTAACTAGTCACCTTTTACGATACAAGGGATGTTGCTATTCAACTCTGCCGGACACCACTCGGCTTTCAAACCAAACAAAAACTTCCAAACCAGTTATTTCAATACCACCCCTTACGATTCCAGAAAAACAAATGAAAATCAATCCAATTTAGTTATCTTCGAGGCATGACAAACAAGTTGTACCGAAGCCACGGAACCGCATACGACATCAAAGTGATACCACAAATAGAAACATACGAATAATATGTAAATCCTAATGCCACAGAACACAAGATCAAAGTCTAGGGACTGATTCTCGCCTGGCATCGACTCCTTTTCCCCTTTTATTTTTCTTTCTTATTTCGATTGACTGGAATGCTCTCTTGCATTTCAAAAGGCAGATATTTGAAAAGCTTTTAAGCAGGTTGTATGAGGCTAGCCTATAAATAAATCATAACATCGTTTGGGAGACTTATTATTCCTTTAGATTAAAACTGATACAAATCATAAGTTGAAATATCTTAAAGAAAAAAATTGAGAAGTGTAGGTACACAATATTATAAGAATAAATAAATATTTGACAACATCACAGACATTGCTCTGATTCCAAAGTAAGTAGCTAAAGCACTTGCGTTATGGAAATCACAGACAACGGTGGTATCACAAACACCCAGACCGTAGCCAATATAGAAAAGTTCGTTTTCTAAATTGACCCAACCGGGGATCGAACCCGGGACCTCAGAGATGGCGACACCTTGAAAACCGGTGTACAAAGCCACTCGACCACGGAGGTCAAATATAATAATAATTACCCATATATATATTATTTTGCGTCATTAATAGTTTGATTTAAGATTTTCCCGTCGGTACGATTCCTTTGTTTTGCTTAAAATAATGCTGAAAAAATAAGTTTTAACTTATCTTGAATTCTAGCCAGAGATAATATTTGAGCATGAACATTTCCTACCGATGCAGTAGCTAAAAATCTTAGTCCAAAATATGATTCATCTTTATGACCTTCTTTAAAGTGTTGAAATCTCAAGGTAAAACTGATACAGCTGTTTTACTGCAACACAGTTGGTTACATGCCAAATAGAACTGAACAATATTTTAAACTTTAAGTACAAAACACTGTTTGGCAAAGACAGAAAACCTCCACATCTGGTAAATGTAAAAATCAAGGGATTAATGGAAGGCCAAAAATATTACAAGGTTTAGTGCCTAACACATAGTTAGCGCTTAGTCTTTCTAAGCTGAAAAATTGGTAAACTATTGATATCTATAAATAAATATATAAACATAAATATTTGACAACATCACAACATTGCTCCGATTCCAAAGTAAGTAGCTAAAGCACTTGTGTTATGGAAATCAGAGACAACGGTGGTATCACAAACACCCAGACCTGAGCCAATATAGAAAAGTTCGTTTTCTAAATTGACCTAACCGGAGATCGAACCCGGGACTTCAGAGATGGCGACACCTTAAAAACCGGTGTACAAAGCCACTCGACCACGGAGATCGTCATATAATTATGCAAACACCATCCCAAATACATAAAGTAAACCGCAACTCATTGCGCTGTTCGACGTTTTAGATGACTGGCCCATTTAGAACACATAGGACTTAAGATTCAATTTTAATCACCAAGATTACAACCCTACTATAGTTAATAATAATTTAGCGTTGGTGGCTCATAGAATCACGGTCATAATGCAACCCATTCCCGTTTATTGACTGTTAATCATCGTGGGTACTACAAACCCCACAACGACGAAACTTCTGCCATAACTGAAGTAAGGAATTACACAATGGCTTCGTAAATGTTGTTTTGTCGTGTCTGGAAGAATAAACCGTTTAATAAGATTGTAATAGCCTATCGGCTGAAATAGAGTTGATGGGTATACAGTAGGCGTATTATGAGTTTACGCTTACTATAGCGACCATTGAAATTTACAGCCATTGAATAATTTCACCAATCGTATAAAGTTAACTAACTACGCCACATTGGTGGAATTATGCATAGACCACAGAGCAAAGCCATTCGTTAAGAAGAAGAAGAAGAAGAAGATAGCGACTATTGACATTTGCATAACAACTTTTAGTTTAGTATAATTACCGCTAGAGGCGCTGTGCCAGCATACAAAATTACTTATTACAGTTCTATTGAGTATAGTAAACGTAACAGTGCAAACTCATAATACAGGCACTGATATAAAGAGTTTTTAGAGACAAAAATAATAAATACGAAGGTCGTGGAATTATTGCAAATTCTGAAATAATACTTGGACAGGATGTTTGGAATATTATACAGATATTCGTAATCATCCGAGCTTTTCCAGGTTTATGTAAATGAAAAAATTGATCTTTAAAAATTAAAACCCAACTACTGAAAAATCCCGCTCTAAAAAGGGCGAAACAAGAAAAAATTCGAGTCTAAAATCCAATAAATAGTAGCCGTAGTCGCATGCCACCTCCAGCCTATAGTCGTTCGTGTCGTGCGTGTCTAGGACGAAGTGGCATGCGACTACGGTTATCCTTTTTATTGGATTTTGAACTCGAATATTTTCATATTTCGTACTTTTGGTTTTTTAGTTTTTAAACTTTTTTTCATATTTTGGGATTATAAAGCCAAGAGCAAATACTAACAATATACATATATGTATTTGAAAAGTGCTAATTAAACCCTTTTCATTTGATACCCAACATGGTATCATTAGATTTTTTTAGTTCATAACTTTAAGACCTCTAGAGGGCGCCATATTCTATTTAATGTGACGTCACATAGCTTATAACCAGCAGATAATTAAGACTCTTCTAACGATATCTCATTTGTCAAATTATGATAAGTAGTTCAGAAGTTATCAGGGAACTGATGAACATACATACATACATATACATAGTCAAAATCATATACCCTCCTTTTTGCTTCGTCGTAGTCGGGTAAAAGTCCAGTTTGTTCAGGATGCTATCGAATCGATGAGAGTCTGTCATGGGATATCAGAAGGAGAGCCGTCATGGGATTTGTTCGTATATATAAGTCTGTCGGATAAACTAGTTAATTAAATTTTGAAATATTTTTGTAGAAAAATAAAGACACAATGTGCTTTTTACGACGTAAAATACACAATCAAAACATTAAAGCCATAAATAAAAGATCGTTATATATTAAAAAAAAACAATAGGGAAAAACACAATTGAATTTGTCATGACATCCATTTCGTCCAATTTAAATAATACCGCCGACAAATAAGATTATCCAGTATACAGTTTCAAGTTGTGAAATACGAGGACAAGTTGACAAAACAGTAGACAAAAAGGGGGAAAGGGGTTCCTTCCCCTTGCCGATTGTAAGGATTTGCTGAGACAAACTTTGCCAATATCACACCAATCAATTTACACGCACA
Organism: Catoptria pinella; assembly: GCA_963556745.1. Lineage (NCBI taxonomy): Eukaryota > Metazoa > Arthropoda > Insecta > Lepidoptera > Crambidae > Catoptria > Catoptria pinella. The sequence continues at coordinate 10,111,101 of OY750774.1, read as the reverse complement.
GGCCCGCACAGCACTGCCTAAAGAATACTCGTACTTTCAATAAAACCGCGCTATTATTTGTTAAAAGTGTTTTATTTCAGAATATGTGCAGTTTGTTTGGTGTTCGATATAAGGTGATGGAGTAATTTTTCTTTGAATTCTAATAATATTACAATATTTTCATCTATACTGTTTACTGTCATACTAAAACTACTGATTATATTTTACATATACAGGGTGAAATCGAAAACAGTCGACAAATTTTGTGGTATGGCTTAGACCGTCAAACTGAACAACTTTGTCTATGGGACCAACCTATTCAGATCAAAAAATAAACAGCTGTTCCATACATTTTGGTTCCATAGGAAACGTTAATACGTTTGCTATGGAACAGCTGACTATTTTTTTGCTCTGATTAAGTTGGTCCCATAAACAAAGTTGTTCAGTTTTACGGTCTAAGCCACACCACAAAACTTGTCGACTTTAAAAAATATCACCCTATAGTATTATGAGTATGTATTATAGGTTTTAAAGTTATATAATTTTATTTCAATTAAGAGCTAATAATTTACAGGTGATTTAAATTGAATAACTCTATTTATTTTTCTCCTTAATTTATGCAAACCAAACTGGCATTAGTAACCTAAACCTAACTTTTAATTCATCTGTTAAACTGTTAACGAGCGTGTTAAGCAGAAAAAGTTCGAACAAGCGATCAAAAATATTCTAAACACCTTAAAATACAGTGACTTAAGGTATAAAATGCCATAAAAGTTGAGATATGATCTGAAACCTAATATAAAAAATTAAAGAACCAGCGTTCTAGCTACCGAAATGTAGGTTCGCCCAAATCCGCTGGGGGGCAAAACAACATATAAAGTATTAAGATAAGATCTGCTCACTGGTGTTATAATAAATTATGCCTTTTGACAACACGCAGAGAATCTGAGAATCGGCGAGGTCGTTAAAGTGACTGAAGCAGGCTTGGTTTGACTTATGCCCCATTAGGATGCACATTCAGCACATGTTTAACTTTAAGTTAAACTACTACGGTTTGGTTTGCTGTGAAATATTTTTTACAAAAACGGGTTTCTTATTTATTCATGATACGTTTAAATATCAGTGGTGGAGAAGTTTCGCTCGAAAATTAACAATTAACATAAAACTGATGTTTAAAAATATCTGGAAAGATGTTCAGTTGAATGTCGAGGTAATTCCTTCAACATTGGTGAGATGGCGCTGGCTTGCAGCGTAAGAGTTGATAATATACTAGAAGAAATTCGACGTTCTCACTAGTGACTCGGTAGCTCAGCGGTCAGAGCATTGGACCGGATATCCAAAGGTCGCGGGTTCGATTCCCGTCCGAGAACATGATCTGGTGCGAGTCCTATTTTTTCTAGTATATTATTTAGTATTATATAAAAATAGCATTGTGAATGCTTAAATCTCAAAATTTAAAAAGTTATAAAACTAGTAGTAATGTAAATAAAGTATTTCAATAGCAGCAGCTTTTTGACCACTTGTAAAATGGGATTGAAATAATTTTATAGCACAGCTAATTTACTTAGTTTCAGTCCGTGTGTATAGACGCACTTCATGGTGACTAATAATAACACTAGTGACTCGGTGAGCTGTAGACCTCGTTTTAACATATCTCCGCCCCATTTTATGAATTTTAATTTCTGTGTAGGGTCTGGGTGTTGCTATGTATAATAAGTAGGTATATATTAAAAGCACCCATATCAAGCTTTGCTTAGTTTAGAGCTAGATGGCGATGTGTGAAATTATCCAAGCATTTATATCTTTATTATTAAAAATTTTGAAAACCAGGTTCGGCGAACAAACGAACAGACATACGAAAGCATTTATGCCTGCGGCGGTATCGGCTAAAAACATTGAAGTTCATGTTAACTGTGTTTTGACAGATGTATGTGATACATTGCTACTTTTCTTTGGTAAGTTTTTATTTGTGCCAAAACGAAGTAGCAATGTATAATATACATCTGTCAAAACACAGTTAACATGAACTTCAATGTTTTTAGCCAATAGAGCCCCTGTTGTAATCTAACCATAAACATTGTGTTCTGCTCTTTTTGTTCTTCCTCTCTGCTATAATTTTTGCTGTCACCGTGTAATGTCAATGTCAAAGATACCACACCGTATGCAATCCGTGTGTATTCCGTCTCTAGTGCACTATCTTACGAATTTACCAAAAGTTGTACATTTTGCATATTGTTGAAAGTGGCAACCCTGACATAAGGACAAAGAGTCTAAAATCTATACCGACAGGTATCGAATATCTAGATCCAATGCGTGGGGACAGGGAGAGCATCATCATACCGATTAATTACTGGAAAATGAACATCGGCTCGACAATTTCAATTACAACCCATAGCCGAACTCGATTACTCGCACCCGTAGGGCCGAGTCGAGTCAAGTAACCAAGTTAAAACTACTCGCTCAGATGATTGTATGCAGATCAGAATAATGAGCTATGTATTTTCATTAATGGTTCATTATTGCTTTAATGATATAATGCAAAATGATATATTCGACGACCTCCGTGGTCGAGTGTCTTTGTACACCGGTTTTCAAGGTGATGCCATCTCTGAGGTCCCAGGTTCGATCCCCGGAAAACGAACTTTTCTATATTGGCTCAGGTCTGGGTGTTTCTGATACCACCGTTGTCTCTGATTTTCATAACACAAGTGCTTTAGCAACTTACTTTGGAATCGGAGCAATGTATGTGATGTTGTCAAAAAAACAAAAAACAAAAATAAATGTATCTAAAATTAATAGGCACGAAACTTTAATAGCGAATTTTTGTGTGTGCCTGGAAAAAAACATTTCATCAACTTACAACACAAAATGACCAGCATTATGTGTGTGTGTTAAATGTTAATTATTGCAAATGCATGTTAAATATAGGGCATATTGGTTTATTGGATCACCATGATTATAAAGTCAGACTTTTATTAGAAAACGTAGCTTTCAAAATATTTATAACTTCAAAAACATCTTTGACAATATCTAATCTGACACAACTTCTGAATAGAGCTCTCGTGATAATTAAATTAATTTGCTCTTAAAAATACCAATAACATATACACTTCTAAAACTTTCGCGCGTACAGTTCATTAGAAATAAAACACTTTTTACGGATTACAGCGCGCATATTATTAATTCAGGTGTTGTTTTAGAATTATTTAGTTTGTAGTTATTGGTTTTTAGAATTCCCGACGATTCGACACCTTTCCAGGGGCCGTGGTCACGGGAGAACTAAGGACCAATAACAGTCTTATAATCTACAGTAATATAGTTATTTTTCTACAACAATTCCACCATAACAAAACACAACTCAACTTCAAACTTCTTTACAGGGAACAGCAATCCCCAAAACTGTAAGAAATTCATAAACAACAGGCGAATTAAGGAAGTATAATTTCCCAGAAAACGTACAAGCTCTTCTCTACTTTTCACGTGAAAAAATCCGGCACAACTTCGTACATAAGAAGTGTTCTCGGAACAGTATGTTAGCACAAGTTTTCTCATAATGTAAGTGATGGTTTTTAGCTCGGAGTTTTTGCACAGTAATGTCACAGTTTTACAACTCGTGTTCCTATTCGTAGCAATGTTGTTTAAGGCGAAGAGGAACTTAATTTCGAAAACAATGGTTGATATTGGCTATGCACAATTAAGGCATTTGGTTAGACTTTTATTCTATGTATTTCATAAAGATATAGAGAAAACAGCTCTAAAAAGCAAGAAATAATATTGAAATCTGCATAATTACTATTACGCATATCTGATATAAAAAGAAATATTTTTAATTATTATTATGCTGTTTACTTTTAAAGCTGTTTTGGTTAGTTTTTTTAAACATACTAACCAACTAGTTTACTAGGATGCTTTTCTTTTTTTTAAGCTTTTTATTTTTAACTTTTTTGTGGTAGATAAATTAGGCGACGATATTATAAATAAAACCTTTTTTATGTTTTATACTTTTCAATAGTATAATACCGCTATTAATTCAATTGTCACATTCACGCTGTTTGTTGTTAAGGAGTTCCGTTGTTCCTCGGCAGTCCAATTCTTGGGGGCTGATTACGTAACTCTGTTGCAAACAATTCTCGATTGAAATCGATTGAAACCGCACATTTTATTGACGTCTTAAAGATGAAGAAAAACAGATCGTAATGATTCTTTTTATTTCTTAAAATCTATCAATATGCTTAGCTGTTTATAGTGCAAAAAATATTTGACAGGAAGTACCTATTTATTAACTTCGACACTAAAACAATTATGAACCTATATGAATATGATTAATGGTAGCAGTTTCGCATTACAACTTGTTCAAATTATTACTATATGAGGATCAACTAGAAAAAAACGAAACAAGATTGCGTGGGTAAACTTTTGAAGTTTTTTTTAAACGGTGAAGGAAACGGTTGGTATTTCTACTTTTGTAAACATTCTCGTGCGTTATTAAATTTTAAGAATCTTTCGATGCATCAATTGAATAAAAGATACCTGTCACACGCTGTCTTATTTTTTTTGCAATTAGAAAGAGTTTTTTTGATTTTTCAAGTATATGTACCTATATCATGATCACAATTAATAGCCTCGCTTGGAGCATATGCCTTTCTTTTAGATAAGCAGGATGGGCCATAACCAATCAAGCAGGCCCAATGAAGATTGGTGGGTGTTAAGGGGCAGTACAACATAATTTCTCCATAGAAAAAAATTGTAAAGTGACCTCCAATTTTGTAGTTTTTCAATGCTGTGCCAACTGCCAACCAATATTAAACTTATAATCTTGAAACTATAAAAAACCTTAGCTAGTTCTAGCTTTGTTTTGTGATTCACAGTTTTCAAACATAAGAAATTTAATAGTTTATTTGTTATTAATTGAAAACGATAATTTTGTCAATAATTTCGATAATATTTATTACTATTTTTTTTATAACAAATGTATTCATTACTCCATAAAATAAAAACAAAAGATGCATTGTTTATAAGCGCCTTATTAAAACTATATAACTCAAACTATTTATTATGTGCTCAAACTCCCTTTAAAACTAAAAAGGAAGTGTAACAAAAACGATTTCTTTCCAGACAGGGCTCTTATGAGACTAGGGCGAGCATCTGGCGTTGCCCGCATTAGTATGTTGATGAGGCAATCGCGATCACCGTTGGGGATAACGTGATTTATATTGCTGCAGGGCTGGGCGGAGATTTTTTTTTTAGTTTTAAGGATAGGTGTAACTGTCAAGTAATGCCCTCATCTTAATCAATTGCTCGCTTAATACATAATGTATCGAAAATTCATACGTACAAATTTGAAACTAGAGTTCTATATTTTGTTACAAACAATAACATCAGTAAAATATAGTTCGTTGTAGTAATAGTAGGCAAATGAACAAAAAGTGGCCACTTTAGGCACTTTTGCTCACTAGTACTAAAAATAAATTATATTATTTACCAAACAGTTAATATGAATCGGTAAATTGGGCCCGCTGACAGCTTTTGCAATTTGTACAATCGTGGAGATAAGTTTTACGTGGTTTTACTAATATTAATAACAAAATAATAAATACCTATACAAAATTTCAAACATATGACGACCTCCGTGGTCGAGTGGCTTTGTACACCGGTTTTCATGGTGTCGCCATCTCTGAGGTCTCGGAAAAACCAGCGACTACGACTGGAGCAATTTTTTACTTACAAAGATTTTCAAGCGTACATACTCTTTCAGTAACTTTAAACACACTTTTTCACGTGAATACGTTAATAAAAAAATATGTTATCGAACCATACCACAATCTTAACGCCTCAAAAAGTAAACAGTAAAAAAACCTCAAAAATTAAAATCTTTCGGTCTCTGACAACCCTACGCCCCCAGTCGAAGGATAAATTAGGGTCGTGTGTCAAATTTTTCGCGTATTTTCCTTAGATTGGTTGTCGGCGGTGACCACGCCGCCATAATTGATAGGACACATGATATTAATGTCCCCCCTTGTGCACAACGTGTGCACACAATTTATGTCGCAATACCGCACTTGTGACCCTAAACGGCGTATGTTAGTTTTTGGAACATGCAGTTTTTGAGAAAATAAAGGTTGTATAATGCTTTTTATTGGGCTATTGGCTCATTCTTTGGATGATTTCGGCGTTTAATTTGAGGTTAAACTGCCGTTAAGGGATATTAATTTAGGGGAATTGGGTATCTAAAACTTGAGAAGATGTATGAGAATTGAATTCAGTTTTGGGTACCTGGCTTCATATAAGAAATTTCATGAAAAATTGTAACTGTTGTAAGTACTTACTTACTTGCTCACTTTTTTGTTATTTCGTCAGATTTTCTATTGATAAAAAAGTCAATCGATAATTTTTAAGTAAATTATTTATTACTTACCAAAATGTAAAATGAACACGCACTGCTAATCGAACCTTCATCCTTCATTCCAGTCAAGTGTAAGACAGAGCGAGCGCGAAGCGCCTCTGCTTCATCTTGGGCAAAAAATCTTTCTTATGTCTGTCTTTCCGGCTGTTCTCCTCTACAGGTCGCATTCCTCAACTGATTCTCGTGAAATCCCGTGAGCAAGTTCGATAATTATGTATTACTTTTTGTCTAGGTAGTTTTTCATAATTTTGAGAAAAAAATTCACCTACTCGAAAATTTTTCAAAATTAGAAGCGCCATCTAGCTTCGATAATAAAAGAATACCTAACCTACCAAACAGCACATAGTACTGTTTTTCAAAAGCAGTGTCAACCTCTTGGCGACATCTATAACTTAGATTCTTTTTTAAACAACATACAATTCGAGCAAGGTCTACAGCTCACTGAGCCACTAGTAATTATTATGTATGTTTATTATTTTGCGCCCTACCTATCTGCTACAAAATAATATATGCGTACGGACTGAGCGACATCTACAGAACTGAACGTATTTCAAATTCTCACGACACTAACGCCACCTGTAAGCTTAGACCCAAACTATAATGAGAAGCACTTCTAAAAGAGGGCCATTTATATCGCGATATGCAGAGGCTTTTTAAGAGATGGCGCTGTATTCTAAAAAAATGCTATGTAGTCTTCGTAGCAGCTTCGTTCGTGGATAATAATAATAATTATCAACTTAATTAATGGTAACTTAATTATTTATTAAATTCTGTCGGCTTATGAGACATTTACACGGGTCGATTTTCCAGGCAACTTGCTGGTCGATTTTAGTCCCCTAGCGCTTTTTATCGACAATTGCTTGTAAAATTAAATCACCAGATCGCCACCTTAAATTAGGATTTTACAAGAGATTGTCAAGCGTCAAGCGCTTGTCAAGTAAAATCGACAAGCAAGTCGCCTGGATAATCGACTCATGCAACATTAAAAAATCATAAAAAATATAGAGTAGTTATCATAAAAATATAGAGTTTGATGACATTAAGATATTAAAATGTTGTCTTATTAGTGCCGACTAAGACGTTTTTCTCATTTCCTTTCGATCCTTTTCATCATTTTAGAGGTATATTATATCTGGATAAGTCACGCTATAATATTTTCAGCATGATAATATAATTAGACTCATATTTTTAGGTTAGAAACTACCGTATACCTAACCATAGGTAACAACAAAAAAAACGGTCAAGAGTGAGTCGGACTCGCACACCGAGGGATCCGTCCTTTCCATCATCATTCTGAAAAGTTTTACTATTTAGAGACATCGTTTTATTTTTCCTGTAATCTTTATCACATAATAATAATAAACTTCTATCACATAAAATAATTTCAGATTTTTCTCTATGCAAACTTCGGAGATAAGGGGGGGAACGGATTTTTTTTATATTTTTCATCCTAATACGAAAACTATGCAGCCTATAAAAATAAAAAATAAATGTTTTAGAATGTGCAAGCAGCGCTCTTTCATATCTATATGTAAAATATAAAAAAATCTAAATATTTTATTTTTCTCTTATTTGCAAAATAGTTGGCCAAACGTCATCTCAAACTATTCCAAATTTCAAGTTGATAGCATTAGTAGTTCTCGAGATATCCAGCTGTGACAGACAAACTGAATCGCACCATAAAAGTTCATTTTTACCATTTTGCTACGGAACCCTAAAAAGATAAACTGGCTTATCTGAAAATATAAGTAACATTAGTAGTTAGTTAAGTAAGTGTCGAGTACACTTATACACACAACTAAATAACTTCATATTATAGTTGTTTGTGCGTTTAAGTTAAATCAAAATAGTATTTAGTTACAATAAGTACTATTTTTACTTACTTAACAATATTTTATTTTAAGTCGGCACAGCCTGCTTAGCCAGTCAGTCAGCTGCTAATGATGGAAAAGTTTCAACGTGTTTATGAATATGCAATTCTGAAAAGTTCCTAGATGTACGCTCTGTTTACTTATATGTTGTTATATTTTGACGACCTCCGTGGTCGAGTGGCTTTGTACATCGGTTTTCAAGGTGTCGCCATCTCTGAGGTCCCGGGTTCGTTCCCCGGTTGGGTCAATTTAGAAAATGAATTTTTCCATATTGGCTCAGGTCTGGGTGTTTGTGATACCACCGTTGTCTCTGATTTCCATAACACAAGTGCTTTAGCTACTTACTTTGAAATCGGAGCTATGTATGTGATGTTGTCAAATATTTATTTAATATTTATTTATGTGCCACATTTTAACCAGGGTAAGTAAGTTAATCGATAACAGACCGATGCTTTCGGCTGGCACTTTTAAACAAAAGGAAAACGCCGACTTTCCGATAGTCCCCACTCTCATGTATTATTCCCGGTGCTGAAATAAGGGTGGGTTTGGTTTCTTTTGTCTTTTTGCCGGGATAGCCAGTGCCCTTTCGTCCCATCGCGTGATGATAATGGGAACTACATAGGTAAGCGTACTGCGTGATTAATTTCATAGAACTGCCCAGGATTTAGGACTCAAAAGGGTTAATGAAATGTTTAAAACATTCCATTCTATTAAATATGCAAATAATGTTCTCAAGTCATGACCATTTGCATTATTAAATATTAAATTAATATTAGTCTCGATTTGGTCAAAGAAAAAAAAGTTTTTTTTTTCAAATTTTCAATCAATCATCAAACAAAACATTTTTTTATTTCTATCATTGTTGTTTCGTAGAAATCGTCTCTATACACCACCATACATTCAAAAACCAAAGAATATTAGAATGGAGATCACAAAGACATCGTTAAAGTTACAAAGTACTAGCAAATATCTTTCACAATTACCTGTGTGTGTTCAAACCCAAGATTCAATAACTCAATTCTCATAGGTTTTCCATCGATATCTATTCCTCGATAAATTCCCAGCGGTAGTTCAATAGGTCCTTTGCGGAAATCCTTTCCAGCTCGCCTGTAAAGTGGACTCTTTGTGGAGGAGATGGCTCATCTAGATAAGAGGTTAACGCTTTCATACCGCCCTTACAACTTGCTCAGACAGCCTCTATGCAAGCCTATTTTATGGAACTCTGAAGCAAAATTAATTTAAATCGAGCTGATAATAGAGATGTGAGAAAATACCTACTACTTACCTTTTTAGAATTCAAATACCTTGAAAAAAAAATATTTTTGGAAGACTTTAAGGTTTTTGTTAATGTAAACTTTTGGTTTTTCATTTTTCCTTTTTTTGAAGTTATTTTGTTTGTGGATGCACCGATTTTACATGCAAAAAACTTTTCTATAAATTTTTGTTTGGTAAAAAAGTTCTCGCGTTCAATACTTTTATTCAACATAAGCAAAATTATTAAATTTAGATTTTTCGCATTCACAATGCTATTTTTATGTTAAGATGATAATATTAGAAAAATTACTAGAAAAAATCGACTCACCCGTAGCACCTCAGACGGGACTCGAACCCGCACCCTTAGGATTCCGGCCCAATGGAACGTGCATTGGGCTGGAATCCCAAGGGTGCGGGTTCAAGTCCCGTCTGAGGTGCTACGGGTGAGTGTATTTTTTTAATACTATTTTTCTTAATAAGCAAAATTATTTAAATAAATAGTTACTTAATTACTAGATGAACTGAACATAAACTATGTGTTAGATGAAGTCAATTCCGCATAATGTCTGTGATTTTTAAGTAACTGCAAATTCTTCATAAAAAAATCCTTCATTAGTATTCTTTGCTTACTTCACTTGCATTTATATTTTGCGCAATATTCGGTGTTTAATTTATTCGAGTGCTGCCCATCCAGTCGGCTCTCAGACAGGCTTTATCGTGAAGGCTTTCATAGCGAAACCTTCGAGCGAAAATACATTTTTTATCATGGCAACACCGGCCAGTTTGTGTATGAAATTTTAATCCAATGAAATAACCATTTGACACGACAATTTGTTTTAAGTTTTTATTGGTAGCGTTATTATTGATGCATTGAAAGTTTGACAACATAAACCACTAAGGTGTGTAATTCAGTGTAATAAACACAACTTTCCGCGGTATTTTAGGATAGTGGATGTTGACATTACACATTTTTTTAAAACGTACTTCCAAAGTTCTACTGTAGGTATACTCCGAAACTCCACTCACCTTCAAAACTTAATACCACACTTTAAGATAAACCTCAAGTGGCGCCCTCATTTTAATTTCTATAGTTTATTTACAAACAATAACCTCAGTAAAATTTTGTTCGTTGTAGTAGTAGTTCGCAGTTCGTTCGTTCGTTCGTTGTACTACAATGAACTATATTATACTGAGGTTATTGTTTGTAAATAAACTATAGAACCTCAGCTTCAATCTGTACATGTGAATTTTCGATACATTATGTACTTAGCGAGCAATAAATTTAATTAAAATGAGGGCGCCACTTGAAGTATATAGGAGCCTTAATTGCAATTACTCTTAAACAATAGAAGTTAGAGTTTTGAAACAAAAAAGGTTCTTTTTATAAAAGGTTATTGGTTGTCAAGTTATTATTCAAAAAACTTTTTTTAATACTTTTTATTTCGAAAATATATCTTGTGTATTTTAAATATTATTACAATTTTTAAAGTGTTTTACTAAGTTTTGAAGGCCAGTGTAGTTAGATATAACTTCTGTTTTTTTTATTTCATAGGGAATTAGAAGATTATTAAATGTTTGTTAAAGATTTTAATTCCAGCCTTGTGTTTAAAATATTTTTAAAAAGCTACATTCGACTAATAATGACTATGAATTGAGATCGTTTTGTTAAAAATTTACTAAAGTAGGTTTCTTTGATAATATTTGCACAAACTCTTTAGAATGCGATAGAAAACACAAAACAAAAGATGGTTAAAAACAGTTTCAATGAAAAGTGACTTTTGAATTTCATGATATAATGAAATATTTACATAATTTTATTTAAATTATGATTATTAAACAATACACGAACGCTGGCAGAAAGTAGTATGTTTTTTTTTTTCAAAAATATGACGTAACCTCTTTGTATCAATCTAATAACAATGGCTGCATTGCCTATCTCGACATCAAACAAGAGTAATACAGCTTAATACTATTTTGTTTAATTCTAGTAATGTATGCAGATTGAGGAAGTCACACAAGAGATACAAGACGTAAGAGAACACTTAATGAAACTAGCAACATATACTTACGTAGACATAGTAAGTGTGTAAACATACTATATGGGTAATATCGTATTACTATCGCAACAATACAATAGCGTTAATGTCTTTTCGGATAGAATTGACAATAGAAACGCTTACACGTAACATTGTTGTGTCAGATAAAACGCTAATAGAAAATAATAATGTATTATTATCATCACATAATGGTTTTGGCCCATTTTAAATAAGTTCCTTATTCGGAAAAATTAGTTGCAACACGTGCGCATTGTGAGAAACGACGTCATTAATAATCACAACCACATAGGCTGTACTTGTATTTATAAAAACAGACGAACATAGCACCTCGTCCTTTTTTTGAAGTCGGTTAAAAATGTCGAAGTTATGCGCGAACAACGATAAAACAACATACAATCGAATTGAGAACCTCCTCCTTTTTTAATTCGGTTAAAAATTGTAAATATTTGTTGTCAAATTTTGTCAACCAAAAATAAGGAAGAAAATGCTCAATTGTTTTTAGTGCTAAGGGCACTGCACACAATAAGTATTGGTTTACCTCACCTGAGACCCAGACGCGAACTCATCAGCTGGAGGCTCCCTGGTGAACCGCTCGAACTTGAAGCTGTTGGAGCGGTACAGCTCGTTGTCCTCCCGAGAGCGCCGGCCACGGCAGAACCGCCGGGTGATCGATGTGTGTCTGTGGTGATAAACAAATATTGCAGTCACATCTCAAAAACGTTGCTGAGTCTCTAACGCCAATCTACCAATCAACTTTCGTAGGGTAACACATTTGCACATCTGCTTTTTTTATGTCCCCGCTACTGGGGCAGAAGGTTTCTTTATGGCTGGATAAGAAGGACGGGCCATACTCACCACGCGTGCCCAATGCGAATTGGTGGGTGTTAAACACTGCAAACGCAGCCGCGACCAACTTCATCGTGCTTTCGGACACACTACGCAATTGAACTCCTCGGTTATCGAAGGGTTAGCTATAGATTTTTTAAATGATCAAAATTAAGGAGCTCGATTCCGCAATGGGATAGCGCATCAGCCGTGCGATTGTTGCAGCTAACCAACTTTCGCTAGGGTCAGTCATTGGATGGGTGACCATAAATTTATTATCTCGGACTCCTCCGTGCTTTAGATGGCAAGTTATGCCGTTGTTTTGGGCTACATTTGCAGTCGTTAATACCAATCTTTTGTCACATAACTATCATTTAATTTGTGCCCGTCTGTAGGTTATTATCGGTCCATCTTCGCTAACCATCAGAAAGGCCTGTACCCCATCAGTGGAGCATAACAAAGGAAGTGGTATCTTAAAAGGAGCTTTAGTAAAATAAAATAAAAACTTTTTGGTTTTTTTCGAAATTATGAAAAATTACCACATAAAAGACATCAACGAACTCTTGTTCAAAAATAATTATCATTGTTTTTTTAATTTCACTTTTTTATGTGATATAAGTGTTCTTATGGGTGAACTGGGTGGGTGGTTATTTTTTTTTAATTCTCTTATGAAAATCTGTACAATGCGATTAAATTGACAATACACAATGATCCGCTGCAACTTCACTCGACAATGTATGGCAAAGAAAAGTTTTACAGATTAAAATACGTCGTTTTGTACCGCAAGCGCTCTGTAGTTAGTCAACCGTAGTGTTCATTTGTATATGGTAAGTGCTATGCACGCCGATAAGCAGTTTATTTATACTGCCACATGATATATATTATGGCTTCTAACAGCTTATTAAAAAAAATATTCTTACATGCACCACAATAATTGCGGTGAATATCAGATTTTTTTTTTAAATTTGTTTTAATAAATGAATAAACTGCAATCTCAAAAAAAAATTGCATATTTTTTTATCTTATATTGTATGCTGTTTTCCATTACTTTAATTCTGTTTTGTCAACATAAAAGAATTAGAATAATAATCTATTTTATTACCCGACTATATTTTATTTAACGAAAATATGGTTGTCTATATAAGTATATCTTTATATGTTAACTAGCACTATTGTTTCTCTTTGACAGCTGAATAAAACTCGTATAAATTTAAAGTTGGTACCTAAGTTTACGTCCTTTAGTTCAGACTCCTCTCATAAAAAGTTTTTAATCAAGTCTCTACTTTCATCGTATTTTTTTCTTATTTAGGCGTTGCTTCAGCTGACGTTACGATCGGTTATCGAGAGAGGAGATAGAAGGGAAATCGGTCGATCAGAATACCAATTTCAACATTCTGAGTGCATCTAGAATGTTACGTAAGTAATTTTTGTTGATGAGACAGATTCAGCAATTTGAATAATACCGTCTTTTTAATATCTATGTATATGTAACGTTTTTCGAGGACGACTTTCAGCAAAACTTTTATTTTGTGTGATTTTTCTTCCCGACGGTTCGACTACCTTTCTGGAGCCGGGGTCAAACGGGAATTAATTTGTTTATTTGGTAATATTTTCCAAATTATACCCTCATTGGTAATGAAAATTACGTGCAAGGTGACCGTTCCTAGACTATAAAAAGGAGGTCATTTCGACAATTTTACGCATAAAAGTAAATTAAGCACATCTTTATACATAAAAGCTTAACTTCTGAGTTACTTTTTTTATTATTTTTTTAACATGAGTTCAATTTCAATTTCTTTGACTTACAGGTAATATTATCTAGTATCAAATAAAATAACTGATAAACATTAATATGTTCATAAGTTCTAGCTGACTCACAGTGGTTAATCATTGCACAGCATGTTAATCAACTGCAGGGTGAAACTATTTTTTAGCTCAACTCAACGGGACGCAAAATTGACACTGACACGTGAAAGTCATTTTGATAATAGGGAGGAATTATCAAAATTCTCACGATAAGTAAGTAGAGCTGCGTACAAAGTCGCGGGCGGAAGCTAGTAAGTTAAAAAAGAATCGTTATTACGTAAACATTTAATATTCATGAATGATGAATATTGAATACTTCGCTATCGGATGTTCACCTTTCAGTAACGTTTTCTTTGCATACAAACGTCGGATCTTAATTTTAATGTAAATAGGTCGTATGTTATACCTCGTTATATTTTTATGTCAATACATGCAATTAATAGATCTTTGAATCTGTCTTAAGTAGGTACATATAATTATTATGTTCTTTGGTAAAAAAGTAGAAAATTTTGTATTATTATAAACTATACATTTTACATAATATTATAAGAAAGCAATGTAGAGCATAAAACAGTTGAATTCATAAATAAATATAAGTAATAATATTGCTTTCTTTAATGTTGTAGAACTAATTGACGACCTCCGTGGTCGAGTGGCTTTGTACATCGGTTTTCAAGGTGTTGCCATCTCTGAGGTCCCGGGTTCGATCCCCGGTTGGGTCAATTTAGAAAACGATTTTTTTCTATATTGGCTCAGGTCTGGGTGTTTGTGGTACCACTACCATTGTCTCTGATTTCCATAACACAAGTGCTCTAGCTACTTACTTTGGAATCGGTGCAATATTTGTGATGTTTTCTAATAATAAAAAATAAAAAAATAAAAATCTCATTACTTACAGTACATAAGACAACATGACTTAATACACCTTTTCATAAAATCTACAATGAAATTAACCTAGGTACAAGTATTTACTACTTAGGTGCTTAATTGTCTTTAGTTTTTTTTAAGTTCTATCAGCTAACATAATTTAGCTCGCAACACTGTAATTTCACGGTTTCTCTACTTGAATCAATTAATCATCGAAGTTAAGTAGTTTCAAGTTATTATAGGCTTATAGTTTTTTGCAATCCATAATCGTATCTCGCCGTATGCACTTATTTTGTTTACATAAGCGCAGTAATAAGTAAGCATATTGCATATATTTCTTTATACCGTAATGCGGTAATGCACTACGTATATATTTCAGTATATTTAAATTCAAGTTACTGTTAATTAACACTTTTACAATATATTAATCTCGAAGGGTGTTAGTAGGTAGTAGTATTAAATAGTTAAAACGTGATGGTGTTATGGTGAAACCTTATAATTATTTTGCCAAAATGTCATCTATTCCATGACCTTTTTTTGATGTGGAAGTAAATAAATACTTACTTATAGTTTTTGTCTGCTTTTTGCGACTTCAGTATTAGTAATTATGATTACTTTGCTTATTATCAGGTTTGAATAATGATGTTTACCTCGAATCACTAGAATGTAATGGCCATTGAATTCCGAAGAGCTTCAGCCGTGTCGGCGGGCGTCGCTTTTGTTCCGTTCGCGGAGTTTCTTCAACAGGCGGCGTATGATGCCTGCCACCTGATGATGCCCTGGTACCACTCCTTCGACGCCTTCTACGACGCCTCTCAACAAGTATGAAGTTATCCCCGTTCCTTATAATATAAGACGAACGAAGAGTCGACTTCTCATCCCCTTGCCTCTGCCTTATCAAATCAGCTGTTCTCAACGTATGTATGTTCTGGTACTCGACTTCCGGGGGTGCTGAGGCCGTCACTTCCTGACTCGTCCCGCTTCCATCCCTCTTCTTCCGCGAGGAATGGAGGCCGACCCTACGCCAAACCTTTTCCATGAATCTTTATTTGATGTCATCCCATTTTATTGTACCGCACTGCTGAATCAGTTAATCAACACTTCAAAAACAAAGGACGATCACAAAATCACTGTCACTATTAAGATAGTCATTCACACACACTCATGTTAATGATTACTAAAAGTATTTACAGTAAAAATGATAAATCTCGTAAAATGTGAGTCACTGTTCCGATCAGCCGTTCCGTCATTGTTCGCGAAAGCTTCGGTGTCCGTCGCCGGTCGATTTACGCCAAAATCCAAGAAATCAGGGTGTTGGTGATTAATGCCTTGTATCGAGACGTACTAGGTTAGTAGAATAAGGGGCGAGAATAACGTGTTTTTTGACATGACTCTTACAAAGGTCCCAGCCCTAAAGATGCAGGGTGCGGGTGCCACGGCGCGCATGCGCGGCCCCCTCGTCCGTATAGCCCCCTCTTCACCGAAAGTCCAAAATGGCGGACCTCCGACCCCCTTCGTTATTGAATATCTAATTTTATCGCTATGCATTCATTGTCATACATCAACTACGATGCACTATTCGGCCTACTTTAGATTAAAACATTTTAATACCAATTGTTGTTTTTTTCAATAAATTATCGACCGTAACACTTAAGACATAAGGGTCAAATTTGGCGTGGATGGTACACAAAGCAAGATTGCTCGCGGTCACGTGCACCTGGAGTAAATTTTGAAGGAAAGATAATAGAGATTCTAACGAAAGTAAAATATTTAAGTAGGTACTAATAATCGTTTCAAAGTCACACAATTCCACAGCTACGCCACAAAATATACAGGGTGCTCAAAACTTAGGTAGAAAATTTTACTGAAATAAGACTTTATTTTAATTTTACAAATAATTGAAGCTGCAATACTGCATTCAAAGATTTTTGAAAAATCGCTCTTTTATTTTTACGATGCCGATCGAAAGAGTTACTCATTAAGATCTGGGGGCACGGTAGTGCCTTCGCCAAGACGACCAAGCGAAGCGCAAGGGCACTACCTACCTTTTTTGTAACCTCATAACCTGGGTTTGGATTATACCAGATAAACATAATTCTCGGGATATGATGTCAATTGTGGACTTAGTTTTTATAGCATAGCTCTTCTTTAGATTTTATTGATATTTAATATAACCCTGATTTCGTCACCGACTCACTCACTGATCAACATTAAAATTCTTAGGGTCTTAGACTAGGGGATGGAAGCTTGTATGAGACTTCCACAAATTGTTATGCAAGAGGTCTGAAAATTGATATAGGGACTCCGTGTAAAGAGTGTAGAGCTATGAAAAAAGGCACCTCAAATGTAAGAAATACACCCGTTACATGTTATTACAAGAACTATATTGTATAACAGAAAAGTAATGAACAGTGAATAAATTTTTCACCTTACGCTCATGTGATTGTGAATGTAGCGAAAAGATATATTTTGACTAAGGTGTAGAGTTTGAGAAGTTAGGCTTTTAGAGATAAGGCGTGTAGAGTTAGAGCCGCGGCTCTACATTTAGATCTGATAACTTTTTGACAATGTGAGCCATAAGGTCTCGTCTTGGCAACATTTTACATGAAAATGTTTTGGTGGGACTTTTTTTCTTTAATAACACAGCATCTTAAACAAAAGGAAGACCGTGAAATTTAACATTTAAATTTTGATTATTACGTATTGTATCGTATCGTATGCGATTTTTAACCACCGGCGCAAAAAGAGGGGTGTGTTATAAGTTTGACGCGTGTGTGTTTGTGTATCTGTCTGAAGCAACGAAGGTCCCAAACGAATGGACCGATTCTGACGCGCTTATTTTATTTATAAATATAATTTATGAAGATCATCAGTTCATTTCCTAATTGATGAACTGTTTATCTTTAAACGGCTGAGCAGATCTTCATTGATTAAAACTAAAAACCATCTCAATTACACCAGCTTGAAGATAAAAAATACCGCATTAAAATCGGTTCATTCGTTTGGGAGCTACGATGCCTCAAACAGAACAGTCACAGTAACAGTTACAGTCTTGTTAACTTTCATAGGACCGATTAATTTGGAATTTGGTGTACCTATTGTTACGTCGGTGGTATTTCCAAGACATGGAAACCTTGAGCTGATGCTACTGCATCAGGTAGTCTGCGGGATACCCTAGTCCTCAGCATCTTGCAGCAGGTATAGCTTGTTTGAGCTCCATGGTAAAAAAATATTTTGTGTTACACCTATTAAAATTAGAGGATTTCGGCTAGAAAGATGTTTTATTAATTCTTTTTAAATCTTTAAGTGCATTTCCAATATTACTTTTAAAAACAAAATGAAGTCTATTTCAGAAAATATTCTATCTTCAATATTTTAAGGCACTTTCACTTCGTGTGGCAAAGTTTTGGGCCTCTGAGCTAAGCCTATATTTATCTTTCTCTATGGTTAAGCCGCGGAAGGACGGACGGACAGACAGAGATGGTGAAACTACAAGGGTTCCTTGTTTACTTGAATATGGAACCTTAAAAATGTAAAGTATATTTATGAAATAATCTTGCAGTTATGATATCTAGAACATAATATTTGGCAACAGTTGTTTTTACACAAATCTTTCAAATATAAAAAATTTGGGAAATAGAATGTAATTCGGCTACTGTACCCACATCGACAAGTTTTTTAAAAATCTCTAAAAAACATATAATTTTGCTTTTCGGAGACAGATTCGGATGTACAAATTTTCCTCACAAAATATTACTCTTTGGAATGTTTTACGCGCGCTATTCTTTTCGATAGCTGTTATTGCTAAGGGTACTGATATCCAGCCACGAACGTCCTCTGATTATCCTTGTTTTTATTTTCAGAGTAGGGCCTCAGACGGTTCAATACCTCAGACGTCCGGTAAGGTCAGAGTTTAAGAACGAATGGTTTATGTCTGTGTTTTCTCGAACCTGGGGGCTAATTGTCTAATTAAAAAATCTATCGCAATCGCTTTCATTTGACAGTTGGATCCGACACATTGCTGCATTTCTTTGGTAAGTTTTTATTTGTGCCAAAAAGAAGCATCAATGTGTTTCATCCTGAAAGCGATTGCGATAGATTTTGAAATTAGACAATAGAAAGGCTGAGTCACAGCACAGAATAAACAATTACTTACTTCTTCTGTGCCCAAGTTGTCATACATACCTTTCATCGCAGTTTCCTTTGCCTAAAATTCCGAAAGTCCCAAAAAATTGCACATTACCTACCATATTTCAGAGATGTTTGTTAGGTTACCTTGGTAAGTATGTACCTACTTACACCAAAACTATTTAAAATTGAAACTTTTACTTATTACTTACCTACCCCGTAGAATTCGTATATTTTAGCCGATATTCTGCTATTAAGTACAATTTAACAGGAACTAACCGTATTCTGATATAGCTAATATAGGTACCTGCTACTTAAGTTTCTTGCACCTGTTTTCTTTGTGAACTAAAATATTTCCTGACTGGATGGTAGCGGAAAACCGGACCTTTTTTAAATGTTCCCATAAATTCTTATGACTATTTTTTTTTTCTACATAGATCGCCAAATTATAACTCGGATAGTTCGTGTACTATTTGGTCCTCAGAGCTACGGTTATGGTTGTAGCACGTACTACGCGTTCACTTCGTGATTGCCGTCGACGACCGTTATTACGTCACAGCTAACGGTACTGTAGACAAAAAAGTAATCATGTTTTTCAACTGTTTTTCATTTTTTTCTTGTTCAAAGAGGATCATTAATTTATATAACAAGTTAGGTTCGCCATTATGTAGGAACTTTACTTTTTAATCATTATAACAACACAAATAACGAACGTAATTTAAATCAACAGAAACAAAAATTAGGCTTTGCGTTGCTAGCCGTTACTAGAAAGGCTACGCAGGGGGTGCGGTATGACGAGGCGGGTCGGGAGGTAGCGGCAATGATAAAGTGAACGCGTAGTATTTTCGTAGCATGCCTTTTTAGAAGTTTTTAGCAAAAATTCTAAAAAAATATTTTTCCAAGCACGCAGTTGGCAGAAGTGTACCAAAATTGCAAACATGGTTTTATTTTAACTAAGTATCCGTATCTATCTTGCTTTCTGGCTACTGGCCCCTTATCAGTGGTCACCGGTCAAATAATAATAACTCTCAAAACAACGAATCCGTGAATAATTTGTTTTTAATACCTAGGTTAGGTACATACTAAACAGCTAACCCAACAAAGACATTTTTTTATTTATTTTAGTTTATTTATTTAGTTTATTAGGGATACAAACAGCAATTCTTCAAAACATGACGTAAGTTCCACAATTTAATCACACATTTGCCAAAACGTTTCCACTAATAGTTTACACAATATTGGTATCTAAAGTTGAATAAACAAGTAACACTTAAGCAAAAATAAAAATTAAAACCATAGACCATAGAAATTGGACTCAAATTCAATTTTGATCTGCCTCCCGTGGGCTGATTACGTAACTACGTTGCTAACAATTATTATTCTCGATTGAAATCGATTGAAACCGCAGTTACATTGCTGCTTTAAGTTCTTACTTAAAGCAGCAATGTAACTGCGATTTCTGTAAAAGTTGATTGCAACAAAGTTACATAATCAGGGGGCTGATTACGTAACTCTGTTGCTAACAATTCTTGATTGAAATCGATTGAAACCGCAGTTACATTGCTGCTATTAAAACGTAGTGATAACATTCTCTTTGGCTGCTATAAGTAAGATAGTTGTCACATTGGTTCTTACTAAAGCAGCAATGTAACTGCGATTTCTGTCAGAGTTGATTGCAACAAAGACCTCTACTGAATCAAGGGGCTTTTTCGTCATGCTTCGCCTGCAGGGGCTGCAGTGCAAACACTGTGCGGCGGGGTGGGCTGGCAGGCACGTAAGTAGGTATTTTCAACATCTACTCCTGAGCTTACTTAGATAACATCATAATCACTAAGGCACATTACTTCGATTCCAAAGTCAGTAGCTAAACTAGACGCCCTAAAGCACTTGTCTTGTTTTCTTATCCTTACGGGTTAGTGCTTGGCCTTCATCTCACCTGATGTTAAGTGACGATAAAGCCGAAGGTGGAAGCGCACTACACCCGGAATCCTCAGCATTGAGGAACTGCCGGAACACAACAATTTTTAAATTGCTGTTATGGCGTCAGACTTAGGTAAGATGGTGGTAGCTAGCCAGGTGGACTTGAAGTAAGCCCTACCACCAACCAAACCGAGTAAAATGTACCACCCTACTGGGAATCGAACCCGGGACCCCTGCGTCTTACACGGGTGGGCCAACCACTAGACCACAGAGGCGGTTAAATTGTCTTATAGTTATTAGAAACAAGGATGGGTACTACACACATTGTTTAAAGTTTACAATCATAATTTGATGTTAGCTTAGTTGGTAGGTACCTACAGTATACCTACCTACAGGTGGTACTTTTAATTAAGTACCAAGTTAAATATATTTTAACTTAAAAGATTATTTATTGGGAATATTTTGGTGGGTAGGTACCCTACGTATAAGAATGCAAAAAAGTCACTAAAAATTTTCATATTACCTTTGTGCGATAGTGAACTACTAAATTAAGAACGTACCTACTTAGAATTAGTCATAACTAATTAACTTGAGCAGAAGAGAGTAGGTATACTAAATACATTATGGAACAAACACGGAATAAGTGACAGCTACGCGTGTTACGTTTTATTCTAATAGCGAATGTATGAAGACTTATTGCTAACACCAACAAAACGATTTACTTATATGTGACGAATGCAAATGTGTGGCGTAACCGCCGCGATACTGGCCCGCGTCATAGCAACAGCGGGCGATGGGGCAACACTGGCTTCCCGCCACATTGTGACGCGTCATGTTGCCGACATGATTCGAGCGAGCGAACAAATGCCACGCAGTCGCGCGCCGGATAGCGGCAACGTCGCTACAACACGTCCGCTTTGTTACAAACATGGGCGACAAAAACTTGCTATTGGTCAAAAGTATTGAAAAATTCCCATGCCTCTACAATCACAACTCGATCGACTACTCCAAAAAGGAAGTCACAGATATAGCCTGGGGCGAAGTAGCAAATGAAACTCAACTCACAGGTAACCTTTTCAAATTGATCCTCTATTTCTTTAACAATAAAAACTTTATTATTAGGTCCACGTGCTATTGTAAGCGATGTTTTTCAACACTATGCTAGATACGCGATTTCCAGTCCTATTTCCAAGCGGACAGAGTATAAAATTATAACTCAGATCGGTTGTTTGCCATACAGTAAAAACTGCCACTCTGCTACTGTTATCTTTTGTATCGTTTAAGTTACGTAAATGAATGACTTATACAAATGTCTGCGTATACGATTAGAAGTAGATAAGTTAAAAACCTTTTTTTATCAATATCTAACTGAAAACTGGATTGCACTATTTGCAGACTGCAGTGAAGACTGCAGTGCTGTTAGTGTAACATAAAAAAACAAATCACTAATGCTATATGCACTTGACTATACCAAAGTGTTATAACATTATTTGCTTTGTGTATTTAGTGTAGGTATCTATTTACAACAATCACTTCGTTTTGTTTTAGTTGCAGAATGCAAAGAGAAGTGGAAAAATCTACGTTACGGATTTATAAGAAGTTTAAGGCCAAACCCGGACGGATCATGCAAAAAGAAATATTATTTACATGACGACATGGAATTCGTTTTGCCATTCATGAAGTTGGTCCCGAGAAGTGGTAGCTATGCACCTCCGGCTACTGTAGAAGTTGACACAGATGAGGAAAATATTGAATTTATCACTGAAAATGGACAATCACCACAATATTTAGAGTATGAAAATATTCTCCAGACCGCTGAACCGCCAAGGAAAAGAAGTAGAATAATTGAACCATTGCTAAAAAATTTACAACAAAAATTATCGTATGAAAGAACAAACGATTCCAGAAAAATGTTCCTTCTTAGTTTATTACCTGAAGTAAATGAACTAACAGAACGTCAGATGAAATGTTTTAGAAGGAAAGTCCTGGCACTATTAGATGATATCGTAGATGAAGATAATCAATCCACGACTAACTATCAAAGCGAAGTTGTAATAAAAAATGAATATGCATGATCAACAGATTTTTAGGGTCTTTTATTTTTCAACAACCAACAACACATAAGAGTAAAATAATCAGCAAGCAGCAACCACACGAACTATAAGGTTGCAGACGAGCAACGCCATCTATGTACATTTTTGATAGGTAGCAAGGTTCCAAAAATTACCCACAGATGGCGTTAGTAGTCTTAAAATCGTAAAAGAAACTTACAAAGTACCTACTTAGTAGGTAGACACAATTATCTATGGGTAGACATTCTTATCAAAGAGAATGTAAAACATTAAGTTTTAAAATTCATATTACTTTAGAAATGAAAAAATGTTTATAATAAATAGTTTATTAAAAAAATAATGATAAAAATAACAATAATGGCCAAAATAAATGTTTTAATAGGATACAGTTAGTTAACTATTACATTCTGTAGCGATAATTAAATTCCAAGCGAAACTTTCGCATATAAACAATTGCTTGCTTAAAGCTTTAAAGATTTTAGGCACAACTACACAATGTGAATGCAGTGCATTATTTATAATTCTTATGTAAAAACTATTATTTATTTTATAGGAGCATTTTTCATAGATTTTGTAGTAACTGAATTAGCAGTTACTTTGCTTATTAATTTATTACCTTGCCAAACTGCTAGTAGACTATCATTAGTTTTCAAATCAACTTGCAACTTCTCCCACACCTTCTTTTTAGGGTTTAGGACATCATCAGGCTCACCAGTTTCATATCCTTCTACTACAATCCTGTCTCCTGGTTTGCTACCCTCTGGTGGGAGTAAAGGT
Source organism: Catoptria pinella (assembly GCA_963556745.1). Taxonomy (NCBI): domain Eukaryota; kingdom Metazoa; phylum Arthropoda; class Insecta; order Lepidoptera; family Crambidae; genus Catoptria; species Catoptria pinella. Next base: position 10,087,142 of record OY750774.1, on the reverse strand, counting down.
TCAACTTGCTTAGGCTCATCAATTGAAGCACACAAGACCATACCTTTGGATTCTACACCACGCATTTTGGCTGGTTTCAAATTACACAGCACAACAACGTCCCTATTTTGCATCTCCTCTATTGGTACAAAATTCACCAAGCCTGAAACCACAGTTCTTGGCTCTTCTTCACCTAAATCAATCTTTTCTACATACAAAGCATCTGCATCAGGGTGCCTTGATACCTCCACAATCTTTCCAACCCGAATATCTAATTTTGCAGGTGTAATTTCATCAATCACTGCATTGATATTGGCTTTTACTTTAGCTGGAGGTGGGTATGCTTTTTTAGTCAACTCTTGAAGCTTAGGATCTTTGAATATTTCCTGGATTGGAGCCAAAAGTTTATTTATACATAGTTCAACAGATACTTTCAAATCTCCTGGGTGAATTTCTTGTTTAGCAAAAGCAGCCTCTAAACTATCAAATTCAGTAAAATCCACATTGCCACCATGTTCAAGAGCTCTAGTTATTTTAAATGTCTCTTCAGGTTTCATCAGTGGAAATATAACATGCTTAGTAAATGACAAGACTCCATTGTCAGTGATATTTCCTGGTTCACAGAAGGCTCTTTTCAATTTCTTTTTGACATTGGCAGGGTTATCTAACAAATCAATTTTGCTATCCTCTTCTGAAGATGACATTTTCGCCCCTGTTAAACCTGGGACCATAGGGTTCATTAAATGTACTCTTTTAGAGTACCCAAGTTGTGGGAGGTATTTTTCAGACATGGTAAATATTTTTCTTTGATCTACACCACCAAACTGAGCATCAACTTTAAGATATTCTTCATCTAGTGCTTGTAAACCAGGATACAATAGTCCACTGAGCAAAGGATGGTCAACTTGTTTAACTACTTCGGCTCCAGCTTTTTTAGCATCATGTTCCGTAATGACAGATGACAGACGGTAAACATCTAAGGTGTACTCTTTACTAAGCTGATATTCAGTTCCTCGTACAAACTTAAGTTTGTCTAAAGGAACACCAATAGATTGTAGCATAGCTTTAATGGCAGCTTCATAGTACTCTGTCCGGAGGGCTAGTAGTTCCCAAGGTGCTTTCATATTATCCAAATAAGCATGTAAATCAGCAAATAGTATTGTTACCTCACAACCTGCTTTCAAGAAATCCGCTATCTTGGACATGGGCACAAAATAGGCCACATGAGGTCGACCGGTTGTTGCAGTGCCCCAGTAAATCTTGAGGTCCCTTTGCTTTAATATTTCTGCTAGCTTCTCATCCCCTAAAACTTCTTGCAGATTACGGGTTATGAGAGTTTTCTTTTCTTGCCAGTTTGCCATAGTCAAAACCTGTAAATTAATTGTTGAATTGATTAATTATAATCATGATGTAATTTTAAACGTCTGAGAAATAAGCACAATGATACACATACCTGAGATAAACTTTTAAGTTGAATGATGATAACTTAATATTCTTGAATTCCTAATCGACGGGGTAGAATTACCTAGAGTTTTACACACATATTGTAAGTGTTAATGTTTAATTCTCGAATCACACTTGATATAGGAATAGTGAGATTATTGTACACGTAAGTAAAATGAGCTAATGAATGAAACATAACCTCAAAATGTTTGCCAATTGCAAAATAATATCGGTAACAAGGTTGCCGTTGCAGTTAATTAAAGTTAGCGAACATTAAACTGATTTTTAAAAATAATAATATTTTATGATTTGATTTGATGTTTTAAAGAAGAAAAAAAATCAAATTTAAAAAATTTGGAAACAACGTGAAGCTAGCTGCGGTACAAAATTGCCTGTTGCCAACCGCTACATGGCGCTAGTGTTGCAGTGAATGCTCGCGTTTCCTGTCAAAAGCGCCATTGCGCATGACAGTCAGTGCGGCCTTGCGGACTGAAGAGCGGTGCCAACAAAGGCCGAGTCGATGGGGTTACAAAAAGACTAATTTCGACAAGTAAAACCCTTTTGTTGTTGTAATTATAATTTTATATAGGTTGTGAATCTGTGATTACGGTTAAGAAAATGTGTGAATGATATGAATCGTGACGGCTAGCAAAGGAGTCAGCTGGTCAACAGTGCGAATAGTGAAATAAGAAATGGCGGCCTTGCCAGCAGGTGTTCAGTATGGGTTATCATCGGAGTCTAGTTATAAAGAAAACAAGGAACTAGTGTTTGTGAAATTAACGGATTCTGCACTCAAAGCTATCGAAGATTTCATTAGGAATAATAGGGTAAGTCCCATCGCCATATTGTTGACCAAAATATAGATAAGCCAACAATGTCAGAGGCGCCATACTTACTACTGTAATCGGAATGAAACTGCAATTTTAGGTGTTTTTATTGCTTGCTGATGGTTTTCGAAGTCATAAATTGACTCCAGTGTATACTCGGATTTGTACCATTCGCCAGAAAAGAGTCGATACTATGTGACGCCACGTCAACATACGGAATTTTTGCTGTGTTATTTCACAGATTTACATTTCATACATCTATAATTAGAGTTTTTACTCATATTGTTGAGATATTTACTCTTTACTCGCGAGTTACGATGAAACCTGTAATCTAGGATGGGATCTTATGATTTCAAAAGAGACACCCTGTAATTTTAATCTAAGAATAGTTGAAAACATTCAAGATCAACTACTTCGCGATCTATGATCATAGAATGAACCACTCTCATTTCTATCTGGTTTTATTCAAGTGTGCACTAGAAAATCACTGCCTTGTTGGAATAGTCATAAAAAATCTAAGCAAAATACTACTAGCAAAAAGTATTTTTTTTAAACAACCACCTAGGTTCAGGAAATGAATTGATCAATCACTTTCAAAAGTATAAAATAATTGTAAAATATACATGTGTTAATCAATGAACCAAAAATGGGAAAATCGTTTCTTTGGACCATCAAACTGAACAACTTTTGCAATGGGATCAACTCTGAATTTGAGAAAAAAATCAGCTATTTCATACAAAAACTAATAACAAAAATATTAAAATTTATGAATCAGCTGATATTTTTTTTTGCTTTTTCAGAGTTTGTCCCATAATAAAAGTTGTTCAGTTTGATGGTCCTAAGAAATGGTTTTCCCATTTTTGGTTTATTTATTATCATTAACAGTTTGGTGACACATACTCTATAATTTTTTTATAAAACATTTCCTACACACCTATTTCATAGACTCAATCTCATTCAATATTTTACTGAAATTATCATATGTAAATATTTTTTGTAAGAAAGCTGGACGCATTTGGCCAGATAACTATAGAATGTCTATTGTGTCTCATTTTCCGGATGTTGAAGGGTTAAGTTATTTCTTTAAACTTAACATAAATTTTGTGACTTTATTTAAGATTACTGTTCCAAATAATTTTGCAAATAAAGTGATGAAATTATATAAATAAAAATTGTTTAAAGTATGTAGACCATATATTTTTTAAACAGCTGGCGCACTTCATTGATTTACTAGGTGATAATGTAATAGTAGTAAGAAATGAGCTCAAAAGATGGCGCTAACAGTCTAGGCAACTTACAAATAATTACTATAGTAAAATTTGAATCAGTATTATAAAACTGTTTGTTTAAAAGGAACATGTTTTTTTTCTTTTAGTGGGTAGGTAGTTGGTATGCAAAGGATTAATATATTACTGCAACTAACTTCATCAAGATAGTCAAATGAAAAAAAAGACATCTCCTGTTATTACAAAAGATTTTTAAACACTCTTTAACTTATACACCTGTTTATATAAATGTGATTCTGTCATTTTTTTGACAATATTGTTTGGAAGAGACAGCTTCACATTTAGACGGGTGTCTAAATAACAGTGGTTAAAAGTCTTTTGTAATAACAAGGAAAAAGTTCTGCAATCTCAATAAAGGGGATAAAAAGTATGTTGCTAGTAGAATTATGGTCATGAATATTGACAGAATAAGACTCTGCATAAGATGGATAATGTAAGTAACAATTTTAAGGGAAATAATTGGTCTAATCTGTGGGGTTACTCTTGATGGAATCACAATCAAGTTTGAATCAATTAAGCGTTAAAACAGTGCTATCGTAACTATGGAAACCGGTTCCAAAGTCCCAAAATGTTTCTTTTTTACTTTAATTCGATCCTAATATGAACTTGATCTTGTCAGGAGACTTGTGTTAGTGAATAAATCGAACAAACAGAATTTTTATTAATCTGTCCAACTTTATACTCTCAGTAATAATGGGCATAACACACACAAAAAGTTTAATACATAAGTTCGTTAGGACGGCATCCTTCATCTGCCTTTATCCAAAACCAGACCTTTTATTTTCTTTGTATGTCCATCTCTTTCTTTGCACCAGCCCCTCCTAGCCAAAGTAACATTTAAAGTAGTATATCATTCATATAGCAGCAAAGGCAGCAACATCAAGTTTTTCCAATGTGGTGTAAAATAATATTTTTGGTATGAAAGCAGTGCAGTAATATGGGATATTGCTGGTTTTGCTGTAAATCTATAATTTTAACGCTGATATAATATGAGATGTTGCTGTTCTTGCTGCAAACTTATTAAGTCAAACAATGATGCTGATATGACATTAGCAGACTGCTCAAAGTTGCTATTATTGTAAATTGAAACCTTATAAGCGCCTCACAAGAGTCCATACACTGTGATTTCCTATTGTGACACAGCTTGATGGTTAGTTTTCCAATATAACAAATTTAAATTTAAAAGTTGGAAGCAAACAAAATCATCATTTATTTTGATTTAATAAAATCTCAAATTTAAAAACATTTATTTTGATTTTGTTTAAAATTAATTTTAATTTTTACTTACTCAGTTATGTATGACATTTATGACAATACACAAATAACTAGACGGTTATAGAGAGTTTCTTCAATTGACTTTCGACTTTATGTCCAACTCATAAAAGTCATTAAATAAAATTGAGAATATTTAAAATTTACTGTAGCTTAACTATTGACTGTAAAAGAATGGGTGTGATTTTTGATGGATTTAGACTAATTCATAAAATACCAGAGACTTATGTGACGCTGTTACTTATCTGAAAAATATAAATCTTTTATCAATATCAGATAGAATTAATAAAATACAAAACAAAATGTTCATGAATATTAATTACATAGTAATGAGTAAGTAAGTAGTTATTTTAAAACTTGGACTACCTAGTCCAAGTTTTAAAATAACTACTTACTTACTTTGTTTTTTCTGGACTTTTCTAACAATTAAGTTATTTTTTTAAAGTCATACCAAATGAAAAATTACTGGAATATGGATAAAACTATTGCCAAGTTACACAAAATTCTTTAATTAAAGTAAATTAAAATTATGTACCTAGTTAATATTAAAAAACACGAGAACCCTGCCAAAAACGAACTAAAAAGCTAAAACAAGTGTCATTGCAGTCGGGAGACCGTTGTGTCGAACAACTTGGTTAAAGGAATGGAATAAAGAAACTCATATATCTACATGCAATGCGATTAAATTAACAATAGACAGTGATCTGCTGCAACTTCACTCGAAAATGTATAGAGTACAGAAAAATTTACAGATTAAAATACGTCGTTTTGTACAGCAAGCACTCTGAAGTTAGTCACTTTGTGTACATTATTAATTAAATGAACATGAACCCTCAACACAATACTTACACTCTTCTTTTTTGGGCAGTTATGTATAAAATCTTAAGTTCTTGATAACATTGTTGTTAGAATTGTAATTTTTATACTTACTTTTAAGTATTACACATAATTTGCCAAAGTATGTAAAAGTATAGTTTAATTAAAACATATTTTTTTTGATTGAATATAAACAAATAATTTTAAATTATGATTTATAACAGACACAAAAATTAAGCACATAACTAAAGTATGCTATATTTTTCAAACTCTCAATCAACAATTATGATTTTACTTGAGGAAAATCTGAAGCTATTTTACTTTACTTTAACTACAAATTATATTTCAGCAATGTTGTTGTTATTGACATGTAATATTTAATGATTATAATGAACATAAGCATAGAAACTAGGTACTGATAGCTATAGAATGGATGGAAGTAACAAACACACACACACACACACAAACAAACAAACTTTCGCATTTATATTAAAATTAGTAGGATTAATGAATATTACGATTAGTAGGAGGATTACGTTGCGGCTAGCGGCTAGTAATATTTCATTTCAATAATTCTGATTTAGTAAACAGTTTTTGGTAATTTTCATTATCTTCTGAATTTTAACTTATTTAGGCCCGCCACATACAGGCGGAATTTTATTCGGAATTCCGAACGCAAGTAATCCATGGACCTATGACATACATGCGGTTATTTTCCGTTCGGAGTTTTCATACACTATCGCTGTTTTTCGTTTCGGAATTACGAATAAGATTCCGTCTGTATGTGGCGTGCCTTAATTTATCACTACAAGTGTAAATTAAAGCTAAGGTCTTGATAACAAGTCATCTACCATTTGAGCTTGCTTTCACATCCTTATCAAAGATTGTCATAATGTTGCAAAAGTCAGTCAATGGTCTTGCTTCTTGCATTGTAATTGCGAAATATTAAATTTTTGTTTTAATAGTGAAGCATTAAAAAGTTTTAATGATGAGTTACTTTAGAGTTCATTGTATAAGTACTAATGTTGTGTGCTTTAGGAAATATTTGAGTTAGCAACTATCAGATAGTAATTGATAACAAACCGGTAGGATAAAAAAGTTTGAAGTTGTTTGTTATGACTTGTATTCAATTATTATGTATGATCCTTGACGACTACCATTCCATGGTCGAATTCAAAAAGGTAGCTTGCACACCGGTTTTCGAGGTACCTATCGCCATTTCTGAGATCTGCTCGAATCCTGGCTGGATTAATTAGAAAACCTACTTTTCTGTAAGTCTGGTTTTTGTGATGGCGTCGTTGTTTCTGATTTCCATAACACAAGTCACACAAGTGCTTTAACTAACTATACTTTAGAATCGGAGCAATGTATATGATGCTGTCCAACAGGGTGTTGGTTATACCGGTATTATCCCGAGTATGGTAGATAAGGTACACTGGCACTGCACACTGGCCCCCTTACTAATAAATTACGGAGGTGACGACCTCCGTGGTCGAGTGGCTTTGTACATCGGTTTTCAAGGTGTCGCCATCTCTGAGGTCCCGGGTTCGATCCCCAGTTGGGTCAATTTAGAAAACGAACTTTTCTACATTGGCTCAGGTCTGGGTGTTTGTGATACCACCGTTGTCTCTGTTTTCCATGACACGAGTGCTTTAGCTACTTACTTTGGAATCGGAGCAATGTATGTGATGTTGTTGTGAAAAGATTGTATAGCAAATGTATAAGTTACACAGTGTTTTGTCCCTATCTTTTGTCAAACTTAGTTTGACAGAGAGTCACCACTGTGTAACTTATACATCTGCTATTCAATCTTTATTAGTAAGGGGGAAAATGTACACACACCAAAAATAATAAAAAACTGAAAACCACCCATTAACTCAATTAGTATGTTTATTTATTTTTAAGAAATACACCCACGACCGACAATGTCTATTGTTTTCCATTAATGGGATGGATATCAAAAACAATACGATCTGCGTCTAGGATTGTTACCTGTATCTTTAATAGATATTAGATACCAATATCGAAATAGAATTTAACAGAAACGGAAATACTCCCGTCACACGATTAAATTCAAAAAAATCAGATATTCTTCTCATGTCGAACCTATCAGACCCAGTTTCGCAAACATGTTACATTAGGTAAGCGTTTCGGGCGCATTGCCGCCATGACAATGTCCGGAAAGCTGAGCTTACGATGGTGAAAGTACATGATTTGAGTTGCCGTATTACTCCGGCTACATTAAACACTGAATTTATCTGTTAATTTTGTTACTAATCTAGTAAGAAGCGACCACGCGTCGAAGCAGAAAGTCGGAAGACTTAAACATCAATGATAGGGTTTGTACAGGGAGTTGTACAAAGCTTAAATGCCCTAACTCTTTTTTGTAATAAATGATAAAGCAAATACTGCTAGCTACTTATTTAAAAAGAAATATATTTTTTATGTCTAGAAGTGAGCATTTGTCTCGCAATCACACCCGGTGTCCGGTGAACATCAAGCTTCCCATACAAACGTAATACCAAAATGATTTGCAATTTGATCATAAAATAAATATAAATAAATATTTTTGGCAACATCACATACATTGCTCCGATTCCAAAGTAAGTAGCTAAAGCACTTGTGTTATGGAAATCAGAGACAACGGTGGTATCACAAACACCTATACCTGAGCCAATATAGAAAAGTTCGTTTTCTAAATTGACCCAACCGGGGATCGAACCCGGGACCTCAGAGATGGCGACACCTTGGAAACCGGTGTACAAAGCCACTCGACCACGGAGGTCGTCATTGACTCTTCTTGTGATGTTATCCGGATTGAGACTGTATTTGTCTAGGGTTCTATTAAATAAAAATCCAAAATACTAAACCAAATAAAAATTAGTGATGATGTGGACTACATGGTACTAGATAAAAGTTTTTAAAATAGACAATTAGACATTATTTTGAAAGTAGCTTCTCAAAAAATGAATTGTTGTATCTGATATACGGCTCCTGACTTTGCATACTATATGACTAACAGCGGAAACGCTCTTTCTGCTTCCACCTTTGCTTGGACAATTGTCATTAAGGCGTTATAAACGAATTGAAGGTAGCAGCCGCGTGCTGGAGTAACACATACGCATGAACTTCGCTTCAGTTCAATCCCGTTCAATTTACGACAGGGAACAGTCCCGCGATTAGCATGCAGGATCCCGGTATTCCGGTATTGTATTCCCTAATTGTAGAGTCAGTAGAACACCTTCGACACTTCAATAACCTTAATTTGTTAGACCCAGCCTCCCGAAACGCGATTATGATAGAGCGCTTCATCACTTTTAACTGTCAAAAGACAATGGATTTTGACTGGTCCAATTTTATTTTTATTTTAGGTTACATAAACATAACTGTACCAAAAGTAAAACAATCAAATAATGTTATTTGTTTGAGAACTTTATGTTACTTCCCCCCAGTTTTAAAAGTTCCTATTCGAGCGGAAAACCACACTAAAACCAACAAAAAATTATAATAGGACAAACAAGAAACGTTATCATATCATGCATCCAATAATTTATGGGAGTACAATTAACATTATTCTTATTATTATAACCTTACAATTTCATATAATCTGAAATTGATATAGGGCCTGTTCCTATACAAGGTGTTACAAAAGTACCCCTAATGCCGAATATGGTAGATAGGGATCATCAAACTGAACAACTTTTACTATGGGACCAACTCTGAAATCGCGAAAAAAAATCAGCTGTTTCATAAAAAAATTAAAATCGAAAATATCAAAATGTATGAAACAGCTGATTTTTTTTTTCGCGATTTCAGAGTTGGTCCCATAGTAAAAGTTGTTCAGTTTGTTGGTCCCTATCTACCATATTCGGCATTAGGGGTACTTTTGTAACACCTTGTATTAAAAAACGATTCGTTTTGCTTACGGATGGTAGTATTCTTTTTTTTCTTATACCTCTAACATAAGGTTAGAGCCTGTTTTACAATGTTTCTTTTCTACTCTTTCATACTATTTCTCGCGCTTATGCCTCTCGCACTTTTATTCTTCATACAGATCTTTCTTTCATTCGTAAGGATGGTAGTATTTTGACATTAAGTCCATAGTAAATGTGTCAAAATTCCACCACCCGTAAGCAAAACGAATCGTTTCTTGAATTTAGGAATGAGGGGATAGTCAGTCTATTCTTACTTGTCCTATTTAGTCAACAGCTTTTGACAGTTGTCATAAGTCTTTTAAATCTAAATCGTAATTTGTTGTCTTATCAAAACAAATTGTAACATAATAATAAGTAATTTTCGTAATCTATCTGTGAAAAACCATTTGTTGTATTTATTAAATCTTTTTTGTAGACAGAAGTCGTTCAACTACCTATAACTTAAAAGTGCGTTTTTTCTGGATGATTTGCTGTGCCTTGCACTTGCGAAGTTCCATGGCTCGTTAGATTGGTGACAAATATAAGTGATTACGACATGATGATCATCAGCCATTTTAATGTCCCCACTGCTGGGGCACAGGCCTTCCTTATCGGTGGATAAGGAAGATGCGCCATGACCCACCACGCGGGCTCAATGCGGAGTGCTGGGTGTTAAGTTTAACGATTGCAAATGCAGCCGGCACCAACGGCTTAACTTGCCTTCCGAACATGGAGGAGCTCGAGATAATAAATTTTTGGTCACCTATCCCATGACCGACCCTTGCGAAAGTTGCTTAACCTCCGCAATCGATGGGCCAGGCGCTATACCACTGCGTCACAGAGCTCCTTAAATTACGACATAATGGTGATAAAATCTTTTGTTTACCTACTGTATAATTTTGAAACGGGCTGAATGGAAATGCGATGCCGTTATACGATACAAATAAAAATGTTCAAAACGACGATGACTATAATTGTTGTCCTTAAAAAACTATAAATAATTTATGTAAATCGTAGTCGTGCCTTCATGTAGTTTTTTATCTCTACTTTTGTGATACCTTGGAAGCTCGTGCAGCGTGTGGCAAGCTGTCGCTGAAAAACTTGCTCGTCTAAAAGCTCATACACATTATAGTAGAGTTGAAAAAACGTGATTCCCTCATAAGGTACTCATAAGGTTTAAATACTAACAAAAATACCGTTGGATTCAGGGTGCGGGGTGACGACCTTCGAGGTCAAGTGGTTTGTACGCCGGTTTTAAAGGTGTCGCCAACTCAGAGGTCCCGGGTTCGATCCCCGGCTGGGTCAATTTAGAAATCGATTATTTTTTTCTATATTGGCTCGGGTCTGGTTGTTTGTAGTTCCACCTTTGTCTCTGATTTCCATAACACAAGTGCTTTAGCTACTTACTTTGGGATCAGAGCAATGTTTGTGATGTTATCAATGGATTTGTTTTTTTATAAAAATCATTGATATCATATTTTTTTATAGCAGAAAACTATCCTATTTTACTGATACTATGGTTGATGGGCTAGATCCCTTTGCCTTAGAATTGCTTTATTACTTATTTAGTTAGTGTTTGTTTTTGGCGGATTTAAAAAAAAATATATAAATCACTATAAAAAAAGTGATATCTATAGATAGTTTAGACTGAGTAAAGTTATGATGTGATTCTGTATGTCCTTTCCATTTACTAAATGTTTATTAAAGAAATATAAATTACAATTTTTATTTTTCTTATTATATCCTATAAATAAATAATAACTAAAAAATATATTAGTAATAAAAGGCTTGATATATATTTTTTTCTGCACAAAAATAAAATAATTATAATTGAATATATCGGATATTTATTAAAAATCCGATTTTTAATTTCATCGCACCCTGGTTGGATTCAGTGTGGTTTACTAAAAAAAATTATCATATCGTTTTTTGTCACTCTAAAGTAGTGGAACAAGTATCTATGACGTCACAAGAAGTTTAGATTTTGGTTGATTATTGGTAACCATTTCCGATTTAGGTAAATTAAGTATAAAATGACAGGTAAGTAAAGTAACAAAACATAATTATGAAGTATGAGACGTCATGACATGAGTTATTATGTCACAGATTAACTAGTTGTCGGTAAATATGACGAACATACACGATCAAGTGCAAGGAAAAGCCTTAACGATTCGATTAATTAAAGTCGATTAATCGACTAGCTAATCAATATGATTAGTACCTAACCTACGTGTAATCGATTAATTGATATCGACACAAGAAAATAATCGATTATCAGATAATCTATTATTTTGTCATCGATTATTATTCCTAGTATTGTCAGTCTGTATTTTCTTTCTAAAAATAACCTAGCCAAGTGCGTGTCGGGTCACGCTCAGTAGGGTTCCGTATTTACCGTATACCATTCCATATGGCTATAAACTTATATTTACTCCATGTTTTACTCAACTAACGACTAATTCCCAACTATTCAATAAAATTTGTATCTAAAAAATCTTTTCCATTTTTATAAGATACTATTACTCTTTTACAGTAACTGGTACTGGTACCTAGCAGTGATAGTTTTCCTTTTAACTTCTTTTATATGTATACTACTGACCTGAATTTTTTCACTTTTACAAAATCAACCGTTTACCCGGTAGAGGGGAGGCGACACACTTAACTAACAAAATTTTTCACTTAAAAGATTAATATTTCGCAAACGCATCCCTGAATCAAAAAGTAGTTTTCACAAACCTAAAATATTTTTGACAGTTGATATGACTACGGAACCCTAAAAAAGGAACTGTCTATTCCCCGGTGCGTCCCGGCCATTAGATTTATTTTCTATTGTGCGGTGCGAGCGTCGTTTCTCAGTCGTCGCAAGTTCTTGTAAAGCAGCAGTTAAAGAAGTCGTGTATAAGATGGGTGACCATTTAGTACTGCGATAACGAAAGTTAAGCAATTTTAGAAAAGGCCTATTATGAGATGGGTGACCGTTTGGGACTGTGATAAAAGAGGTTAAGCAATTTTGAGAAAAGGTCTGTTTGGGATGGGTGACTATTTGGGACTGCAATAACGTATGTTCAGTAACTTTAGAAAAGGCCTAGTATGAGATGGGTGACCGTTTGGGGCTGCGATAATGAATATTTTTTTATTTCTTGTCTTAAATATTTATCGTTGTATCGTATCGCTTGTAAGCAAGCCATACAGAAGTTATCGTTAAAACTAAAATTCCTATATTTTATAAAATAGCTAGTTAGTGGGTCATTCCGTGTAACGGATCGTACACTTTCAACTGTTGATTTAATAATGTTTTATAAGGGAAGCATATTCATTTAATAACTTGATTAACCGTTACGTAACGGGTGTAACGAGTGCAAAAAATGGCTTATATTTTGGTGTATGGATGTGACACTTAAATATTCAACGAATTACTTTAGTTCTCGCATAACAGCATAATTACCTTACACAAAATGTAAACGAATGTTACATTTATTTTTTATGATTAAACCAGCGGCCGCCTGCGACTTCGTCCGAGTGTACCCTAGGAAATCTGTGACCAGGATAAAAAGTATCCTTATTTTAATCCAGGTTATAATTTCATCCAAATCTGTCCAGCCGTTCTTGAGTTATAAATGGTGTGACAAACCCGATTGTCTTTTTTTAATGCAATTTTTGATCATTATCGTACTTTGGGTATCTATGTATTTTTTGTGTATTTTCAAGATGATAAATGTAAAGAAAACCCTTAAACGAATTTATTGAACAGTCATGTTTCGTTGCTTCACTGTTTTCGTTTTATTTTTAGATCATTTGCGTAGTTGATTATGTGCTTTATCATGGGCTCTTGAGTTTGTATAATTTAGCAATAATGTACATTACATTTGTTCCTCCTTAACATAACTTTGACATCTTTTCACAGAAGATTAACTGTCGTTTAGTTTCTTACAAGTTTGTTTGTTGTGTCAGTTCCCTTGTTATTTGACGCAGTTACTCGACTTCCGCGTGGTTTGAAATAGATTAAATATTAGACAACATCAAAAACATCAATTGCTCTGATCCCAAAGTAAGTAGCTAAAGCACTTGCGTTATGGAAATCAGAGACAACGGTGGTAAACACACACCCAGACCAATATAGAAAAGTTCGTTCTCTAAATTGACCCAGCCGGGATCTAACCAGGGACCTCAGAGATGGTGACACCTTGAAAAACGGCATACAAACCACTCGTCCACGGATTGCTTATTAAAACTGCATTTTGTACAAATTAAACATTTTAAATAATTTCAAGTAACGTAAGCTTCTTTTATATGAACAAAAATCCATCATCCATCATCAATAGGGAATCCCCTATCTCCCATACTCCATCCCAGAAACGACGTTATTTCGTTTCTCAAACGTGGCTCACCAAAACCAAATTAAATGTGGGTCACTGAATTGCTTACCAAAATTTTATTTTTAAAACGTAGGTAGGTCACTGTTTGTCCTTAATTGTAGGTCATTAATTGATTTAGAAACACTTGCTAGCCAAATGTTGCTGACCAACTAGCCACTTTGTCTGACCGAATATATTTTTCTGCTCACCAAAAAACTAATATTTTGCTTACCATTTAAACCACACCCCTTTTAAGTAAGTAATAAATATTCAATAGAATATTTACTTATTATTATAAATTCATTCGTAGGTTATTTTACATAATAATCGATAATCGGGTTTGTGCAATGGAATGTTTCGCATGCAATGGTTGATTTACTATCAAGAGTCTACGTCAAACGCTGACAAGTTTTCCATCAAATTCTTATACGAATGACTAAATAAATTCACTGTTAGGTTTTGTTGGTTTGACCCTTAAAAGAAACGACTGGTTTTGGATATTTTCTTTTACTACCATTGATAAAAAGGGCAAACAAGTCAGTTTAATGCGGAATGTTGGTCTATAAAGAAGACGGATGACAGAAAATCACATGTACCTAGCATTGATGAGAATGCTGATGCTGAGTAGGATGTCTGGAGTGACGTGAACAAATAAATAATTAGGATTGAGGTATAGTGGTTCTATCTACCGTTGGTAATGAATGTTGTTAAGCACATGCACATTACTTTGTGTGCGTAATACGAGAGCGTGCAGATGCACACTAAAAATTTGAGAGTGGCTAGAAGGCTAGTAGATAAAAAAGGTGCTAGAGAGCCCTGGATACCATATCAATAGACATTTTTATGATAAGAGATGTATGTCGGTAAACGAGTGATGCATGATCGTTAATGGAAAGAGTAGGAAGAAGAAGACCGCAGAAAAAAATGGTGGATTTTATGCGGAATGCAATAAATGTGGAGAGAGTGAATGGATTAGAAGGACAATAGGCTGATCCTTAAGAAACCAATATTTTCTTAGTATCACATTTTATCGTTTAAGATGTAGAACATGAATACAATTAATTGCCCCTTAAGGTTATCCTAACTTAACTAAAAATTTAATTGAGTTAGGCCGGTTACATCAGTGTTATTTCAATTTATAGCCTATTTCATAGGAGACAATCATACTTAAATATTATTGCAGACGGCATAAAGCCACCTGATTATGGTTCCCCAGTCTATGCACGTGTTCAAATGCGATTTTATCTTTGGTGGCTCCTCGTTGCCCACTGGCACCTATTCACAAAAATTGCTAAACGAATGTAAACTCTCTATTTATGATTGTATGTTCCGATTTTGTATAACATGCCTGCCGACCTGCGTCAGGTCCGAATCCCGTTTGGTTTTTTGCCGCTTCGAGCGTGCCACCTGGACTGTTTTCCTGGCCATAGAATCCATTCAAAGGGAATGAATCACTTTTGTGTCGCTCGTCTCCGTGTATATTACAAATATTCAAATAGTAAAATGCATAAAAAATAAGTCATTCCCTTTCCTCCTACCTATTTCCATTAAATCCGATACTGCTAAACATTAGTCATCATCAGTCGAGTATTGTTTTATTAGATTGTTTGCTAGATAGCCACGTGCTTGCTTAAAGTTTGCTTTTTGAAAACAAGATGCCCTAAATATTTAGGTACCTTATTATTTCTAAACTACTCTGTAAATGTGTACTTGAAAAAAGAAGCTGGTTCATTTGCAGGCAATTTTGATCTTGAACATCGGTATGATGAATATAGTAATTTGCTATCAGTTGGTTACCTCAACAAAACAGAATTTATTGCGAATTCAGCTGTTCAATCAATTCAAACAACAGTTCTAGATCATTATTAGCCTGCGAGTACATTCTTAAAGATTTCTTTTTCAACATTTATTATCACCGTTTTTCATTATACATCATTTTTTTTCTGTTATTGATAGTTTATTAAATCAGCATGTTTTATTGATACTCAGCCTAGCTCCTTTTAAGGTTTCCGAGAAAAAAGACTTGTCATGTCATGTCAGACTTGAATGTTCTTCAATGGTACCATTTTCTATTTTGCTTTTAATAGTATTTAATTACAAACGCTATTTACATGATTGTTCTTTATTAAATTGTTGTCAATTTCACTTAAGTCTAGTTCGGAATCTCGTTTGAAATACGCTCACGGCATTCAGTCGGTGGTATCAGTGTCGATGGTTGTTTCATTTTGATCTTTACTGTAAGACTGTTAGATTCTATAATGACAGTTGTGACGCGTGCGTGACGTTGGAGGCGGCCGATAGGGTCCGGGGTCGTCGCACCCTTCGCCCCTTGCCTTAGCACCTGGTTATCCGCAGTTGAGTTACACGCAAACAGATGTTGAAATCTCTTAAGCAGTCTCGCCCCCTTTCTCCTTTTTTATCGTTGGGTCTCTTTTCGATAGCTCTATTGCACGTTTAATTTTTGCCAAACTCTACAAGTAACATTATTGATTAATACATTTATTTACAACACCAATATTTGTAATTTACTCTACCGTAAAGTAGGTACTAAACGCTGAGCCAGTTAAATGTCAAGCAATCTGTACCGCAATCACTAACACAAAATTTACGTAACAGAGTCTGCTTAAAAGGAGCTTAATTGCACGAACAGGCATTAGGCCACATGATGGGCGGGACACCATGGAAGTAAAACGGCAGTAAAGGAGAAAATATAAGGATCCACGAATCATGCGAGGTTTTATGATAGTTACCATCATTTACGACCGTAGGAATGCCGCCCCGTAGAAATGTTCACCGCCGCGCTTGGAGAGAGACAAGCAAATTAAATGGGAAGGCTAAAAGGCGCAACATAAAACCCGAGTTGGCGTCGTAACTTTGCGACACCTAGTAGCCAAAGCCAAGTTCATTGTATTAATCGATAGGTCGGACAATGAGACGATAGCAACTTCGGCAATCTTTCGTTGAATATAACGAGTACCTATTCGTTTATGATATTAAAAAATTAAAGCAATTCTAAAGCAGTCCAATTTCATCAATTATTATTATCAATCCATCGTCAAGGTTTGATAATGGCAAAATAATACTCATAAAACCCTGAATCATCCAAAATATTTTGGTAAAAGTTGATTTTATAAAAAATGTGCTTTAATTATTTTTTTTAACCTAACCTGACATAATATTAAAGGGAAGAGAAGAAACAATGCCGCCAGCTAAAATGAACGTTTGGTTTCTATTGAATTTGTCCAATTTCCTTTCTCCGGTAGGTGCGGCAAAATTTACCTTAAAAACCATCGGCTTCACCGAAGGTTTTTTGTGTATTGTATTTGAAAGCTATTGTAAAAGTATAGCAATTTTTACATGACTAAATTTAGAAATGTTTGTTCCATTTCATCACGATTCTAAAAGGAAATAGTTCTGCTTGTCAATCAGGCTTATTAGAAATTTTTAGTACTGCACAGCGATCAGCGACCATGCTTTGTGGCACGTAGCTATCGCTTTCCTATCTTGTCAAACCACTCGCGAGTACAATACCTTGAACTGACCTCTGTTCAAAAATCAGTTCTCGTTTATTTTTTCAATGTAAACTTCATTTTTACTTGAACTTTTGAAGGCGATACTTTATATAGCCTCTGTGCCACCCTCCCTATTATACACGGCAACAAACCGTTCTATTTGAATAATAGAAAAGTGTAATTCATTGGCATTGGTAATGGTATCAACCAACAGTTGTATTGAGTGGAAATCACTGCTACCCGGTAACGACACGCTATCTATTATACTATAAATTAAAGCACTATCATGTCATTATTATAATCGCTACCAACTATGTTCTACTGCGAAGACTCCATCCATAATTCTTTCACTCTCGTCTCTAAATAAGCTTGTAAAAGCTTTTTTGCTTTGCTAAAGGTCACCAGCATATTCCGCTAAGGTCATATTGTGCAGGTATTTTATTGCCTCACTCTGTACAACGTAGCAATTCAACGCAAGGCCGAAATTACTTTTGTATATTTTTTATAAAATAATATGGTTACACGACTAGGTAGAACTTTAAGCCAAATTGCGGCAATTCGAACGTTAGATGATGATTTGCCAAATGCCTAAATATACCGAACATGTGAAATGAAAATTATCAGTTCTATCATTGAATTCCATCTTCTTAAAAAGTTCACGTTTGTCTTAATTGTGAAAGTTTAAATTAGTCTAGAATTTACTATCATATCTATCATGTAATGAATACATACTTATATAATAGCATTAGGATTGTATTACACAATCCTTCATGTAACTTTCATTACATTTACATTAAGAAAAGTAGGAGTAGTTTTATATTAAATTTTTAAACAAAAATGTATATACTAATGACCTTGCAGATAGAAACAAGTTATTTATTCGCAATTAATTACAAAATCAACTCTGCCAAAATTGGTTGAAAACCTCTCTGTAGTTTATTTCTCTCTTGTTATAACAGCAAGGGCTATTATTGTTTTGATCCAAATTCATTTTCATTCGTCAACCTTACCTTCAAAAGTCATGGCCATGGACCAGTTCCGGGTCATCCCCTCTCATCTCCGCGTCTAGACGCCGATGCAACTTTGTAAATTTCACATTGAGCTCTGCGGTTAAGTAAGTAACTAAAGCAATTTTTAAGTTTACATCATCAGCGCTGCCGCCCAGCCTAGTTATGTTCTCGCGTTCGACCATCGCCAGTTGTGCAACCCCACGACTTGCCGACACTTGCTTATTGTAGCCAGACTTGTTGCCCAACTAGTTTGGCTACTTGTCGTTTAATTACCACGTTTCATTAGGTTATGCTTTGTATATTTGTAGAAAATTTGTCTATCGATGACGCGGGTTCGCCAAAAAGTGTGATTTTGCCAAATCATACCGGATATATTAAGATAAATAATATTAGAAAAAATACTAGAAAAAATCGACTCACCCGTAGCACCTCAGACGGGACTCGAACCCGCACCCTTGGGATTCCGGCCCAATGCACTGACCAATTATGCTACCGAGTCGCTAGTGGGAGTTCATGCTATTTTTTT
Source organism: Catoptria pinella (assembly GCA_963556745.1). Lineage (NCBI taxonomy): Eukaryota > Metazoa > Arthropoda > Insecta > Lepidoptera > Crambidae > Catoptria > Catoptria pinella. The sequence continues at coordinate 10,068,202 of OY750774.1, read as the reverse complement.
CTAGTACCATTGAAAATTTCATTGTTTTATAATAATTCATTGCAGATTTTTCTAACAAATTTTAATTCTTTAAAACGGTTACCTTATGCGACAATGCAACGTTTGTTATAAATGATTCATAGATTGTTGTGCTTTTGTCGTTTACCTACTTACCGGTTATTGACGTAACATGAATGAATTTTCCTTCAGTTTCAGTAAAGCCCAGTGTGTTTTTCATGAATCATTTTATGTAACCTTTCCCTATGTCAAACACATTGAAAACTCTTTACTTTCATTTTGGATACTAGATACATTTTGGAATGTAAGCTGCAAGAAATCTATACCACATCAGAAATGCATAGCTCGAATAACGATAATATCTCAATAACAATCTGGTCAAAATGCTAAGCAATTAAATTCTTTTACAAATCTCCTGGGTACATAAATAACTTGGGAGTTTTTTCTAGGCTGGCGACAGTGCTACTCAAGGTGACCCGGTCTACCGATACATTAGGAATATATCTATGAACTTCAAATGTAAATGTTAGTTAAAATATGCAGTCTAAAACTCGATCTGTTTATCTTTAATGAACATTAGCGAGATTGCATACTGTAATATGTGTCATAATACGAAACATATTCTACTCTTTTTCTCATCTCATCTCAGCTATACCCCTTTACCAATGAAGATTGTATAGCAGATGTAGAGTTACACAATGGTTACTCTCTGTCAAACTATTTAAGTTTAACATTAAAAAGAAAGGGACAAAACACTGTATAATTATACATCTGCTATACAATCTTCATTGGTAAGGGCGTCCTCTGTAGATCAATAAACATTATGAATATTATTACAAATCACACCACTGAAAGTAGTTGTATGATTAATAGCTTTTTTTTAGACACTTATAGCAACTTTTATTAAATCCTCTTCATTTTTGTTTCAGGATAAATTGGCAAAACCTAAAATACAGTTCCTGCCTGGAAATGAAGGGGTAAGTTTAACGTTTACATTACCTATTTCACTTTTAATTTATGTATTGACAATGAGACCAGTTGTTGTAATGTAACCTACTTCTACAGATACATAATAATGAAAGAATAATGTTGCTGTCGTATTGACCTTTATTTGCTGTTTGCATGTTTACATCATCGAGATGTGTTAGGTGTCTAATGATTTCAACAACTGGCATTGCAATATATGTTAAAGACATGCTTTCATTAATATTAATTAGGGCATTTCATGAAATAAATTTACATTGTTCAAGCGAACTAGTAGTTGAGCCTAAAACAAAATTAACCTAAGTCGTTTGATTATAAGGAGATAGTTAGTTTATGATACTTGATTTGTTGTTATCAAAGATAGCTTCAGCTTTACATCTGTCTGATGGTCTCTCCTCCTATTCGTCCGTGAGCAGAGCACTATACGAAAATAATGTAACATTAATTTAATTACACTGTACAGCCTTTTAGTTAGACTGCGACTGCGTTAGACTTGTCATTTCTTTATTTGCCGTTCTCTTTTCATTTGAATCAATTAGCTTTGTATTAAAAAATCTCGTGTTTTCCTAAAAATATTCCATGCGTCATGTCATAATCACAACAACAAGGAAGACTATATTGTCATGTCAGGGCGCAGGAGTGGGCCTTACCTCGCCTTGACTTGCCTCTAGCACCAGTTCACGCTTGCGGCACTCGATACGCTTGCGAAATTATATGATGACCCACTTAGCGGATTTCGTTTTGCTTCTTGTCGCAGTACTTGATTTTAACTTTTTACCCTAAAAACATTAGAAATAAGTTACGAGACCACGTTCATTTTGGCATTCTGCCCTATAAATTTAATGAAGTTAAAAGAAATCTAACACTACTCCATAATTGTCTCTGCAAATATGTTCCTTGAATTCGAGTCAATGTCTTGGCAATCAAAGCAGTTGTTTGATTATATTTCTCAAAACGCATTCGTAACCCCTTCCCTTTGTATCAGTCAAAATTATGACCGTATTTGTTTAGTCACCACCGCTTAAAACAAAAGAAGATGCAATTTTGTTTACAAGGTGAGAATCCCCGAGCCGTGCGCCCCGAGCCCGGCGCCGTCGACCGGTTTAGTTGTAACCAGCGCTCGGCTCACTGCCGGTTTGACGTGGTCTCTTGTTGCTCGTCGAGAGTCACTTGTCCATATCGTATGTAAACGACCTCGTCAACTTTGTTCAGTGTCAAAATTTTCTAAATAATTAAATAAAAGAAAAGAACTCCGACTTATCTAAAATTTCATCTGCAGCATAAAAAGCAAAATCAACCTTGACTATGTAATTATTTCTTAAGTCTGCCGAGAATACACTCACGTTACTCTTCTGAATCGCTCAAACTATCGTATCATTCTTCGAATATCTCACTATCGGTGTGGTGGTTCCGAGTCCCGAGTCTTTTGGCACATATCCAACTTGCACATAATAACCACAATTCAATGAGTCGCGGACCAGAATAGTAAATAAGATAGAGTGGACGATGTAAAAATAGCAACCGTTCCAGTAGCTAGTGAGGATGCATTGCACCTCCCAGGTGCGATGGCCGCGCCGCCGTCCCCTTTACGCCACTTAACTATCGTCACTTATTCCCCTCACCTGTTTTTGTTTCAACGGACATAAAGCTACTTTCTTTAGTTTCATTATGCATTTATAAGCTCAATGCAGCAATTAAGTGTTTTTTACCATAATCTACAACTAGAGTATAGTTTAACCGTAACAATTGTTGTCTGCACCATCTAATGAATCATCTACGTCTATTGTGCCATGTCCGTCTATATTATACATCGAATTGCAAGTACATTGCCCACAATTTGAGTCGGTCAGGTCGTTGTCCTCCCAAGACACTTTATTACCTTCACCAACGGTTAAAAGCGTTATTACAGTCCTTGAAAACAGGATTCGATTCGATTCGATTTTGAACAGGACGTGGAAAGAAATTTTTCATTATTATCTTTAAATTAAATTACAATTTAAAGATAAACATATTCTTTTAAATACAATATCTCAATAATTGATTGGAATAGACGCACTATTTACACTATTTTCAGTCTACGTCATTAAATTCTAGATTCTGTTACATCAAAGAAAGAAAAAACAAAGATAATAAATATGTTATTGGCAATGACGATCTTGTTTTGGTCTGAAATGTTTTTCTAAAGTCGTTGGTGTGTGATTTAACATCACTTAACTTTGTATTTGAGAATAATGTTTATCATGACACTCATCTCCATCTCAGAATCTTGTGTTGTGATTCCGCGAAATCAAAATTGGCATTCGAAATAAGCGTTTTTTGCTAATGACTTTGTTGCTTGGGCAGCTTCTATGGAACAAAGGCGTGCTGGCGTGAACCCCTTTATCAAATCATAATGGTTGCAGCCACGTGATTAAACAATAGTGTTTACATTCGTTACAAGGACAACCTGTTGTGTTTGCCTCTAGTTCATAAAGATCTCATATGTTCGAACTATTTTTTTTCTCTTGATGCCAAGGGATAAATTCTCAATAAAATGCTGAATGTTCCAAAACAATTTCGAGATGCCTATTGTTATAAATAAATGCTGCATAGAAATAAAAAGGAAACACAATTCGATTTGCTGCCATTCATTACCAAAAAAACTTATGATTACTTTAAATGTCTGATCTGTCGTACCGTACAGCTATTGTATTTTTCGTTTTTTAAATCAAATAAATTGTAGAACGCATAACAACACACGTGAATGAAATTATGTAAGCAGCACCAAAAAATATAGATAGCAAGGAAAGTTAAAAGGCTCCGCGGAAATCACGAAATAACGGAAACACAAATAAACACAAGTTTAAGTTTAAAATCAATTTTATGATACTTGATGCACAAATTAGTGCATAGTATTAATACATTATAATATCATTAGTAGTAAAATTATTGCAACACTATATTAATATTTTGCGAGATTGTATTACTTACAGAAACATAATTGTTAAACTATTGAACGACTTGGTTTTTAGTCATTTACAGCATGACAACGGCGACGTTTGCGTCTGTTCGACGTTAATTGTATTATTGACGTCATCAGCTGTTTCAGCTCTCATCTCTTGATTGTTCGGAAATAAAATTTCACGACAACACTCTTGACTAAAGTTTGGTTTCTCTCGTTTATTTAGTTGAATATATTTCTTTGCTAACCTGCTTTACTTCACACCAATGGCTTCATATCTGCAAAGCTTCTGTTTTTTATTATACGATGTTTAAAATTGTATGTAGCAGCTGTTCAATTATGCTACCGAAACAAATCTGGAAGAACCTTATAACAGTCACTACATTACTAAGGTCATTGGTAACCTACGATAAATTGGCCATGGGGTCAGGGTTTTAAATATACTATTAAACATTACATCTCGTGAAGATGTAACAGATTAAAATGCTTTGTTTGTCAATTAGAATAGAATCCGGGGCATTGGCTAAAGTTACTGTTGACATTGACACTGATTGAACAACACCAAGTCCAACACCATTCGCTACTAACATTTTCTTTGACATGAAATGTTACGTACTGTTTTCTCATAAATCTCGAAGGTTCAGAGACTGTCAACCCCCATTGATCGTCACTGATATCACGGTAATGTTATCTTGTCGATCAGGTGTTTACTCCCGCGCAGGGTGGTGGGCGCGTTCGGCGGAACGGCTCTGATTTCCTCGTGGTAATTGCTGAAGTATGCGGACGGCGCGGCGGTGTCGTCTTATTGGGGCTGCGGGCCGTACGTGCGCGCTATTCACTTTCACTTCGGCTTGCGCGTGCGCTAGCGGGCCCCAGTGGACACCACTGGCTTGGCCGTGAGATTAAGGCCGTAAAACTAGATGAATTCACATGGTCATATCAATGAATCGGTCGATGTATGTGGAATTAATCTACAGCTGATACGACGCTCTTATCGGGTAATGAGAGCAGATAACGTTAAATTACATTCACGATGGAAATTAACTTAACTAATCAATTGTTACGAAATTAAAATTTTCTCATTAATTTGCATATTTAATAAATTAAACAAAAAACAGCGAAATCTCAAACAACAATTATTGATTTTAAAAAGTTTCTAGCAGTTATTGCCAAATTCTCAAGCTTTCACTTTCGAAATTATGACTATAAGTGTGATTGGTATTTACTTATATTATTAACGTCCAACTATAGAATTTGGCCCACTTCTGCTTACCTAAATTAAGTTGATAGAAGCAATTTGAACAAACGACCTTTGCGCAAGCGTCATTCGACCATTGAGGACACTGCAGCGACCATTACAACAGAATCATACTTCAGTTGCCGTCTATATTGCTGAGGTTTTGCGTGTTATGATTAACGCCATTTAAAGCGCTTCATCATTGCACCTTCTTTGGCATAGAAATCTTGCATTATATCGTTAGTTTCATCAAGACTATTTAAACACTGATTTGGCGTTTTCTGTCTTAGCAGTGTTTTGTTTCTTCTCAAAATACCTTGATTTTAAACACAGTTTATACTATGTATACTGTGCTTTAATAACAATGCTTAACATTTAACAGCCCTTAAAAAATAACCACAATTGTTCAAATTGTTTGTATGCTGCTCAAATCGACGCCACTGGTTCTCCAAACCTCTATTCTTGTGAATTTATCATAATATAGGACATTGATGTCGATTGGGTTGGCACGACTTAACTAAATTGACAGGACAAAACTTAATTTTAGCATTCTGTTCTTGTCTTTTCGATACAAAAAGAAAAGGATAGAAAACTACATTTAGTTTAGTCCTATCAATTTATTTAAGTCGTTGCCAACCGAATCGACACCATTGTCAAGTAAATAAATTGTGGTCAAGCCAGTATCGTAGTGTCTGCTGTGTCTCGCGAGTTTTACTCGTAAGGTGGTCTGTTTAATGCCGTTTTTCCATTAAAGAAGGGAAAGTTGTCGTGTGTTGCTCGCCTCGTGTCTATCATACATAGCTAATATAGCTTTCAATGCCTAAGGAGGAAGTGCGTTATAAATTCATATTTAATACTTTTTAGACATATTGTTATGAAAACCATTCAATTCGAATTTCCTCGTCAGTTTAGATCTTAATATATTACATACCTTATTATTATAACAGTAATATCTGAAATGTGGTCTTGGTGGTTATGCTTTGTGCTTTAAAATTTCTAATTAATAAATATCATTAAGTATTAAATAAATATAGATTATTAGATGTACGTAGCCACTGCGCTTTAAAGCTTGACTTAAAACTTAAAGTTTGAATATTACTTGTTTCACTTATTTGACTCACGTCGTTTTCTCCACAGCGATGATATACGTCATACGTCTGTGATATACTCCAAATTAGACCAGCTTTGGAGAAGACTGGCTTCCTTCGAGCCGGCTGGCTAACTATAATTTAAAAACAGATGCGTGTTTAAGTCCTTATTCCAACCTGTTCATGTACCAAACGTGTTAGGTGGCGCTCGTCTTGGCCACTTTTTGTACCATCTGAGGATTTCTCCCGAGACATGTCGGTTTCTTCGCCTCATTATTCCTTTACTGTTTACTGAATGTACCAATGTACCAGACAAATTATCCGAGCATAAAAAATAATGTGAATGCAATGGCGACTGATAATTTGTGCAATGTGACTTTCTTCGTAGCTCTGTGATTTATCTCTGCTGACCCATTGATAAGAGGAATGGCTCTGTTATTGTTAACTATAATTTGTATGCATTTTGTAAGGTCAACTACTTTCAAAGTTACATCAATGCATAAGGTTATTTTACTGCTATTAACTTGAGGCTTTAATTTTGCAATGTTAATAGATAAACACGTAACGTAAATCGTTTTTAATATTTTACTGCAAACTGGAAAGACATTTAGAAATCCACTTAAACAAGAAAAGAATCAATTAATGATAATTATAAAGTCTTTTACAAAGTAAAGTCTTAGCAGTTACACAACAATCACGAGGTGTCTTGCTGTTAAACGAATGTTACAATACAAGCTCTATCTAAATCTAACAAATTAAAAGAAGTAGGTACTCTTGCCTACGTCACTCTGGCTTTCACTTGCACCTGGCTATATTTCATTTTCGCTGTCGAACGGTTTTTGTTGATAAAATGTAACCAACCATGTAAATAAACAACAAGGCGCAAAAGTAAAGTGATAACAACCCAAGGACCTTTAGGTAAATCAGTATCCGGGTCTCGGAGAAGAAGGAGATAGTGTAGTGTATAAGCAGTGGTTTATATTACGAAAGCTCGCAGTGGAGTCGATAATAAATTGTCCCTGGCAGACTTACGCAACCCAGGTAAAAGTTACCTCTCGCTCGCAGCACTATTCTGAACTTCAGTGCACCGGACAATGGAATCCTCGCCATAATTTTCGAAACTGGTTGTTAAATAAACAAACCATATCAGAAGATTTTAATCTGATATCCACATTGTTTCGATTCCTGGTACACGGTTCTCACAACGGTTGTCTAAAGATTTGTCTTTTATAGTTTGACTGTTAAAGTTTTTTATGCGAGTATTTTAAATTGTCACTTCACTAACTGATACTTTTACCAAGCGTGTGTATCGGCTAACTACTTCTTCCTCTAAGATTAACAGAGATTAATGTTGTTGCTTTTGTTTGTTTATCGGTGTGTGCACTCCTGCAGCTACAGCTTGATAAATAACCTCGGTCATATCTAAATCAGTTCGATACATTACGGAATAAGTTAGGAACCGGTCTTGCTCACAAACTCACAATTGTTTTCGCCCTGCCGACCGCCTGCGTCGTAACGCCCGTTATACAACAAATCTTATTAGCTGAACTACAAAATAACAGTTACGTGGCATCTATACCACACACGTCTTGGTCAATTTCCTATAGCGCAGGTCCAATTATATGAACAACAGATTTTTTTTTGCTTTTCTAGCGTGTAAGCATCATTAGGGTTACATACAAGGTTTACGAAAACTTACCATTAATTAAGGGGTGTGGTTTAACTCTGGTTAGAAAAATATTCGTATTTGGTGAACGGAAAAATGTATTCGGTCAGCCAAAATGGTTAGTTGGTCAGTCATCTGCGTTTATCAAATTTTTGGTGAGCAATTCAGTGACCCACATTTAATAAAATTTTGGGGAGCGATTCAGTGACGGTACGGTTCAAATAGATTTGATTAGATTGTCATTGCCATAACGTAAGGCAACTTTAGGAAAGACCGGATATGAGATGGGTAACCATGTGGAACTGCGATAAGAATGTTAAGTGACGAGTTTGGGATGGGTGACCGTTTGGGACTGCAATAACGACAGGTATGGAGTAGGAAGGAGGGGAGGGGTATAAGGGATGGGCTAGGGGGAGCGTCTCTGCCACTCCCCCTACCCCGTCGGGAGACGGAGTAAGCAGATACATACCCCATACGGTACCCGAACTCCATACGTCATAACCCATCCACCATCTGCCCGTCCCTCCTCAGTTTTCTCTGCTAACCAATTTTGAAATTGTCAGCAACATTTTGATATTTTGCTGGCCAATTAGATATTTTGCTCTCCAACTGTTTATTAAGAAAGAAAGAAATTAAATTAAATTGCTGACAATTTGAAAATTGTTAGCAGATCAGGGTTTGCTGACCAAATATTTGTTTGTTGGCCAAATAATTCATCTGATGTTTTTTTACTAACTATTTAGATTAAATTGCAAAATAAAAAAAATAAAAATTCCCTTAATTAAAGTAATGCAAATTAGATTTGTGATTTTTTTATATCAAGGGAAAATACATCACCTAATCTAAAATTTTATGCGCGGCCATTCTTCAAAGAACAATTATACATCGACTAGTCTAACTCTCTTGCCTTAAACATACCTAATGCCAAAGTGAACGGTTATGTTTGTTGAGAGTGAAATGTTACATCTTGGTTCAAATTAATACACCGTACCAGATAATTTATATTCTCAGTACGTTAATTTCCTGTTATAACTTAAGGCATACTTAACCTAATTGAATTCATCGCTTAGATATCGACATTATCGACAGTTTGTATTTATCTAAGTACTACTTATACATTCTTGAAATGATTCCTGGAACACAATTTTATTCTCTCAATGAAAATAAGTAGTCCATTAACTGAGCCCGTCATAAAAAATCTAAACTTTTACATACAAGTTCTGAAGCAAAATGAAATATCCGCTTGGAAACAATAACGCGGCGCACCTACACCGCTCGACGATGGCATATTGAATTCAGCCACCGAGAATGGTTTCTCAGTCAATTTGTCTGCTTTATTGTGTGTGTAGAGCGCTCGTATTTGCTTTTGCCAGTGAACATTCGCGACGAACATTGATAGACCGTGAATATTTGCCAACTTATGACACTGGTAGTTTCGAGAATTTCTCAGATGACCGACACTGTAATTTTCTGCTGTCCCTTTGTCGCGTTATCAATCGGATGTTTAACTTTTTGAACAATGGAACAGAACGTTTACTATTCCATTGCTAGCTAGAGTTTATATGAATAAAATAATATATATGCATATTGTCAAACTTAATTTTGAATAATTAATATTATTCATATTCATTGTAGCGTAGTGTGTGAACGTAGAACGTCAACAAAATAATTGTTTTACGAGCTATATTCGTGAATCGATTAAAATGTTGAAATTGTTTGTCTCATTGCTCTAACAGCTAACTGAAATTATTAAATAAATTTTTAACTTTTTACAGTTACTTAATGAATTTATGGAACAGCTGATTTTGGTTCTCATTTTCCCAAATCTTTGGATAATTTTCACTTATTGGGTTAGGCATATAAGATTAGGGCCGTGTAGATTTAGCGTTACCCCCTACATAGCGGCAGTAATTGTGTCGGTATCCAGACGTAATATAAGCCTGTAGCGACGGAGGCGTGGCCGACGTCACGTCGCGTCGGCGCCGCGTCTACACCACTTGATTGTTTTTCATCTAGTATTCATGACCCATCTTCACCCACACATCCAGAGAAAAATCCGCCTATTTCTGTTCTTCTTATATCACTTGTTGATAACTCTCTCGCGTTTCGTGAAAATTCTCCATTAGTACGTAGATACTAAACAGATAATATTTCAAATGGCTTATCTGTTGTTTGTTCATTGATATGTTAAGTTAGTGCAGATGTTACATTAGCCATTTCGTCAGATGCTAATTCAACCTCTTCTATATCATCTTTTGTTTCTTATACAATATTAATCAAATTTCTAGCGAGACTCATTAATTTATCAGTCTGTCCCGTGTCTATAATGAATTTATGCGCTTCAACAGCGAGCATGAGCGTGTTCTTCGGCAAAAATTCCACGGATCCGATCTCGACTCTCGAACGCGTGTTTCGCACCTTGATCTAAATACTTGCGACATTGTCTGCTGGCGTAGTTACTCTAGCTCCTCTACAGTGCCAGTGTGAGGTTTGATGTCAACCATAGTCATCAATGTATTATATAAAAATACTTTGGCAAAATTGTTATCGTCATGTTTTTCATAATATATTTTTGTACGAATTTTAATGTTTTAGCACCTAATTCGGATGTTATAATATACTTAGTAACTCGGAAAAAACTATCAAAAGTTTTCTAGAGTCTGAGCATCCTTATACTCCGTTATTTCCTCGTTAAATCCCTTTTCCATCATGGGATCCCGAGGGAAATAACGTCGGCCGGCTCTCGAATGGAGTCTCACTTCTCGTCAGACAGTGTCATGCATTACCTGTTTGTGTTATAGACTGTTTACCGTTTCTGGTTTTTCCTTCTATTAATAATACCTGATAGTTAACATTGTCATTGATTTACGATCCAATCTGTTAATTATCATGAGCGTGTTGATATCATATTTTACTTTTTTTTTGATGTATGTTTAATGTATGTGACATTAAATTTTGTGAGTTGTTTATGGAATTTTGCGTTAGCTATTTTGATCGAAGCTATTACTACAGAATAGATATCACTATTGCGCAAGTTTATCGAAGCTTGTTGATACGAGGAAATTCGTTAATTTTTTCTTACAATGCAACTAGTATCAAGTATATATTAAATAAACTCATACGTAACAATAGCATTCTTATTTGTCTGGTCGATAGGAAAAGTTTGTGAATGCACAATGACTGTTTGACTGGCAGTGAGAACATCCATTCGCCTTTTACTTACCATTCTTTCGACACTCGATAGAAGGAAGCTAAAATACATGTGATCATACAAATATACATGTTTTTATACTAATTCAAATTATCTCTTATTGTTTATAACCGCTGATATAAGTTAATGTTGATCAAATTTCTAACCGTATTGGCTTTAAGTCTATTGAAACAGATAGTCGTAGCCGATAAGGTGAAGGCGTTTATTTTCGCAACTCCAATAGGTGTTTCACCATTATTAAATGTCTCAATAATGATTTCTATGTATTTCACGTTGTATCAAAAGGTGTGCCTGCAATATTAGTTACGCAAGGAGTTCACGTGATCTGAGTGGTTATGCTAAGCTGGCATGTGTATATCGACGGAACTACTATCAGGCATTGAGTAACCGCTGGAAAGAGCTTCGTTACGTAGAGGTTTCGATACAGCCTCGCTATGTAAGGCCGCCGTCGCCCGTCACGTCGGCGGTGAGAGGCGCAGGCGCCCCTCTGCGGAAGGTCGCGTCGAGAGCGCCCGCGGAGAACGGCGTCGAATGGATCCTTGCGGTGGGTGACCCAACACCCGCGACCACCCGACCCGACCCACCGCTGGAAGACACCTGAAACATAATACCAATAATGCCAGATAATGCATAATTCCAACCCACTCACTACTCTTGACGTAGAACATCCTTATCATTGGAAACCCTTATCAATCATTGCACGTTTAAGTGTGCTGAAAACAAGTAATCTAATCGTTACTGTCACATGGAAAATAATTAAATATACATAGTTCATTCACCGAAATGGGACCATTGAACGTACGGAAATTTATTGTTGATTCAACATTGTTTGACAGTCGTTTCTTTTATCGAAAATAAATTAATGCAAGGTTAACAATACCTATCACAATATGGTGGCATTAATTATTAAGTTGTTTGCTCAATTTTGTATTGCGAATGGTAGTTTTCCGTGGTACGATAGTTTTCTTAAAAGTATTGAAATGTAGAATCATTAAACTACAAGGTATTCTGGTTCGAGCGCGACTTTATAAGTGCCGCTTCGACCAATCAAAGCGCTGCGTACATGAGAATAAAAAAACCCGAGAGAGACTGGTGCTGGTGCACAGTGGTAAGATTTGCAACAATGCGCGAGACTAGAATACTATTTTCGTGCTTTATATGTATACGTATAATTAAATGAATCGGTGTTACCTCACCAGTGCGACGATTGCGACAAGCCGCATCGTCCATTAGAAAGTCGGCGAATATGCAAATAGTATCGTAGAAACCTCACGAATAACTGGCCACTCACTTCGACTTTAAATGTGCTACGATGAAAGTGACTATTACCGTTAGTAAATTGTGTTAAAATAATCTCTTCCGTTAAACCCATTGCCAAATTATCTGCTGATATCTAACTTCTACTGTTTGCTATTTGATACTGATACGAGGTTTGTTGAATCGATTAAATGGAAAACATCTCCATTAAACAGTGGACCAGTTTATCAACACCTCGGCACTTGGCTGTTGATGTTCATTTGTTTAGTTATTAATGGCACCATTTCTCACGTCTATTTGTCATTTCATAAATTCAATTAGGTTTAATATAACAAAAATATGTCACGTTACTTTTATTATATTGTTAACTAAGGACTAATGCTTTGTTCTAAACTCATTAAACATGAACAACTGGTTCATTAATAGACCCGCTCGATCTGTAATTAATGCATTAATTAAATTAATTGGTTTGGCCACTTATTTAATAGTAATATTCTAAAATATTTACGGTGTGTCCGCATATTTTACTAAACTTTCCGAGTTTTAGCCAAGGTTGAACAGGGACAATTATTATAGAAAGTGACTTTGTAAGACTGTTAGTTATTTCGTAAAATTCCATTGATGCCACGTTTTGTGTTGTTAGTTATTAAATTTATTTAAGTGAATTTAAATTAATCAACCCGCTTGTAAAAGATTTTTTGGTACTTGATGAATTTTAAGTTTATTATTGTCATATAATTTTTTATCTAATCACAGTGGTGTTATCAGGGATATTTCTTTGCCAACTGTTTCTTCAACCTCGCAAGGTGCTTCATATTTGGTCCCTCTTCTTTATTTTTCTTCATCCAGTCGACCATTGTTCTGTAAATCAATTAATCAACATTTATAGTTATTGATGTCACTATATTATCTCGATACCAAGCGAGTAACCAATTAACATAGTGGCGTTGGCGATCACAACCCGGTCGCGTGGATTTCCCGCTACGATTCGCGTTGAAGCGATCCATTTATTATCGTCGACTGCTCGCTGACGTATGCCGATATACGATTACGGTGTAATGAATTCACCGCTGAGTATCTTTAAAGTTCAATTTGCTTCGCACGACCTGTGCCACCTCCGCGATGTTGCGTCAATAAGATACAACACGTTAATTCGAGGTTGGGGCGCACGATCGCATTTTGTGTCCGGGTTTGTCCCATTTACAATACACCATGATGCGAGTAATCAAACCGTTGCAAGCGGAACATAAATTCTACTTAAATACGCCAACCGAGCCTCGTGTTAACAACCCGAGCCTACAACGTAGATATGTGTTCGTTGCCAGTATATCTCTCGGTCGACTGAGCCCAACAGACCGGTTGTGACGGCCTCTCACTTTGCAACTTCGTGTACCGCTTGCTGGGAAATTAAATTAGGTAACCAACAAAAGCCAGCCGTTGCACAAGACAGGGCAATAAACAATAAAGAAATCACTCCCACAAAAACGAAATTGAAACTAAAAACTGAAAATCCTCATCCAAGCTGATGACGCAACTGAGGAGCTCTGGAGATAACCAGACGTTACCTACCTATGCCAGTATGGCGCCTGTGAATTAATCGACGAAGTGGCATTCGAATAATGCCTTGAAAAACGGATGAAGAATTTCCTTGTATTTTCCGGTCCAAGTGAGGCGGACAATTCGACCTTCGCACAAAGACAAACAACTGCTAACGACCTTGAAATGATAAGTTTGCAAGATGCATTTGAACTCATTACCTTTTCGACACCTAAATAATAATCTGTCTGCATTGGTGACAATTTCAAAACAAATAAGCGACAAGACAACTAGAGAAGCGGCCATAGGAGCAACAGATGATGCGGGCCAGACGGCTGTTCACCGAATGCCGAAGTATTCCACGGCGACGCGCACTTTATATCGGCCGTTTGTACCACAGAGAAAGCCGCGCCCCGCGCTCCCCCGTGCCGCCTGCGTGCTCCGCTGGTAGCGGGTTTTTTCCTCGTTAGATCCATAATTCCATATTATACTTTATGCCACCGCTGTGTTTATCAACTATACTCGCGCATTGAAAGACGTCACAGCTTTGTTAAACTATTGACTTAAACGTTTCTGTTTTGATTAATTAGCTCTTTCATAGCTCATAACGCTGCTAAAAGTGCTTCAGTGTTATTAATGTAGACTATTCCTATCTTCGCGAATTATTTAATAGCATCTTGGAGCTGTCCTGTCTAAAAATAGATGAGCGACACAATGTCAAGGTCTCCGGAGCCATCGCATGTCATAGACTCGTAGTTGGTAACCGATATCGAATTCACCCCGTACAGGAAGAGCAGGGTTGCGTAACGAGCGTTCCGGCGGAGTATCGGTTAACACGTTAGCGGCGGGAGTTACCGGGTTATTGCTCCACCAGTCTCCGCTTTGCGGGCGCACTCTTTAATAGGTTAATTGCCTGGCATTGTGGTGCTGGCACATATCGCCAGCCGCGACCTTAAAGCGACTCGCGGCCACGCATGTAGGTGTGAGCGTCACCAAATGAGATACTGGATTGACGACCTTACTTTGTTCTTTCGTTGTTATTATAAAACTCAGATTCGCGATAATTGTTGTTTATAACGTGTTACGTGGAATACTTTGACAATTTATCTTTCTTATTTGTTCTAAACCTTCTTCGTATCCTTTACATTTTCAATGGCTTTGGAGCAATTTTTCATACAAATCTTAGTCAAAAGTCATGGTTAGTTGCAGACGGATAAATCTTAAGCGGTAATTTTATTTACACATCAACGTTAGAGATCTATGTCGTCATGGGTAGCGAAACATGTTGGGTTGTTTGCGTTCCACATAAATTCGTTATTGTGTTACGAGCCCACGAAAAACGGAAGTACAAGAACTTATAAATAAGAACGAAATAACACTTTTTCTGGCACTGAGAAGCGAACCATGAAGTCGATACTCCCAGTGACCTCAATAATACAAATTCTGTGAAGTCGTTTTGTCTCAATTGTCAAATTGTCACTTCTTAAATGCGTATTCCTAAGTGAAACTCTTCAATTTTATCTTCGTATAATGTGGCATCACAGCCGTTGTGAAGTCGCGACGTTGCCATTCCAGGCGATGAAAGTAATTGCTCACTACTGATTTGCGCACGCGCAGTATGTACGCATACGTACAATAGTTGGGATACCCTTATTTGGTGCTACTGGCTTTAGTGTGGGTCTAGCAGAAGGTACTGAAACAAAACTATTAATGATTGAATATAGACTTGCAGATGTCGTATACATTGCATTTGTAGTGCGTATGATTCACGTAGAAATCTCCTGAACGAGTGCCAGGCTTCCCACGTTGAAACTGAACTAACTATACTCATCAAAGAACATTTTTCATTAAAATATTCATTTTTGTGTAAAGAAAATAATTCTAATCAATACCTTTATTTAACGGCAGATATATACAGTCCTCACCTTTTCTTTTTAACTAAGGTCCTCACATTTCTCCATATACCCGAGTGAATGACGTTCCTACATTAACTACATCAGCAATATAATTTTCCGATGACAGCAGCAATTATTTATTAGTTGCAAACAACTCTATATAAATTTTAATAATTCAGCTAATTCCTGTTTTTATCGCTAGGCATGTGCGTAAACTCATGAAATCGCATTTATGCGAGGATAAGAATACGCTCAGCGAAGCCGTATAAATTCCAACTAATAACATAATTATCTTATACTATGCGGATGTGTTTCTAAAACATTTTCCTTTTGCCATTTTCAGAAAATCTCGATCCCGGCTCCGGCCAATGGCAATGGACCTACAGGTGAAGCTACGTTTCACTTCAGCGTTAATAGCAATGCAGAAATGGAGGGTCCACAGGTAAACTGAAATTAACTCACATACACTCACATTGATATCAATTGACAGCAAATTAAAGTACTTACCGTAATCTCAAAAAATGCAAAATCTCCAAATAAGTATATGTGCATCGCATAGCTGGTTTAAGAATAGGAAACCGCCTATGTAGTCTAGTTGTTCGCCCACCCGTGTAAGACGCAGGGGTCCCGGGTTCGATTCGCAGGAGGGGAGTACACTTGCACTCGTTTTGGTTGGGTTTGGGGTAGGGCTTATTTCAAGTCCGCCTGGCTAGCTACCACTATCTTACCTAAGTCTGACGCCATAACAACAATTAAAAAATTGTTGTGTTCCGACAGTTAGAGGTAAGATAGCCAGTTGCTCAGTGGTGAGGATTCCGGGTATAGTGCGTTTCCACCTTCGGCCTCATCGTCACTTAACATCAGGTGAGGTGAAGACCAAGCACTGACACGTTGTGGATAAAAAAAAATTGCTCAACTGACAATAGCAACTATTTAACACAATACCAGTGTTCTGCCTGGATTCATCCTAATACATACGCCATATGGACGCAAAGTAACACATTGCATTTACTCCAAAAAGGTTATGCAAAATAGTTGACTCATTGACTATGGAAAATACATGTATTATCGAAAGATTGCCGAGTGTGAATCATCAGTGTTGTCAAAATTTCATAACTGTGTTGCCAACCGTTCCATGCGACGGTAACAGACCTGCATAGATTGTAAGTGCTTCAGGTTCGAATCCTAGCAGAGAGATCTTAATATTATATGATATAACATCGCCAGTCAGGTGTAAAACTTTCTTAATTATGGGACAAAATCATTTTTTTTTAATAGATTCTATTCCATTGCACAACCACCATGTACAAATAAACATGCCATGTCATGATTTATCAGAAATAAGATGTACTCTAATTTCGTACAATTTTATTTATAGGTAAATTCTTATCGGACTTACCATAACCGTATTAAATTAATATAGTTTGTAGTGTCGTTGAAAGGCTCTCAGTTTTATTTCCTGACATGGCATCGATTAACATTTTTACGATCGTAAATCGTTTGAGTAAAGGGTAAACATTGACATTAAAATCCCAAGGTTAAAGTATGTGTTGGATTGCAGTGACAACAAACATTTAGATCTCAGTCTGAGCAAGGTGTATTTTTTTAACCCCCGACGGAAAAAAGAGGGGTCCTAGGGTTGGACCACATCTATCATCACCGGATCGCCTTTTTCCGTCGCCTTTGCCTTTTCTGTCGCTCAGAACCGCCATTTGCTAGAGCGAGAGAGATAGCGGAAATGCGATAGCCTCGAGGATTCCGCCGCGTGCTGTCGCATTCCCGCTATCTTTCTCGCTCTAGCAAATGGCGGTTCTGAGCGAAAGAAAAGAATAGGGCGACGGAAAAAGGCGTTTTGGTGCTGATAGATGTGGTCCAACCCTTAATCACGCTTTTTGGCTCCGTTTGACCACCTTTAGGGTCTAATAAGTTACAACACTAGTTGTTGTTTTGTGTTCTAGTAGTGTTTTGTTCTCATCAACGAAATGACATTTTACATCAGCGAGCAAAAGAGATACTTTTGTTTTATTAAATAATGGTTAGTGTCTATTTTCTAGATATACAGGTGTTCGCGAAAAAAGTTTATTTGTGTAGTTCACAGCATTCAGGCTTTTTATAACTTCTTAGATGTAGTCCTTCTTCAACTAAATCAAGATAAATAACCGTGCACCGAGTCTGTGTTTTATCAAAAGAGAGCGATAATGTTCATGTTGAAATATTATAAATTTTAATGCCTACTTAGAACCTTGTTATTAATTCTCGAAACAAACAAGAAAAGTGTGATAAGAAAAGGCATATGATACAACTTACTCTGTAAATTTTATATTATCAATCTTGCAACAAAACATCTTGTAATTAAATACTGTAACTACTGGGCCACTTGGTGTACGGACTTAGAAGATATATAATACAATCTCTTTTTATTGAACTAATTGGTGTTTATAGCATATATATAACTTCTTTTCTTTGCAACATCATCATAACGTTCTTTGCTTATCACAATAAATTTATTGTAACTTATTTTATTATTATCACAGCAGCTGATGTCGCAAAACACGTCGGACAGAAGCTTTATCGACACATCTGTTCCATCATATGACAAATAACTGATAAGTTGATAACTATCACGTTTAGTGAAAATTATTGATACTAAATAATATACTAGAAAAATCGACTCGCACCAGATCATATTCCAGTGACTCGGTAGCTCAGTGGTAAGAGCATTGGATCGGACTTTCAAAGGTCGCGGGTTCGATTCCGGTCCGAGAATATGATCTGGAGCGAGTCGAATTTTTTCTAGTATATTATTTAGTATTGTATAAAAATAGCATTGTGAATGCTAAAATCTCAAAATTTTGTTTTTTTTGTAGTTGAAACAATTAATATTCCTCTCGCTAAGCCCCTGTAGTCTTGTAGGTCGCAAAACGGTCACGCTGGGTATCTTGAGGCCGAATTCGTCAGAGCAAACTTGGGTATGGTTCACTCGGACTATGGCCTGAATATTTTGATTAGGTGGAGCCGGTTGTCGTCAAATATGCCCGGTAGGTATAACATCTTGTAAGTTCCTATAATAACGATGATAATGAATTGTTCGAGCTGTATCGTCGTGTTTACTTTCGATAAACTCTTTATGTATCTCGGTATCTTGTGCCTCTACAGAAATAGCACTTGTATCCATCAAATATAAACAGATGATTTTGCTTGTCAATCGAAAAATCTTTAAAGTTTTAAGCAAAAAGGTTATAACAACTAGTGGAATTGGAATGCGGCGGCCGTTTACATCGTTACTCAATAAGCTGTTAGAAAATGGATTTCAGACACGGAGCATTCGTGCAGCATTTCAAGCACCAGATAGATAGGAGACCTCAATAATATTTGCCTAGTCCTTGGAAACTGATACTCAAGCAAAAATACTAACGGATATACAAGGTGTTACAAAAATACCCCTAATGCCGAATATGGCATATAGGGACCATCAAACTGAACAACTTTTACTATGGGACCAACTCTGAAATCGCGAAAGAAAATCAGCTGTTTCATACTTTTTAATATTTTCTAAATTAATTTTTGTATGAAACAGCTGATTTTTTTTTCGTGATTTCATAGTTGGTCCCATAGTAAAAGTTGATCAGTTTGATGGTCCCCATCTACCATATTCGGCATTAGGGGTACTTTTGTAACACCTTGTATATACTACAAAATTGTATGCAAAAGATGTAAGCAAAAGAACTACACCAGCAATATTCGGTCATAAATAATGACAGAGTGGGTGTAACTCTCACCTTCCATCAGCCCACGTATTCCGCGAAATAAACGGGATTTGAATTCTTCGTAAAACCTGAATAAAAGTATACCCGACAGGTTTTGTTAAGCAAACACATTTTTACTTTTTTTAATAATATTTTGCTTAAAATAAGTTTCAAATAACTTCGATCAATAAACCCAAATAAGCATTAAATATCCCCTTAATATAGACGCAGCAATAGAACACCACAATTGGAAAATCTGTTTAATTTAAACTTGCCTACCAATGTTTGTTTTTGACCTTAATTATATCTTGACTTCTCCCAAGGGAATCAACAATTCCTTGTCTTCATTGTTGAGACATTACTCTTGGCAGACATTGCAAACGTTAATGGTTTCTAACAAGGTTTAAGCATCCGGATGTCTGATAGGCATATGCCTTACCAACTGCCTTATTCATACTTTCTAGAAAGGTCTTCTGCTAAAAGAATCTTTAACAGTTTCGTCTGTTTCCAGGGTTCGTTTGAATGCGTCAGGAGTGGCGGCGCGCGGCGGCTGGAGTCGTGCGGGCCGCTGCCGCGAAGAATGCGCGTGCACGCGAACGATGACTCCTACGAGGCGACCAAGGACCGCATGGCGAGGACTGTCGCGGCGGAGCAGAGTAAATGGTCAGTATTACTATTGCACTTTCAAACGTTAGGACGTTTTAAAACTTTGAGACTACCTTTGATGCAAATAATTGGAAAAGGCTTCTTGTACTTTCAACTCTACCCCAATTATCCACAAATCTGTAGCTCCTTGCGACAGCTTATGACCTTCGTCTTCCAATGTCCCTCGAAAGATGGACAGCTTAACAGAAGGTTTAAAAATTAAATTTGTGTGACAACACCCCTGTAAGAGAGATTGATTGGCAAATGTCTGCGAATTCTTAGATCATTTAGAGAGAGTAGGAGAAGAGATGGTGGTAGTGATTTCTTGTTTTTATCTCAACATTATATAATTGAGATGGCTATATACATTGTGAATCAGGCAGAATCGTGAGCTAACCTGTGTTCTCGTATTCCAGCACCCGCGTTATAAAGCCCAACCTTACGGACATCGGACGTGTAAAGGTGCGTCCTGCGCACCAAAACCTATACTCATCTACGGCGGCCCGGCTCGTAGCCGAGAGGGCGGAACGCGAGCGGGAGCGCGAACGGGAACGCGAGCGCGAACGGGAGCGGGAACGGGAGAGGGAAAGGGAGCGGGAGAGAGAACGAGAGAGGGAGAGGGAGCGGGAGAGAGCCGCGCCTCCCGCGCCCCGGCCGCAGCCCGCGCCGCACCCCGCGCCCGCGCCGCAGCGCCCGCCGCCCAACCCCGATCTCACTAGGCGCTCCATCAAGTAAGCACGCACACTACCGCGAAATACACACATCCGACACCTACACTACACATACACAGCTCTCACCGACCGACGACACTGCGTCACGCACTCTAACTGTTTTGAGCGTAACAGAGATTCCGTATCGGTGAAAGGTGTCTATGTGTGCGTTGCTCGAGCGCACGTAGTACTAAGCTTGAATTCTGTTCTCTCTCTATTTAGTGCTGTTACACTGCATTTCCACCTTAAACACTAGAGAGAATGCATTTACGCAATAAATAATCAACACAACTAAACCTTAGCATAACGTCAAGACTATTAGTAGAAATCATGATTTTATAGGTATACCATCTGGTGTGTCAGGTAAACAATAGCTTATAAACGCTTGACACACTGTCGTCAGTGAATTTGCTATAGCCTGTTTATTCTTACTTGTCTTATTTGGTAAACAATCTTCACCCAACTCTTTAGCGATTGGCAGTCTTGAATAATTGGTGATATACTGCTCCCTTTTATGTATTTTACCGGCGACTATTGCCTTTACCTCAAATAAACTATAAATAAATAATATATCATTAGCTTTGTGTCATACAAGTGCCGCCTTCTCCGATAACCAATAGAAATCTTCATTTAAATCAACACTTCACTACATATTATAAAACAAGTCCACCACCGCGTCTGTCTGTCTGTTCGCTTAAAACTTAAAAACTACTGCACGGATTTTCATGCGGTTTCACCAATAGATAGAGTGATTCATGAGGAAGGTTTAGGTATATAATTTGTCAAGGTTGTGTGTAAATTACTTGGAATATAACGATAATTGTTGAAAGTGTCGGAAAATGTCAAGTCACTTGGAAGCTTCCATCAGAAACGCTGCCGGCCTTTGATATATAACATGACAATACATGGTGGGATATTCCTCTTTTATGGATCTAAAAAAAAATTATATTTGCTTCTAAAACATTGGTCACCTACAATGCGGTAATTGGACAGCTATTTAGACGGATACAGTATAAATCCTTAATAACTTAAATACGTTGGTTACCTTAAGCATTTCATGCACATTATTATTATCTTTTTAAATCATATAAATAAATTAAATCAATATTTATTAGGAGTTATCAAAATGTGGTCAAAAAAAGCCAAAGACAGAGAAGAATGGAAAAAGATGGAAGAGGCCTTTGTCGTTAGACAAACAGATGCAGTTGTCGATATTAAAAAAAAAACTATATATAAAGTAAATTTATGTTAGAGTATCTGAGTAAAGGCTATATTATTATTATTAAGAGTTATCCTAAAAAAATTAACGCGCGCGGAACCCATGGTATCAATTTCCACACTACACCGAAACCACAGTGTTAATACTTATAATACTGTGCCAAAGCAAAACGAGGGTGGGTCGCTAGTATTTTGATAAAATAATAATGAATTTTTTGTTATTCATAATAATAATCTTGTTGTGTCTTTTAATTTGAAATGGTGTGCACACGTCACGGCCCTTATCAATAATAAACATAACGTAGATAATTATATTGTGGCATCAATTTAAAGGATGTGTGGTTTTGAGTTGCCAAACACAAATTTTATTTATTATTAATTAATTAATGGCAATAAAGAAACTCGTAAAACTATAAAATAATTATCAATAAGTTATATTTGCTGTCGGTTGATTCATTGCAATCAAATTAAATTCACATTTAATGCACCAAGGATCTCAATTTTATTTTATTATAAATAAACTAAAACTTACTTCAAATGTATATGAAAATGTAATGTGATTCCGAATATTGTGCAAAAATGTTGGTATTGAAATCTAAAACCGCTTACTAATACACAAGATGGCTACATAATATGACACTTGGCCTCGAAAATAAACAAATAACATTAGTGTTACAAAACACTAAACACTATCTAATATATATTATCCAATATGTTGAAAAATGACTGGGTGAAAAAAAGAGAATCCAATACAAGTGTTTGCTGTCATCTTTTATATGCAAAGATTTGTCACTGAATTGTGTAGTGCCGTCATTAAAATTGTCTACTTATTCTGGACAATAAATTAAGAAATGTAGCAATAGATTTAAATTCTAACAAATCGAATACAACATTGAGTACTAGAAAAGTAAATTTTCCTCCTTTTCATAGAAATGTAATCGACTCTATATTTCCAAGAAGTGTGACCTTCAACGCTGACTTCATAACCAAACATGTTTAGTGTAAGGAAACATCAAGCCACTTGACGTGTACCGATGGTTTATATTGTTCTTTAACGTGACAGCAAATTGGAGACTTTTCGTCTATTATGATAATTTTCTTTCAGAAGCTTATTAGTTGACAAACGTGACAACGTTATCCTCAAAATGTTTTTAGGAAAATTTTTAATCCATCTGTTATTTACTTACATAATGCGAGCTGAAATGATAAAGTTTTATGTTCTTTTGATATCTAAAGCGGCGATTACATACAATCTTCACTTGTGAATTAAATATGCGGTATTATCGATGATTTTTGGTATAGTTTAGGGTAAATGGGATTAATTCTTATTAATCTTTAACTATAATTTGTATTTACACTCAACTTTAACCGCCTCTGTGTGTGTGTGTCGGTTACAATATATTTATTTGTAACCACACCACTGCCGTCTAGTGATGTCTAACATGTCATGATAAACTTGTAAATGATAAATAACTGATATCGATAAATGCATGTTTAGTATTAGAACTTCATTACGGTGGTGTGGTTACCAAAAAATCTTTTAAACGACACCCCAGTGGTGTCGCCCAGTAGTGTTGTTGAGAAAATACACGGAAGAAAATTGTGTTTTTATTTTAGGCGTTTCTCTGTGGTGGCAACTCGCAACGCAAACATAAATTTTAATAAGATATTGCTTGCGTCTACGTGAACCTGGCAGCTTATAGCATATGTAGTCTTGAATGCTGCTCGATAGTATAATGATAACTTCATTAAACAATGTAATTTATTTTTTCCAGGGAAAGACTTATACAATTATTAGCGTTGAAACCTTTCAAGAAACCCGAACTTTACGCCAGACTTATAAGCGGTAAGTGAACTACCAACGAATTACGACCGTAACAATACTCAACTTGACTAATGGTCGTCGTAACATTGCAGAGGGTATCAAGGAGAAAGAACGTGGTCTGGTGAACAAGATTCTGCCTCAAATAGGCTCGCTCAAAGACAACTCCTACCATTTGCGTAGGCACATGTGGAACGACGTTAATGAAGACTGGCCGTTCTACTCAGAGGAGGAAAAACATATGCTCAAGAGGTTTGTATAGTACATTTATTTAGGAGTCCTAAATAAATAGATCTTATTCATAAAAAATACAATTATAGAAAATTTTAGTTAAAATGCTGATAAGACTTATTAAACGTCATACAATTTTCATAATAACGTATTTTATCAATATTTTCACATTGCGCTTTCTTAGCATTATTATGTTGTCGTTCTGACGAATCCAGACAAAACAGGCAAATCTACTGGCTGATATCCACATCTTCCTAAAAAAGAAAACTATCAGTCATTAAATGTCGTAAAAAAACGTAAAAGCTGTCACTTTGTGGTCACTTTAATCTGCTGTTATGTAGTCGGCTATGTTATTCACTAAATAAAATAGGGATAAAATATGCTATAACTTTATTAAAGGTTTATAGAGCGTTTGTCGCTATTGAGCGATTATTAATAATGATTTTCAAGAAATTCCTTATAACAATCTTATATGCCTTTCATAACTTTTTATGAATAAGTCGGTTATTTTGTAAACTAACAACTTCGCTCATTCGTGAGATTATGGAGTTAAGGGATATTGGTCCATTTCATCAATTAATCTTAATTTTCAATTGATATACAATAATATTAATTTTTATGATTCTTATGACGCCATGTTCGTGTTGCAAATAAGACTCTCCTAAATAAATACGACTTACACCATTGTAAACGCTCTTTGCAATTATAACGCTATTCATAGGCCAATCTCATAAAACCGCTTTGTTCAAAAAAATATTGTTTTAAAACTCTTTTCGGTTTTTCTTTATGTTTCACTGACAATTGAACGAACAATTAAAGGGCACTTTACCTGATATTAATAAAACCTCAAGATTAAAGTACACTTTTATTATTTTATTGTCTCATTCAGAATAAACTTGGCATATTTTTATAGCAGAGCTAGCCTTTAATATAAGTTCTTTTTATATTATTTTTTTGTATATACTTGTGATCGTACCTACTAAAATAAATATACTGACCTAACCTATAGTGGTGGCCAGATAATTAAGGACACCAGTTGATTTTCATACAAACGAGACTAAAGCCTTGTTTCGCTGCTAAGGATCGATTTAGCTGTGATCTGATGATGTCCATCCAGGGAGTGAATGTAGAAGATTCAGATCTTGAAACTGAAAACTCTGATCCTTATATCTCTTAGAATTCTGATCAGATCAGTTAGGTTTGTATAGCGAACTGAATCTCCTCCATTCACTCCCTGGATGGCCATCATTAGATCACAGCTAGGTCAATTCTTAGCAGCAAACAAGGCTTCAAAGTTACCTCGTTTGTATGAAAATCGATTGGTGTCCTTAATTATCTGGCCACCAGTGTATGTAGCAGTGGCGAGGGGTGAAATTATGGCGACGGTAAGCCGTTCTACAAAAATGTTATGATCTGTGCAGTGTATCGGTGGGGTGGGATTTCTAAATGGTAAACCGATGAGAATCGACTTGTATGGACCCTTCGCCACTGTTATGTAGCTTGTTCACCATAGTTTATTTCAAATGTAACTGCATTTTGACGGCAAAATTTTGCAAAGCAATCTATTTAAACAACATTTGCTTTACTAGAGTTAGCTGTTCGGTAATAAATTAGCTAAAAGAGACTTCGTATTTGTAAAACTAAATAGAGCGAGCAAAAAATTTGTTTTCAAATTAGTACAGAAAAAAGCAAAGATAAGTATTTGCCCAAAATATCATTGCTGTAATATGATAAACGGTAACGGTAACCGCAGGCGGAAACCTCAAAACCTGACGCCGCCACTGAGCAGAGATATAACAAACTTCTTGGGCCTATTGTAGTTCAGCAAGTTTGCTATTTTCATATATTAATAATGAGTAACTGTAATCACTATAGGCGGAAACTTCAAAATCTGACGCCGCCGCTGAGCAGAAATATTACATACTTATTGGGCTTATTGTAGTTCAGCAAGTATGTTATTATTATAAAATAATAATGAGTAACTGTAATCACTATAGGCGGAAATCTCAAACCTAACGCTGCCGCTGAGCAGAAATATTACATACTTATTGGGCTTATTGTAGTTCAGCATGCTATTATTATAAAATAATAGAGTATATGTAATCACAATAGGCGGAAACCTCAAAACCTGACGCCGCCGCTGAGCAGCGACTCGGCGCACTCGCTGTCGCCGCGCGCGTCGCCGGGCGCCAGCAAGCGGCCCAGCGCCGGCGCCGGCGACGACGTGCCCTCTAAAAAGCAGCGCATCTCGCACTACAGGTAATGTTCATACTGTTGGCCTATATTTAGTACACAAACTTGTTAGTTTTCTGATGAATTCGTTGTCATAGTTTTTTTATTTCCTTGCGTCTTCTTCTTCTTCTTCTTCATTCATTACGCGCGGTTTCCGCAACTCGACGTCTATAGCGCCTATTTTGCGTATGGAGGGTGTGCGGCCGGATCACTCCAGCCGGCCCAGCTCGGCCAGGAACGCTCCGAGCGCTTTCACATCGGTGATCGCCTCCTGGACGCCGCCCGGCGAGCCGAGGTACCTCGCCCGGTAGGGGGCCACCCCTCTGCATTCCAGCAGGACGTGGGCGGCCGTTTCTTCTTCCTCCGTGCAACCTCTGCATAGAGGACTGTCTGTGACACCTAAATTAAAAAGATGTCTGTTAAATTGTCCATGACCAGTAATAGCACCTGTTCCTTGCGTCAAATGCAGATGAAATGCCGTCTAAACACTACAGGTGATGATGATCGAAACGCACTTTCGCAAAGTAAAGATTCGTATTCCGATCTTTTCCGATAGGTACTTAGTTAGATTCACTTTGACGGTATGTTGTCCAATATTGACCGTACTCTCTGTTCACAGGCGGCCTTCCCCCCCGTCGTCGGGTTACGCGACGACGTCGTCCGGCGAACGGCACGCGTCCGACAACGAGGACGACCGGCCCGCCGCGTCGTACGTCGCCCGCCCGCCGCCGCAGCACGCGTCCGCGCCCGCACCCGCGCCCGCGCCCGCGCCCGCGCCCGCGCCTGCGCCTGCGCCTGTGCCCAAGTGTGACGGTGAGTGTGTGTACTGTACTGTTTACAGCACGCGGCGGATAAAGTATGATCGGTCCGCGCACGGATATTCCTCGTCAGCGTACTAACATCGCGACATTTTTTTCGTCCAGATCTGTCTTCTGGTTTCTGACCATTTCTACTTGCTAATAATGGTGCGAAATTCCGCCTCATTTTCCCGCTGCGATTTGGCCACGTTTAGAGGCGACTCGCAAATTCGTAATACATTCCTTGATCTGTATGATGTCACGAAATGTGAACTAACCGCTGTGCGCTGAACATGTCGAGATTGTCGAACGCGCAACGCAAGAGAAAATTCGCACAATTCGTGAGAAGACGGTAACGCAGAATTTCCACGCGTGATTTTTTGACTTGATTCACGTTTAAATACTTACTTTATCAAAACAAATGTTACATGCCAACATAGAAAGTACAGTAAAAAAACAAAAACAGTATAAAAAGACTTAAAAGATTGTTCACCTTTTAGCACCTAATCAAATGACTTTCGGAAAGAAAAAGAGGTCATCTGATAACGCAATTGCAATCTGCATCCGGCTTAGCAAATTGAATGGGCGTTTTTTTTTTGTTTCTATCAACTAACAATGTCTTCTTATGAAAGTACCCAGAACGAAAGTGAGGGGCGCCACGGTAAATTTTATGTAATATGGTAATTATTATAATATACAATCTTAATAAAAATTTACGTGGAATTTTTAAGACCCAAATGGCCGAATACTCAAACGATACTCAACTATGAGGGGCGCTCAAACATCATGCTGTCTTTGTCGTATCTTTGACATTTAATGCGACAGGACGATGCTTGATAGCCTCTCAAAGTTGAGTGACGTTCGAGTATTCGGCCATATGGGTCCTAAAAGTTTTATTAACCCTTCAACGCCAGTAAAATGAGACACAATAGATATTCCATTGTTATCCGGCCGCGTACGGCCGCTCGGGCGTTGATGAATTAAAATCCTTTTCTATTACAAATTATTAAAAAAAAACCGCCACTTTCGGTATGGGATGCACCTCAAACCCTAAGAAATTGCCGTTTTGTATGAAGAACTTTAAAGAAGTTGCATTTTCCATATACCAACATTTTCTTAATTTATTTAACTACCATGAACGGTAATGTTTTAAAACTTTTATGCACTAATATTTAAACACTAAGATAACGTATGTCACTTAGGTCAAGCGAAAAAAATAAATTTTGGCTAATTTAAGACAAATAAAGTGGTAATTTCTGCTAACAAAAAGTGGAGTCATTTTTAAGGTATTTTTTATGTTTAGAAAACTGTGATAAGGATTTTTTTTACCTTTGATAGTTGTCTATGATGGTCATCATTCGATATAATATCAAGAAATTTATATATATTTTCAAGTGACAAGGTTCTCTATTTGTGGAAAAAAAATCGCCAATTTCATAGGTGGAGACCTGATACATAGAAACATTAGTATTATGTGGTGTAAATTTTTCGAATTTTGAAATTGTTCTAAGAAACTTTAAAATAATAATTAATTACCATACCTGTGTTACGTTACGGTGCGGTATTTCACGGAGACCGTTTTGCTACGAATGTGTACATACACATTGTTTTAGAGTGCGTAATACGAGAGCGTGCAGACGCACACTAAAACAATGTACATGTGCACGCCTAACACATTCATAGCAAAAGGGTCTTCGTGAGATAGAACAACAGCTATACTAATATTTATTTATTTTATTTTATTTTATAATTTGGTACACAGACAGACAACAGTTATGTATTAAAATATAAAAAACACATACCCCCTTATTAATAAAGATTGTATAGCAGATGTATAAGTTACACAGTGTTTTGTTTGAATTAAATAGTTTGACAGCGAGTCACCACTGTTATACAATCTTTATTAGTAAGGGGGCTAGAATATCAAAATACCTATTATAGAAACCTCTTTCCTACCAACTGCGTTCTCAATAGAATAATCACAATCAAACTGCTCCATTTTATACAATGCCTACCTCATTAAAAACTCATTAGTTTATTTATTTAGTCAATTATCGTATCATTATAATTATCCATTCTTCTATACAGAGTGTTACATAACAACCCGCAAAGTCGAATATAATAGATAGAGACCATCAAACTGAACAACTTTTACTATGGAACCAACTCAGAAATCGCGAAAAAAAAATCAACTGTTTCATACAAAAATTGATAACGAAAATATCATTATGTATGAAACAGCCTTTTTTATGCGATTTCAGAGTTAGTCCCTTAGTAAAAGATTTCCCTATCTACCATATTCGGCATTGTGGGCTGCTTTGTAACATCCTGTATATTAACACAACCCTTATTTGTTTGCAGTTAAAAAGGAAAATGGTTACACACTTATCTACACTACGATCAAGGATATGTGTCCCAGTCCTGTCAAAAGTAATGGTTATAGAAATAGTCCCTTAGTAGAGCCAACTAGTATCACAGGTAAGTTATATTTTATTAAATTTATAAATCATGTAAAATATAGGATAAATATTTGACAACACCCACTTTTTTTTACCCCGAATTGCTATCGTTAACACCCACCAATTCGCATTGGGCCCGCGTGGTGGTTTATGGCCCATCCTCCTTAGCTAACCATAAGGAAGGCCTGTGCCCCAGCAGTGGGGATATTGTAAATGGCTGATGATATAATGATGATCTAAGTCTGGTCAAAATAAATAAATTATGTAAAATATAAGATAAATATTTGACGCAGTCATTCAAGTAAAAAGTACTTTAACTGTGAAAATTATGGATACTGGTATCAGATGTACCTGAACGTTTTAGTACTATGTCACACCTATTGTTGCTTTCTGCAACTTACTGCAACACGCGTTATAGTTGGTTTGACAAAGTACTAACTTGTTTAACCTCTTCAATGTATAATTTCTATAATGTCTGATTATACTTTGTCTAGTTTTGGCTTTGATATTATAAAAGTTATTTGTAAAAAACTATATTGAATAAAATTTAAAAGCAAAGATTTATAAAATTGACAGTTTTATAAATTATTTTTATTTTATTTTTTCTTTTGCAGTCAAAGACATCACAAATACGGAACCCTTAGAAAATACAGAATTATCGTCCGTTTCCGACGAGAAAATGACTGATCCGGAAGATATTGAAAGGTAAATTAGTTCTATTTCACTTTGAAACGGAATTAGATTACGTGAAAATATTCTTTGCTTCCTGTTGTTATCTACAAAATTAAATTATCTTTGTAAAGGAGAACAACGAAGTTCCATAGGATCTTGAGCCTGACTAGTACACTGATTACTTATGTACGATTTCGTAGATCTAAACAAGAAGATTCCATCATTATAACAATTATAGATCTAGAAGATAAACCGTGTTTTTACAAAAAATCACTGTTTAACAGACTTTTTTGACAATCAATGATCGATACATACTAATCGACACACCAGGTAGTTTTTCTACTGGCAACATTGTCCTTCGATATGGTGTCCTTGTTGGAAACATAGTCAACTAGCTTGTTAATAATTACAACATGAAATCGTTCCTCAAAGAATCATCAGTCGGTTATTTTCCACAAGTTATAAAAAATTACACTATTAATTTTACTTAAAGTCTGATTCCTTCAACGGCTTAAGCTTATTTCTGCCGATCTCCTTTGTATAGCCCGATTCATACCTTATGACTTCGCCTAGCCGTGCCCCACCATACGTCTCTCTCACACACATCGAATTAATTCTGCGCATCGTCTTGCGCGATGTTCACAGAAGTCTTAAAGTTTGAATCGAGCTATACGTATTCAGTTTTATTGTTTTCTGTGTTATATTATTTCTTAATAATGAAGTCGTATTACGTGTAAATTAAAGTAAAGCTGCATAAAATCGCTTTTCATGCTCTAGTGCATAAAGTAAAATCTTCGTCTAAGTCTCAGACTTTAAAACAAAGATCTTCAGATAAACAGCCACACACGCAATTAAACTTCGTTAAATAAACTTGTTTTTGCAATATTGCTATTTAATTTCCTCACAATCGAAGTGAAAAGCAAGGTGTATAACTCGTACATAAAACCCATTTTACCCTCGACTTGACTATCCACTATCTAATAAGTCTCGGGTAAAATGGTGCGTTTTATGCACTTGTTGTACAATCTACTATTGTACCTAATGTTGCCACTGTGCAATGCAAGTCACGTGGTACTAAAATATAGGTCAAATTATTTTGCATCTACTGTACGTGAGCAAAACTTACAAGTGTAATTGAGACCTTATAAAAAGTCTTTATGGTTTTCTCTCCAGGCAATACCCGCCAATAACGAGTTCGAGCACGCGGCGCGCGTACAAGAACGAGTTCGCGGAACTGTACAAAGAGTATCGAGCACTGTACGAGCGGGTCGCGGAGGTGGCGGCGTTGTTCACGCGCCTCGAGCACCAACTACAGCGCGCGCAGCCGCACTCGCCCGACCACCAGGTGTGTGTGTACTGTATATACTACTGTACTGTACTGTACTGTACTGTACTGTACTGTACTGTACTGTACTGTACGAGCGGGTCGCGGAGGTGGCGGCGTTGTTCACGCGCCTCGAGCACCAACTACAGCGCGCGCAGCCGCACTCGCCCGACCACCAGGTGTGTGTGTACTGTATATACTACTGTACTGTACTGTACTGTACTGTACTGTACTGTACTGTACTGTACTGTACGAGCGGGTCGCGGAGGTGGCGGCGTTGTTCACGCGCCTCGAGCACCAACTACAGCGCGCGCAGCCGCACTCGCCCGACCACCAGGTGTGTGTGTACTGTATATACTACTGTACTGTACTGTACTGTACTGTACTGTACTGTACGAGCGGGTCGCGGAGGTGGCGGCGTTGTTCACGCGCCTCGAGCACCAACTACAGCGCGCGCAGCCGCACTCGCCCGACCACCAGGTGTGTGTGTACTGTATATACTACTGTACTGTACTGTACTGTACTGTACTGTACTGTACTGTACTGTACTGTACGAGCGGGTCGCGGAGGTGGCGGCGTTGTTCACGCGCCTCGAGCACCAACTACAGCGCGCGCAGCCGCACTCGCCCGACCACCAGGTGTGTGTGTACTGTATATACTACTGTACTGTACTGTACTGTACTGTACTGTACTGTACTGTACTGTACTGTACGAGCGGGTCGCGGAGGTGGCGGCGTTGTTCACGCGCCTCGAGCACCAACTACAGCGCGCGCAGCCGCACTCGCCCGACCACCAGGTGTGTGTGTACTGTATATACTACTGTACTGTACTGTACTGTACTGTACTGTACTGTACTGTACTGTACTGTACGAGCGGGTCGCGGAGGTGGCGGCGTTGTTCACGCGCCTCGAGCACCAACTACAGCGCGCGCAGCCGCACTCGCCCGACCACCAGGTGTGTGTGTACTGTATATACTACTGTACTGTACTGTACTGTACTGTACTGTACTGTACTGTACTGTACTGTACGAGCGGGTCGCGGAGGTGGCGGCGTTGTTCACGCGCCTCGAGCACCAACTACAGCGCGCGCAGCCGCACTCGCCCGACCACCAGGTGTGTGTGTACTGTATATACTACTGTACTGTACTGTACTGTACTGTACTGTACTGTACTGTACTGTACTGTACGAGCGGGTCGCGGAGGTGGCGGCGTTGTTCACGCGCCTCGAGCACCAACTACAGCGCGCGCAGCCGCACTCGCCCGACCACCAGGTGTGTGTGTACTGTATATACTACTGTACTGTACTGTACTGTACTGTACTGTACTGTACGAGCGGGTCGCGGAGGTGGCGGCGTTGTTCACGCGCCTCGAGCACCAACTACAGCGCGCGCAGCCGCACTCGCCCGACCACCAGGTGTGTGTGTACTGTATATACTACTGTACTGTACTGTACTGTACTGTACTGTACGAGCGGGTCGCGGAGGTGGCGGCGTTGTTCACGCGCCTCGAGCACCAACTACAGCGCGCGCAGCCGCACTCGCCCGACCACCAGGTGTGTGTGTACTGTATATACTACTGTACTGTACTGTACTGTACTGTACTGTACGAGCGGGTCGCGGAGGTGGCGGCGTTGTTCACGCGCCTCGAGCACCAACTACAGCGCGCGCAGCCGCACTCGCCCGACCACCAGGTGTGTGTGTACTGTATATACTACTGTACTGTACTGTACTGTACTGTACTGTACGAGCGGGTCGCGGAGGTGGCGGCGTTGTTCACGCGCCTCGAGCACCAACTACAGCGCGCGCAGCCGCACTCGCCCGACCACCAGGTGTGTGTGTACTGTATATACTACTGTACTGTACTGTACTGTACTGTACTGTACTGTACTGTACGAGCGGGTCGCGGAGGTGGCGGCGTTGTTCACGCGCCTCGAGCACCAACTACAGCGCGCGCAGCCGCACTCGCCCGACCACCAGGTGTGTGTGTACTGTATATACTACTGTACTGTACTGTACTGTACTGTACTGTACGAGCGGGTCGCGGAGGTGGCGGCGTTGTTCACGCGCCTCGAGCACCAACTACAGCGCGCGCAGCCGCACTCGCCCGACCACCAGGTGTGTGTGTACTGTATATACTACTGTACTGTACTGTACTGTACTGTACTGTACTGTACTGTACGAGCGGGTCGCGGAGGTGGCGGCGTTGTTCACGCGCCTCGAGCACCAACTACAGCGCGCGCAGCCGCACTCGCCCGACCACCAGGTGTGTGTGTACTGTATATACTACTGTACTGTACTGTACTGTACTGTACTGTACTGTACTGTACGAGCGGGTCGCGGAGGTGGCGGCGTTGTTCACGCGCCTCGAGCACCAACTACAGCGCGCGCAGCCGCACTCGCCCGACCACCAGGTGTGTGTGTACTGTATATACTACTGTACTGTACTGTACTGTACTGTACTGTACTGTACGAGCGGGTCGCGGAGGTGGCGGCGTTGTTCACGCGCCTCGAGCACCAACTACAGCGCGCGCAGCCGCACTCGCCCGACCACCAGGTGTGTGTGTACTGTATATACTACTGTACTGTACTGTACTGTACTGTACTGTACTGTACTGTACGAGCGGGTCGCGGAGGTGGCGGCGTTGTTCACGCGCCTCGAGCACCAACTACAGCGCGCGCAGCCGCACTCGCCCGACCACCAGGTGTGTGTGTACTGTATATACTACTGTACTGTACTGTACTGTACTGTACGAGCGGGTCGCGGAGGTGGCGGCGTTGTTCACGCGCCTCGAGCACCAACTACAGCGCGCGCAGCCGCACTCGCCCGACCACCAGGTGTGTGTGTACTGTATATACTACTGTACTGTACTGTACTGTACTGTACTGTACTGTACGAGCGGGTCGCGGAGGTGGCGGCGTTGTTCACGCGCCTCGAGCACCAACTACAGCGCGCGCAGCCGCACTCGCCCGACCACCAGGTGTGTGTGTACTGTATATACTACTGTACTGTACTGTACTGTACTGTACTGTACTGTACGAGCGGGTCGCGGAGGTGGCGGCGTTGTTCACGCGCCTCGAGCACCAACTACAGCGCGCGCAGCCGCACTCGCCCGACCACCAGGTGTGTGTGTACTGTATATACTACTGTACTGTACTGTACTGTACTGTACTGTACTGTACGAGCGGGTCGCGGAGGTGGCGGCGTTGTTCACGCGCCTCGAGCACCAACTACAGCGCGCGCAGCCGCACTCGCCCGACCACCAGGTGTGTGTGTACTGTATATACTACTGTACTGTACTGTACTGTACTGTACTGTACTGTACGAGCGGGTCGCGGAGGTGGCGGCGTTGTTCACGCGCCTCGAGCACCAACTACAGCGCGCGCAGCCGCACTCGCCCGACCACCAGGTGTGTGTGTACTGTATATACTACTGTACTGTACTGTACTGTACTGTACTGTACTGTACGAGCGGGTCGCGGAGGTGGCGGCGTTGTTCACGCGCCTCGAGCACCAACTACAGCGCGCGCAGCCGCACTCGCCCGACCACCAGGTGTGTGTGTACTGTATATACTACTGTACTGTACTGTACTGTACTGTACTGTACTGTACGAGCGGGTCGCGGAGGTGGCGGCGTTGTTCACGCGCCTCGAGCACCAACTACAGCGCGCGCAGCCGCACTCGCCCGACCACCAGGTGTGTGTGTACTGTATATACTACTGTACTGTACTGTACTGTACTGTACTGTACGAGCGGGTCGCGGAGGTGGCGGCGTTGTTCACGCGCCTCGAGCACCAACTACAGCGCGCGCAGCCGCACTCGCCCGACCACCAGGTGTGTGTGTACTGTATATACTACTGTACTGTACTGTACTGTACTGTACTGTACTGTACTGTACGAGCGGGTCGCGGAGGTGGCGGCGTTGTTCACGCGCCTCGAGCACCAACTACAGCGCGCGCAGCCGCACTCGCCCGACCACCAGGTGTGTGTGTACTGTATATACTACTGTACTGTACTGTACTGTACTGTACTGTACTGTACTGTACTGTACTGTACGAGCGGGTCGCGGAGGTGGCGGCGTTGTTCACGCGCCTCGAGCACCAACTACAGCGCGCGCAGCCGCACTCGCCCGACCACCAGGTGTGTGTGTACTGTATATACTACTGTACTGTACTGTACTGTACTGTACTGTACGAGCGGGTCGCGGAGGTGGCGGCGTTGTTCACGCGCCTCGAGCACCAACTACAGCGCGCGCAGCCGCACTCGCCCGACCACCAGGTGTGTGTGTACTGTATATACTACTGTACTGTACTGTACTGTACTGTACTGTACGAGCGGGTCGCGGAGGTGGCGGCGTTGTTCACGCGCCTCGAGCACCAACTACAGCGCGCGCAGCCGCACTCGCCCGACCACCAGGTGTGTGTGTACTGTATATACTACTGTACTGTACTGTACTGTACTGTACTGTACTGTACGAGCGGGTCGCGGAGGTGGCGGCGTTGTTCACGCGCCTCGAGCACCAACTACAGCGCGCGCAGCCGCACTCGCCCGACCACCAGGTGTGTGTGTACTGTATATACTACTGTACTGTACTGTACTGTACTGTACTGTACTGTACGAGCGGGTCGCGGAGGTGGCGGCGTTGTTCACGCGCCTCGAGCACCAACTACAGCGCGCGCAGCCGCACTCGCCCGACCACCAGGTGTGTGTGTACTGTATATACTACTGTACTGTACTGTACTGTACTGTACGAGCGGGTCGCGGAGGTGGCGGCGTTGTTCACGCGCCTCGAGCACCAACTACAGCGCGCGCAGCCGCACTCGCCCGACCACCAGGTGTGTGTGTACTGTATATACTACTGTACTGTACTGTACTGTACTGTACTGTACTGTACGAGCGGGTCGCGGAGGTGGCGGCGTTGTTCACGCGCCTCGAGCACCAACTACAGCGCGCGCAGCCGCACTCGCCCGACCACCAGGTGTGTGTGTACTGTATATACTACTGTACTGTACTGTACTGTACTGTACTGTACTGTACGAGCGGGTCGCGGAGGTGGCGGCGTTGTTCACGCGCCTCGAGCACCAACTACAGCGCGCGCAGCCGCACTCGCCCGACCACCAGGTGTGTGTGTACTGTATATACTACTGTACTGTACTGTACTGTACTGTATACAACATGTTACAAAAATACCCCTAACGCCGAATATGGTATACAAGGTGTTACAAAAGTACCCCTAATGCCGAATATGGTAGATAGGGACCATCAAACTAAACAACTTTTACTATGGAACCAACTCTGAAATCGCGAAAAAAAAATCAGCTGTTTCATACAAAAATTAAAATCGAAAATATCAAAATGTATGAAACAGCTGATTAATTTTTCACGATTTCAGAGTTGGTCCCATAGTAAAAGTTGTTCAGTTTGATGGTCCCTATCTACCATATTCGGCATTAGGGGTACTTTTGTAACACCTAGTATAGGGACCATCAAACTGATCAACTTTTACTAAGGGACAAACTCTAAAATCGCGAAAAAAAAATCAGCTGTTTCATAAAAAAATTAAAATCGAAAATATCAAAATGTATGAAACAGCCGATTTTATTTCACGATTTCAGAGTTGGTCCCATAGTAAATATTGTTCAATTTGAGGGTGCCTATCTACCATATTCGGCATTAGGGGTATTTTTGTAACACGTTGTATAGTACTGTACTGTACATATTACTGTACGAACGGATCACAGAGGTGGCGGCGCTGTTCACGCACCAAACTTGACTTCAACTTGCGCAAAAAAGGCTTATCTAAAATCTCCCCGTTTGTATTGCAGAACATAGAGCAGCGTATCCAAGAGGAATACAGGCGCGTGTCCAACGACCCCGCGTACCAACAGCAACGGCGCCGCGTCAACTTCCTGCACCGCAAGCTCACGCACATCAAGCGGATGGTACATCAGTACGACCATCTGGTAAGTCATTATTTACTATGTTATGTATGTTGTGCTCAAAAACCTAAATCGGTCGTTGAGCGAAAAACCACTCACAACACGTTTTGGCAATTGTTATCATAACAATTAAAAGTTATCTTTATTCCTTTCTTAACATTAAACCCTTTTAATTTTTATCGTTTCAAGACTGCGCCACATTTAAAGGACTATGGAGATATGCCTGTAAGTTTAATTAAACAAATGTATATTATATTTAATTGCAAAAATTCGAAACGGAATCATTCCGAACGCAGCTAATCCATACAAGTCTATTGACCTACCACACACATGCGATATTTTACCGTTCGGAATTTTCATACATTATCGATATTCCGTTTCGGAGTTCTGAATCAGATTCTGTCAGTATGTGGACGCACTTGAACAGCACGCAAATGTGCCACCGACTGACAAAACAAAAAGCAATTAGTAATTCTAATTACATGAATATTTTCATCTAGGTACAAATAACTATTCTTGCCTAATTCAACTTTAAATAGTAAGAAACAAAGAAGAGAATACTTTGTACTAAATAAGCGCCTAGTTTGTAAGTGGAGCGTTATTTCGAGGTGCTGTTTTGGAGACTGACCGGACATGTACTAGGGTATTCTTGATCGAATGGTTTTCTAACACCAATATTTAAGCTATAACCTCCTCGTTTCCTAACAGCGATATTTAAGCTACAAATTCCTCGTTTCCTTACAGCGATATTTAAGCTACAAATTCCTCGTTTCCTTACAGCGATATTTAAGCTACAAATTCCTCGTTTCCTTACAGCGATATTTAAGCTACAAATTCCTCGTTTCCTAACAGCGATATTTAAGCTACGAATTCCTCGTTTCCTAACAGCGATATTTAAGCTACAAATTCCTCGTTTCCTTACAGCGATATTTAAGCTACAAATTCCTCGTTTCCTTACAGCGATATTTAAGCTACAAATTCCTCGTTTCCTAACAGCGATATTTAAGCTACAAATTCCTCGTTTCCTCACAGCGATATTTAAGCTCCAAATTCCTCGTTTCCTAACAGCGATATTTAAGCAACAAATTCCTCGTTTCCTTACAGCGATATTTAAGCTACAAATTCCTCGTTTCCTAACAGCGATATTTAATCTACAAATTCCTCGTTTCCTAACAGCGATATTTAAGCTACAAATTCCTCGTTTCCTAACAGCGATATTTAAGCTACAAATTCCTCGTTTCCTCACAGCGATATTTAAGCTACAAATTCCTCGTTTCCTAACAGCGATATTTAAGCAACAAATTCCTCGTTTCCTTACAGCGATATTTAAGCTACAAATTCCTCGTTTCCTAACAGCGATATTTAATCTACAAATTCCTCGTTTCCTAACAGCGATATTTAAGCTACAAATTCCTCGTTTCCTAACAGCGATATTTAAGCTACAAATTCCTCGTTTCCTCACAGCGATATTTAAGCTACAAATTCCTCGTTTCCTAACAGCGATATTTAAGAAACAAATTCCTCGTTTCCTTACAGCGATATTTAAGCTACAAATTCCTCGTTTCCTAACAGCGATATTTAATCTACAAATTCCTCGTTTCCTAACAGCGATATTTAAGCTACAAATTCCTCGTTTCCTTACAGCGATATTTAAGCTACAAATTCCTCGTTTCCTAACAGCGATATTTAAGCTACAAATTCCTAACAGCAGTATTTTACTTGCAGCGCAACTTAAAAA
Organism: Catoptria pinella; assembly: GCA_963556745.1. NCBI lineage: Eukaryota > Metazoa > Arthropoda > Insecta > Lepidoptera > Crambidae > Catoptria > Catoptria pinella. The sequence goes on along the minus strand of OY750774.1, from coordinate 10,028,862 downwards.
CGGAACGCGTCGCGACCGCCAGCACGACGCAAGCATACTGACACTCAAGTTATTCGCCGCCCGCCCGCTGCCTCTAGTTGTTACTACAACTAACATCGCAACAGGTCGAAATTACCTAGAAAAAACTGCATTTTCGACAACGGTTTATCAAACACATGTGCCATGTTCTGTGCAAAAGAAGTATCATCGCTGAATTACGTAATTATGTATGAGCGATAATCAAAAGCGAAAAGTTTTGGTATACTTATAATAGTATATCGCTGTTTTTCATCTGGAATCGCAAAATATAGCACCTGTGTTTTCGCCCTTTAGGTAATATGATATGCCACTCGATCCGCTTTCGGAACGCTTGGAAAGTGAAATGGGTCGTTGTATTCAGACCGTTACGGACCAAATGTAACATAGTAGGACATCGCTTCAAGGTCAGTTACGCGCGCTAAGTTTTCTAATTGAGTGTAACACTTTCACTGTGACCATTTCAAGCTGACCGGCGCAAGCGCAGTGCAATGTCATATTACCGCATAGGAATGGACTACATAAACAAATGTGAATTCCTAACCTTTTTCGGTGTGGAAAGTTTCAAAGAAAATGCAGTTTTTTCACAAGTGCCGACATAGATTCTATTTTTGTACGTCAGTATCTCCCGGATGGTGACAGAAATCTTAGCCTTTGTATTCTGAACATTGGACAGTCCTGCCAAAGCCACGCTGACTGTAATGCAATTATATTTACAAGGATTAGAGTTATTATTTGTTGACCATGTATGTGGTTATTGCCTTTGTCAAAATGTAATTAGTCTAAGCTTATGAGATCGTCTGCCTCGTTGGTGGAACGCTGGTGTGTATTGCGTTTTCCTGTTTGTAGTGAAGTGACACACTTTGTCCTTAATTCCTAAAGTCCTAAGTCTGTTTATCCTTACTTGTCAAACAGTTTTTGACAGTTGTCTTTTCTTGTCGGTCTTTTGAACGAAAATTATAATTTAAAAAAATATTTTGTCTTATTAAATCAAATTGTCATCAACAATTATCAATTTCTTTCGTCTATGCGTGGGAAACCATTTGTTGTATTTCATTAATGATTGTAGATAGTTGGGTGAAGATTATTTACTAAATAAGGCAAGGCAAGATAAACAAACTTACGATTGACTGCAAGCGGTCTGACAACCGAGGATCCTGAGTCACCGCGACTAATTTGTCGCGTCTTCATGAACTTGGATTCAATGCTACATTTAATATAGAGCCGGTGATACACACGGCTAACTGCCAATTTGGCAACGCAAACTCGCAACGGGATACTTTATGGTTAAAGCAACACAGTTCTGTAAATAACATTTTTGTTTGAAAGTATTTTTAAGTTAGACATGTTCTTCCATTTACTTATAGAACTGTGCGTTAACCGTGTATACCTTAAATTGTTGATGAATGTTCGTCAAAACCCACAGATAAAAAGTCCTATATTGAATTGGAATATTGTTATTTATCAATATCTATTGACTGTATATTTTATGTATTATACTTGCTTTTTTCTAACTTGAAGCTTGACTGTTTCTGTTTGGAAGTGTACAAGTTGTGTCTAAGTAGGAACATTCAAGTGACATTATACACTGCGTTAATGAATGAACTCAAAATGGGAAAACTGTTTCTTCGTACCATCAATATGAACAACTGTTACTATGGGACCAACTCTGAAATCGCAAAAAAAATCAGCTGTTTCATACAAAAAATTATAACGAAAATATCAAAAGTATCAAACAGTTGATTTTTTTCGTGATTTCTAAGTTGGTCCCATAATAAAAGTTGTTCAGGGTGCGTAGTGCAAGTTTTTTACTTACTTCACCACGTTAACGTAAACTTCATTTTGTGTAGAATTTGTGGCCCGACATCTAGCGGGATACGCGATGAACTTCATCAACGCCATACAAAATTCTGACGCGCTCACGATCGAGCGTGAGGTAAAAAAACTCGAACTAAGCACTCTGTTTGATGGTGCGAAGAAACAGTTTTCCCATTTTGGATTCTTTCATTAACACGTATGTGCTTCTTTTCGCCTGTCGAGCTATAGTTGCGACACCGGGCATCTCGCTCGGTTCGTCGTCATTCGATATTTCCTCACAAACCATCGGTCCTTCTAATCAAATACTACTTGGGCCGGTCAATTTTAGCATTGTAAATAGTAAATATGTATACTTATATAAATTTTAAATTATCGAGTAATAATAGTCCAATAGTAGATATTCGTTCGTCCACGTTTTATTCCATTCGTAAAGTATTGCCGTCTAAAGTTATTGTTGTCCAAATGAATTGCTTATACTGATGGCATAATTATTTTACTATATTTCTCTTATTGCGAGCTCTAAATGAAGGTCACCTTTTAAAACTGGATCAATTCGAAGTTAGACAATGTTAGTCAATTTTTGAGACCTTTGGCTTTTGGAACAATTATGCATTTTTATCTATACTATTTAGCCTGATGTCGTCCCTTTTGCTTCTAAATCCATCCAAGTTTTACATGTTGGACGTACATTTCTTTAATTCGTCTTGCCCAGCTTGCATGTTGTATATAGTAGTGTCGTTTAAAAAAGATTTATCTCGTTCTTGTTGAATTTTGTTATGGGTAGTGTAATATTCTCCTTTCTTTCAAAATAATATAATTATTTATTCGGCTAATGAGCGAGGTCGTCGCATTTCAGCTTCGAACATCTTGTAAATATGGATAGGCTTTAAAAGAACAATGTCACAAAGGAAATAATTACACGTGAAATGACGTAGGTTTAGGAAGTTGCGGAAATTGTGCGACGAAGCTCATTACAATTAATAAGGCCATAGAATTTGCCAAATTATGATTATATATTATTGATTTTAATTGCCAAATAAATGTCTTGAAAGTTAGCAACAGCCGGCCAGTGTTGAAACATCCACTAGATGTAAGCATTTTTCTGGTCCTCTTTCAGAAATACCCTCCAGAACACAATAATAATTAATTTTAGTATTTTAGTCAGCAATCGGGCCAGTTGACTGCTCTCATTAGCAAATGATGACTATTCCTTTTAAAATCGTATGTAATAAACATTTTTTCTAAGTACCTATATTATTTCTTTAATACGTCAGAAATTTCTTAAGGTTTTCCCATAATGAAAATTACAATATGTAGATGTTATTCGTCGAAGTTTTCTTTGATGTTCCAATATTTTCTCTTTGGTTAAGTATTTAAAATCTAAATAGTAAATAACAAAAATAATAATAGTTTTAGCTTCAAGGTTTATTTGTATTTATTTAACATTTTCCAAGAATACTTCTCTATTTTGACATTAGATATGAGTGTTACTGAAATATTCTGTCTTTATTAAAGAGAATGCGGAGATACTTTGAAAATTCGTTTCTTTTACATGCATTTGGTTTTAAAAATCGCTAAAGGAGAATACAAACAGACCCTAGTCTCTGGCCCAACTGCATTTAAACCGTCTTACGTACTTTGTCCTGTAAGTAACGTCCATATATTTGAAAATGATTTAGAGTTAAGTAACTCTGATTTAAACTTATATGAAACCAAGTCATTTATGCAAGTCCGATCTTGATTATAGTTGAGTGCATCACAAAGAAACGGCTTATAAAAACATCCATTATCATTACTTTCACCTAATATTATCATTTGTTGTTGAACTCTTATGTAATTGATTAATTATTATAATATATGACGAACAATTTGCATCGGTTTACGAAACCTTGTTGAAAGATACTGTTGTTTCAGTTAATTTTTTGTCAATTAGTGTGTCAAATGCGGCTATACATTTAATTTTTCATTGAAATGGTCAATTGTTTTTGTATATATACGGAACTAATTAGATTTTCATTATAAATGTCAACTTATTTGGTCAATTCAAACGTAACTGTCCTTTAGTTGCTCATTGGGGATTATTTTGTTTTGTATAGCTTTTTACTCAAAGAAAATGCTCAATATTATGGACATGATATTAGACTATTAAAATTTGCTTCGCTTTTTAATTTATTTTTTTATTTAATTTCCCGTTTGATTAAATTTGATTACTCATTTACATAATTTATGGACAAATCATGTCTTATACTCCCCATTGATTTGTAGCTCGGATAGACTTTCAAATTAATGAAATTCACACCATTTTTATGCTGTTGCCTATTTTAATTCAGCTTATTACAAGTCTATCCTGAGTATTAACAGATTTTATTCTTGCTTCGAAATTATTTATAATACTTATATCGTTAGTTAACAATCTTTCGTGTCTCACTGGAGCCCTGCACTCATACCTGTATAGAATAATAATCACAACTTTTACATAATAATATGACAAATTTAAATGAATTTAAAATAGAAATCGAAATCAGTTGAAAATGTTATTGTTACCACTAGTCTAAGCACTATCGATTGTTTTATTATAATATCTAGTAGCGTTTGAATATTACTGATTATATATTATAAACAAATTATTGTTTTTCCACAATATAATAATTTCTTATTATGTTAAATATGTTCGAGGAAATTGTTAATGATATCGTGAAAGATGCATTCCATTAGATCCGTTGATTTAGCACTGTTCATCATTGCACCTATTGACATGGATAGTGTATAAAGATTATATTTTTACAGGCCTTGAATATCGATATGTAGGGGAAGTAAGTCTAATGCATGTTATAATGTGTGTTGGGACAGTGTCGTAACTTGTGGCTTATTGTCTTGTAGGAGTGGACACTGCGTCAAACTGTATTTACAATCCAGACCACTTAAATGATATAAAATTAAACTATTAAAACATTAAGATATCCCTTTTAAAGTAAAGAATTACATTGATGATGTCTAATGTACTGTCACAAAGGGAGTAGACATAATTCATTATGTAATGTTGCTCGATTGTTACCGAATAAGTTATTAGGGTGTTTGGACAGAAATATTTGTATTTTGTCATGTTTATACAAAGGAAAAAATATCTCAATGAAATATCATAGTCCATTGTACAGAATAGGCGATATTTAGGATCTAGTGACGTCTCTTTTTTCTTAAATCCTAGTTAGTGATATATTAGGAGTACTAATAATCCAAATATATATGGTCGTTTGCGCCATGACAACATCGCCAATTTAATTTTGTGTAAGTTACGTTTGCCAATATTTACTTACTTGTGTAGATATTATCAGCGAGGTTGTGTTGACCCCATAGTTTAACCTCATACAATGAATTGGGCCTATTTTGTTTATATATATATATGTATGTTAATTATACGGCGTTACTGTCATGCGCAAACTAAGTTATATTACTTAACATAGCTGATATTATAGCGGCTTAATGCGGGCGTTACATACACGATCGATACCTTATTTTAATTCTTAGATATAGATCTTTGAGTTTGCGTATTTTGATCAAATGTTACTATTGTAAATTTGCTGTACAGTAATCAGACGGCCGCCGCGCGCTCCGCCGCCGCCCGCCGCAAGACTGTCGATCCGACGAACAATTTGAATATTATGTATTATGTCAATGTAAATATATTACGAATTAGACGCGTAGACACGTTAAGGGATGTAACCGTAGTGTTTTTATTTTATTGTATGCGAGGGATTATGAAGCGGGCGTGTGGAACGCGCGGCGGGGACGCGAAACAATGCTGCGATATTCCTTGTGCCCCTCGAAATATCAGTGCATTATAATGAGTCGAGATGTATAGACAGTGCGGTAATGTTATTGTGTATAGATGCGTTATACGAGCCGGGCCCGGCGAGCGCCCGGCGACGACAACTAGCTATGAATCCTGACATCGGCTCACGTTAATTAGCTTTTAAATATTTCATCAAAATATAAAATACACAAAAAAAAATGGATATAAATTTCTCGACCAAGTACTGGTTGTTTTTAAATTATTAAAATGTAAAAAAAAATTAGAATATAAACAAAGTATAGGTACAATTTATGAATTATACTTTTCTTTTCGGCATTTCATGTGACAGTGGAAGGGAACTTCTCTTTTGCTACTTGAAATAGTTGTGTAAGCGATACACGAACGTCCGCTGTGCGTCCGGAGAGCAACCTTACACACTCGTATATTTTTATATATTTTGTGATTTATTTTGCTCATGTCCTCTTCCATTGCTTTTTATTTTTGTTTGTCAACTATGTAAATGTATAATACGATTTTGTTAAGGCAGGGTAATGCAGACATGAGAAGAGGTACTTTTTAATTTGAATCGATTGATGATTTGTTTGAATGTTTAAATTGAGTTGATTTTATCCATTCAATGGATTTTGTATTGTTACGAAAGGAGCTAGAGTTTGTTGTTTTTTTTTAAGTCATTATGAATTTCGATTATTGAGGCAGCAGATTAGTTAAATGAACTGTCAAGTTACCACATAAACAACAGTCAGTTGTAGGCTCTCTTTGGCGTTGCCCCCGTTGGTGTTGCAAGCTTAGACACGATACAAACGCGAGTCGTTCGCGATGTGTTGCTGGAGAAATTGATTAGGTCAGTATTACACCACGCAATATACATGAGCCGGAGAGAGGTTGTGAAGAGTATCGTTATAAAAGGTACCTATTCAAAATCTGGATGAACAGACTAACTCAATCATAACAGACAGATAGTTTTGCTGCAATATGCATTTATGCCATCTTCATTTGAATTATGGAATCAGTGCCAAACTTTCTCCTTCTTTTAGCTCAAAATGATGCAATTGTTAGCATGCTTGATGAAACAGCTAAGTAATTATTTAGTTAGTCTGCCATTTTGTGAATATTTTGTTTTGATAGTAATATGTAAATCTTTTATAATATATTTGTTTACAATAAATAAATGACAACATTATAAATAAATGAAATTGTATTTTCCATTTAAACTGATGAAAAAAAATATAAAAAGAATAATATGCAATGATATTTGTCGTTTCATTTTTAATCCACTGGGATTATCACTAGATTGATACATTTAAAAAAATAATCGCATTTATCAATAGTATGTGAACACTACAGCGTAGGTAAACCCCTCATTTCCAACTCGACAGATTTGCAACTCGATAGATTTTTAAATTTCACATCGCTAACCAAACAACTTGATAGACATTTGTCATAATATTAAATTGGTATCCCAGGGTGCTGCTATGTGTACAAAACTATATTAAAAAACTGAAAATAATTATTTTATTTAATACAAATTATACAATGCGATTAATTTAACAATGTACACACGACAGCACGTCAGGTTATACAGTTAAACTGCGAAAACAGCTTTTATTAAGTAGTGCATAAAGGCGGTCTCAAGGTCAACATGTATAGTCTGAGGTGCCGTTGTGTGTACAACAGAAGTAACCAACTTCAGAGCGCTTGCGGAACAAAAAAAATATTTTTTAATCTGTAAAATTTACTCTTTGCCACACATTCTCGAGTGAAATTGCGGCGGATCACTATTGCCATTTAATCGCATTGTAACAAGTATTTAGAAACAGCAATTGATCCGAGGTCTGAGGTGATTAATAAATTCACTCAAACCCGGCAAGGGCAAATGATTGCATGAATAGTTTTGGTTCCACTGGTTGTACCGTAGAACTAATGACTTTTTTAGGGTTCCGTAGTCAAGGCAACAAGGAACCCTTATAGTTTCGCCATGTCCGAGTCCGTCCGCGGCTTTGCTCGTCGATGCATAGTCGATCAACTTACAAAATTAACATATTTCATTGAATAGTTAGGTATTATATTTTATAGTCGTTACTTGTGTAAAACAGGAAGTTAATATAAGTTTATAGCCATGTGGTAATTGCATAAAGTAACAGCGGGACCCTATACTGCGCGTGGCCCGACACGCACTTGGCTAGCTTTTTCATTAGTGCTACGATTTAGTACTTTGTGGTAGGAAAAAGTACAAAAAATCACAAAATTTTACGAGAATCAGAATCGGTTGAGAAATGCGATCTGTAGAACAAACGGACAGCCGGACACCGGAAGGACATACGAAAGCATTTTTGCCCAAGCTGAAACGGAGACGCTTCGCGCTCGCTCGGTCAATAAATTTAAACTACTATAATTTTGAATGAAGGCTGATGATTAAAAGTTTGTAATTACTTGATTTAATAAAAAAAAGTTTATTTATTGTAAATTAAACAATAACAGTTACATGACGCTAAGAGGAAGCTTATCAATCTTACAATCAACACAATATTACATACAATTTGGAAGTAAAATTTCATCAGGCCTAAATAAAAAGAGTGCCTTATTTATGTAGGTACTATCGACAACACTTCCGCTTCACCACTCTTGAGGTTAAAACCGCTTGCACGCCGCGCCCGTCATATTTATGTTTAGTTCGTACAGAGGCGATACGCGAGGACACGATTTTTTTGTAAATTGGTAAAGCACGTGAGTTGCCGATCGTACACACGACGGCACCTCAAGACTACATGTAACCTAGACCGCCTTTATGCCCTACGTAATAAAAGCCGTTTTCGCAGTTCAACTGTGTAGCCTGACGTGCTGTCGTGTGTACATATAAAGCTTACATTATAATTCGTAAGTACAAAAGTTAATGTTTATCCATCTGCCCTTTTGAGGTAGTATTCAATAGATTATTCTTCTTTTTTATTAATTAAAATGTTATCTAGTAAAAACTTTTTTTTTTTATTTATGTAATGAAAATAATAAATTTATAACTCTAAACAATTTATATTACCAAATATTACTTAGAAAAAATCGGGGGCGTCCCGCCCGATAGCGTGGCGGAAAGGGTGCCTAATAGCCGGACCCAATTTTTAAACGGTAACATGTATTGAATTTAGTAATAAAACCTACCTACATCATTTAGTTTGAGACATTTTATTTTATTTAAACAATAAATCGTCATTTAAAAATTCTGAACTTATTGGTTCCCAAAACAAATGTTAATGGGAATAGTTATATCCTAATTTTATGTTCTACTGAACCCTGCCTTAGCATGACAACCGAAACGCGATATGATATAGCGATTTATCACGTTTAACTGTCAAAAGACAATGGAATTTGACAGTTGAGTGTCGATAAAATGCTATGTCACGCGATATATATCATGTTTCGGTGGTCATGTTAGGAGGGCTGACCTTATTAAAACATAATTATAGTAAAAGCAAATAATATATAATTTATCTTAATCTTTTTTCTAGCTGTACACATTCTTCTTAATAGTAGGGACGTCGTGGATTATTCTGTAATAAATAAATCTCGTTAGTTATCTAGCAGGTAGCTTATCGTAAAATCTGTTATTCTTCACTGGGCCCTATTTAATAAACTTGACAATATGTCACCTGTCATGACAATTTTATATCCATTACGTCAACCGATTTCAAAATAGAATAAACTACTCCGCAACACCGCAATGTAAACCAAATTGCTATGAAAATTGACAAATTGTCACGTTATTAAATAAGACCCTAGTAGCTATACATATTAAATGAATTACCATTTATTTTATTTATTATGCAATTGTCTGTACTGAATCCGATTAAATGAGAATCCGACCTTTTGCGAATCCTTCCAAGTGCTATATTTCAGTAAAATGAATTACTCTATTGAACACCGCAAAACGCATACGAAAATAATTCGTATTTCAATAGCACAGAAAAGAAAACCGCGCGAAGTTCTATGAGATTTTCTATTGCTCCTGGTTTTTGACGGAATTTAAAATGCTCCCGGTCTTTTAAAGTTAAGGCGCGTACCTACACTACAGCCGTCCACTAGCGCCGCCAATGCATTTACCTATTTTTATTATTTTTAAACCAGGTCAATATTTAAAAAAAAAACAAATAACTATGACCTCTTAATATGAAACTATTTTTTTTTAATAACTGTTCAATAGTTTTTATTCTATGTACTCGTTTTAAAACGGTATCAAAACAAGGGGCCACTTTTGGTTTAAAACAAATTTTAAACTTGCAGAAGAATTAAAAGTATCTGTCGAGTTGCGAAATTCTATAACGTAGGTAACATTTCGCATTCTAAGGCTGGCTCCAGACCTACCGGTTTCATTTCTTTGCTTTGCTGTTTTAGTTGAACAGGGGCTACTAGCTTACGCATCGAACTTCAGAAACTCTGCCGGGCTGCAAATTAAAACAGATAAAACGAGCCCCGATCGGGCCAAAATGGCGAACCCTAATTTATGATGTCACACGAACATCGAAATCCTCTAAATAACTATAATACGAAACTTCTTACTTCGATTTATCTGGTTTAGGTTGAAGCCCGGCAGACTATCCGAAGTTCGATGCGTCAGCCGGTACGGCCCCCAGGGGCTATACCGGCTAACTTTTCGAACGTCGGCGGATCTGTCGAGCTTCAACTTAAAACAGATAAATCGAAGTAAAGAGTTTCGTATCGTACTATTCGCCGAAGTTATTTAGAAGATATCGATATTCGTGTGACATCATGAATTGGGGTTCGCCATTTTGACCCGATCGGGGCTCCATTTATCTGTTTTAATTTGAAGCCCGGCAGACTTTGCGAAGTTCGATGCGTCAGCCGGTCCTACTAGATTAGCAAAGCGAACAAATGAAACCGGTAGGTCTGGGGAAAACCTAAAGTCTGCCTCCTGTGGTCAACGTTAACAATTCTCACCAAAGGGTTAGGTCTGAATCTGTAGGCGAGCATCATGCGCTTCCTGTAGGCGTCGAACTCGTCGTCGTCGGGCGACACCGCGTCGGCCGCGCCCGCGCCCAGCCCCATGCTCGCCACCGGCTGCTGGGCCCTGCACACGTACACATACAACGGGTGCATTCCAGCTGACTCATCGCTAACTCATCCACCAATCGAAAATCAAATGCGACGGAAAAATGCCGTAAAATAGCAGGATGACAAATTTTTCCATACTAATATGTCCCAACAGCTGATCGAGTTTTGTATGAAAAGTCGATATTTTTTGTCTTTTTAACCCTTTCCTTTCCAATTTATGTAAACGACTATGAATAGGAGTAAACAGAACAAAAAAAGCCGTATTTTTTTACCCGATAACTTCGCAATTACACTATATTTATTCAATCAGTAAATTGTGTTTCTAGTTATGAATATGTTGGCCATATTCAAATACTAACAATTGAAGACTAAAACATCTTCATTGTTTAGTTCTACGCAATACTGATAATCTGTATTTCCCGGGCGGGCGCATGAGGCCGGACGCAGTAGTCCAACGGCTATTAGTGATTTTATAGCTGGACGCAGGCGTCCGGGCCGGCGTTGAAGGGTTAAGAGAACAAACGTTGTTATTTATTATTATGATGTTAGTAATCCACTCCTGCAAGGTGGTTGGTGTTTACAAATAACCGTGTATTGACAAATGAATGCGTTTAGTTAATTTAACTTAATTACTCACTTGTTAATGGGATCTACTATTCCAGTGCCCTCCGCGCCAAGACCTTGGCCTTCATTCCAGCCCAGTTTCTGCAGCATTTTGAACCCTAATAACAAACCAACAAGGTTTCTTATACAAATATTAAAATTTATAAGGTTAATTGCGAATGGTGCTCATAGTTTTTTAAGACTTTTATTACCAGTCAATGAAAAATCGCTAAATAGTAAAAAAAATATTTTATGTTATTAAATTAAATTTAGAATGACTCTTCAGATCAAATCGCTATGTCATAAAGGAGTTTCTATAAACCACTTACCGAGATTATCTTCTTTTAATTTAAACTCTTTGTAATCACTCAGATCCGGCTCTTTGCCTCCTTTGGCAGCCGAATACTTTTCCATGAACCTAGAAAACAATGTTACGTCATAATCATAACTGTTCTCTTCTTCTTTTTTTGTAATGGCAATCTACTTTCCTTTTGGAAGTAATTTTTGCCAGTGTCAAGTGTTAAATAGTTCAGTGGTAGATATTGTTTAATTTTTCATTAGAATGCGGGTGCATCGTATTCCAATGCTGCTTGGAGCATTTGGCACCAAGTATATCAAGACAGTTTACTCGGTTAGTTTTGCCGAGGAAGCCACCACTTCAATAAAAGTCTCAGCTTCACATAACCAAGATCGCGCCTATTTCAATTATCCCACATATTGTTCAGTTGCGTAGACACTTGTACCATATAACTGCACCAATTTTAAGACACAATATCCACTACGAATCAATTTGAAAATAATTAAAATAGACACCAAACCGAACTCGACAAAATGGCGCCAAAAACTCCATCATAACTGTTATGATCAACATAATATGTTATAATAATATTATAATAATTATAATATTCTTCCAAGACTTCCGCGCGCACAGTTCATTAGATCACTTTTTAAGGATTACAGCGCGTATATTATTAATCTGAATTAGAATATACGCGCTGTAATCAGTAAAAAGTGTTTTATTTCTAAAGTTATGATCAATTTTAGAAGTTTTACCAATATTCGTAATTTTGTATTTGATCATTAACTGTCATTAATAAAGTCAAGCTACATAATAAAACTTTTTGATTACTTTTATAGGTAAATACATTGATGTTAATTAAGGGAACAATATTTTCTGTCACCTAAGTTTAGATGTGTCACTAATCTGCAATACCCAAATTATAATATCTATCCCCAAGAAATATATTAGTCATCATATTTATCAAATCTGTCTCTAAGTATAAATCACCGTATTAATGTAAATATGTCTCTTAAATCATAGTTTGATCACTTTTTTCTATAACCTAAATATAAGATCTGTCCTCTAAAAAGTAAGTCCCTGGCAGCAATAATATATTTGTACCTAATAGTAAATCTATCACCTTATAAATCTAATCAACAAACATTTTAATCGTTCAATCATCAAAATAATAGATGTGTCACTTAATTAATAGAAAAATTCCTAAGTAGGGGCGGAGTCAAATTGGCGGGCTGTGAAAATTTAAATGCACTAGGTAGGTTAGGTTAGGTTAGTGTTTAGACCACTCGCAGCGGAGCGAGCGAAGCGAGCGAAGCTCCGTAAATATCAGGATCAGCTAGTTTGGCCATAATGCTTATATCAGGATCAACTAGTTTGCCCTAGCCTAAACTGGTTTATCCTATCGGGCTTAGGACAAACTATGTTTGGTCTAGGCTATACTAGTTAATCCCATCGCGTATAGGAAGAACTAGTTTAACCTAGGCCAAACTAGAGTCCTGAAAATCGGGTTTGGCCGGTAACAAATATAACTAACTCGCACAGCTCGCACTTGACTGCAGTGTTATGTTTAGTTTTAGATAAGTAGTGTTTTTGTTTCTATTTTAAATGTAAATTATATGATTAAAACCTATTGTAGTTTAATTTAATTAATTGTACCCATATTTTCAAATTTCAGTTGAATTATGTAATAAATTAATATTATTTTTCAATGATCAAATATATTTTTTAGGTAAACATTTTTAATTGTTTGGTGATTCAGTTTTAGTGACACTTTTATTATTTAGAAACCCAATATAATTATTTGATGATTGATATTATTTCCAAGTAATTATTAATTAATATTTAGGTAAGCGTTTTTATATTATTTGGTGATTTAATTTAAGTGACAGATCTACTATTTTAGGAACAAATAGTATTTATTAGGTCACTAAAAATGCAACCTCTAACGCACCAAGTTACACAGCCGCGACATCTGTCAAGCACCTGCGCACTTCACGCGGGTCGCTCTCTACTGAGTTGGTTTAGAAAAAACGTTCCTATTCATTTGTTCGTTTACTAATGCTCACTCTGTTTTTTTTATCAGAGTCTGGGATAACTCTGCTTTAGAAAGAAACAAAAGATACTAGCAAACTGTCACCGATGAATAATATACTACGGGAATAAAACGCCACAGAATATTATTGATGCGTCGAAATTAGAAATCTTATATTTTATCAAAACAGCTTCACAGATTATGAAAAAAAAGCTACTGATTATCAATAAATAAATAATAAAACGATCTTGCATACTTTCTTTAGCCTTTTCTATAGATAAAAATCAATTTAGCTCAACTGAAAGTGAGTCGCCCGCACGAAATTTTTTCGAGCGTATCTACGGTCTTTGAAACCTAATTTCTTTATTTCACATGAATATTTTTATCTAAAAATGTGACAAATCAACATTAGGTTCATTAGTTTCAAATAACTGTAAAAGAAATATAAAAATAATGTATATTTTTCTAGTAATTACTCAAAAACGGTCTAAAGGGTCGGAAACAACTAGGTACATGGTTCAACGCCCTATTTCTACTTACAGCGTATATTTCGGTATCTATTATATGGTGAATATTATTGTGAAGATGTCTTATTTCGGTTTTTGATGTATTTCTACTACCCTTTCATACAAAAAACAGAAGAAAATAGATTCAAACTAAAGTAAAATTTTGTATGAGATCACTAGAGATGGGATGGTTACTTCATGCTGTCGATAAAAATATTACCAAATTTTTCAACATGCGAATTGTTGATCATGTACGAATATAGAGATCTATCATGGGAAGTATGTTTATATTGCTATTATGTTTGCATTACTATTATGTCACCGTAAAATCATGATAACCTTTATTTTATCAAGATATACCAAAATCTATCAGCACATTGTGAATTTATAATTTACCGCAATTTATTTTCGATATAACTGTTGTTTTTCGATAAATTGTAATACCACGAGATTTTTTGTGAATTACTGTTTTTACAATTTTCCGGTGACACGAAAATAACGAAAATGAAGGGGTAAAAAAAACAAAGTGAAATTAAAATTGAAAAATTGTTTATTCAAATAAGATTTTTAAATCGTCAATTATTTTATGCCGTCTATTATGCCCATTATGTCATCTTTTAGTTAAAAGACGACATAATGGGTAGTAGTTGTCAGTTGACAAGAAAAATGGGCGCAAAAAACTTTTAATTGAAATTGAAAATTTTTTTATTTAAATAAGCTCACATTACAAGCATTTTTAAACTGTCAATTCTTTTACCCTACCACCCATTATGACGTCTTTTAACTAACAAGAAAAATGGGCGCAAAAAACTTATTAGCTTTATCACAAGGAACGATATTTACAAAAATATATATATATCGTTTCCAGACATTAGATTAATAGATGAATAACATTATTTAATTACCTCATTTCTTAATGAATCAATTTACAGGGTTCAAGCTAAATTCAAAATTTAATTCATTATTCAGTTTATACAGAACAATTTATACAATTCAATAAACGTTAAGATAGGTAGGTAGAAGCGGACCCATTCTCACTGGCAGCACCCGTTCACGAGCATGACGCTTGAACCAGCCATCGCTTCGCTCGACCATATTTGAGGGAACGTAACGACCCGCCTCACACGACACCACCGCAGAATCCAAGATCTTGACATCTGAAAAAGTTCAAATCAATCAAATCCGTGGCCATAAATTATGTGTATATTTATCATGATTATTTTGATTACTTTACATGTTATCAAATATTTTTATGACTATAAAAACCACTAAAAAAGACCATCTCGAGCGTATACCCTTTCGAATGAAAAAAGAATTTTGAAAATCGGTTGACAATTCAAGGAGATATCGAGTAACATACACCCAAAAAAATGAGTCAAATTGAGAAACCCTCCTTTTTTGAAGTCGGTTAAAAACATAAAACCAACAGCAGAAAAAACAAACTCTAATTTCGACTTGCCTTTCGCATTACCAACAATAAATTTATCGACATTATCGATATAAAATTTCGATACTTTCCCTCCCTAGGCAGTTTCTCAATGAACTAAAATGGCGGCCATATGGTGTCAAATTACAGGTAAATGGGTCATAAATCTGAAATTTCGATTCGATATCAGAGAATTACGCTAAAATATTCCAACTACGAAAACTAAAATAGTTTTACTTTGTATTTATGCTCCTTTTATAATCAATCCAGTCTCCTTTCAAAGTAATCTAGATCAAAA
Organism: Catoptria pinella; assembly: GCA_963556745.1. Lineage (NCBI taxonomy): Eukaryota > Metazoa > Arthropoda > Insecta > Lepidoptera > Crambidae > Catoptria > Catoptria pinella. The sequence continues at coordinate 10,012,994 of OY750774.1, read as the reverse complement.
TAATTTTTCTTTTGTTCCGTTTTTTTGTCAGCAAAAAATCATTGCAAATTTTTAAAGACACATAAATTCACAAAGACAGAACAAAATCACTTAGTAAACATAAGATTACATAGAATACTTACGGTTTATTGGAAATCCAAGCAATTACACAGCACAAAACCACTTTATCTAATAGTTTATCAAGTATTTACGTATAAACACCAACAGCGCGGAATGTGAACGAAACACTGTCACTGAGCGAAGAATCTCGCCGGATTCGATCGCCAAAAGCAACCATTCCATTCACTCAATATGAATGGTTTATACGTCATTGGAAGGGAAATTTCATAACGTCTAAAGTCGCAAAACATTGCATTCAAATCCAAGCCATAGTTAATTAATCATAAGGCAAAATATTGCCTGCGACCTCTTGGGTTCCTCCAGGCACCCGCGGTGCTTGACAGCGGTGCTGTCGCGCGGGTTCCCCCAGGCACCCACGGAGCTATAGAGGTTAGGTAATTGATAAAATCATACCCGTTAATTAATGGTTAACTCAAGCTATGATAATACTAAATAATATACTAGAAAAGATACGACTCGCACCAGATCATGTTCTCGGACTGGAAACTATCCAGCTATGATGAAAAAATTATCAACCTATGATATTAGTTAAGCGCCTAAGAAAATTGATAAATTAATTTTAGTATAATCTTAAATAATTACAACTTAGAACAATAGTTCCCTACAAAGCGCACTGTCAAAAGTGAGGCAAAAAATACTGAGCCAAAATGGCTTAGTTTTCAGATTGATATCCTATCAATCTAATTTTCAGATTGCTTCACTTTACATACAAGGACTCTGCTTCTAGGTGTTATTATTCTAAGAGTATAATGATGAGCTCACTTCCTGAGTTCTTCGGGAGGCAAGAAATCCCCGATGTGATGTTTCCCGGCTGCCTGCTTGGTAAGTTCATCGGCCCATCGCTCTGTAGCACACATTTCTTTAGCACGTAGCCTGAAACAAAAAAATAATAATAGAATAAACCAACTGAAGAGTTTTTGATGATTAAGAAACGCTAAAGGTCAGTAATTGGATGGGTGACCAAATATTTATGCATACAATAGCGAAAAAGCGATGAATTCGCTTTTCGCTTTGTATAACGCTAAATGTATGTAAAATATTTCTTTATACTTTTTTTTTCTCTGACCTTTGTCTTGTTCAGGAAACAATATGTACCTAAACTCTTAAAAAACCTGTAAACTACAACAAACCGTTAATCACTTGGAGAAGGACAGACGACGCCGTCGGCACATTAGATTAATAGAACCTATAGACTTTTCGACCTTCTTTATGTCCTACACAATAAAAGCTGTTTTCGCAGTTCAACTGTTAACTTGATGAGCTGTCAAAAAAATTATATTCAAAGGACGTCTTTTTTTTAAGACGTGTAAATACTGTCAAAAACTGTTCAGTAAATAGAACATGCCAGTTGAAACAGTATACATACTTATGTTCCCAAGTTCCTTCTGCGGTGTCTTCGTCGCTGTCGTATTCGTACTTGTGCTTGCCGGCTGCCGCCAACCGCTCCACTTGTTGGCGTTTTTTCAGCATGTCCTAGAAAGAACGTATACATATATATTTGTTGTAGTGTCACTTAGCTACCTAACACTTACTTACTTACTAATTATTTATTTGTATGTTATTTAATCATTTTAATTTTTGTTGATTTTTGATGATGTTAATTTTAATCAAGTATTTTATTTTATGATTTAATTGTAATAAATTTTTAAATAACCTTAAAATCTAATGATTTTTTATTATATTTAAATTTAATCATTTAACTCTAACCGTTTGTATCTGTGATAATTTTTATTCCTACATTTCAATTTTAATTATGTAAAAAGTAAAGTAAAGCTTACGGTTTGAAAGCGGTTTTTGTAGGACAACTGTTACACTTGACTAACTGTTGGGTCCTTGTTAGATTTGTTAAATCGCACCTATTACATCATTTCTTGCTATCGAAATTAGTATTAAAATTGTTCAATACTTTTGCTCGAAAATGTGTGCTTTCGATGTCAGTACAGCGTGTGGAAAGTTGATTTTACCGCACACCCGTGCGTTTTTGGTTACGATTTTTTATATATATTACAATTTCAGCAGGTACCTATAATGATTTCTCTCAAATGTATAGAAAAACGTCGTATAGTACACGGTAGTTAAGGTTTTTTAAAACTCGTGACCATTATAATCCCTCGCCTGCGCCTGCTCGGGCTTAGAAAACGTCAGACCATCAGCCATTTTTAATGTCCCCACTGCTGGGGCACAGGCCTTCCTTGTGGATAAGGAGGATGGGCCATAACCCACCACGCGAGCCTAATGCGGATTGGTGGGTGTTATCGACTGCAAATGCAGCCGGGACCAACGGCTTAACGTGCCTTCCGAAGCACGGAGGAGCTCGGAGCTTTGGTCACCCATCCCAAGACCGACCCTTGCGAATGTTGCTTAACCGCCGCAATCGCTGGGCCAGGCGCTAAACCACTGCACTTTTAAAAACCTCCTTACCAACCATGTAGCATAAACTACTATTATGATAATAATTTCAACATAATAAAAACCCACCACTGAACTCTAGTTTAATTAAATTCAAAATTATTTATTTAGACTAGGCTGTTACAAGCACTTGTGAATTTCAAAGAAGCTACGCCATCGGTTCGCAAGCCCTAAGCGGGAGACCTTGTAATCGTTCTAAAGTACTTACCTGATACAGTAGATTAAGTTTGAAGTTGTCCTCGCATTTCTTCCAGTCCTCAGCGCTTAGATTGGTGGTCCCATAGTTGGTCATCGCGTACTGCATCAACGCCTGATTGTTGCGGTTCACGGTGGTCAGCTTCAGGCCATCCTCGTCGATCTTTGCGAGCTTCGGCCCTGTATGAATATGATGGGGTTTTAGAAAAGATGCAAATGACAAAAATGTTGGGTGTGGGAACAGATTGCAATAAAAATGAATAACTTATCAGACTTCCACTTGTAGTTAGAATAATGATTCCCAATTAGTTTTTTCACGTACCACTCCAAGAAAGACCTTAAACTCGCGTACCCGTTATGGCAATTGTTGTTTGCATAAATATTCTACTATTCTTAGTTCAGAGATTGCTTCGCGTACCCCTCAATGCAATCTCGCGTACCCCTGGGGGTGCGCGCGTACCACTAATTGGTAAACATTGACTGGGCCTTCGTAAGTAAGGCGGTTGACCTCAGGGCGCGGCTGGCCGCTTTTTCCATTTTAATATGCAACTGCTCGTGATCGAACCTGTGTTTCATTCAGGTACTAGCCCGAGGGGCCCCCGGAGTAGCCCTAGCGCCCCTCCGGACAAACAAGTGTTGTATAGGTACTGTAGGCAGGCGGGCAAACTAGTGGATGACGTACGAGCTCAATTTCGAAAGAAAACCGCTAATCGATGTACAGGATAACCACTTGGCTCACATATACTTGAGGATAAAATATCGGTATTATTTTAGGTCCGCAGTTCACGATTCAATTCATTCAATCTCATGATTCAATTCATTCAATAATTTATTTGCATAATAATGGATATTACATGAAGATCTAGTATAGTCAAGTTCATGATGACGTGAGCAATGGACAGCCATAGTCCGTTATGAATGGCCACCGGTCTTTCTCGGTGACGGCGACAGTGAGCAAACGGCCTAAGTATATTAAGTGTTATACAAGGTGTTACAAAAGTACCCCTAATGCCGAATATGGTAGATAGGGACCATCAAACTGAACAACTTTTACTATGGGACCAACTTTGAAATCGCGAAAAAAAAATCAGCTGTTTCATACAAAAATTAATTACGAAAATATCAAAATGTATGAAACAGCTGATTTTTTTTTTGCGATTTCAGAGTTGGTCCCATAGTAAAAGTTGTTCAGTTTGATGGTCCCTATCTACCATATTCGGCATTAGGGGTACTTTTGTAACACCTAGTATATATGTCTGTGGTGTTGTGTCCTTTTATCCTTACCTGTCATCATAGGCAATGTAGCTACACCGGGCGGCGCCGGCATGGCCAGTAAGGGCGGCTTCACATCGGCCGGCGGGTCGTCCCCCCACCGCGACTTGCGCTTCCTTCTTCTAGCCTCCTTCTTGCTATCGGACTCCTCGTCGCTTTGTGAACTCGCCTCGCGTTTAAACGAGTCCTGGTAGTTTTGATTGTAGTGGAACTGGGAATCTGAGCTGTAACTTCGGAAGGTTGATTTTGTATTATTAAATTAAGACGTTATTGTACGCGGTGGAAGCGGAGCGGAACGGATCCGCTCTATTTTTCTCTCGATCTCGCAATGGGTTTAGAGAGAGAAATATAGGGCCCCACCCACTCTGTTTGTACACACTGTCTTAGAAAAATAAGACTACCTATCATTCTAATTGGTACGTTAAAAAATGAACTAAATAAAGTACTTTCATTGTGCACTAGTAAAACAACAAAATTAGCCAATTCATATTAGTTCAAGCAAGAATGATAAAATATCTTATTTCAGTAGCGTTAAAGTAACAAAAGTATTTCGAGAGTAAATCCTACTTTAAGAAGTTATTTATAAAAAGTACTAACTTATCTCTCGACTCTTCTTTAACGTGAGGCCTGCTATCATCACTGTCATCGTCCTCTAGACTGAACTCCGGCTCATATTTGTCCTCCGGCTTCACCTCCGGTTTCTGCTCCCCTTGCTCTTTTCGCATCCTTATCACAAGTTCCCGGAACGCCTTATACTCGTTAGAGTTCTGATTGTGAAGGAACCTGCAAGAACATCCACAGCTCAGTCACAATTATACCATGAGAATGCCAAATAAGATTTTAAACTGTTAAACCTGTAAACGTGCCAATGGTACTGTGTTACCTCTAACGGTATCAGTGCAGCAAGCTTTAAGTTAATCTGTAGACAGTAAATATTGATATATCCGTAACACCATTCCACGCAGGTATATTAATTTGTAAATACAAAAAAGGAATACAGAACGCATCCTCCCGGTTAGTGGCTACAGTGGCATTACCACATATTTTGGTCTTGTGAGTGTATTGCTTTCAGGACATTTTCCCAGTGGTCGCCGTTGCTGGCGACTTCGCTGGCGGCTCGCTGGACGGACGTCGGGAACATATCTGCAGAGAGAACTGCACACCACGAGTCAACATTTTGTCTTGCGGCCGCAACAGACACCCCACAATGTTCAGTCAAACAGTAGCGTTCGCTGTTTGATCTGAACCTTGCCACTGTATGCTAATTCAGGTAACGGTAGAAGTGATGTAGGCAAAAAGGCACAGTTGTTTGGTGAAAAACTCTCTTGTTACTGAACATAGGGGCAACGTAAATGCGTTTCTGCTTAATGCATTTTAAAATAACGAAACAAATAAACTAATTTAAATTAAGACTGAAGGTATCAAAAATGCTTTATTTTTCACTTATTTAAAAGTGATTCAGAATAAGTTCAAACATAGAAATTAGACTAGAAAACAGCATCGGCATGGCGGGTTGTTTTCAGCTGCATCTGAAAGTCATTTCTAGTTTTTATCACTTAAAAAGTTTGAATTTACCTACATTTAATTAAACGATAGAAAAAAATGGAACAAGACATCAACTCATCACTAACTACCTTTACCTCCATTAACAAGCAGACTCTGACATTTGAAAAAAACAAATATATTAATCAAGAGTCGCCCGCGCGGCCGGACAACAAAAGAATATCTATTGTGTCTCATTTTCCAGGCCTTGATGGATTAAGCAGGCAAATACATTTTCAAATATCAGAGTATTTGGTAAATAAAATTGGGCATCAAATACGAAAGGTGTCTTTGCAGTATTATGTTGAGCATAATATTACAAAGACAAAAGTTATTAAAATATAATGGTGTATACCTTGCGATGATTTAGGTGGTGCCGGTATATTTCCAGGGTCCAAGTCTTTAGGTTTTGGAATATGGTTTAATGTGAGTGGCATCGGTGGTGGAATGTTTTGGAGCTTCATCGGTTCAGGGGGAGGAATGGTCACAGTCTCCAAAGGTTTAGGCTCCGGGATTTTATGAATAGGACTATGGATATGATTCATGGAATTCGGTGGCCCAAATGGTGGCATGTTTGGAGGACCATTACTGTTTGGACCGAAATTAGGACCATTAGGCCCGAAGGGTTGACGGGGTCCCATAAATTGCATGTCGTTGTTCCCCATATTTGGAGGCATCATGGAGTTACGCGGACCATTAGGTCCCATCATGGATGGATTAGGGTAAGGCGGGCCATAGAAAGGAGGCATCGGACCGTTGGGGCCAGGGCCACGCATATTAGGTCCGCACATATTCGGCGGCATTGGACCAGGCCCACAAGGACCACCAGGGCCACTAGGACCCATAAAATTTGGGGGCATGGGGTAATTGGGCGGCCCACCCATAAATGGCGGCATAGGGCCGTTGGGGCCACCGGGTCTCATCATTGGGCCAGGTCCCAACGGTCCTGGACCCATCGGTCCCGGGCCCATCGGCCCTGGGCCCATGTGGCCTGGACCCATGTGGCCTGAACCCATCGGCCCATGCCCCATAGGACCATGACCCATCGGTCCAGGTCCCATTGGTCCTGGGCCCATGGGACCATGACCCATATGGCCAGGCCCCATAGGACCCATGGAACCAGGTCCCATTGGGCCAGATCCCATTGGACCAGGCCCCATACCACCTGGTCCCATTGGACCCATTGGGCCAGCACCCATCATTCCAGAACCTATATGACCAGGACCTATATTGCCCTGATTGGAATTATCAGAGTCATCTTTTGACTCTGGTCCAGACTGCATATTCCATTGACGGCTATCAGAGTCAGAGTTAGGATCTTCAGGAGGAGCAACAGCTAGTTGCATCAAGGAGGGGATATTTTTGTTTTCAGGTCCTTTCATCCTTTCTTCTACTACTGGGGTCATGGGACTATGGGATCTGTTTTTGCCTCTGTCGCCCCATCTCCGTTGTCGATCACTGTAAAATTCAAGTAGATTCATAATATTGAACTATGAAGTTAAGATGGAAAGACAGAGAAATTATGTTTTTATACCGTGATCCTTTATCACCAGATCTTCTTTTGTCATCATTTTCACTGTTGGAGTTTTGTGGATGTACTTCAATATCATCAGCAAAATTTGTCTCTTCAGCTTTAGCTTTCTGTTCTTTTTTAATGCTTTTCTTCATCTCCTCAACCAACTTTTCTTTTTCCTTATCTTCTTTATCTTTTTTATCTTGGTGTTGTTTCTCAAGTAAAGCTTTAAATTGACTCATGAAACTACCATCGTTGGAAAAAATATTTGCTGATCCTTTATCATCTTTAGGAGAAGGACTGGAAGAGATTTTATTTATAATAATAACAACAAATCAAGGTCAAATTGGTTTGAAATTGCATATTTATAAATTCTCAGTTAACTTGTTATTTATCTTTGTCATTACTTTAATTTTGTTCCACTGGTAACAGAGGGCCTAGTACAAGTTAGTGTTTTCACTTCTCACATAGTTAACTATCGGATATACTGCTCAAAGTCAATTTGAGTGAGTAAAAGAGAGAAAACGATAGTTAACTATTCGAAAGGTGAAAACATCAACTCATACTAAGCTCACAGAATGGTGAATGGAACAAAATAAGCCTTGGAAAATCATATGTACTTTAATCTAAGTAATATAAAATATGGTCAGAGTCAGGTTTTAGGTTGTTTATTAATAATCTAAATAACAATAATATTTTTTTTGGATACCAGCTAGTCCCGAACCACTCTGAACCCTTTTGTCTACACTTTTTCAGGTTATATGTCTATGAATCAATTAATAGATTTTCGGTCGATTCTATATATGTATGTGTTAAAGGAATTAAATTGATAATTACTTGGATAATTTAGCCTGGGCAGCGAGGGCCGCCGCCTGTTTCTGAGCTTCCGCCTTCGCCTGGATTTCCAGCTTTTTTCTTTCTATAATTTGTTCTTGTTTCGACATCTGAGCCCATCTTGTGCTGAGCGCAGATTTGCTTTTGTTGTCTTTAAAATTAATCATGATTATTTACTAAAGAATTAAACAGCCGAATTGCAATATTCTTTGAATAAATTAACAAAAATCCGATCACGAACTCAATTCGGTTGACATTTTTAACCAAAGACAAAAGAAGTTTGCGTGCATCAGTGCTGCCAGATTGTATTGGAGTCGTAGGATTACCCGACATCCGTCAAATTACCACAAAATACCCTCTTTTGCCCACAGTGAAAAACCCGAAAATCGGGTAATTTTTAAAGTACATTTATTTTGAACGTTAATGATTTTGGCTTTTAGGTTTAAAATTGATTGTACATAAATCAGGCTGAATTTATTTAAAAAAGTACTATACACTTTAATTAGTCAAGTGCTTAGTGTTTAGTGCAATGTTTAGAGTATAGTGATTAGTAGGTGATGTCCCATACTGTTTAGCAAACGCTGTTTAGTTCATTGTTTAGTTGAATACGTCGAAAGCAACATTCTTATTTTGGCATAGGCCTCCTTCACCCCGAACTTTTTTAAATGCATTTCAGCAACTATGGTTTGCAGAGCTACGTCTCTTGCCTGTTTGTTTTTGTATTTGGGACATTTACAAAATTATTCTAAATAATAACATTATTATTATTATTATTTATGCCTTTTTATTTCCTTAATAAAGTAACATTTACATCATCAAAATTCCCTTTCCCGCTACTTTAAAAATTTCATCGAGCCTCTCTGCCAGTCTGCCTCTGTTTCCATTTCAGTCTTTTGCAGTTTTCTAGAGCATCAATCAACTTTGTTGTTTTTCTTATGTCTGAGCATCTCTTTTTGTGTCTCAATTTTAGATTCAGAACCCTCCACTCCCCCCTATGTTGAACATATAGCCCATGTGGGTTACAGAGTCGATCCACCTGGTACTTAGACATTTATTTAAATTATTTTTATCACGTACAAACAAGAGGAGAAACGAATACGGGCTTTGTTGGTTTAAACTAAAACTAAACACTTAACAGTCCTGTCCAGACGTGTTTAGTTGCAAGTGAGGGGTGAAGGCGGGACGCGCGGGACTTGGAGCTACTCGCAGAAAAATAAAACGCGCTCTAAACACTGTACTTCGCTAAGCACTAAACACTTAACACTAATCAGAGACAGTCCGAACGTGTTTTTTGCTAAGCACTAAACACTAAACGAGCCACTAGCACTAATCACTAATCAAAGTGTATACCGACCATTAAATTCTACAAGAAAGTTATTAACTTTAACTTCAACTTTTATGTTGAATGGCTGCGTCTCGTTTTACGTGACGATTGTTCCAAACAAATATTTTTGTTGGAGTGACGCTGTCAAATGTCAGCCTGCCATCAATGACAATGGGTGCATTTTAGCACAGACTATCTATCTCTAAGTCATCGATCACCGCGTAAAATAACCATGGATTGTAATCTTAGAGCATTAAGAACGCTCTAAGATTGTAATACATAAAACACGTAAAATCTCTTTCCATGGTTTAAATTTATACTATGGATACTTATTTCAAATGAAATTGACGCGTCAGCCGAAGTCACGACGCCGTGTCGATCGAAGGTTCTGGCGCTTCGGCGGTCGTTCCTGAGGCCGCTCCCGTCCGCGGGGCTTTAGCTTCGCTCATAAGCGCGTTCTTTTAAATTTTGGTCGCAGTTCTTACTTAACCTAACCGATTACGACCTAAAGTTTTTTGTATTACGGCTTTTGATCATACTGCCATATAGTATGTACCTACCTACGTGGGACATAAATATTATTGTCATAAGATAAGGCTGGCCCCAGACCTACCGGTTTCATTTCTTTGCTTTGCTGTTTTAGTTGAACAGGGGCTACCAGCTAACGCATCGACTTCGGAAAGTCTGCCGGGCTTCAAATTAAAACAGATAAATCGAGCCCCAATCGGGCCAAAATGGCGAACCCTAATTTATGATGTCACACGATCATCAATATCTTCTAAGCTTCTCAGGAACTAGGTACAATACGAAACTTCTTACTTCGATTTATCTGTTTTTGATTTACCTACGTCAGCGTCTGGCTATTACGTGAAGATTAACACAGAACATTTCCTTAGGTACAAGTCTCCGCATGGCGCATAGTTTCACACCACACGTGTATAAATCAATTTAGCCCTGATAGGTATTGTGATTGTCCCGTGAGTCCCGTCCCGCCATAAACATTACTCATAGATCAATGGGAGCTGTCAGTTACTTTTTTATGGTATAAACACATAATAGGTAATAATTTACATCAAAAGGTTGTTTTTAACCGACTTAAAAAAAGGAGGGAGTTATCTAGTCGATGGTATGTTTTTTTATTTTCATTTTTTTATGTATTATTGTTATGTTCACATCAACTTCACCAGTAGTTAACCGATTTTAACTATTCTTTTTTTTTATCTGAAGGAATATAATAGTTCATGTGTGGTCCCATAAAAAATACAGAGATTTTGCTAGCCTACATAGTTTATTCATAATCCTGTTTTTACGGATTTTCAGGTATAAACTTCTTTTTCGTAATCAAGATAAGAGAGATATTTTTTCTGCTCGGAGCATAACCTGTCACCACATCGTGGACAGCCACTGCGCTAATAAGGCACTCCTTATGTCTTGCTATTATGAAGTTTTGAGAATATCTTATACGGCGACGGAGGGCTGAAATCAATATGAACTCGTAATAAATAATAGTAGCGTAATATGAATCTCAACAAATATTGGTCATGATTTTTCAATGAGTATAGTAATTCAAATTGTGGACGCGATCTCGTTGCCACCGTGTCGTCGCCGCCGGCGCGGCGCGGCGCACACGCATTGCCAACAACAACTGTTTTAAATTTAGAATGGACTGATGACAAATTATTTTCAAATAGTTTATTCCATTGAGAATGTTAGTTTCGCGAAGCATTCAGTAAAATTCGCACACGAGTTTTTGGCGGGATTTATAAGGGATATTTTGCGTTTTAAGTGTTATTTATTTTAGTGATTAGTGTTCAAAATGATTCGTAAAAGTACAAGTTGTCAAGTCTACCCCAATGTGAACTCTACAAGTAGTGATATATCAACATCTTCGTCAGAGAATTATGATACACCTTTAAAAAAGTGAGTACTTTTTTAAGCTAAGTGCTCTACTCTTTAAAATGAGGTACCCACTAAAGAATATTACATTATACATACCAGATAGTTAAGGACACCAGTCGATTTTCGTTCCACTTGTGTTCTTATTAGGAAAATTATTGATAACTCTGTCCGATCCAATATACAATTACACGTAAAAGAAAATAGACACAATTTAAGAAATAAACATCAACTACTATTAACTAATACACGAACAAATTACGGTAAGAAAACAATATTGTTTGAAGGTGTCCAATACTACAATAAATTACCTAACAAAATAAAAGAATGTAATCACTTAAACTCATTTAAATCCAAGCTAAAAGAATACGTGTGCACATTGTAACTACCTACTTATATTACGAATTTATGTTTGTTTGATGCCGACGCGCCAGAGGCACGATGTTAGTATTAAGTATCTTTTGTATCTCATTATAAGTAAACATTAATGTTTGTATGAGAATAAATGTCTTTAAACCTAAACCTATTTTTATAAAAACGAGGTAACTTTGAAGCAGCCTTATTTCGCCGCTAAGGATTGACCTAACTGTGATCTGATGATGGCCATCCAGGAAGTGAATGGAGGAGATTCAGATCGCTATACACATCTAACTGATCTGATTTTTATGCTAATTTCGTTTTTTAAACATATCCTGATATCTCTTAGAATGTTGATCAGATCAGTTGGGTGTGTATAGCGATCTGAATCTCCTCCATTCACTCCCTGGATGGCCATCATCAGATCACAGCTAGCTCAATCCTATATAAGTTCTTATTAGCTGTTGAGGTAATAAACATAAATTAAATGAATTGACAAAACATTTGTGCTCAATCGAAGCAAGCAACGAAGGAGGTTAAGGTGACTCGAAATGGGACAAAGGAAGCCCTAACGGGCTGTAGTGCGATCAATCAACGCAATATAGGTACCTACCTACGATAAAAGTTAATTAATCTTATGTGTATGAAACAATATGTTATGGAGGTGTAAGTATTAAGGAGTGCCCCCATTAGAGAGATTGTTATAAAATAATTAAGAATACAGGGTGAAATCGAACCATGTTATTACAAAAGATTTTTAAACGCTGTTAAACTTAGACACCTGTTTAAATGTGATGCTGTCTCATTCAAACAATATTGTCAAAAAAAATTACAGCATCACATAAACAGGTGTCTTAAAATATTAAATAATATACTAGAAAAAATAGGACTCGCACCAGATCATGTTCTCGGACGGGAATCGAACCCACGACCTTTGGATATCCGGTCCAATGCTCTGAACGCTGAGCTACCGAGTCACTAGTGGGAACGTCGAATTTCTTCTAGTATATCAACTCTTATGCTGCAAGCCAGCGCCATCTCACCAATGTAGAATGAATTAACTTCGACATTCAACTGAACATCTTTCCAGATATTTTTAAACAGTTGATTAAGATGAGAAAGCTATATAACTTTTTAAATTTTGAGATTTAAGCATTCACAATGCTATTTTTATACAATACTAAATAATATACTAGAAAAAATAGGACTCGCACCAGATCATGTTCTCGGACGGGAATCGAACCCGCGACCTTTGGATATCCGGTCCAATGCTCTGACCGCTGAGCTACCGAGTCACTAGTGGGAACGTCGAATTTCTTCTAGTAAATCAACTCTTACGCTGCAAGCCAGCGCCATCTCACCAATGTAGAAGGATTAACTTCGACATTCAACTGAACATCTTTCCAGATATTTTTAAACAGTTGATTAAGATGAGAAAGCTATATAACATTTTAAATTTTGAGATTTAAGCATTCACAATGCTATTTTTATACAATACTAAATAATATACTAGAAAAAATAGGACTCGCACCAGATCATGTTCTCGGACGGGAATCGAACCCGCGACCTTTGGATATCCGGTCCAATGCTCTGACCGCTGAGCTACCGAGTCACTAGTGGGAACGTCGAATTTCTTCTAGTAAATCAACTCTTACGCTGCAAGCCAGCGCCATCTCACCAATGTAGAAGGAATTGATTTATTGATAGATTTGAACATGATCTGGTGCAGGTGTCTTAAGTTAAAATTCCCACATTGGTGCAAAACTTTATAGAGTCTTTTTTTTCTTTTTCTTTAAGCTAATGTAGAGCGCCTTACCACAGATTAGATAATAGTTACGACTTACTTTACTTGGCAATCTTTAAAAAAATTAACACTTTATGATGTAATGCTGTTATGTATAGGTCGCTGAAAGATCCTACGTATAAGTATTATTATATTTCTATAAGCAACACGTTACAAAAAAAAATGACAGATAGGGAAATAAAATCAGCTGTTTCATACAAAAATTAATAACGCAAATATCAAAATGTATGAAATACCTCGTTTTTTTCGCGATTTCAGAGTAGGTCGCATTAAAATTTGATCAGTTTGATGGTCCCTTTCTACCATATTCGGCTTTAGGGGTTCTTTGTAACACGTTGTATAATATTCCAGACACATTGAACCCTGAAACACGAATCAATGAATTTGGCTCCATACATTTTAATTTCGAAAATACCACTTAAAAATTCTAATGTTTGATATTATTTAGAAATAAAATTGTATTCAAGTCGAAATTTTTAAGTGATTTGTATCATCAATATTTCACACTCGTGTAATGTATGAGTATATATATAGCGTGCACTTATGTATTAGGACAGTTAGTAATAAAGTACTCTGATCTAACACTCGTTTACTCTCTCGATATGGCGACCCTGCCAGGATATCGCTATGGTTATTTATTATACGAATTGATTTCGTGATTTTTTCGCCTAATCTGCCAAATTGGTCTCGCACGCGTCTTTTTCACATTGCTATCTCACTTTAGAGATATTATGTATGGCACCACATTAGCATTCGATCGCCATCAATGTGACGTTTAAAAAATCCTTTTTTGTTTCAGATTCAACCGTCTGGTCCGGTGGTCGGTGGCTCGACGCTGGGCCTACTTCAAAAAGGACAGGCCTCCCCTATGGGTTCGAGGGAGATCGGTCTCCGATAGTGGGCTGAGCGTCATCATAAATAATGGTGCGAAAAATACAGTATTATTGGCTATCGATTCAATTATCTGTTTAACTATAAATATAATAATAATAAGACCATTGGAAAATTCACTGAAATTTTAAGCGCTTTCCGAGTTCAGGCGCTACAACGTTTCCACTAGGTAAGTACCTTGGTTTTTTTTACCAAGAAAATGTTTTTTTTCAGGTGTAATGACAGGATCAACAATTTCTCCTTTTAGTTTTTTCGTGTTTCCAAAACTAGCATAAAAAATGTAGTTATATTATCATTTAGTATTTGTTGCTTGATACTTATTATTTGAAGTTAAAAAAAACCACTAATATCCAGTATGTTGTCCAGAGCTGGTGTACTGCGACATCCACGGGCAACAGACGCGTTCCTTGCAGGCGTTTGGCGGAGCGCCGGGGCTGCCCACTCTGTCCGTCACGTGAGTAGTTGGTCAAAAGACCTGGGAGGGTACTCTAAGCTCTTAAAGAAATATTGAAGTAATGTAATGATGGAGACAGAGCTATACATCGCATATAGCGCCATCTCACTTATTATTACTTTGATGTTACTTTTGATAGTCAGAGTAAGGGGGCTGCACAGGCGACGGCCTATCTTCGAAATGCATTTATGTCATAATTAATTGTATTCGCCTTGAGAATGGATTCTACTTTTAAAGTATAATAGAGCAAAATAAATCCCTACGCGAAATTTTTCGTCTTAGCGTTTTTACGCGGCCGTCATGATGTCAACATTCAAAGCATCATATTTCAATAAATAGTGGTCGCAGAAAAAAACACTGATATTTCTTATACGATGCACTAATTTGATTAATGTAATAAAAAAAATTGTTAAGAACTTATCTAATTCCATACATCTTTCCATAATCATAATTATGATTACAATCACTTAGATGTGACAATGTCATTCACAATTTTTTAAATTACATACCAAATTAAGATATAATAAAACATATTTATTCAGGATAATTGCCAACCTCACAGAGGAATATTTTGATGTCAGCAATAAATTTATTATCACTTTGGCAAATGTAGATATTTGGCTAGGCGGGAAAACAAGTAACTATTGTTGTTGTAACAAAAGGGGGACGAATTAGAAAAGTGGACGAGTTGGGAATATGGACGACTTGGGAAAGTAGACGAGGTCGTCCTGAAGGGAACAGAATTGCATACTTAACAAAAGTTAAGAATAACAAAATGTAGAAAGTATAAGTATGTCAACACGGGTGAAGCGTAGAAATATACATATCAACTACATTTTAACACATTTTTCTATTAAAATATATTTAGTTTGTAGGACGTAATAATTTTGAAGGACTTAAAACCGTCCCTGTAGGCGGAGGTTTTATTAACTTGGCCTTCAAAACTTTGTAAGGCGTAAGTACACTTTTAAAATTGTAATAGTTTTTAAAATACACAAGATAATTATGCTTACGAAATAAAAAAGACTAAAAAGTATTTTTTATAATAACTTCACATTCAAATCCTTCTTAAAAAAAAATATATTTTAAATCTTTTTGTTTAAGAGAAATTGAAATTTTAAAAGTGTGGTAAGTACTAAGTTTTGTAGACCAGTGTAGTTTTTGTCAATTTTTTCTGAAAATTTTAGCCTGAATTTGTATCAAAAGGACATTTTTAAACCATGAAATGAAAATACTATGTTTACTTACTTATAATAGTTTTTTGTATTCTTTTTTATTGCCAATTATAGTTATAAAATTCTTTGGCTTTCCATGATCGTGAAAATTTGGCCGTGAAAATGCAAACATTGCGAAGTATTCCCATTCATCATTTGAAACCACCCACAAACAATGTAAAATATTTTCTGCTTTTCCATAATAAGTACCTAATAAACCATCTAATATTTTGCAATGGCCCTGAGTCTGTTTAAGACCCGCGCCGTTTAAGACCTATTATTATAACACGTAGTTAGGCTAAACTTCTGCATGAGACCTTATCGATGCCATAAAAAATATATTTGTAAATCCTATATCTTACTGAAAAACAAATATCCTGTAGGTGTAATTAACTATATACTCTATCCTAATATAGATTCGCACAAAGTTCTGACAATTAATAAAGAATAAATAAAAAAAATATTTACGGTATCGATTCCATCTCACAACGCAAGAAATGATGACATAATTTATATAAAAAGTAGTGATGGGAATAGAGCAAAACGGCAGAGTTGTCGATTACATGGTTTATAGCACACATCCGCCGCGAAACATTACCAGCAAAACCGCAGTAGTTCCGCCACGAGTTGAAACCATAGAGTAAATAATATGGAAAGCATAGCATCGGATACGGATAGTTTCAGAGGTTTGTGAATAAGGACCCTGGTTTGGATTAGTTGGTAAGCAAAACAGATATCAATGCCTCACAGTGGTTATAAAGACAAAAAATCTGCAACTATTTGACACTAAGTTACTTAATGTTAACCCATTAGTCTAATAACGATACTGATCAAACACCGGAACTCCTAACCCCATAGTCACGCAACTTACGCCACAAAAATCGCGATTGACAGTTTCAAAGACACAACTAAACAAAAGAATAACCTTCAAATTGTTACCGGCAAATATAGCAAAGTAATAAATTATACATTCTATTGGAACTGAATGTTTAAAATATTTCGCGTTTTCAGAAAACTGCTCTAAAACACGATATAAAATGAAATTGCCGCCATTTTTTCCATCATACATATGATTGCAATCAATATTCTGCGCAATGCACCACTGCGCATGTTTTCCCAGGATTAAGCTGGAGTAATTCTAATTTGAACTTATGGTCACCGTGTTTAAAGTTCAATATCAAACTGTGTTTAGTGTTACTTCAGATGACAGCTCCACGGCTTGTTTCGTACAGTATGCATGTGAATTTTATTGTGGACACGGAGTTATTTAAAATTTTAATAAAATATCAGTGTGAATATTGTATGGCAAGACTTAATTTGCTATTCATTTAATAGTTGTGTTTGATTAAACGTCTATATTCGTTGATATCGTGAAGTGAATCAAAACGTGGAGCATCGCAGTGAATTAATTCACTTTATATTTTGATTGTCACTCAAATTCTGATTTAAAAGCTTTTGCGTTGATTAATGTAAGAGAAACTATAAGGAAGGCAAAAAACTTCAGTTATAAAACATCTCTTTTACATACAATGAGCGGTATTAAAAATATTAGAAACTCTACAATTTATGTTATTTCTTAAAGTCACTAGGTATTTTGGTTACTGCTATTTTTTTTAAATCTCATCATTTTTAAAAATGAAACGAGGAAGTATTAGAAAATATACACAATTAATTTGTTTTCGTATTCTACAGATTTCGTTATTCATTTTTCTTTTATATTCAGCAATTTACGACAAATATAAAGTCATGTTTGTCCCATTTTCAAAAATTGAATACATTGTCAGATAATCTATTTCCGATAAAAATAACTAGGTACTCGTAAATTTCGTATGGAATAAAAGTCTCAAACCTCCAAACAGTCCACCTTTAATTTGAATCAAATCAACAATTATCTAAAAACAAAAGAATAAGTAACACGTTTTTTTATTCTAATAAAAAAATTGAAGGTCTAGATAGATAAGCTATTTTTCTAGCTTTTGTTTTTAAAATATATATTGATACAGCCGATGTAATCCGATAAACTTGTATGTCATCTCGGTACGTCACAGTGCAGTTATAAAAAGATGCATTTTCTAGGTTTTGATGCAACACTTAACAAGTTACATAATATTTAATGCAACTACCGCTTGTTCTTTTTAAACATAAATTACGACTTAGAGTCCAAATTACGCAAGTTGCATACGAGAAAGGTATGCAACCTCTTTAGGCTGGTTCATTTCTTTAGTTTTTGAACTTTGAACAACTCTTCAAAATTAGTTTCCGACATTATTATGTGACGCTAGGTAAACTATCTTCATTTGTTTTTATTTTTATTGAAATAATTGCTCTTTCCGATATTACGCGTGGGCCCACCCACGTGTAATCCGAAAGAGTCTAAAGTAAACAATACGATTTCCAATAAGTATCAATTTTAACGAATTTATATTTCTGCTTTATTATGTCCAGAGTCATATAAGAATACTATAAATTTGGTAAAAAAAATATGTAATTGTCATTGAGTATTGTTGCCGAGCCGGCCTCTTTTTTACTAGTTTATGGTTTTTACTTTTAACTTATATTTTTGAATTCCGTACTTTTTATACTATAACATATTTTCCTTGTTTTTGAACTCTGTGTTTTTTCTTCCATATGTCAAGTTGTGTTCCTCAGTTTACAATATTAAAAGTACATTTACTACCAACTAACTTTCATTATTTAGAAACCCATTTAGCTCAGTTTCAAGTATTACTTAGGCACATATATATGAAAAAATAAAATAAATAAATATTATAAATCATAAAATTTACGGCTAAAATACATTCTGGGCGTCCAATGGCGTCCATTTTATATGTGTTACAATATCGTATGTACAGAACTGTATTACCTACTCCTAGCGGAAAATCTAAGATTTTATAAAAAAAGTTTTTATATGCCGATGACTCTGCTTGTTTTTATTGTTACTCATTCTAGGAAATATCTACGAGTATAATAATTTATGTCAAACACAACTAATAGGTGAATCTAACTCTTGGCAATTGTTTCAAAACAAAATAATCCGTTTGTGGACTTGCCAAGTGCTGTTATTAAAGTTAATTATTCGTAATAATATTAAACCCTGTGTATTTACGACGAACTTTTTGGACTTATGAAATCCTTGAAAATTAATAATTATTTATCAGTTGTTGTACAACTTTGATGAATTCGAATGCCACTTGATTCGGAAAAGAGAGATAACATAAAAATATGGAAGTATCGCAATTCAAAGTGCCAAATATATGACGTTTTAGCAGACGATTTATTGTTTTATTCGAAAATAGGAACTGTGTGTTAAAAGTGTACATAAAATATCGAGTCATTAGTCGCTTGAAGAGAATATTTCGGTAAGTTTTAATTCACTGTTGTGTTTGTAATATGAGTTTATTAACGAATTAGAATTTCTTAAAAAGTTTAAGTTGGTTTAGCCATTTTTCTTACATAAGTAAAAAAAATATTTGTATTTGTAAATAAACTCAAACCCCTTCTTTCAAAACTTGGACTAAAATTAAACTGAATGTAAAAGTAAGGGAAAGATAGAACTTGCTATTTTTCAAGACTTGTTATGGGCTCTCCACACGCTCAGGCCCGGCCTGCAGGATCGTACGGAGAGGTGCGGCCTCCCGTGGCCCGCTCAGGACTGAAGAGGCCGCGCCTCCCCCTACCTTCACACGTAGTGATTTCGCCGGAAGGCACGGGAGGCCGCGCCTCTTCGTACGATCCTGCAAGCCGGGCCTGTGCGTGTGGAAGGCCCATTAGAGCTGTAGCATCAGTTTTAAACCAGGCTTTATTTTAATCCAAATTTAGAAAGGCGTAGTGTGTAGCGTTTTCTTACATTTACATAGTTTAGAACTTACACAAATGTTGCTTTGATCGTTTTAAAAGATTTTTTGTTGAAAATCGATTTGTACACCCGATTAAGTTTAGAAACCATTAAAATCAGTTCTTATCTCATGAATAATAGAGAAAGAAATAGAAAAACTTATTCAAATTAATCAATGAACTTGTTACCATTTAATACCAAACTTTTGTTTAGAAATATTAAATACAAACTTGACATTAAAATTATAACTGCTTATTTCGTAATATATATAACCTAAGTGTGCCTATAAAATGCTTATAATTAACAGAAAAAATTGCTTGTTTAAAAGAATCACCACCATCTTGTTATTTCTAGGTTACGGCATGGCGTGCGAACCTTTATATAAGTAGCAAGTAACCCGCTTGCAACTTTAGAGCTTATCATGCCCAAGTCAAGGTACAAATTGGAGTGCAGTTTAATAAGAATGATGTATTTTGCATGTGTATACCTTCTATTGTGTTTGCACTTCATTCATGTGTGCTTAGCACTATGTGGCTAATTTTTATATTCTATATACAACATGTTACAAAAATACTCCTAATGCTGATAATGGTATACAAGGACCATCAAACTGATCAACTTTTACTATGGGACCAACTCTGAAATCGCGAAAAAAAAACTTTTAAAGAATTACAGAGTTCGTCTCATAGTAAAAGTTGTTCAGTTTGATGGTCCCTATATACCATATTCGGCATTAGGGGTATTTTTTTAACACGTTGTAAAATATGGAATCAAACTGAAAAAGTCTGGAACGGGTGGTAGGAAAATATAGACGATTTAAAAGCGCTTAATTACTAAGTTTATTTGAATAAAGCAATTTTTTACTTTACTTACTTACTTAAAAAGTTAGTATAATTTTTGCTGTGCTTACACATTTATGGTTAATATTTAGGATATCAATATCTGCTCCTTTGCCGTAAAAATGCTTTTAAAGTAAATTGCATTTTTTTCCACGAATATCAACTAACTTAAAAACCTGTGCCTTAACTTATGTTAAACCGTTATTCATAAATTGATTAGCTTTTTTAAATTATATTCTTTTTTGAGTACTTACTTAGGTATTGTTATATTACTCGGAAACCGGGGGTTAGACTTGAGTAAGTAATTGTTTTTTTTTAACTAGCGAAAGCTTTAGAAAGTTTCAACCACAAAATATTTTACCTCTCTAACGCTTTTTATGCTGTATTTGCTTGTCTCATAATGCTAGTATACAAGGTGTTACAAAAGTACCCCTAATGCCGAATATGGTATATAGGGACCATCAAACTGAACAACTTTTACTATGGGACCAACTCTGAAATCGCGAAAAAAAATCAGCTGTTTCATATAAAAAATAAAATCTTCCCTGTATACCATAGTCGGCATTAGGGGTACTTTTGTAACACCTTGTATAATTGAGTGTAAGCAAATTATGACAATGCACAGATCTAATTAAATGATCTAATTGTTACATTCGATTTTCGTTCTTTTCTAATATTAGGTATTTACCTATGAAATTGGTGTTTTTTTCTCACACCCAGAGAACATCATAACTGCTGTGATTTAAAATATTTATCAGTTGCTGGATATTACATTAAACAATTACTATCGCCGTCAACTATGAGCATAATTAAAGTGTATTTATTTTTTGTTTTCTTAGCATTCAAAAATACTTTGACTCCTTTTTTTGTTAGCGAAAATGACCTTTTTTCCTTTGTAACTTAGCCTTAATAATTATTTTCGATTAAATTATGTTGAAGTTAGCCTAAGTAGTTAGTTTTGTTACAATGGCGTTCACCGTTTTTAAATAAATTATGAAAATGATAGTATGAAAAATGCAATTTGTTAAAAGTTCTCCATACAAAACGTCAATTTCATAGGTTTTTTTAGTCCTTGTTTTTTTAAGACCTTTATAGTTAGCTCGGAATTTTATATAAGTAGATAAAACTACTTAGTATAGATAAAATGCTATTTTTTGGGTGCTCATTTCCGCGCTTAGATTTTTCGCTTTTAATAATTATCTTTTTTTTAGTTTAAGTAACAATATTATGCAACATTGTAAAGTTATAACATATTTTACAAACGATGCGCGTGGTGACTCTTAGCAACGTAATTATTTATGTTTGACCGAGCGAGCGTGAAGAATCTCTGTTTTAGCTTGAGCAAAAATGCTTTCGTATGTCCGTCCGGCTGTCCGGCTGTCCGTTTGCTCTCTTGTACAGGTCGCACAATTCTCAACCGATTTTCGTGAAATTTTGTGAGCAGGTTCGATTATTAAATGAAGTTTTTTTGTCGATTCAGTTTTCGAAATTTTTCAAAATGGCGGAGTTATGTTAAAGTGAGGTCTGCATCTCACAGAACCACTAGTTTAATAAATAAACCAATGAACTTCGCATTTGAATGAGAAAATGTAAAGAAGAATGGCAGAAACCCATGTATTTCAGAACCACATAAACGCTTAGCGTGTCGTGAAGTGAATATTAAAATTTTAACACTCTAAATAGCTTAATAAAATATGTGATGGTAAGTTTTACTGTCATGCTAGGGATAAAAAGTTGATTTTAAAACGTATCCTCAACACAATCCAACGTAACGTAATACTTTATGGATTATTCTACTGTGGCAACACAGACTGAATGACTTTGACAATATATTGACACATAACAAAATCAATCTAACATTGGCATTTGACATTTATGCCGTTCCTATTCTGATTTTTGTCTCCTTAAAAAAACTATTTTCGTAATTGGTCCGCTGGATAAATTTTACCCAGAGGGACTAACATAATGAAATCAAATCACACCAAAAGCGTTTTGTTTTTGAGAAATGGTGTTTTGTGTCATGATAAGAGAAAATACAATCATATCTCTCTACTAACCAGCTTCTTTAAGAACATTTAAAATTGAAAAGTAACTACCAAATTAATAACTTTTAAATCTCATAAAGTCCGAATTGGGAATGTTAGGGGTCGAAATAGGTAATTTTAAAATATTAAGATGTGGTTCCCGGTTTGCCATGCTTCTTTAGCAACAGCTCGAAAAATATACGATACGCATTGAAATTTTAGTAGCACGAAAATATTGCGTACGCACCGTAGCACGAAAAGATAAACGCTACGAACGTAGCAAGATAATCGTAATGGGTGCTACGCGGGCTACGCCGCGTCGCCGTAGTAAATTACGAGCAAATCAGAATAAAAGCCTTAAACTACAAATTATTGAGTATCGATTAAAAGTTTATTAATATTTCGATAAACTCACAGTCGATTTTTTATATTTAGGTTTCACCCAACATCATTTTTACTTTTCGTTGTCTGTAGAACTATTCTATTACGTAAACAGAAAAAATTCTAAATGATTTTTAAGTGTTTATACATAGATATCTTAAAAAAAAAGGTGAATAATTCGAAAATACGTAGGTATGCTGTGTAATTTGTGTAATTTTAGGATTTTTTCTTACCCCGGAGCAACGCAACGTTGATTCGTAAATCCTATTTGAAATTTTGAGATTTAAGCATTCACAATGCTATTTTTATATAATACTAAATAATATACTAGAAAAAATAGGACTCGCACCAGATCATGTTCTCGGACGGGAATCGAACCCGCGACCTTTGGATATCCGGTCCAATGCTCTGACCGCTGAGCTACCGAGTCACTAAAATCCTACTTGAATTGAACATCTCACAATCACTACTTACTTGACAACATTCTATATTCTAATTTAATAAATTTATTCACAACCTGACGATGCATAAAAATAATAGAGTATTAAAAAGTTTCTATTGAATAAGGTTTTATTCGCCCGCCCATAAAAAGGAAAAAGGAGTATTCGAAAGTGGGCTATTTGCCAAGACCAAAAATAAATAAATTAGCTAAAAAAAATCTCGATAAATCGTATGAAAGCCAAGCCGTCGTAAAGTTGCTTATATATCTATAGCCGTTTAAACTCCCCTACCTCTATTTATCACTCTCTAAAGCGGAAGGGTACCTACCTACAGCATTAAAAAAAATGCATCCTTTTAATTTGCTTTGTTTGAGTAAAAGGAGTTAACACTACGGCTCGGCTTTTATAAAACGCCATCTATCGAAATTTTAGAACGATTTTTTATTAGTGCTGCTAGAAAATCGCCCATTTTAGAGTTGGTATAAAAAAAACGAAGGAGGATTGGAAAATTAAGAGGTTGGTGTTGCACAGGTCGGCGGGCGGGTCGGGCAGCGTCGCGGGCGAGGAGGCGAGCGACGGCAGCGACGCGGAGCGCCCGCGCCGCGGCCACCACCTCCGCGTGCCCACACCCGCCTTACCGAACCAGTGAGTTCATCTTCTTTTTTACCGACTTCAAAAAGAGGGAGGTACTCAATTCGGCCCGTATATTTTTTTTGTTTTTTTTTTGACAAAAATTTGAAAAACATGTACACTGATTACTCTGGCGTTAGTGTGCCGATTTTAATACTTGTTTTTTTGTTCGATTGGGTATACTTTCAATTTGGTCCCATATCAGTTTCATTGAGATTCGACTATAATCTTCGGTTGTCATGGGAATAATGAATAATTAGAACAGTAATAAGTAAAATCATCTATGTAAACATTAGCTTTTTGTTCTAGCTGAATCCGTTGGTCCTGGTTGCATCTGCAGTCATTAATACCTTCCAATCCACATTGGGCCTGCGTTATATTAATAAAGTTAGCTATTTATTTTGTGGATAGAAGCATGGCCGGGCCAGGCCACATGTTACGTTGTGTAGCCGGGCCACAAGAAATGTGCTATAACTCGTGAAATACAGCGGTACCTACTGGTTTTATCCTTTTGGGTACCATAAAGTACGTACCCGTACGTCTACTGACATAATACAGAAGGTACATTAAAAAGAATAAAATAAAAAAATTGTTTAAAAAAACCGACTTCAAAAAAACCTGAAAACAAAAACAACTTCGAAATCAATACCAATCCACTTTTTACCAGTAAGGCGCTGGCTCCACGAGCGAGAGAATCGCGGCGATATTATCGTCGTGCCACGTATTTCTATACACTCTCTATGGAACCGTCTCCACACGGCGATATTATCGCCGCGATGCGACGAGTGGCAATGAGCGCGCGAAACGTCATTACATCGTCGCTAGCCCGCCGCGCGCTCGCGACGAGCGCGCAGTCAAAGGGTGCGTCCACATCTGGCGAATGCGCGGCGAATGCGCAGCTCACGAGCTGCGCACGCGCTGCACGCGTGCCATTACTGCCGCTGTTTGGTACGCTTTATTAGCGCAACTCAGGAAATGCTTGTATAGTGAGCGCGCGCTGTGCGCGATCTGCGCGCGTCCAGTTCGCGCGGATGAGTTGGTGCGGGACTTGAGATGCGGGCGGGAGGAAATAAATGCAGCGCGCGAGCCGCGCACGTACGGCGCGTAGAATGCGCGCGATCGGCGCGCGGGCGGCGCAGGAGCGACGGACGAGCATAAACAGCACGCGCGCAACTCGTATGCCGCTCTCAAGCTGCGCATTCGCCGCGCATTCGCCAGATGTGGACGCACCCAAACGCAGCGTCATTTCAGCGTTGCCTCCCGTTAAGCAAGGACGTTTCGAGAAGGTTTTTAAACAATAGTACAATGTTTGACATTGGAAAGTTTATTCTTGAAGTGAGAGAGACCTGCCCTTTACGATGTTCAGTTGGCCGAGTATCGAAACAGAGAAATAAAAGCAAAGTATTGGTACTCGTCTGGCACGTAACTGAATTTTTTCTTTCGCAAAACGTCGTCAAGGAAACGCGGCGATACCGTTACGAGTCGCCGCGGAAACGCTGAGATTCCGTTACGACTCGCGACGATACGCGGCGGAATTATCGCTCGTTCGTGGAGATTATCCGACGATATAAGGGCAGACTCGTCGCGATTCTCTCGCTCGTGAAGCCAGCGCCTTAAGAGTTTTTCCAGTGTCAAGATTTTTTTGAAAAAAATAATTAGACTTTCATGTGGTTTGTACGTGTTTGACTTTAGAACGCGGATGTGATGTATCATTGTTAGAGATTTTGACAGTCACCAAATGTATTGAGTCAGCAAAATCACACTTGATATTTCAGTGAAGTTAGAAAAACTGGCGACACATCAGTTTTTTTCTACAATGAGGTTTTGTTTGGTAAGGATAGGTACTTAGATTTTCTTATCTTTCAGTCACGCATATTACTATTATAGTACAAACTTAGTTCCTTCCGACGTTCGTAAGTTGATTATTTTTCTTTAGCAATAAGCTTATGACCACTTGGTCGTATTTTTAATTACAATCGCAGTAAAATACTACTTATTTACTATAACTTATTTTTATTGTATGTTTTTTGCAATGAAATCACAACTGGTAGGTACTCTCCTAGTATAAAGGCAATAAAACCGGTAAGTATATCATACTTTCCACAATCTGATAAATGAAGTATTTATTTACACATTATCCGGCATATCTCGAAAGGTAAATAAGTATGTCGTTTCATGCAACTCTAGCACACTCAAATATCATTATATAGAGCTCAGTTACATCCAATTTATTCCCCATAAAGACGTCTGGCTAAAACCTCATTCAATAGGCAGGTTAAAAAGTGTAAAAATTCCATTTAACAACTTTATCATCTGTTTACTGGCTCAACCAATTTCGAAAATGGATTAAATTAAGTTGTTATTCTTACGGGCGATTATAAACAGTGAGTAAATATGGAATGTTAAACAGTGTTTTGTTTTTCTTACTTATATTCAAAAGGACAATTTGAGTGACATAAACAAAACCATAAAATCCGTGCGTATTCTAAGTAATTTATTACGAATACGATTTCAGAACTGTGCTATTTTATAAAAAATAAGCAAGACGCTCTGTCTTGCACACCCACTCATTCAGTCAGTTATTAAATTAATTGATATTGAATATGGACTATAAGGAATGAAAGAAGACAGTCCATCAAGCGAACTGAACTGTCAAGTTAACAGTCAACATGGTTTTTGCCCAAAGTCAGTTCGTTTCGCCTTCAGAAGGGATAGCCTCCCCCTCGCTGGCATTCGAAAGGCATTACTTAAGGGAACCCGAAGTGCGAGTATATCACCTGAAAACTTAGCGTCGAGACGAAGGTAAAAATAAAACGTAATTATCATATTTTATGTAAATACTTTATGGTTCTAAAAGAAAAGAGCACTAACCTCCTCATTATGTGTCTGTAATCCTTTTTCAGAAACAGGAGTTTATATCAAATAGCGGGTCTATCGGCTAAAAACAATGAGGTTAATGTAAACTGTGTTTTAATAGATGTATATGTGCTAAATTGCTACTTCGTTTTGGTACAAATAAAAAATTACCAAAGAAAAGTAGCAATGTATTACATCCATCTGTCATATCAGAGCTATTATGTTATGATAGCAATGTAAGTTAGCCGATAGAGCCCCAGGTCAGGATATTTGGTAGCAACTTTTGGCTACCAAATATCAATCAGCAATTATATCAATATTGGACTGCTCTAAATTTGATTTTAGCTGCAATCAGTGACCCAAGTTTAGTGAAATTGTGGTAATGATTTGGGTGATGATGCTTGGGACTGCAATAACGAATGTTAAGCTACTTTTGAAGAGGCCGGGTATGAGATGGGTGACCGTGGGACTGCGATAACGAAAGTTAAGCAATTCTAGTAAAGGCCGGGTATGAGACAAATGACCATGTGTGACTGTGATAAGGAATAAGAAAAGGTCGGGTTTGGGATGGGTGGCCCCATTGGTGGGTGACGGTCACCCATCTCATCTTCAAAAGTAGCTTAACATTCATTATTGCAGTCCCAAACAGTCGACGATCACCGATCCCAAATCCGGCCTTTCCTAGAGTAGCTTAACTTTTGCTATCGCAGTCCCACATGGACACCCATCTCATATTCAGTCTTTCCTAAAGTGGCTGCTCGCGTTTTTCAATCCCTACTTATGCAATCCAATTATATTGCTAACCATTTTTAAACATGCGTACGTATCAGATTAACTGCTTACAAACAAGTTTTCTAGCTGCTAACCAATTAGATACTTTGCTGATCAATTAGATATTTTGCTCTCCAACAGTTTATTATATTGTTGACGATTTTAGAATTTTGCAGATCAAGCTGACCAAATATTTGTTTGCTAACTAATTAAACTGCAGATTTTTTGCTAACGATTTAGATTCAGATAAAAAAATACTTCCCCTGGTAATAATTATCGGAGTCAAAGAGTTTGATTTTATATGACTGGTAACACAGAAACAGGTAAAAAAGTAAAAAATTGCTTTATTCAAATAAACTTAGTAATTAAGCGCTTTTGAATCGTCTATATTTTTCTACCACCCGTTCCAGACATTTTTAACTGACAAGAAGAACAGGCGCAAGAAACTTATCAGCTTTAACAGAAATAAGTAACGATATTTACAAACTTAAATATATCGTTACCAAATACAATACAAACAACAGGTTATTAACAACAAAGTACTTACTAGCAAGTTATTGTGTTACATCATTTCCACGCATTCCGGTCTTTCAGATAATCGTCTACTTTATAATAACCTTTACCCATAAGCGTCTTTTTGACATGATTTTTAAATTCATGCAAAGGTAGATCAATTACTTGTTGTGGAACTTTATTAAACAAGGTTATGCGTTTCCCCATAAATGAACCTTTAGTTTTCTAGGTAATAGTAGACCACGTAATCCTTGTCTCTCGGATTGCTATACCTGGCTGGCACAGTATTTATTTTACGTACACACGACGGCACCTCAGACTATACATACATGTTGACCTTGAGACCGCCTTTATGCCCTAAGTCCGTTAAAAAAGCTGTTTTCGCAGTTTAACTGTGTAACCCGACGTGCTGTCGTGTGTACCATGGTTATACAAACTAAATTTTTACACATGGGTATCAAATAAAAGGCCTTGATGAGCACATTCCAAAATTATATGTTTTGTCACTAAATATTAAGAAAAAAATTCACCGAAGCGAAGCGAGGGCGGGTCGCTAGTACTAACTATTGAGAGTTTTTAAATTTCAACTCAATTTTTTGTTTCCTCCGTGTCGAGATGTTTGCTTACTGTCACGATTTCGTAACATGCTTGTACATGATTGGTACTTATCTGAATTTTATCACAACTAAAACACTAGATAAAGCGCTTCCTTTCAAAATATTGTTTCGAGATTTTTTACTACAAACACTGATAATGTAATGCAAAGTATGTGATTTAGTGAAATCTGTCTTGTCTTGTATTTATAGTACCTAATTCTTTGCATAATGTTTTTTTTTATATTTTACCTGAGCGTGCAACAGTGAATTTCAAGTATGGTTAATCGCGATTGTCGGAAATCTACTCGAAAGCATTCGATTCGAATACGTATCCTCCGATAGATTCGAAAACTGCTATTCACAAATACATTCGACTCGCATTCGATTCACTTTCCGACGGGAAAGCGCAATGCATTTACAAAGTTTGGTAGCATAAGGTAGAAAATAAGATCTACATGTTACAAAAATACCCCTAATGCCGAATATAGTATATAGGGACCATCAAACTGAACAACTTTTGCTATGGGACCACATCTCTTTTCTAGAGACTTTCCGATTCGATTCGGAGAGTGAATAACCCCCCTGGTCAAGGTTAGAAGTGAATTGTCTATTCCCATCTTTACTAAGGATAGGTACCTATTGTTGTAATAAATTACATGTTACTATGAAAACTGACAGCAGAGATCATAACATTTGTTTTCTTTTCAATGCAAATTGCAATTTTAACTTAAAAAAGTCCGTTATAGCAAACAAAATATACAAACATGAGACGTTTAATCATGGGCGCCGGAAACAGGGTGCAAGGGGTGCACTTGCATAGCACCCCTCTGTCAGGAAAAAAATACATTTTCTTTATTAAGTTACTGTTTGAATAAAAACTAAAGGCGTCTAGGTTGCTGTCCCTTGTTCAGCACCTTGTCAATAAATACAGTTTTGTTATTAAGTAAGTTAATGGGACGAGCTGTTCAAAACTAAAATTGTGTCACAACCAACTTTCGCGGCGCATCAACTGTTTCCATCGGACGCTCGCAATAGACTAAAGGAGTTTCGGTGCATGCACTGTAACTTAATGAGCAATTTTTCGGTACTGTACACCTATACAGCCTGTCTAGTGTAGTATATAAAGTGTTACAATAATACCTCTAATGCCGAATATGGTAGATAGGGACCATCAAACTGAACAACTTTTACTATGGGACCAACATTGAAATCGCGAAAAGAAATCAGCTGTTTCATACAAAAAAATAATTACGAAAATATCAAAATGTATGAAACAGCTGTTTTTTTTCACGATTTCAGAGTTGGTTCCATAGTAAAAGTTATTTAGTTTGATGGTCCCTATATACTCGTAGATCTACCATATTCGGCTTTAGGGGTATTTTTGTAACACGTTGTATAGTCTTTGGTAGACGCAGATGCAACTACCTGAAAAAAATCCTAGCAGCGCCCAAGCATTTAATGTGATTAAATATTATTCCTCTGTTTATAAGTAAACAAGGTACGACGAATGTGTTACATAATTTTTACAGTCGATTCAACATTGCGAATGAATACCTTGTATAAAGGTTGGCTAAGGAATTTGATTTCATGCCAAAGAGAGCGTAGTAAAATTTTCATAGAACGGACATTACAATATTGTGTTATTATTGAAAATAGTGAAATTGAGTAGAACAATATTTTAATCGATGCCTTTAGAAGTATAAAAAGATAACTTACTTAAAATTAAATATTTTATTAAAAAAAAAATGAGTTTTGATTTTGATATTAAAAATCTAAGATCAATAATGCACTGCAGGTCTATACAACATGTTACAAAAATACCCCTAATGCGAATATGGTATATGGGACCATCAAACTGATCAACTTTTACTATGGGTCCAACTCTGAAATCGCGAAAAAAAAATCTGCTGTTTCATACAAAAAATAAAATCGAAAAGGTATCGTATGAAACAGCTGATTTTTTTTTTCGCGATTTCAGAGTTGGTCCCATAGTAAAAGTTGATCAGTGTTGTATATCGCTATAAGCGGACGATGTTTATCGTTCGTCCCACTTCGTGACACTAATCTAATCAACTAACGAATAAGGTTCAATATGAAGTACCCAAATTGAAGGACGGATTGCGTCCGATTATCGCGATTATTTGTATGTAATACGCTGATCTGGTTTAGAATGCTTCTTGACACAGAGAACAGTGGAATTTTATCCTTACTTTTTAAAGAATGAACGGATCATTAATGTATGTACACGACCATTACTACTTTATGCACTCCACTAAGATAAAATAAATATAACTTCCCTTTCTAAAATCAAGTAGGTTTTATGTAAGTATAGTGATGATTCAATGTTGTAATAAAATGGTATACTAAGTACCTACCTAGTTAATAAATTATCGATACTTCTTAAAATAATCTAAAGTGATTACCTAATGAGTCACTGAATCCGAAATCGGATTATGTCTTCGCTGTCTTTAATACAAATTATCGCTATTTTAAACTCTGATATCCTACCTACTATTATAAATTTTATTTTGTTAACTAAAATAAAAATTATAAAGTTAAATTAACTAAAGTTAAAATTGCAGGTATTTATGTACCTGCAATTTTAATAGTATGTTCATAGTACTTGAATGATTGAAATCAAATCAAATTGACCTCCGTGGTCGAGTAGCTTTGTACACTGGTTTTAAAGGTGTCGCCATCTCTGAGGTCCCGGGTTCGATCCCCGGTTGGCTCAATTTAGAAAACAAACTTTTCTATATTGGCTCAGGTCTGGGTGTTTATAATAAGTACCACTGTTGTCTCTGATTTCCATAACACAGGTGCTTTAGCTATTTACTTTGGAATCGGAGCAAAGTATGTGATGTTGTCAAATATTTATGAAAATTGATTAAGTTTTATTACTTAACAAAAAGCTACAAATTATGTAAAGGAAAAGAAAGGTGTTAAAAAGCAAAAGTTTAACATAAGAAATTTTTACCAAATATTCTTTCGCATCGCATTTCTTTAGACGTCGTCTTAGATGAAATTCTAAGGACGTCGTCTGTCAATCTGGCAAAGTAAATTATCGTTTGATAGAGTATCAAACAACAATTTACTTTGCCAAATAATAAAATGATAATTTTCCGTGTCCCTAAAACAATAAACAATTGAAATCAAAGATGATTCATCAAAGAGACCAAATAAACAAAAAAGATGGTGGCATTTTTATATCCGGTGCTGATAAATCTAAGATAGGAAGGTACTTAGTCAGTGGAGCTCTGTGGCGCAGTGTTATAACGCCTGGCCCAGAAGCAAGGGTCAGTCATGGGATGGGTGACCAAAAATTTATTATTTCGAGGTCCTCCGTGCTTCGGACGGGACGTTAAGCTGTTGGTCCTGCATTTGCAGTCGTTAGCACCCACCAATCCCCCTTTCGCCCACGTAGTGGGTCATGGTCCATCCTCTTATCTACCTATAAGAAAGGCCTGTGCCCCAGCAGTGGGGACATTAAAAATGGACGATGGTCAGGTACTTAGTCACCCAATGATAAGTTAATAGAATGAATCACCATCATGACGACCACAGATGGATATTGGCGTACTGAGTAAAATAAAAATAATTATTTTTTTCTTACAAAACTGTAAGACATAATAATACAGTATACATTACTTACTAGGGAGTATTAACACCCGTCATGATTCAATCGAAAAACCAATGAAATTGTCGGTTTGTAAATGGTGAGTTTTCAAGAAGTTCATTTTTCATTTAGCATTTTATAAGTACATTTATCAACCGTGAACGCTAATGTTGCAAAACTTTAATGTAGGTACCTAGGTACTGATGTTTGAACTAACTAACTAAGCTAACTTATTCCATTTACGATACGCGAAAAAAATAATTTTTGACTAAGTTACAAAAATTAAAGTGGTCATTTCCACTAAAGAAAAGGAATCACTTTCAAGAACTTGTTTTTCTTTATGTTAAGAAAACTAAAAAAAGGATTTTATTATTTACTGATAGGTAGGTAGATGATATTACATATATAGAAGATAAGAATTTCTATGTTTGTAGAAAATATTGGTAATTTCATAGGTAAAGACCTAATATTATTCGTAGCGTCAGGAAATTATCTAAGATTGCTTCTTTTTCTTTTTGTTCGTTTAAAATATGTTCACTTGAATTTCGTCATTTGTGTAGAGCCATTTCGGATAAAAAGAGCTGTGTTCATTTTCCACGAAAATAATAGAATTTAAAAATTAGTGTTTGTGTAAAAAAAAAACATAAATATTTACGTTACATAAAATTGTTTTTACAAATTGTTCGTCGTAGTTTGTGAACGTCACAAGGGCGGCGTGTTTGCTCCCGATAGACGATTGATGTCATAGAATGTTGCGTGGGATGGAATTGGACGCCAAGCTGACGACACGCACACATGACTCTCCTTTCCTTTCGTGCCAAGAGCTGAAAGAAACCGCAGACGAGATGAATCGATGGTTGTTGATATCGATTTATGTGGTATTCATCCAATGTTGTACCAAATATGCCTATGTTTTATCTCGTCTGGTGTAAGGCGTTGAAAGATTTTGTTGCAGATCTGCAACCTTTTTTTAACCGACTTCAAAAAAAGGAGGGTTATCAAGTTGACGGTATGTTTTTTTTATGTACCTATGTTTTTCAATTATTATTTTTTTATTTAAAAGAACATAGTTCATGTGTGGTCCCATAAAAAAATATAGAGATCTAGCTAGCAGTTTTTTCGTAAATCCTGAAAAATATCAGTTATCTCATGTTACTCATGTATCAACATCTATTATGTTGAGTGGGTACAGTAGGTCCTGATTAGGTACTTAGATCTACCATGTATACATAATTCATCAATGTAAAATATTTTCAGTGCCTACATTAACTTTAAAGAACTACAGAGATGATGAAAATAATTTAAAAAAAAAAGTGTCAATTTTCTTTACATGATCAAATAAAAATTAAAAAGAAAAACCTCCTTCAAAAAACCTTTAAAAAATTTCTATAAAAAACAGCTTCAAAAAGCAACAGCTCTAAAAAGCAAGAAATAATTATTCAAATCTGCATAATAACTATTCAAGTACGTACCTACGCCTATCTGATGTTAAAAAAACATCTTTTGAAGTCGGTTTAAAACATATGCACTGTGCCTGTACGTTGCAGTGCTTCCGGTAGGAAAACGGTTTTTGCTGCGTTTTTTGTATTACTGATACCATAGCATTATAAACTGTGCTTTATTAATTAGGTACTAATTTTCAAAGAAATAATTTTGACTAGAGTCAACATTGTGAAATAAACTGGACTGGACAGGAAACCTTGCTCGGGGACCGCAGTTGGACAACTGTTCGATGTTGGAATTTGTATTTATGCGAAGCGCTTAGAAAACTTTGATATTGTGAGTCAGGTCTCCATACATTTTTGCCTTGATGTTAGCTTGACGTTACATATTGTACTTTTCACTGATCCTGCATTTCTTTCTTCGTCATTCGTCGATTGCTTATGTAGCGGTACGATCGCGCCGCTACAACTTACATAGGCTGACAATTTATATTTAGTTTCCAAACTCATGCTTTGCTACAGATTTATTTAATTCTTTAGATTAAAAAACAATTAAAAATTTCTTAATTCTACTTAGTGAAAATAAGGTAGTAGCCCGTAATGAATGAAGATTCAAACTAGGTACTACTTTTTACTATATATGTTCTAAACTCGGAGCTTCATTTATAATCATCTTTGAATTTTTTTTCATGCTAGATGTAGCGAAATGTGTACGATTATTTTTTGTATATAACAACACATGTATTTTACCGCATTTCAAGCAAATATCTTTATCTTCTATCAAGAAAATCCCCATGTAATAAATTAGGGAACCCTCTTAATTTCCTTGCACTGGGGTAAAATGTTTTGATTCTTTGTAACCTAGGTGATCCCCTTTTATGGCCATGCATATTGATCCATGATGTGCAGTAAATAAACAGGTTTTTTGTTGCATCAAAAACCATAAATGTACGATGCTGAAAGCTGAAATGCGAGACCATTTTAAATGTCGTCGGGTTCGAAACTTCGAAATAATCTGATATTTCGTCTATTTCTCATAACTCCGTCGAGAGAGTAACGTGGTGAAGATGAAAAATTAACTATTGTTTAATCAAGCAAAACTCTCTACCTAAGACTTTTTTTTTCTATATTTGCTTCGTTGATATATTATGGTATTACTACTCTTAAGTACTCTTCCTATATTACTTATATTAATTCCATATATGTACCTACTTATACCTAAGTAATAAGGTTGAGTTTTTTCCCTAGAACATAAAAGTCTAATTATTATTTCTATGCTGAGAATAGAACGTCATAACGTGATTCTATGCAGATATTAATAAGTATACATATTACTAGGTAGACCTGAAAGAAAACAGTTTTGTTAAATATGAGGCTTTAGCATTCAAAATGCCATTTACTAGAAAAATAGTATATTATTAAGTATTAATAACATAACAATTGCATTGTGATTGCTAAAATCACAATTTTTTTGAAAAAAAAATTACAGCTTTATGTAGGTATAACTTTTCAATTTTTGGTTTTAGCGACAGTGTAGGTACCTGCTTAATATTATTCCTCTACCTTCGTGTAACATTTTTTGTTGTTTGTTCTTAAGTAGGTAGATACCTACCTACCTAAATAGGTAAGTAAGTACCTACTTACTTATTTATAAGTATTTTTACGTTGCCTTGCCTTCGTTAGATATTATAGGTAAGCAATATTTAAATCAAGATTTCATATCAAAAAGTGGACGAAGAACAAAGAAAACTATCTTCATAAAATATTTGTGTATTTATTTAATCTCGACGTTGACGGACGCAGATAAAATAGTAGGTAACTACTTTTTAAATAGGTAGGTAAGTATTTCGCATTAAAGGGTCAATTTCAACAAGTGGTGTTTTTTCTTTCATTTCGGTTGATTTTTTTATTATAAAGTTTTTTTAAATTCTAACCGTGGTTTATTGTATTTCTTTATACTCTAAATGCACATATTTAACACCATCAAAATATCTTTACAGACTTATGAGATATACGTGTTTAAAAAAGTGATGTCACCGAAATGAAACGATCGTTAACCGAAATGAAATAACTAGTCACCGAAATGAATGAACTTATACACCGAAATTAAAATCCACCGAAGCAGCATATACAGGTGTACCGCAATACTTATACAGGGTATTTGTTAATCCCCTTATAATCCCGTATATGATAGATAGCATTATCATGCATGCATACGATGTCATGGGTGAGTAAGACGTGAGTAAGGTAACCGGTCCGGTAACAACATCTTTATCTGACCCTACCCTACTGTCAACTTCACCTGCACGCACAGGTGGTTCGTACGAATAGCTTGCGGCAATAACCTTCCAGTCGTCGTCATGTTGCTGCTGAATAACAGACCTGGCTCTGACAACCGAGCAATGACAGTACACCATAGCCATACACCCGGCCGTGAAACCAATTGGAAGAGGCTTCAGTGACCCTTAGAATCTAAATCACTCCTTAAATATTTACCTGGTGCAGAAGGCAAAAGAAAATCACTGCACTATTACTTATCCCAAGAAAATTATCATGAAATCACAATCAAAGATCTTAAGATGGCTATGCAAATTCGCTTAGCAACCGGCGCCGTACTGCGTCCGGGGCAACGGTGGAAAATTGGATACCGGCCATGACGTTGTGAGAGATCAGGTAACGCATGGAATAAAATACTACTTGTATCTTAATTAAGCTGCGGCAAGTCCAGAGGAAAGCTACTTGCAATGTACTTGGCTCACTACAGCCCGGGACTAAAGATCTTGGAAAAATAAATAACCAGATGTGAACTGGACATCTGCGGGCTCAGTGAAACTCATTGGAATGGAATGGTCATTTACCCACCGAGACACACGCCATCAACTTTTCTGGCAATGACAACATGACCCGAAATGGAGTTGCCGTCCTTCTTCCAAAACTCATAAGAAACACACATAACCAATCTGCAATCGAGTACTGAGCATCAAGCTCAAAGCGGCGCCAGCACTGCAACGGAGGCTGACCTGGAGAGTTTTTATGCCGAACTGGAGAGCGCCATGAGCAAGATCTGTTTTTTCCTGTTTATTCTGCTTCATGGCGATCTGTGTATTCACAATAAGTCATTTCTTTGGCTGATCCTAGATCTGGATTTTACACATCTAAGAGAGCCAAATCTAGTTGTAAGATTTCTTTACAGCTAACACTCTTTTTGGCTATAAGATCTTTTAAATAAAGTCGAAATGTCATGTCGTTTCAAACGGGCATGTTGTACACCTTTCTCTCCACTTAGGGTCTTAGCTAGTTCGTTCGCATGGGTAACAACCCTGTCTTGGTCTGTCTTTTTAGTGTACTGGGCTATTTCTTGCCGAACTGTGTTTATTTTAAGGTCTAAGTATGTATACTTGTTGCTAATGCACTGGGGGGATAAAGAGCATTGTCCGTAGTCCTTTGCTTTGAAATCTTTCTAGGATGTCTATATTAGCATGGTCTCTAACAGATAAATGTCTGTTTAAATATTTATTTTTGTGTTTTATTTCCTGCATGATGTTGTTTTATGTTTATAATCCCTATGTCTTAAGTATTTGTTTTTTTTTCTTCTATTCTATAATTTATCATCACGTACATGTCTGTTTCTATCACTCCTTGACCCTGTCATAATACCAGTGCTTTTGGGTCATTCTAAACATCACAATAATGACCCAGAAGTTAATTTTGCTGAGACAGGGCCAATTAGCAGCACACTTCAATGCTAAAGATTGGGGCTGACTTCCACCGACTAAGATTGAGACTAGGTCAGTGCGATAAAAGAGGTGAACGCCTGATGCAATTTGCGGCCGACAAACAACCTGTTCCAGAATCACCCTAGAAGACTTTATACCTGACGACAAGTATCTTAACCAAATTGACTTCATTCTAATTGGATCTCGATAGCGGATATCAGTCATAAATGCTCTCACTCTACTTGCGGCTGATTGCGGGTCAGACCACCAAATTCTTAAGTCCAAAGTACGGCTAAAACTGAGAGCAGCCAGAAAGATAGAGAAATAATAGAATCTAAATACAGAATAACTCAAAGTTTATAGCAATACTCGAACAGAATTGGAGTCTATGGCTGTCCATAGACTCCAACTGTATGCAGAAATGAATATGGAGAACACAGATCAACTTTGGGGCCAAGCCAAAATTATGGTAAGGAACAGTCAAAAAGTCTGAACCACTCGCGGATACCATCAAACGGCAACACTAGATGAGCGACACTACTTTAGCACTGATTGAGGATAGACAGATAATGAAGGGTTTAGGAGCCGTTTGAGAACTAAACTGTTTAGTCTATCGGTCTGTCGTGTCTTGTCTAGGCACATCCCAACCAGCATGCAGACATGATCGTAACACACATCTTCAAACATTTGAAGAACGGAAAAGCCACAGCCACAGGTAGCAACGACACGACGTATCCCGGCGAGGCGATGCATCTATCGAACGAGTCGCGGTGCAGGGTTAGGTCAAGCCAAGTGGTAAATTGCCAATGAGGTGGATGGACCAAGTCAGAGCAGCCGTGGATGACCGCTTGCACGTATGCATAAAGAAGGCAGCCACTATCGAAGAATGCCGATGAATAGTAATGCAGGTCACTTCCACTTCCGCTGAAGGATTATGACGACCACGACCACCCCGCCAAGTTTACTGACTAAAAAGAGAAGATACGACCACGTAAAATTATTATAAAGTCTGAAAACCATCGTATATCTGAGAAATTTTGCGATTTTATTTGAAGTTATGGAAAACGGCAATGCAACCCTAGACGCAGATGGACTATATTCCATAACTTAAATGGTCAAAACCACTACACTATGTCGGTCTAGGCAGGTTGTCACTGGCCAGTTTTTCATAAAAAGAAACATATAATTCCCTTTCAATCAAGTAGTGGTTACAATAATAAAAGGTCGAAGTTAGTATCGCATAAAGAACATGCCTTAGAAACACATTAAAAAATACACTTAAGATTTTGAAATATCACCTGCTGGCCTGGATTTTCACCGAAATGAAATAATAATAAGCCGAAATGATAAAACAATCCACTGACATGAAACAATTATGCACCGAAATTCTCATCACTCACCGAAATGATTTTTTTTATCATTTCGGTTAGTTTTTTATCATTTCGGTTGACAGTTTAGGCCACCGAATCAACCGAAATGAAGACACCGAAATTAAAAACAAGAACAAAAATTGGAATTAAAAGAAAACTATTTAATATAGATTGTTATGAATACTACTCAAATAAACGTAGTAGAAATAGCGTACTTACGAACAATCAATTAAATATACTAGCTCTTTGGAAGACGAGTCATACCCATAAACGGAAATGAAAACAAAGTTGTCCCATGACCACCGAACAGCAATACTTATTTTTTTGGCGGGAACCGCAGGCCAGCTGCGCACTTTCTTCCACAACAAGCACTTAGGCGGCACTGGTACGCAAGTTTTAAGCGTATGAGGGGGGAGCTAGAGTTGTTCTATGCAAAAATATGCCTTATAAACTTTAGGTCACCGAAATGAATAGACTTTCTGGGACACATGCGTTTACTCATACCAGTTATTAAACTGGGTAGATATAATTATAAAATTACTTTGTGATAATACCCTCACTATTCAAGATTAAAATAAAAGTAACCACACATCAAAATAATCAATAGTTTTTGTTGTACGAGGGAAATTACACTGAAAAAAGTGTTCTGGACAGCTACCGAAATGATAAAATCGGGGCTTAACTATTATTTTTTCCTAACTAACTGCAATCCAAATAAAACAATATTTATTGCCTCTTATAGGCAACGACCTCTTCTACATAGAAAAAAATATTAGAACTGTAAAGCAACGTTTTACACTACCGATTTCATCCGTGCCGCGTAAATTTTTCAAATGGGAAATCCACCCTAAAGTTGCTTTAGACGGGTAGGTAGGTTAGTTTAAATAGCGCTAAAAGTTTTTCAAAAAACTGATAGAATCATTTCCGATTATTTGTTCTTTGCTCAATACCTATGCACGCGAGACAAGTTTTGGTTTAAAAAATTTGCCCAGAGCGCCGCCACAGTAATACTAAAGAGCTTATTAGATCTTCCTGAATTAAGGATTTGGTGGCTATTAAGTATGTACCTACTCATACAAAACTATTCGAGTAATTCTCATTCAAGTTGCGTTTGCTATTCGCGGTTGCGGGTGGCGGGCGCGGGGCAGACCGGTTGCTCAACTCAAACTCAATCAACGCGTTCACTCAGTGCCCGACCAACGAGCTTGCTTCTCACTTGTGTTTTCGAACGCGGAACAAAATTTCTTCCTCAGTTACCGAACGAACAAGAAACGTCACATCATTTCGACATTTTCAATTTTGACAGTTTTGATTTTTGACATTTGGCGGCATAGCAAAAATAAATTGTTTCTTTTTCGGACTTCACAATCATCCACATCCTTAATTTTAAATAAATGGGTCAAAATATCGCGATATAATAATCGCGAAATTAACTCGGTGATGAAGTGAAAATTGAAATTAATAAGTGCCGCTATTTATGTGATCAAGTTGTATTTTTTGCTGGTCAAAATGAGCTGATTTTAATGTCAGCCACTCGAGACAACTGCAGTCTCACAAAATTACCATTGACCTTAATCGAGATATTGATGAGTAGTCGAATAATGACCTTCTAAATGAAGGAATCTTATCCCGATGACATTATGCTCTGCTTCGTTCAAGGTTTTGGTGATGATGAGTACAAAAACAGAGTTGATGAAAGTGAAGAACCTGCTTTAAGATTGTCCAAGAAAAAGCAGAATGGTAAAAGGGTGTCGTTGCCTCTGGCCAGTGAACAATCCGTGGAATTGAGGCCAAAGAAGTGTGAGGCCTTGGTTACTGGCAAAGCGCTTCGGCTTAGTTCTGGTGAACTGACTAATCAGAAGGATGTGAAAAGGAGCTTCAGTGATCGTTTCTCAGTGACTGATGTAAGTGTACGGAGGCCTGGAAGGGGACGACTTTTGACCATAAGGAAAACTTGGTAATTATTCACATTTATTTATTCAGACAACATGTGACCAATATTATTGCCAAAAGTTGATATTTCAGATTTCTAAAATATGACTTTTGCTTTACAAAAAAGTTTAATTGTGTTTAGATTGATCCTATTTACAAATAAACACAGCTTTCTAAATGAGCATGTTCAATTAACTATTTATTATCATCTTAATTTTGATTCAAATGGGCACAAGCACAACCTTGAAGAACTAGGTATCTACCTAATTAAACACCACACAACCATTACTTACACAACTGTTTCTACTATATTACACCTTGCTAAAATCTTCAGTCATATAAAGTCATACTATATGCATGTTTATTAAAGAGATTTGAATAACCTAACTATAGTCTTATCTATTCCATTTTTATTTTTAAATTATAGAACATAATTTGTTACATTTTCATCTACTTAACTTATTGATTATATAGGATTAAGTTTGTTCTGTAGTGAAGAGAAATTATTGATGTGAGTGAGATTTTATTTATTAATAAACTATTAAAATTTATGTAACAGGTGGATAATTGTAGACATTTTCAATGTTTTACAAATGTGTTCAAATGTTTCATTAACTTTAATTTATTTTTCACTATATTGTTTAAAAAGATAAAAGGAGCATAAAAATAATACAATGAGGTCATAAAAATATGTATTCTTCGATCCACCTGTGGAGCCTGGCAGTGGCTCCAAGTGAACGAAGAGAAATTAAACATTTGAGTGCATTGTTTTTTTTATAATGTTGACAATATTTCTAACTAAGTTTTTTCCATATCTTTCCATACCTTTTATGTTGCAATTCCATTAATTTTTCTAATATTATTTTTTTATATCTACGAGTAGGTACTGCACAATACCCACTGCTGGGCAACATAAAAAAGTCTATATTTTCCTACCCATACCCATTCAAGATTTTTTCAGGTCTAATAAATAATTAATTATGAGTACCTAGTATTCTTGAAATTTTGTTTGGTTTAGCTTTAATGTATTTTTATAAAGTGATTTACATTTACTTTGAGGATACCTATTATGAAAATAATATGTTAAATCTCAATGTTATCATATGAAGTGTTTAGTGAAATGAAGAGCATAAACTCAAGGAAGTACCTACTTCCTACAAGTACCTACTAATTAGGTTAGATGAATAAAATAGACAAATTGATTTTATTATGAAAAAATATTTGTTACTATAATTATACTTAAGCTCTCATGTTTTCCTTCGCTTAAGTTTTTCAATTAAAATCCTGCTTTGTACTGGAATCATAAGAATTTAAAATATGTACCAGCTACAGCACAAATAAGAAGAAATTGGCGAATTCAGAAATATGTTGGCACATAAATTAAATTTTGCATATTAGTCCAATTAATATTCAGATAGTAAATTTTACATTTTAAGGTGTATAGATTACTAGCGACCGCCCGCGACTACGTCAAAGTTTTTTTGCTATCCCTCGGGAATGATTATTATTTTCGGGATAAAAGGTACCCTATGTCCTTCTCTGTACCCCTGACAACGTGTATGACAAATTTCATGATGATCGGTTCAATAGTTAAGACGTGAAAACATAACAAACGTAGTAAGGATGATACTATTAGCCTCTGACATGAGAGCCCAGTCGTCATGATGATTATAAATAGAATTTAGGTAGCTACTATACAATGTTAGTCCTTCTTTCAATTTTAACCCGGCGTCATGGGGGTTGGGTCAAAATTACCCGCCATTTTTTGGTTTGCCTACAGCTTGAAAATTAAAGATGTTATACATTGCCGTTCATAGCTGGACTCGTTGAATTTCTTAACTCGTTTATGATAAGAAATCAGACGGGCAGTAACTGCGCTAGGTGCTACAGTTGATCGATGTTCAAAAACGTAAATTTTACCCAACCCCGCTTTCCGTGTAACTTTTTTGCGCTATGTCGGAAATGTCGCGTTTAGTGTGACATTTTGGACTTAAATATTTGACTTTTGATATTTGTTTGTCACAGATATATCTATGTACATACCTATGAAACATAGGTATAATATTATATTTCTAAGTCGATGAGGTTTTTTCTGTTCAATTATTGTTTAATTCGTAATCAAGTGGACATTAAGCGAAAGGCAAATCAAATTATTTTTCTAATACCTACATTTTGAAATATATTAAAAAGAGTATTTGGGTAATAATGACCCATCCCCGACGTCCGTGTATCTATTTTGAACCCCCATGACGCCTGGTTAAATTAAAACGTGTGCACACGTGCGGCGATGTCGCAACTTAGAGTATAATATATGTTGGGTTCTTGGTGTATGCTGCTGGCCTACTTTTTGCTGATACAAAAATAAATATTTGTCTTGAAGTCCGGTGCAATGCAACCAATCTGTATGATGCATGTTCAAAGATATGCCAGAGTTTTTTTTTTATATTAATCCAGAAAAGAAAAGACTAGGTACATACTAAATAACTAATATTTAGCATCAATATTATTTATTTAGGTACGTTACACTATTGAAAACATTCATTTACCGTCTACTTTTTACGAATTTTCCTTAGCAGTTAAATCAATATTTTCCTTGTTCATCGATCATTAAAAATGAAATAAAAAACGTAAGTACAAACGACAGCACGTCAGGTTATACAGTTAAACTACGAAAACAGCCTTTATTACGTAGGGCATAAGGCGGTCTCAAGGTCAACATGTATAGTCTGAGGTGCCGTCATGTGTACCTACTTGTTATTTGCATGTAGTTTTGGAATCGCTAAACAAGTACCGACTTAATAGCCCATAGAATTTCATAATGCGATTCAATTTGAATTTGAACCATTTCCTGCTTAGACAAGACAGCCGTGTTTGATTACGGATATCATAGATGTTGTTCTATCTCACGAAAACCCTTTTGCTATGAATGTTGTTAGGCGTGCACATGCACATTGTTTTAGTGTGCGTAATACGAGAGCGTGCAGACAACAACTAACGAGCATTGACGAACAATCACTTTTCAAACAAATAAATAACGATATCAAAATAAGATGGAACAGCACATTCAACTTATAATAATGACACCCGGAATTAATCATTTTGATTTTTGATCTCGGACAGAAAAGCAAGTAAGTTTTGTTAAGGCGATTAGTGCCCTCACAGTGGCGCCCGCATTGTATTAAATTTATATTTTTATGTGTTTTTAAAGAGGTAATTTTAATTCAAAATAAACCCACTTGAACCAGCCCTCCTAGCATGACCACCGACACACGATTATATTTATAAATCCATTGTCTTTTGACTGTTAGACGTGATTAATCGCTATATCATATTGGGTTTGGGTGGTCATGTTAAGGGGGCAGGAGCACATAGCTTTAGCTAGTGTCACAATTCATCATTGGCTAAAGTGGTGGGCTCTATCTACCTGGAGATAGAGCAAAACCGTGACAGTTATTATTATCTACTTTAAAAACTTCCCAAAATAGCAGCAAAAGATTAATAAGTTGCTGTTAAAAA
This sequence comes from Catoptria pinella, assembly GCA_963556745.1. Taxonomy (NCBI): domain Eukaryota; kingdom Metazoa; phylum Arthropoda; class Insecta; order Lepidoptera; family Crambidae; genus Catoptria; species Catoptria pinella. The sequence continues at coordinate 9,968,692 of OY750774.1, read as the reverse complement.
AGTTAAAAATATAATGAAATGTCAATCGTTATTATGACTTGCGGATATTTAACTAACCGCAAAAAATGCCAAGGCAAAATTACTCGCTCGCAATTCTATCATTTGCTAGTTCATCATTTCAATCATGAATGACTTGTCAAGGTTCAAAGAACTTTCAAAGAACTGCAAATTTTTTTTAGAAAAACGTAAGTAACAACAATTTTCTTCCTCTCAATTTTATAGACCCAGCGAATGTGCCTTGAGAAATACTTAACATTTCTCAAGGCACATTCGCTGTTGCATAATTTCAGACGTTGGCCTCGACTTTGATAACTTGATATTGATACTCAAAGATAATATTTGATGATAAAAGATTAGAGGAAGTTAACATCCTCCCTGAATTCTATACTTTATCGTGAATGTGTGTATAGAATATCCTAACTAATTTTACTCAATGCTAATGTTATATTGCGAAAGTGTTTGTTTGTTTACTTATTTGTTGCGCTTTCACGTCTTAACTAGGTACGTCACGTCTATATACACCGTTAATTTTTAAGTATAACAACCACAGAATCGCGAAAAAAGTTCAGCTGGTCCATAGAAAAGTACAAGGAACCAACACCGACTGGACTATAATGTATGGAACAGCTGTTTTTTTTATCGTGATTCCGTGGTTGGCCACATAGTAAAAGTTGTTCATTCACGTAGTCTGAAATCCCCATTTCATTTTAAGATATACATAAAAATTAACGGTGTATTGTATTTACAGATACAGATTAGAATTTTTTCACTCTAAAAGCTATTACTCTTTCGAACAGAAATCTATGACAACTACATCAAAGTGACACAGTTCTAAACTGTATACATATTTTTAGACGTGACTGTACTTAATCATCAGTAAAGTAACATTGTCAGGGGTACAGAAAAGGACATAAGGTACTTACCATTCGTCCAGAAAAAATACTGTTCCCAAGGGATAGAAAAATAACTTTCCATGCAGACGAAGTCGCGAACGGCCGTCTAAAAGAATTATATTTTGTTGATATGCATAACGTGACTATTGTACAATTTTTCTTAGTAAGTTTAGGATTCAGGTGTCTGCTTACGCTGACATGGTACTCTAGCAAACATTATTGTAAATAATGTTCTAAGTAAGCATCGTTCTAAATGTCATTTAGAACGTGTCTGAAAACAATGATATTTTTGCACCTGATGCAATTTATTCGTCGAATATCTATGACATCGCAAAATATTAATTAAATAAATAAATGTTTTGGACGATTCCACACAGCGCCATCTAGCCACAAACTAAGCAAAGCTTGTAAAGAGGGATGTTTCAATACGCCTTTTTGCCGATACGATACCAATACCAATGCCTTTATAAAAATATCAGCGATACCGATACGCTTATTGAATTCAAAAAAGAAGGTATATTCCATCAGTGAGGACCTGTAATTGGCTTTCAAGTGTTATAATATTAGCTTCGTACTGTATTAAATTTAGCTGTTGGTCTTCCGAATAATTAAAAAAAAAAAAAAAATAGAAGTCTGATTGTTTTTTTTTTAATATAAAAAGAACAAAATAACAGGGCAAGCTAAATAAATCCGTATAAAAATATAGACAGGTTGAGAATTATTTATAGTTCTAGTAATTAAAATTAACATTGATGAGATTTTTGTTAAAAGAAACAAAGTATTCTTAAGTTTTGCGGAGAAAGCCGATTTCGCAAATCTGTTTGAATAAGACCTGCGGCTGCGGTAGAAAATAGTCACTCCCATGTGACAGAACTCATTTGGAAAGCTTGAAAAGTATCGTTGAATCGGCCATAAAAATATCGCCGATGACGATATATCGGTAAACCCGAAGTATCGTAGATTATAGAATAGAAGAAATGGGAACGCGCCTTAAGATGCGTTCATAATTATAAGTTGCGTTGGGCGCATTCTGCCAGACAAATCTTTGAGTCATCGATCGCCATAGACTAAATTTTAACCATGGAAAGTAAGGCGATCGATGACTCAGAAATGCGCCCCTCTCATACAGTCTGATTCAATTCGATACCAAGTACTTCTTTGTCGATACTGAGTAAGTATCGGAAGATTGATTCGATACCAAAAGTACTTGGTATCAAAACAAAAGTATCGAGTACTTACTCGTATTTACTTGTATCGAAAGATCCCTAGTGCTAGATAACGGATATACTACTTATATACTTTTTAAATATATACTTATTATAAATATTTGACAACATCATATACATTGCTCCGATTCCAAAGTAAGTAGCTAAAGCACTTGTGTTATGAAAATCAGAGACAACGGTGCTGATATCACAAACACCCAGACCTGAGCCAATATAGAAAAGTTCGTTTTCTAAATTGACCAAACCGGGGATCGAAAAATCCGCGACCTCAGAGATGGTGACACCTAGAAACCCGGTGTACAAAGCCACTCGACCACAGTCGTCAAAGTATTATACATAGTAACACCCAGACCCGTCACAGAAATTAATATTATCATTTCAATTTCTGCCCGGCCGGGAATCGAATGCGGGACCCCTTGCGTGGTAGACCGGCAACACTCAAGTCGTCTTATTGGATTATTTTGCTACGGTTTCACTTTAACATAGGCACGTGAAATATATTTTAAGAAGTTACATTAGTGTTTAAATCGGAAGCGTTAGAAGCAAGTTACTTAACAGTACTGGTTGTACGGGTCCGGGTACGGGTAGTACGGGTTGCTACCCGTACTTTATAATGAAATATATACTTTATTTCGGGGTACTTGTACCTACTCTATACTTTATGAGAAAAATAAAATAGATACGTGAAAATACTTTATTTCACAAGGCTTGTTATTTCTAGGATAAATTGCCAAAAGTAGTAAAAGGTATGTTTTTAACGGTAAACATATTTCCATACAATGTACATTTTTTTTCTACCTTTAGCAACCAATGTATGTATGTAGTCCAAAAAAGGTGGCAACCCTAAACAGTACCTATCAGCTGCCTACACGAACGTAAGTTCAAAAACAAAATTCAATGCGGTTATTCTCTATTTATTAACGTTAAGTTAGAAAAACTTAACGTACTTATTCATTGATAGTAACTTTATATTAAAACATTTGAATGTGTTGGCAAATTTCGCAAAATTGTGAATTACCTCATTATAAAAACAGTTCTTTGAAAAAAAACACTGTTACGCTTTATCGAATCATCAGTTTATTACCACTTTTTTATTAGAAATAAAACACTTTTTACGGATTACAGCGCGTATATTAGTAGCTAGATCTTGATTTCTAATTAACTCTAATCAATTTAACTCAGTAATAATAATTAAAATCAGAGCGCAGCTATAAAATAAATTAATAACCTTAAATACATTTTTATAAAGTTTCGAGTGGGTAATTTCATAAAAATACGAGTAGCCTTTTTGCTTTAGTCTTCCCGTGACCACGGCCCCTGGAAAGGTGTCGAAACGTCGGGAATTAAAAAAAAAAACAATAAATACAAACTAAATAATTCTAAAACAACACCTGAATTAATAATATACGCGCTGTAGTCCGTAAAAAGTGTTTTATTTCTAATGAACTGTACGCGCGAAAGTCTTAGAAGTGTACACTTTGTTTATTATGGTAAATATAATAAATAATAATAAATAAATAAATATTTGACAACATCACATACATTGCTCCGATTCCAAAGTAAGTAGCTAAAGCACTTGTGTTATGGAAATCGGAGACAACGGTGGTATCACAAACACCCAGACCTGAGCCAATATAGAAAAGTTCGTTTTCTAAATTGAACCAACCGGGGATCGAATCCGGGACCTCAGAGATGGCGACACCTTGGAAACCGGTGTACAAAGCCACTCGACCACGGAGGTCGTCATGTATTATTTAAGTCCGCCGAATACAGATTGTGTATCTGTATTCAGCGGACTTAAAGGAACACACAAAACTAGTATGGAAGTTGGCTGTTTTCCAAAGTTCGCTTTTGGCCTGCGGTACTTTATGTCTAAAGTAGCAGTTCTCTAGGATTAGATTTACTCCAGTTTATAAATAGACGCAACTGTCAATGCCCAACATACTATCGTTTAGTATTTTAACCACCGTTTGTTCATTATCAATGTGTTTCGGCGACCTAAATGGACTGTGTAATGTAAACTGTGTCGAACCAGACAATCAGCTCAGCTTTATGATTTTTGATTTGTTAATAGGATGTAAAAAAACCCATTTTAAATGTCATACATAACTTAAAATAACACAAGGATACTTTTTTTTTTTGAGATTTTAGCATTCACAATGCTATTTTTATATTAGTAATACCAAATAATATACTAGAAAAAATACTACTCGCACCAGATCATATGTTCTCGGACGGGAATCGAACCCGCGACCTTTGGATATCCGGTCCGATGCTCTGACCGCTGAGCTACCGAGCGTATTTTTTCTAGTATATTATTTGGTATTATGCAAGGATACTTAATTATTGAGTTATAGAAGAATATTAGTTAGAAGTTAGTATCTCTGTAAATTTCAAATTGTCTGCCGTTAGATTTTAATGTAGTTTGCAAGATGTTCTGCGAAACGTTAAAAAAGTCTTAATTCAATTTGACTTTAATAGCACGTTATACGTTCATGATCACGTTTGATGCTAATTCTAGCTATCCAGTGGCCTAGCTATGAATTAATAAGTCTGTTAGGTCTTATATACCTCAAGTGGCGCCCTCATTTTAATTAAATTTATTGCTCGCTAAGTACATAATGTAACGAAAATTCACATGTACAGATTGAAGCTAAGGTTCTATAGTTTATTTACAAACAATAACCTTTGTAAAATTCTGTTCGTTGTAGTAGTAGTTCGCAAAAGTGCCAAAAGTGGCCACTTTTATTAAGGGGCCTTAAACTGCACTGTTACTATACTGACTCTGAAATACGTACACAAAATCGTTATGTTTTAGGGAGAACCAAATGACAAACCTTTTATAAATTAATCATTGCTTTTATTACTAAAATAATCACGAATATTGGTAAAGTAGTACAAATTACTTACATTTTTGTTTGGCCTCACAAGACAAAAAGTTGATTAATAGGTACGTACCTACCTATAGCTTTCAGCTTAGTTATTAAAATAAAGTTTTGTTTCTATTTCTTTCAATTTCTTACAATGTCCAGTGTCAACCCCACAACTGTGGGATGGAAGGAACTTCCTTGTAATACCTGAAAAAAAAACTGTCTTTGATATAAATTAGGCGCATGCCAGCTAAGTTCATTAGTACACCATTTTAATTCCTTTAGTCACATGAAGTCCACTATATCAAAATGACCACAGTCTAAGAATGGTAACTTAATAATGTCCTGTTATCAAAATGACCACTCTACCCAAATTGTCCACTTTATCAAAACGTCCTAACTTCTATTTTAACTTATGTTAGTGAGGTAATCAGTTCAATATTGTTGATTCATAGGGAAAATTGCTATTAATTAAAAGTCCGCTAAAATTTATTTGTATCCCATGCAAACATTTATGATAAAATAGCTTGCCGAAGTTAAAATAAAATCGAATGAAATCCATACAACTTGCTGCGAACCGATGAAAACTACCTAGTTAGTTACAAGAAAAACCTGACACGAGCCGTCACGAAACTGACTGACACGGATAACCATAATCGGTCCATCAAATTTACAAGGTCACACCGCCTAAATATTTATACACTTATTATACCATTTATATCTAAGGTCTGCACTCTGCAGGTATCTTTTTCTTTCTTTAAAGGTAATTTTCTAATTCTCGTAGTTCGATTAACGCCTTTAGAAAATAACACCTTCCGGTACTTATACAATAAAGAGAAATAAAAGAAAAGAAAGTTTTATTATTGAAGCCAATTATGGTATTGTGCTAAAGGTCGTTAATGACTTCAACTATAAGGAAATAAGTTATTATAAAAAGGTAACTAAGGTGTACTTAACTGGTTTCTGCCTTATTGTAAAGAAGTAGATGTATTTTATATTTGCCCAGTTGTTGAAAATGTCAGTTACCTCTAACAAATAATTTTATCGTTCACTGACGGACGACCAATGTCGCCGACCGCGCCTTTGAAGCACTTTCGTCTACTCGGGATGAGCAAATAGCTTTTACTTTACCTTACAAACTTTTGTGAGGACAAAAGACGAAATGAGAATGAGCTTGTTCTGATAAAATCAAACCAAACCAGAGGCCTCCACAAACGCTGGTCGCATCCAGCGGCTTTCCTAAAACACAGCCTTGAATACAATGTCTTTGGACTTAATAATCCAGATGAAGAGTTGATACGCACCTGACAAATCCTCCTTGAGGCGAGAAAGCTTTATTGTTCAGTGGCACGAGGAGGGGTGACGACCTGATCCCTTGTGGCAACTTGATGAAGTACTTCACACTGTTTGGGATGAGCACACCTATACGGAAAACATACAGAATTACAGACAGATTAAGAAAATACGTCGACCAACAAAGGAGGAAAGGATTATCTATCCTTAATATTAGAAATGCGAAAGTCCGTTTGTTTTTTTTTACGCCTTCACGTCTTAATAACTACTGAACCGATCATCATGAAATTTTGCATATTTTGTCAGGGGTACAAAGAAGGACATAGTGTACCTTTCATCCCGAAAAAAATATTGTTACCGAGGGATAGTAAAAATACTTTCCACCCAGACGACGTCGTAGGCGGCCGCTAGTACAAAATAAACACTATTTTGCATAATGTAAACGAATTCAACTAATCTATCGTTGATGAAGGAAACATTGTAATATAATTGAACCTAAAAGAATTTTATTTTAAAGTATCAGCTACTTAATTTTATGAAGTTTTATTTATGAAAACCGATTGTGAAAAGTTTAGTTTTTTAATAGCAAATGGATATGAAATTAAAATTTCATTTTGCCATGTACGAAGAAATAAAAGACGTAATTTTACAATGTGACATTCAGACAATGGAGGAAGGAAGGTGCTTCACTGAACATAATAAAATATTCCTCTGAGGACAACTCCTTTTGTTTTATAAGAGAAAAATATTTCGGTGACAGAATACAGATATTTCTTGTTTTTTTTATCGTTTCGTAAATCGTATTCGACCACTGAATAAATAATAGTAACTATAGGTCGCTAGCTGCTTTAGATCGCGTAAAATGTCATTATATTTTGGGTTTATTTAAAGATATTTCAAATAAATAAATAAGTTTGCAAGCTCAACTCATTGTTTGCTCAATTTTCTGGGACTTTCTTTGTGACCATATTGACAAAGACTTTCAGCGGTTGGTATATTTTGTGTTGGTAAATAAGTGGTAGTTTCTGGTAAAGTGCCCATAATATCTATTGTCCTTTTAGAAATCATTGTTTCCTTCTTCATACCCATTAAATTCATCATCTTATTTTTATATCTGTTTTTGTTTCTTTCTGTTTATATCTGTTTTTGTTTCTTCTGAGTTTGAGACAACTTGTCCATTAAATTCATTGCGCTTAATGGAATAGCTAGTTGGTTAGAAGCTTAAAATAATAATGTCTTTACTTAATTATGTATCATATGCGAGGTATATGAATGTGTTAAACAGTTAATTGCACTTACCATTAGCATCGTATCTGTACCTGCGCAAGAGTGACTGTATGCTTGGGTTTTGCATGTTAGACAGAACCACGACTACACATGGCTGCAAAAGAAATGAACGTTGTTTTGTTTTAAAACATATAATCCTTTGTTCTCTGTATGCCTAAAACGTAGTCTAAATCGCGTTTTGCCTAAACTTCATTTTTAAGTAAGGTTTGGACTAAGTCGTTACGTGACTATTTTGCATTATACCTAAAACGTAATCTACCTATTTTGCAATGTACCTTATTCGTCTTACGACTAAATCGCGTTTTGCCTAAAATTCATCATAACTTGACAATAAGGGAAAATCACTGTAAAACAAAAATTAGAGATAATAAAATTATAGGAAATATTGTTTATTTTTTTATAAAATAAAAATCCAACAAAAATTATATCATTTGAACGGTATATCATACGAAATTAAATGATGTGTTTTTATATGTAATGTGACGCACATTTTAGTCTTAATGCGAATAGTCTTAAAGTATTTCAGTCCTGTCCTGTCCTGTCGTGTTCTGTCCTGTCCAGTCCTAAAACGTTTTATTCTAAAGTTGGTCCCATAGTAAAAGTTGTTCAGTTTGATGGTCCCTATCTTATCTACCATATTAGGCATTGCGGATTGTTTTGTAACACCCTGTATAGTATCTTACCTTTTTGGTAGTTTCCTGCGTATGTTTCTTGGTGCTAACTTCGTACTCTTCGCCATCGTCGTAATGTTGAATGGGCAGTACTTTATCGCTGTTCTCATTCTCACTCTCATTAGGCAGTGTGTTTTCCACATACGTAGGGATTATCTCGTAGTTCTCTGTCAACGATCGCTAAAATATAACAAAAATCTTTGAACGATCCTTTTTTAGTCATATATTTCTGCATCACATTTTAAGCGTTACATTTTGCACTCGTGCGAATTGTATCGTCAGATAAACGAGAATAATGAAAGACTTCATGACTGATTTCATTTACTATTCTGACTGTAGTGATAATGATTGGCCATAGTAGTAGTAATACGCCAGCAATAGTTGATAAACACATTCTCACATTTGCTAAATTTGAGAGTTCCATTGTAAACACGCGAGGCCTTGTTATGAAATAACAATTTCTAACTGAAAGCAGTTTGAATACAGTTATAGTTGTAATATCTACCGGAAAACGTAGCGCGAAGCAGGAAAAGTATAGTTGACAGCTAAAATATGGTAATGAAAAATAAAAAAATAAAAACTGAAAAAAGTTGATTAACAAAACTATTAAAACGGCTTCAACTTTCACGTAAGATTTATAAAATGTGTTTTAAAGGGGATCAATTATTGATTTTAATATCAAAAGGTATGAAAGTGTACCCGCCGTATTACATTGAAAAAAAAACAGTGTTTCAAATATTAATATTTTCTTCTGTCTGGCTGGATGAATTTATTTACGTCGTTGAATTTATATGTTTATCACAAGTGCTTCAGTAAGTTCTATCTATGGAGTCAGAGATATGTGATGTGATGATAATAAAGGTATATCCTATAACATAAATGATTTCACCATCATAATTGTCAGCCGTTGATGCCCACTACTGGGTACAGGGCTGCAGGCTTCTCCCAAGGAGATCCAGGACCGATAGTCGTGGAGATCCACGACGATCGGTCCTGCGCTGTCTTTCCCGGGACTTAACTTACCAACTTAAATGATTTACTTACGTATATTTCTAATAGCTTTTGCGTGTTCCGTTCTCAAGAGAAAATCGACAGACTTTTAATAGGTCTGTTGATATCAAATTGGCCATTAAATATTTATTCGAAGACGTTAGTATATAAATGATTGCAACGTCATATTATATAATTAAATATCTACGTCATCAGCGAAAAGCAATATCGAATACTAAAGGAGTTTATTACTGAAAAAAATTTAGTTTTTAATATAAAAATTGAAATTTACATATACAGATTTAGATTTCTTGGTTTCTTTCAGTGTATTTAAAAAAATAGTGTTTTTTTCAATAGATCTTTATCTACTAGGGCTATCTTATCTACTATATAAGATTTGTGTTATTATACTACTTTTGTAGAGGTACGACATCGGATTGAGTGGGTAAACTCAATGTGACCGTTTTTTTTGTTTTTTTAGTTCGTTAGTTAGCTTTGAAAACGGTAGCTTTCAAAGCTTCATCGATTTCTCATGAATGCCATTTGTTCATCGATTTCTCATGAATGCCATTGGACCAATCCAATAAGAATAATACATTAAAGTTTTTCATTTTTAATCGACTTCAAAAAAAGAAGGAGGTTATCAAGTCAACGGTTTTTTTCTATGTATGTTTTAATATAACTTCACCAGTTGTTAATCGATTTCAATTATTCTTGTTTTATTTGAAAGAACATAGTTCATGTGTGCTTCTATAAAAAAATTACAGATATCTGCTAGTATTATTTCATAATCCTGAAAAATATCAATAGCTTACTATCGCACGAGTTTTTACAGATTTTCAGGTATAACTTCTTTGTTTACGAACCGATTTTACGAGTATGACTTGTCCATCAAAATGTTCCTATAACATAGCCTAGACTAGACCAACAGACGCCAATCTCCAGGCGGGTTTATTTTTGCCGACAGCGTCAACGGTTACCGAGCTGTGTCGTAAAATACTCTACTAAAGCCACTGACAGAATATCTGGTTCATTTCACACAAAAATAAAGGTTTACTTCATTTTACTTCGGTACGATTTCTCAGTTTGTTGAATTTAGGTCTCTTGTTCCATTTTATAAAACAGTTGTATAATTTTCAATGGAAGTTCAATGTTTTTCCAAATGAGCTTCCAGTTTTTTTCTAGCATTATTATTTAGTGTAATATGTATATAAATAGCATTAAGAAATTCTAAAATCTCAAATAAATAGAAATTCATAAAACAAGCAAGCATGCCCATGTTAGGGGGTCATTCTTTAGATCTTACTCTGTTTGCTTTTGAATAGCTCTATAGCTCCCGTATATAAGTAAAAGTGACGTCAACACTATCAATACATTATCTATTCTATAGACTTTGTTTTCAAGGCCGAAGATTATAAAGAAACCAATTTTTATAATGATGATACACTAACATTATGATGAGTCAGTAAATTCGGGTCAGAAACCTTTCTTTCGTCATGCGGGTTGGTTTCTATTGACACTGCCATGACATTTGACTTTGACATTTTGCACACATTAGAGGCGAAGTCTTCTTTTGTGTTTGATTTGTTTGCTGAATCATAATATATTTATAGATGATTGCCTTGCTTTTGTTGCGTTTTATTCATTACAGAACCTTTTCAAAGACCTTGTTACAAATAACAACGGTTTTAGCTTGCACTTATTAAGTAATGTAATGTTTTGAATTAAAAATGACTTTTCCATTTACCTATACGTCTTTATTCTTAAAACAAAGTCACAACAATTAATTAATATGAAAATAATCAACAGAATGACTAGCAAAAGTCATACTGCCGTCAGAAACCTCAAGAAATAATATGATTTGTCGAGTAAACTCGTGTAAGTAACTGACAAATGACTGTTGCTCACCACATTATGAGTAGTTAATAAATATTAATAAATATTTGACCATATCACATACATTGCTCCGATTCCAAAGTAAGTAGATAAAGCACTTGTGTTATGGAAATCAGAGACAACGGTGGTATCACAAACACCCAGACCTGAACCAATATAGAAAAGTTCGTTTTATAAATTGACCCAACCGGGGATCGAACCCGGGACCTCAGAGAAAACCGGTGTACAAAGCCACTCGACCACGGAGGTCGTCATTCTCAGTAGGAACTCGTAACCTTGTCTTCCTCAAGGATAACTTTATTCATTATAGCTATTAAGTTAATAAACTAGAAAAGTTATAGGAGGGTTCGCATTGGTGTCTTATTATATTATTAGTCAATGACAATACATTTTTTTTCTATAACATTGAAAGAAAGGGTACAGAGTATCGTTAGGCATTACGTATTATTGTTCCTTTAACTTTGACTATCAAGTTGACGTTGTAAATATTTACCTACCAGAAATGCACTTATTTTAATTCCAATAAATTCAAAATACCTGCCAAAACGGATCAATGCTCACCAAATTGTGTTTCATGGAGTATTATAGAAATGAAGCTAATTTCCTTTTTATTTAAGGGTGTATGATGTATGACCTAAATTTACATGGACTAACGATCAGATAATATAATAACATTTATCCAGCATGCAACATATGCATGTTGCATGCGCAAGCATCATAATGCTTACAGCTTCGCTCGCTCCGCTGCGAGTGGTCAAAACACTAACCTAACCTACCTGGTGCATTACACACTAAGGCAAATTAGAACTGTAGTTTTTGGTATCATTATTACTGTTTCAGTAAAACAATATTTGGTGAGCATTAATCAATTTTGGCAAGCAAACATTATTTTGGTGAGCACTTAAAATGTACCTATTAAAATTTTAGAACATAACATAATATAACAACATTGTTCTATTAAAATCTTTATTTAAACTCTTAATTCATTGTAACTTACCTTGAACCGGTACTAAATTATCTCAATTGTCGATGGTGACCCTGAAACATGATATTCGAAGCGGATAACCCACTCCTAGGCAATAATACTGACCTTTATGTCTCTTGGAAAAGCAAGGGTCACTCATGTGGACACTTCATTAACATAGGTTCGCTGGGTTTCGAGGGCACTGCAGGTGCCCTACCGGCTAACTTTTCGAACTTCGGCGGGTCTGCCGAGCTTCAACTTAAAACAGATAAATCGAAGTAAGGAGTTTCGTATTGTACTATTCGCCGAAGTTATTTAGAAGATATCGATGTTCGTGTGACATTATGAATTGGGGTTCGCCATTTCGCCCCAATTGGGGTTCGATTTATCTGTTTTAATTTGAATCCCGGCAGACTTTCCGAAGTTCGATGCGTTAGCCGGTACGGCCCCAATACGCAAGCTATGGAGATTACAATACCTACCGCAGGTTTTTTCACAACTATTACTACATTTAAAACATACATAAGTGTTTGAAATTTTGAGATTTAAGCATTCACAATGCTATTTTTATATAATACTAAATAATATACTAGAAAAATAGGACTCGCACCAGATCATGTTCTCGGACGGGAATCGAACCCGCGACCTTTGGATATCCGGTCCAATGCTCTGACCGCTGAGCTACCGAGTCACTAGTGGGAACGTCAAATTTCTTCTAGTATATCAACTCTTACGCTGCAAGCCTGCGCCATCTCACCAACGTAGAAGGAATTAACCTCGACATAACATTGACATACATAAGTGGTCATTTTAACCCACTTTAAGGAATAATTCTGGCCCTATGTCTCTATGGAAAACAGGTCACTCATGTGGACAGTTCATTAACACACGTCCATAGGGTTTAGAGGTCATTGCCGATCTGCAGGTTACGGAGATTAAAATACCGCGATTTGTTATTATTTTTGTGGAAATCATTTTCGTGGAAATTTCTTCTAAAGTACCTTAATATAGCCTTTCGTTTGCAACTTAGTTGTATTGTTTATAAATTAAAGTGTAACCGTTTTCATAAAAAGTTATGGAAGGCCTATAAGCTTGTTATAGGGCATTTCTGGATAATCATTATTCATAATAGCTCAACAACGACAAACGCTCTTAACACTTTGTTAAAGTTATAAAAGGTGCTGCCTTTTATAAATTAAATTATATCCCTATTTTATTTAGAGCCTGTTTCAAAATGTAAAAGTAGTTCTGAGTAGCTTATTACTTGACAGTTGTGATTTGCAAAATATGTCAAGCCATCTGTCAAGTAACCTAGTCAGAACTTACTTTTAAATTGTGAAACAGGCCTTAGTGAATGGCTGACTACTTAACAGCTGATTGAAGTGACAGCTTGCACGTTATTTTACAACATATTGACATTTAATGACAGATAATTATTATTGTTTTCTTTTTCCGAAAGATATCAGCCAGTGGATTTTGCCTGTTTTGTCTATGGATTCGTGAGAACGACATAATAACAGTACTCTAATGCGAACATTTTACATAATACTTAATATGATTTAATAAGCCATAATAACATTATTACTAAAATTTACTTTAACTTTATTTTTAAGGCTTTTTTAAGAATAAGGCGGTAAAAGTTTGAACAGTAAAATGATTTTTTGAAAGAAATGATTTTGAAGGCAAGAAACGCAGAACCGAACTTCTACTTATTTGTTTGAATTGTCTTTTAGTATTTTTTTTAAATTCTCTTAGTTAATAATAATATACTAGAAAAAATTCGACTCGTCACCAGATCATTATCTTAGTCGGGAATCGAACCCGGTTCGAATCGGTTCTTCCAACTGAGCTACCGAGTCACTAGTGGTATCGTGGATTTTTTTTCTAGTATATCCTACTCTTCCGCTGCAAGCCAGCGTTATTTCATCAATGTGAGGAATTATCTTCGACATCCAATAATTGGTAGCTCAGTTGGAACTGGAAGAGAATTGGACCGGACTTCCAAAGGTCCCGGGTTCGATGCCTGAGACAACGATCTGGTGACGATGAACTTTACGCTAGTTTACCCTTAAAGGTACTACGCGTTCACTTCATCATTGCCGCTACCTCCCGGCCCGCCTCGTCATACCGCACCCCCTGCGTCGCCTTTCTAGTACGGCTAGCAACGCAAAGCTTAATTTTTGTTTCTGTTGATTTAATTATTACGTTCGTTATTTGTGTTGTTATAATGATTAAAAGAGTAAAGTTTCTACATTATGGCAAACCTAACTTGTTATATAAATTTATCACACTCTATGAACAAGAAAAAAATGAAAAACAGTTGAAAAACATGATTACTTTTTTGTCTACAGTACCGTTAGCTGTGACGTCATAACGGTCTTCGACGGCAAGCTGTGACGTCATAACGGTCTTGAAGGCGTAGTACAAAAATTAATCCCTCACGAAAAGCTAGATAAGCTTTTCGTGAAGGATTATTTTTCGGGATTCCATGCACTCGATAATTATTTCAGCATTAAATGGATTCATTCATGCAAAACCAATCTTATTTATTAATAAGTAAATGAAACTCTTTTATATTACCAAAAAAAATTCTAAGTGATAAAAAGTGTAATTTTGTGAGCAAGGAAGTATCACTCACATTGTGTTATTTATTTAAATTGTAGGAAGTGGTCACAATGATAGTCATGTTTCACTGACTAGATCATATATCCTTTCATTAGTTTGTTTATTTAATATCATGTAAAAAACAATATTTCCTGTAGCCCTATGAAACGTAATACCACTGTGGTAAAATCATTTGATATTAAACTTCTTGTCTAGGACAGAAAATGTTTGATACCAATTTCTGAAATCTGCTTTAAATTATGATTTATTGACCAACTCTTCCGGAGTGGTTATTCGAGAAAATCCTTAGGAAAACTTTAACAAGAATAAATAGTATCTATGTTTTGATTTTATCAAAATCCGATCAGCCGTTTTTACGTAAATGGGCGGGTCTTCTCCAAGCGCGCTGCCCTGTTTCCCCGTTTCCGTTTCCGTTCCCGTTCCCGTTCTCGTTGCCGTTCCCGTTCCCGTTCCCGTTCCCGTTGATCATTAATAATAATAAAATCAAAATAATATTTGGATTGAATGTGTAAAATTAAAACTGTATTAATATGGATTAGTGACATTACACAGTAAACATAATACAGAGAAATACAATTTCATATAGTTTATTTATGCACAACAGTCTTTTCAGCGATCGTCATTTGAACTTGCTTTTGTTCAGAAAACTTCAGTTTTGCACACTCATTCAACTTTTTACCTATATGAAAGAACTTTCACGAAATGCGAAAATTACAATGCATGATTAATTATATCTGTAACAGCTTGTCATTGTCACCATGGTGTATAAAGCCTTCGAACACCACAAATCGATGACGTGTCAGTTGTCACTAGTTATTCACCATTTAGTTGACCTTTGTGTAACACCACAACTATTTGTTCACCTGTGTTCATTCCTACAGTTTTGTAAAACTGTCACTTGGTTCGCTCGTGTTTGGTGTTGGCAATAAATGAACATGATTTTTTGTTTTCTAAGTGCGTTTATTATATTAAAGCCATTGATGAAGTGTTATTTTTTGGACTGATAAGAATCTTGACTGTGCGGTGACCACGTGCGTTCATTGTTTTTCGGTGTTTATCTATTGTATAGTGTTATAATGTTTAATTTCCATTATTCTTAAAGCCGTATGTTTTAGACTGAAGCTTATTATTGTTTTGTCGTGCTTGTGTAGGCAATGGTTAGCAATAAAAATGGTTTGATGAAAAGACCCAGAAATGTAGTTCATCCGACATCCAGTTATGCGTCAAGTTTAGTGCGAAGAAAAAGTTTTAAATGCAAGAGGTAGGTTATTTTCATATAGGAAGTCTTAAGGCCCCTATATACCTCAAGTGACGTTCTCATTTTAATTAAATTTATTGCTCGCTAAGTACATAATGTATCGAAAATTCATATGTGCAGATTGAAGCTAAGGTTCTATAGTTTATTTACAAACAATAACCTCAGTAAAATTTTGTTCGTTGTAGTAGTAGTTCGCAAAAGTGCTAAAAGTGGCCACTTTTAACACTTTTGCTATAAAACCTTAGCTTCAATCTGTACATGTGAATTTTCGATACTTAGCGAGCAATAAATTTAATTAAAATGAGGGCCCCACTTGAGGTATTTAGGAGCGTTAATTTGGAAGAGCTAATTAGGCAAACCTACCTCCCTATCCCTAATAGTGAGTTTTTAAAAGAATTAGTCGTGGGTGCGGTATATTCTTCATTAAGACTCTATGGTCAATAAAATGCCTTAAAACACAAAGCAACAAACAAGAGGAGATCTCAGTGTACGTGATTGAATTTTAAATGTTCATTATTAAAATAAAACGAATTGTCATCTTATGAATATTTATTTTTATTGAAATAAAGCTACCTCATACCTTTTGAACGCTTCAAGTACAAAATTACATTGTTTCAACTGTTGACGTTTTTGTGATTCTCGTTTTCATTAATACGCACAATATCTCTTCAAAAGGACATTGTTTCAAGTTCCTCTTCTCTGAAACTTGTACTGAAAAGCAATAATGAAGAAAATTAACAGAAAATCTTTTGTCCGATAATTAATTCCGAATGAGAAGGAAGATGGGTGCTGTCGAGTTGTTCGTAATTGCTTATGCCTCATTTACACGCTTGGCAAGTCTCGACAAGCGTTCACAAACACCAAGCGTGTGAACGGGTGTTAGGCGTGGCTTGCGTGAGCTTGGAAGAGCTTGTTGCCGATCCGGACCCGTGTCGGTTTTTGAACACAGGACATCAAAGGATCTTGCGGCAAGCGAATGCGACTTGCGCAGGCTTGTAAATGGCATCCAAGCGTTTGTCAAAATTGGTCGAGGCTAGTTTAATGTGTGGTACTAGAAGGCCAGTGTTTATACAGGCAGGGCATAAAAACTTCTATGTCATTGACTGTAGGTACCTATATACACTGGCCTTCAAAACTTAGCTTTTAAAATTGCAATTTCTCTTAAACAATAGAAGTTAGAGTTTTGAAATAAAAAAAGGTTTTTTTCAAAAAGGTTATCAATTGAGGAGTAATTACTAAAAAAAAAATTTTGGTCCTTTTTATTTCGAAAATATATCTTTTGTTTATTAAAAGTTATTACAATTTTAAAAGTGTGGTACTAAGTTTTGAAGGCCAGTGTATTTTTATAAAACTTGACTTGGTTACCCACCCACGAGTAGGAAAATGTATTAAAATAATAGGAAGTATTATTTCATGATATGTGATTTATTAGTACCTGCACGATTTTCCTACACGTGTCACAAAATATGCTATAAACACTCGACTTTTGAATTACTTTAAAATGGCAACGTCGCATATACTGACGCATGTTATCAGTTCATAAAAAAACTCCCTTCCTACTTTAATAGGCTTAGGACCGACAAAACAAAAGTAAGGCAAATGGGAAAAAAAATAGTCTTACTATCGGTAAGTCTATTGAGAAGGAAAATCCCATTAGTACTACTGGTAAAACTACTGGGAATAGAGGAGTTTATGTTGTTCTTTCAGGACTAGCTTCCGCCCGCGACTTCGTGCGCGTGGATATTGGGAAAAAATCTTTAAGGATCCTTTGACCGGGATAAAAACGTACCTATTCTTTTTATCCAAGCTACCTATAAACTATTTGTGTGCTGAATTTCATTCAAATCCAAACATCTGAACTTTCACATTTATAATTAACCATGTGTTTTTTTTTCTTGAAATCTATTGTAACCTTTTTTATGATAGATAGGCAGCGCTTGCCGACTATCACGCCGTAACCACGAGCGAGAGAATCGTGGCGATATTATGTCGTGCCACGTATTTCTACATACTTTGTATGAATGCGTCTCCACACGGCTAGGGTTACCAGATGAAAAAATCAAAAGTCCGGAGAAAAGGCCCGATTTCCATTGAACAATCCTGAGATTTGTAGCTGTTTGAGAATAACGTACGGCGGGGGGGGGCGTTAGTTTGTTTAACTTTTTATTAAAAAGATTTAAAATGTACTGTATTTTATTGAAAATTCTAAAAATCCTGAGATTTTCAAAATCCGGCCGCAATCCTGAGAAATGTCCAAAAATCCTGAGATATGGTAACCCTACACACGGCGGCGTTGTTATCGCGGCGATGCGACGATAGAAGAAGCGCTTACTCGTCGCGATTCTCTCTCCCGTGGAGACAGAGCCAAAGCGATGATGTGGATCTACGATGAAAAGCGCTTGCCTAGAAGACACTTATTCTTTTAGCAAATGTAACCATTGTTTAAGTAACATTTATGATAATGTTTTCCTTTTTCTTTTTTTTCTTTGTTCATAAGCTTGATTCAACATTTTGTTGCAGATATTCTTTTTAAAACCTAAGGGTTCATTATTTTTGTTTATAACCAATTATCTAAATGTACCTACATTAGTTCTATTACAATAAAACCTTTACACGTGCTTGACTCGTGCATAAAGGAGCTCTTACTAAATAACATAATACAGAATTGTGGTTTTAAAATTGAGACCTCGCTATACTGCGCAAATGACCAACCCACTTATAAGTATATGTTAATTCTGAGCTCATGCATGACCTAATATAGTAAATAGATGAAGAATAGAAAGACTGCAGAAAGGGGATAGATTATAAGAAATCTTGTAAATGGAATGGGATAGAATGAAGTACGGAAAGGCGCTTGCTTGTGCGTCTTGGCGGAGTAAGCTACAAGGATATAATGGGCTATTCAACTAGAAGTGACCTAAGACCTTGTCCAGAAAGGGCGAATTTGCCGTGATTTGACACGCGATTTTGGTTACACTGCTGTTAATATTGCACACGTTGCTGACGTCGCTGGTCCTAAGCGAACATTGTATAGCGAAACGCCTCTAATACGCGCGTAGCTCTGGACAGGGTCTAAGTGCGCAAAGGCAGCATTGGACTGGGTTGCAACTGGAGTTTACACCGACCAGAAGCAAATTAGCGCAGACCGGGGTTACAAATAAAAGTCAACAAATGTCATAGTATTCGAATGAGCTGTAATGTTTCAGTTACTACGAGATTGTCCTCCTATGCTATCTTTGTTGTCTGTGACTCTGCCGGACACTACACGGCCATCATAATACAAGGTGTTACAAAAGTACCCCTAATGCCGAATATGGTAGATAGGGACCATCAAACTGAACAACTTTTACTATGGGACCAACTTTGAAATCGCGAAAAAAGAATCAGCTGTTTCATACAAAAACTAATTACGAAAATATCAAAATGTCTGAAACAGCTGATTTTTTTTTCGCGATTTCAAAGTTGGTCCCATAGTAAAAGTTGTTCAGTTTGATGGTCCCTATCTACCATATTCGGCATTAGGGGTACTTTTGTAACACCTTGTATAACGTTATTACATATTCGTGTAAATTGGGCTATAAGTAAGTACATCATAATCATTGAATATTTTTTGTTGCAGGTCAACCGGGAACTTCGCGTCGAACGCGGCGGGTGGCGGGTGCGGAGCCCCCCGCTCCGCCCCCGCCACCCCCCTCCAGCTCGAGCCACAACCCCGCACCAAACACGACAAGTAAGTTGGTTTCTTTCTTGTGTCTGCTACATGGCTGCCAACCACATCCCAACCAAGGTGACCTTGGATGGCAACTAACACAGCTTGTTTCGAAATTTGGCTGTAAACTTCCATCTACACGGCTGTAAACCACCAAGGTCACCTTGGTTGGGACAGGAACTTTACTCTTCTGATAAGTGGTACGCGCAACTGAACTTATTATTATCAGCATCATATTGTATAATTGTCCACTGCGTGAAGCAGGATGTTTGCCTTTCCGGTGGGAGGGTGTTTTAACCCCCGACGCAAAAAGGGGGGGTTTTATACGTTTAACGTGTCTGTGTATCTGTCTGTGGTATCGTAGCTCCCAAACGGATGAACCGATTTTGGTTTAGTTTTTTCGGTAAGTTGGTTAATTCTTACCAAAATATGATATGCATAAAAACACCTATGTCACTGAAACCAAAACAACCATACCTGAGTAAAAAAACACAATACCTTCTCTGTAACAGTGATAAATAAATACGGTGGGCGAATTTCCACAGTTGGGCGAATTTCCATAGCTAAGTTTTGACATTGACGGTAACATCCAAAATGACAAGAGACAGAATGAAAACAACATAAATACTTACCTACAAAAGGTTATTTTAGGTTCATTGTATGCAAATGATATTTGGCATAAAAACAATGTTTATAATAATTTCAAAAATATGTAAGCCAAAAACACAAATCAAAAACCTAATTTTGTGAGTTGTTAAGCTGTGAGTGGTGTCAGTGTCATAATTAATTAAATTTTGTAAGGAAGGCCAAAAATGGAAGCGCACTGCAACTGAAATCCTCAACCACTGTATTTTTCATTATAGTAAAGGAAAACCACTTCATTCTTTCCTTCCTACCTAAGCATGACATACTACAATAAATAAGTGACTTGTATATCGGGATCTGTCGTTTTGAATGGTCTAATTTGTGGGCGTTTTATCTCATCATGATTACGTTGATTAAACTCACCAACGTTAATCAGTTGTCAGCGTACCAATAACGGCGACGCATGTCATGGTGATAAAAAAAACAAAAACATTTGTGTGTGAAATGTGAAAAGTTTTTGTGTGACAGTGAAGTATGATGCTTTCCACTCAACAGTCGGAGGAAGACCAGTCGTGGGCGATTTTCTCATATGTTACATACGCTTATGATGGAGTCAGGTAGGTTTCATTGGCACTCCTTTATGTACCTATGTATATGTCTTGAAGTTACGAAAACAGGGTTGTAAGTTTAATGTTTGTATCCCTGTGTCTGTGGCATTGTAACCAAATAATAAATAAATAGGTACCTAGTTACACATTCCCCTCGCCCATCTGTGTTAGACTAGAGAGGGCCACTTCAGCAACTATGTAACGTATTCAGCAGAAGCGGTCACTCTTCCTAGAATTAAGATAGACTAAACAAACGCTCCTCTGAGCTATTTTTACCATTTTATAATTGAGTATTAAGTCAACCTCCAATTCGGTTACTTGTATTCACTAGGATTAATTTAGTTTTTAAAAAATAAATTTCAAGCTCCCGAAAATTGACTACCTACTTTCAAACTGATTTTGATTTAGTAATTTTTTTAAGCTTAAAAACCTCGATCGAAGTTAATATTTTTCGGGGTTTAGCTGATTTGTGTTCATTTATTATAAACTCAATAATAATTGTTTGTTTTGGGTTAGCAGTTGGATATAAAAAAGTTATTAAAGTCCGACAGTACCTATGTGCTTTGTCTGATGGTGCGAACTCAAAACCGGTCTGTTTTTGTAATTTTCTTCTTTTATAAATGTTCCTGGTAGTATCTACTGCTGGCAGTTATTATCTATCCCTCGGGAACAATACTTTTTTTCAGGATGAAAGGTACCCCTTTCAGTTTCATAATATGAATAAAAGGCTAGCCAGGATAAAATTAAATACTTTTCAGTAAATTCATACGAATAACTTGTACAGTAACTTTATTTTAATAAAATTTTAATTTCAGGCAAAAACTGTAACTTTTCATTTTTAAAAGTAGGTAAGTATCGAATATTCGAAAGGATTGAATGTTTTATGTCCTTCGATATTAACCATCAGCCATTTTTAATGAACAGCACTGCTGGGGCACAGGCCTTCCTTATGGGTGGATAAAGACGATGGGCCACGCGGGCCCAATGCGGATTAACAGGTGCTAAAGACTGCAAATGCAGCCGGGACCAACGACTTAACGTGCCCTCCGAAGCACGGAGGAGCTCGAGATAATAAATTTTTAGTCACCCATCTCATCACCGACCCTTGCGAAAGTTGCTTAACCTCCGCAACCGCTGGGGCAGGCGCTATTCCACTGCGCCACCGAGCTCCTCAAATATCATGATTCTCCTTCGCTACTATGTATGATTGTAATATTAATCACTGTTTTTGCTATATAGTTTCATAATAGAGTTTTATCACCTCAGTACATACATTACCTTGGAAAATTTGGTCAAATTGCGAATCTATATGCGAATGTCTGGTTTTTATCTTGTCTATTGACAATTTGCGTTATCTATCAGTCACTACAGGCCCGTAACTATAATATTGAAAACCGGCCATGTGTACAAAATGTGAGTAGAAAAAACGTGGAAAAGCTATGAAAAATTGATGACACGAATCCAGCTATTTTCAATTTATTCCTTTATAGTGTTGGGCTGAAAATAAGCAGAAAAAAAACAGAGTACATGTTTTGTGATTTCGGCGGTCTCTCTGGTCTTATGCCTATAACTCTAGCCGGGATGCCTTTACCAGTCTGCTCCAGTTTTCGGTATCTTGGATCTTTCGTGCAAGGAGATGGGGAGATTGACCGCGACATTATAAATCGGATCAGCGCAGGATGGATGAAATGGCGACAGGTTACGGGAGTCACATGTGACCCGCGGATGCCTCTTAAGTTAAAAGGCAAAATTTATAAGTCCGTAATAAGGCCAGTAGTTATGTATGGATCAGAATGTTGGGCTATGAAGAAGATGGATGAAAGAAAATTACATGTAGCAGAGATGAAAATGCTGAGGTGGATGTGTGGTGTGACGCGATTGGATAAAATTAGGAATGAGTATGTGAGAGGAAGTTTGAAAGTAGCACCAGTGATAGAAAAGTTGAAAGGGAATCGTCTGGCTTGGTATGGGCATGTTATGAGAAGGGATGAAAGGCATGTTACTAGAAGAGTAATGAATATGGATGTTGAGGGTTGGAAAGTAAGAGGAAGACCGCAAAAAAGATGGATGGATTGTGTGAGGAATGATATGAATGTAAAGGGAGTGGATGAGGAGATGACGAGTGACAGGAAGGAATGGAAGAGAATGACACACTGCACCGACCCCAAATAAATTGGGATAAGGGTAGGGGGATGATGATGATATTGTTGATTATTATATGTAAAGCTAAACGACAGCGCCGCCATTAAAAAAATCACAGTGCTTAAATAAAGACGAAATTGTGAATTATCTCCCTGTAGTGCACTCCGAAGCTTTGTGGTACTTTGTATCGCTTATACAATATTTTCTAGCCTGTCGTTTAATATTCACGTCGTTTAATATTTCGTTTATTAATGTCGCCACTTTTCGCAAAAAATCTCTATTAAACTAAACGACAAGCACTATGATTTTTTTTCCAATGGCGGCGCTAGTGTGCAGACTATGTGCTCTTAAGCAACACTATCACCTGTTTCAGTATAATAATAATAATAATAAGTTTATTTCAAGGCCAAAATAACCCATATTAAAAAAGAAAAACTACAAGAAATGAGAAATAAATTAAAAATAAAATAAAACATGAAACTTGCCGAGGCTAATACACCGTCACTGCTCTGCTACAGTGCAGGCTTGCCCAGTGTCAGCATCGGCCCGTCCCATCGATCGGCTATCATCAGGCTTGCCCAGTGTATCAGCATCGGCCCGTCCCAACGATCGGCTATCATGCTTAGGATGCTGTTAGGACTACTTCGAGTAGGTATAGTCAACCACATAATTTTCGGAAATACATCGGATTTCCATGTATTAACGACGACGACACTTATGTATTAACAACCACATTTGGAGTGTGTATACGTATCTTATAAATAAGTCTATGAAACTATCGTATCTTTTAATTAATCCCAAAACTGGTTTCCGAATATAAACTCGAATAAGTTGTCGACCTTGCATGTATGGACATCAGAACATGGACACTTTTTATTATATACAAATAAGTACGGAGTTTTGACGTAATGCGCGACACAGAATATTACTTTTAATCTTTCTCAGAATATTCAATGCGCCAGTCACGCTCAAGCATTGTATTGTACACTTTTTATATCACACTGTATTAAAACCGAAGTCGTGTAGAAGCACAAAATAGATATTTGAGAGAAGTAACTGAATAATTATAATAATGTAGTGACACTATTTTGTTGCACCTATGCATATCATTGCTCACAAATTGAACAAAAGTCCATAAATAGCTTCAAAAGTTTAAATCACGTGAAAGTAATAAAATCAATTAACTTTTGAAATAATTAAATGAAATGTTTTTGGCTATCGTTATTAAGATTTGCTTTATTGCTTATTTGTATAAATGTATGTAATTAACTGTTCTTGACCGAGTGAGTGCGAAGCGTTTCTGGTTCAGCTTGGGAAAATATTCTTTCGTATGTCCTTCCGGTGTACGGATGTCCGTTTGTTCTCCTCTACAGGCCGCATTTCTCAACCGATTCTCGTGAAATTTTGTGAGCAGGTTTGATGATTATGTATAATTTTTTGGTCGATGCAGTTTTTCGATTTTTTTCAAAATGGAGTAGATATGTAAAAAAACATATACATACGGACGACCTCCGTGGTCGGCTTTGTACACCGGGTTTCAAGGTGTTGCCATCTCTGAGGTCCCGGGTTCGATCCCCGGTTGGGTCAATTTAGAAAACGAACTATTCTATATTGGCTCAGGTCTGGGTGTTTGTGATACCACCGTTGTCTCTGAATTCCAAAACACAAGTGCTTCAGCTACTTACTTTGGAATCGGAGTGCAATGTATGTTATTCTGTCAAATATTAATGTATTTAATTATATATTTCGGCCGTTCATTTCTCATATTCGGAAAGTGATGTTGAGCAGCAGGTTAAAAACTCTGCGTCCCACCCTAGGGTGTAAAAGAATTTTAAAAACTGAATTTGGTTACAGTTGAACATAGAGTTACCTCATCGGGAATGAAATCGTTTACAATGGCTGCATTCCAACGGCTTAATCGCTGAGTCATCGATTGCCATGAGTACATTTTAACCATGGAAAGTAAAAAAAAATAACATTGAAACAAATTACTTTAATAAATATTTTGAGAAAATTTCGTTTTTTTTTACTTTCTTTATATTCGAAATGAAAAGAAGAGTGTTTAACACGGGTAAAAGTCATCAATTCCATACTCTAACTATAGTCTAAATATCTAGTATGGGAATTGCTTCTTTTTGATCCTTGTCTAACAATAAACTATTGCTAGCGCGGTGCTAAGCCAATTTGGTTTTATATTTTTAGAAGACTCAAAAGTTCATAGGTTTTTCTAAATCAATCAAAACGTTTTGGCCAATATTCGAAATTTGAAAATAATAAGGTTGTGACAGAACTTATGACTGCGTATATTATTTATTTTATTTGTTTTTAAACAGCTCACGGAGCCACTAGTTTTAGGACTCAACTACTGAACATATAAGTAGTACTAGTACTCAACTTCAGATTCCTTACCTAGCTGCGCCATAAGAAGGCTAATGTTTTTCTTTTATGATCTGTTTACAAATTAATCATGCAACTTTTTTCAAGTGGAGGCAACCATTGACGCACATGTTTGTATCACCTTTATCACGGAAACTAAACTGTAAGTTTTATTTAGAGCACCGATAAGCAAATATTATGTGGATTGTAAACATTGCCGAGGGTCATCATTTAAAACATTATCTATTATGGTTTCACGTCACTGTGTAAATATTCCTAAGGATGGGTAAAATTGTTCAGCCAGCACATTATAATAACTGTAGGGTACCAACCCTATAATGTGGTACAGTAAAAAATGTAATTTGATCTCGAAACAGTTGGCGCCCGTTTATACTCGAAGGCTTCTAGAATTACATACAAAAACCGTTTTTAGGGTTCCGTAGTCAACAAGAAACTTATAGTTTCACCATGTCCGTCCAGCCTAGCTCATGAACGCTTAGTACTAGATAGCCGTAGTTTGGCATGAATATACTTACATATTAATCACGCCGACAAAGTGGTGAAGTATTCCCCCTACACGTGAAGTGGGGAAAGTGGGAATGTAATTTTTTTTTTCTTGTTTACCCCATAGTGAATGGTGTGTCGTTGGATAGCAATTTTAAAAATATTATGGGTTTGTGAAAACAGTTTTTTGATTGAGGCATCCTTTTGTAAATTATTAAGCTTTAAAGTGCAAAATTTTGTTAGAGTCAAGTGTTAAAATAGTTACTAATAAAAAAATAAAAAAATCTCATTTAAAAACAGATAAGCTCCATTGTTCTCTGATATTGCAATCTCACTGCACTACTTGCGAGCAACTTTCTTGGAAATGCTTGCCAGTCCAATAATTGCAAAAGAGAGTGCATCTTCATGTTATGTTAGCTTGAACACACGTTAACATATTGTAATATAACGTGAAAAATAGTTAACCCTTCAACGCCCAGAAAATGAGACACAATAGATATTCCAATGTTGTCCGGCCGCATGCGTCCGCTCGGGCGTTGATGAATTAATCCTTTTAATGAGTGTTTCACTAATGGAAATGTACATTTAATCCATAGAGACAATGTCGAAAAGCGACAAAAAATTATAACACATGGTTTCATTATATATTATGATTAATTGTTCTCAATCCAATGTTGGTACTAAGGACCCCCAGTGTAAATACTGAATTGTCACGTGCGAAGTCCTATAGTCAGAACCCTGCGTATGCAATTAATCTAACAGACTGTTTATCATAAAACCGACTTTATTACCAACTCTTAAAGTGCATAAATAAATGTCATGTAACCTTCTGGTACAGTTTGTTGTGATGATCCCATTCAACGCATATTATTTATGTTCCCTGCTTTGCCCTCGATTCATAAGTAGCGATAGCAAAACGATAGATTATGCTCACGTGTAGTTTATATTGCTTATTTCAAATATTATAAGTTGTGTCATATGTCGTTTTGTAACTATGAAATTACTGGCCAGTTTAATGACCTGTTCTCATGTTCTTTAAATGCTGGACATTTAAAGAACATGAGAACAGGTCAATATTCACGAAGCAAAATCAAACGTAGATTTGTCTCTTACTAACTCTCTGATAACTCTCTTTCTTAAATAAGTATACTAAGTCAAGTGAAGTTAGTATTTTGTTCTTCGTTAGGGGTTAGACCCTTTCAATATTGTCCTCTCGAGTTTGTAATTATGTCAAAAATTATGTAAAAAGACTAGCGCCGCCATCGCCAGTCGATTTTATTTTATTTATTCTAAATAAGCCCAGTTTTTAAAAAAAGGAATCAGTCAAGGTCTTGTGAATGACGTCTAATGTTTATTGAATAACGTTACAACATTACAAAACAGCGTTTTAAACTGTTTGAATGCCATTTCAGACTGAAGTTATTCAATGAATATTAGGCGTTATTAACAAAACCTTGACTAATTCCTTTTTTAGAATAAATTAAATAAAATGGACTGGCGGCGCTAGTTGACTCATGTCAGCCTCTTAAATCTGTCCTAGAAACAATAGAACCTGTATCTGACACCGTACAGCGTACACTCGTGTGAACTTTGAATAGACTGCAATTATTTCATTTTGAATACATCAATTACTCTGATTTATTTTGGAACAAGCTAGCTATCACTTTAAAGAATGGTAGCATAATCATCCCTTTATTATTATTATGATTTAGTATTATATAAAAATTGCATTGTGAATGACAAAATCTCAAATTTAAAAATTGTATAGCTTTCTCATCTTAATCAATTGTTTAAAAATATCTGGAAAGATATTCAATTAAATGTCGAGGTAATTCCTTGTACATTGGTGAGATGGCGCTGGCTTGCAGCGTTGATATACTAAGAGTTGATTATACTAGAAGAAATTCGACGTTCCCACTAGTGACTCGGTAGCTCAGCGGTCAGAGCATTGGGACCGGATATCCAAAGTGCGAGTCGTATTTTTTCTAGTATATTATTTAGTATTATATAAAAATAGCATTGTGAATGCTAAAATATCAAATTTAAAAATAATTATCTCTTTTAAAGACAGAAGTAACGAATATTTTTGTTCAGTTTGCTCCACAGAACACTCGTACACCCGTATTTAAGAACAATACTCAAACGACCCTTGTCTACGCGAACGCACTGCGATGAAATAGAGCTCTATGATTGGTTCGTTTGGTTTAAGTGTTACGTGTGATTGGTAGTTGGGACGCTGTGGGACGCTGTGCGTCCGCGGGCAGTGTGAGACCTCATAGTAATATTTGTGAATATGGGTGGTAGTGTTTACAAACTACTGTTCTTTACATTGTCACAACACCAAGTCCGCATTTCCGCGTCTAATTGGCGGTCGCCAATTACTGCACCGTTGCACACACCTTATCCACTAGTGAACGTGAATATACTCTTTCACTCATCGCCTGATCTATCCCCCCTTTTACGATTATCGATGTCAATACACTCAATTCCATTAAATATGTCCGAATTATATTTGGACAGTCTTATTCGATTGCGCGTAAATTGGATTCAATTGCTTAATTGAACTACTTCAAAGGTCATCACTTCACTGTTTTGGTTGGACAGTTACCTGAAATAAAAGCGTATTGGGCTGATATGGTTGGGAACGAAGGTCCGTTATCTTATCGTCGAAGCGATAAATTGCTTTGTGGTCGATATAGAATCGATACGTTCTAGCCACGTTGTGCTGGTTGCAACAGTGATTCGCGCGACCGCGGACAGCGCGCCGGCTGCGCTACACCGTGCACTCAATTAATTTTATTAATCTACAGCTGTTTTCGTTGCGTTGTTCGTAAAATAACGGGCCAAATGGGTTAGCAGTTTCTAATTTTACCGCAATATGACGAAAAACGCGTTAAAGATGTTCTTCATGTTTACTTAACACGGTGAAACTTCAAGCCGGTGAATCACATGTGGGAGGTTAACTTACCTTAAAGCTGTCTTAAAGACTCTACACAAAATGTAATAAGTCAGCTGTTCTTTATCTAAAGTTTTCTTAACTTGCAAATTCTATCTTATTTCGCTCGTCTATACATTTCTATTGACCCTGCATCTGCATTGTATGGCTACGTGATCATTTGCGTTTGTGCTACAAACACGCGACAATCGGGTTTATGTTAACTCTTATTGCAAAGTCGTAGAGTTGACTATATCGATTTTAAATTTTACACGCTTCAGTGTATAATGTTTTGCTCGTGATCTTCATCGTTAGTTTTCGATAAAGGTTTGATGTCAAAGTGATAACAATCTCTGTATATTAATATTCTTGTGATTGTGAATAAGTGAGTTCATTTCGAATCAGGCGGACGGGTGATTTTTATTTTAATAATTATTATCATCGTAAACAATCTATCTTCACGCCTTAACATTTATGTTCAATAGTTTTATGATAAAAAAGTGTGTCTCATTGATAAATTGTTTTGTTTCTGTTTTATTATAGGAATGTTACAAAACAAAATAGTGTGCAAAAGTAAAGTTTTTATTTCGGTAAAAATTAAGGTTTTAAATAGTGATGTAATGAGTGTATCACTTCACTATGACAAAAATGGTGGATAATGTTTCGATCGAGTATTCCGACGAATCTAGTTGCGAAAACTTCGTCGTGGACTCTACAGAGGATGGGTAAGTTACTATTGAATTTGCTATTAGCGAAAATAAAATACAAATAGTATTAAGACTGATTTTTGAATCCTTACTAAAAATATTATAAATGCGAAAGTCCGTTTGTTTGTTTGTTACGCCTTCACGTCTTAACTACTGAACCGATCATCATAAATTTTTGCATACACGTTGTCAAGGGTACAGAGAAGGACATAGGGGTACCCTATTCATAAAATGTTCTATTCCTATTTCATCCCGAAAAAGGTAAGAAAATTGAAAAAGGTAAAAAAAAAGTAAACACTACTTAAGCAACCAAACGTAGCGAAACGTAACCTATAATTTATTACGTGTATGTACTTACTCATAACAATCTTACATAGGTAAGTAATTAAAATAATTTTACCATTATTATGATCCGTCTCAGGCGCCTTATCTCATAAATAATCATGGTTTTGCTTTTTTCATACCGCTTTCTATTATTTTAAATTTTAAATGTTGGACAAAAGTGAACATCATTCATAACATATGCACACTAATGCACAGAATACATAGTAGACCTTATCTTATGCACATTGTTCTGATTCCAAAGGTTAGTGTAAGTACCCAACTTAAGAGTCCGACGAACAGTGAGTTTCCCATACAAACGTAATACCAAAATGATTTGCAATTTGAGCATAGTTAACTCTTCTTGTAATGTTATTCGGATTAAGACAGTATTTGTCTAGGGTTCTATCAAATAAAAAACCCAAAGTATTAAACCAAATAAAAATTAATGCGACTTACAGTTTTGTATGAAAAAATGTAATTGGCCTTTATTTTGAATTGGGTTAGTATTTTGGAATTTTTATTTAATAGAACCCTAAACAAATACTGTCTTAATCCGAATGACATCTCAAATTACCAATAATTTTGTTCTTACGTTTGTATGGGAAGCTCACTGTTCGCCAGACTCTTAAGCACTTGTGTTATCGAAATCAGAACCAACAACGATACCATTAACACCCAGACCAGTGACGATTTATTTATTTATTTATTTTATTTAGAAAAGTTCATTTTCTAAATTTACGGGGATTGAACCCGAGACCTCGGAGATGTTTTTTTTAAGTTTATTTCCATCAAGACGAATTGGTTTTGAGGAAAGTTTATTAATGTACTGTTATTCGTTTCATTTTCCTCATGCCTCTCGGCAAAACAAACGTCTCTGACGGGTCAATGTGTAGATAGATAAACGAACTTTCTCAAAATTACCGTCTTTGATTTTTGTTGTTGATGTGGTACCTTCATTTTTAATGATTTCTACAACAGCTTAACCTACTCATCAAAATCATCCCAGTGTTTTGGTCCTTTTGTAGGTATTGTTTTATACCAAAAAACCGTCGAAACTTGATGTCCATCACGTGCTCATCCATCTGTGTCCATCTGCATCTATGAATATGGTTATCACCTGTGAAACCGTTGATCAGCCTATTTCCTCAATTGGTTTTAAATGGAACAACTACCCAACTAGCAAACTAGCGTAAATTAGAACTGTTTTTAAGTTTATGATGGTAAGGTGACTCTGTCTGTAGCGAACAGTCAGTTGTTGATTGAAACTATACCTCTAATAGATAATTATTGAATTCAATAGATAGCCATCAGTCATTTTTAATGTTTCCACTGCTGGGGCACAGGCCTTCTTTATGGGTGGATAAGGAATCCTCCTGGTGGTGGATGGGGCCATCACTCAACACGCGAGCCCAATGCGGATTAGTGGGTATTAATAACAGGGTTTAAATATCAGAATCAAAAAGTGCACAAGAGCTAACTAATATCCACTATTATAGCATTATTGTAGAACCTTAAATAATATTCATTGTTACTTTAGAACTCGAACAGATCTCCAAGTAATAACTCCCCAAATTAATAACTTAAAGAGTAACGAAGGCGCCAACAGTAACTTTTCTATCTCTTACAATAATACGGGTAATGTTAAACCTGCTGTATCTACATTTCTTGTAGAGCTAATATATAATATCTCTTTGCTCTTTTGTTTGAGATTTAACTTAAAGTTCTATAACTTAAATCAAGAAACTGTACTATAGAAATGTACAGCAGGCTTAACGTTAACATTACCACTATAGAGTGGCGATCATAAGAATTCAGATATATAAAAGGTTCTTCTACAGCCTTAAAAGATCTTCAAGCTGCAAAATTTGTGGCCTAATCCGGGGGTATTGCGGCGTTAGAGCAGGCTATTTAAGCACTCTTGTACACCCCTCAATAGCACTATTTGAATTAGAATACAGCTTTTATAACTCTTATTCTTAGCGCTTAAATGGTAGTTAGGTGTGATCCCACGTCCCACGTCGTCCACACGGTAAATTATTTAAAATTCAAAGTTACGTTGCGTTGCGAACGTCATAGGCGTATGTTTAATGTATCTGGATCTCCAGAGTTTCATATGTATCATGGAATAAGATACAGTTTAACATTGATCGTTGGGTTTTATTGAAATATCTGTTTTGTTCGTATATATAAAACCTGGTGGGGACATGCGTTTTGTTCAGTTGGTGTCGAGGTCTTGAAGACCAGTGTTCAGTTTTCATCTCTTTTGACAGTTCGACTTACAATTTATGTGCGACGTTGTTCGCAAATCTGGAAATATGGTTGTTCTCTTCCTGGCAAAGTATGTAAATATTGTTGTTTATAAAAAGTGCGATGTTTAAATGTGATGTTTACTTTGTTTTGTTCAATAAGTTTTTTATGTTGTGAAATATTCGTTGTTATTTTGGACATTATATTTTTATAAAAATTGACAATATGTAGGATTCCATTATATTAAATTTTACATTAATAAATAAATATAAATACACGTAGATCGCATTGTCGCTTTTAATTATTGAATTTGTATTTAAATAAAAAATAGTTCCTAGTTATCTTGCTGAAGCAATAGTTATCGATTAACCATCACCGGAATACGATAGTTACTGATAAGCTATCATCGATAATGCCCATACATACAGTGAGTGAGCGTGATCCTGACAAATTGTATAAGATCATTTACACGTGTCGCACTTGTCGCAGTATACCTCCATGGCATCGTGTTATTGTCGACCAAAATAAAATGACTCTCGGAAATACGACAATTTCTTGACAAACGAGAAAATTTGCATGTACGACTTGTGAAACTTGAATGATGTTTACTTCGATCAGGTATATATGATTGAAGGATGTTTAGTAAAATTTAGAACAATACCTACTTAATAAGAATAGGATTGAAATTTAAATTGGAAAATTATTTATTCAAATAAGTTCACATAATAAGCATTTTTAAATCGTCAATTCTTTTACCTTACCACCCATGATGACGTCTTTTAGCTGACAAGAAAAATGGGCCCAAAATACTTATCAGCTTTATCAGAAGGAACGATATTTTTAAATATGTATATCGTTTCCAGACATAACATTCATACATGTCATGTTACAATTAATATAGATTAATAAATAAATAACATTATTTAATTAGCTCATTTCTACTAAATCAATTTACAGGGTTCAAGCTTTAATCAAAATTTAAAGTCATTATTCAGTCTAGGGTGTTACAAAAAATAAAATTCAATTCATACAATTCAATAAACGTTATGATAGGTAGGCAGGCAGAATCAGACCCATTTCCACTGGCAGCACCCGTTCACGAGCATGACGCATGAACCAGCCATCGTGCATAGCTTCGCTCAACCATATTTGAGGGATCGTAACGACCCGCCTCAGACGACACCATCGCAGAAATTATTAAAGAGAACATGATATATGAGTATAGCAATGTGTTTATTATTAAGTTTTCACGCTCTTAGAACAAACTCCTACAAACAACAAAAGAATCTTTCGAAAGTATTCGAATTAACAAAATAAAATTCAACAGGCTCGAAAGTTAAAATTAAAATCACTATTTTTAGAGGATCGGTGCAAAAATTTGCAGTACCTTACTAATAGACAAACAATCCCTTGATAAACTTTTCCGTCTATAAAATATTTAATTTCCTATAATCACATAAGACGTTGTTTTGCTCTTTACGGTTTCTTAAAGTGGGCATATGTATCAGGGGTCCGCAATTAACCTGTAATAAAACTACCAATATAATTGATTTTTAGGGTTCCGTACCTCAAAAGGAAGGAACTGAATCCTTATAGGATCACTTTGTTGTCCGTCTATGCGTGGAGGTATCCAGTTGAAATTAAAACTATATAAGTACTCAGGACTTCAGTCCCTTGAAACTGAAAAATCAAACTTCTAAGTTGAAGTAAAAAAAAAGATACGGCCGTTTATATACCGCAAAAAACGCATGTTTCGACACTCAATGGCATCAAAATTTATAAATTTGGCAAGTAATATCGTTTTGTACTACAAGCACAGGGAAAAGTCTAAAAACTATACATTTGTAATTAAATAATCAAAAATATAGTCTTTACGGCATCTCAGACTATACATGTTGACCTTGAGACCGTCTTTATGCCCTACGTAATAAAAGCTGTTTTCTCAGTTTAACTGTATAACCAGACGTACTGTCTTGTGTACCTACTGTACGGAACCCTCGGTGGGCGAGTCCGACTCGCACTTGTCGGGTTTTAAGTATAAGGCTTGTTTTCTTTTTCTAAAATATTCTTCGACTGGGGTCTGAAGTTTATTTTAAATTCTGAAAGTAGTCCGTGACTGACCGTGACTGCAAAAAGTTTAAGATACATTAGTGGCTTAGCAGCTGCAACTATTCCTAAACAACACTTTAATAAATCAAATGATCCTAAATAAATCTAATAATCTAACGCTATCAATTTTGTAATGGCATGAGCGAATTCACATTGCTCTAGTTTTAGTACTTGCTCCACAGTTGCCGTTTCCTAAACGCCATCATTTATAGGGCAAATGAATTAGAATTAAATTTATGGAAACATTAAATAAATATCAGAATGATTTAGCATCCGGACTTATCATAAGTAGTTTAATTCTGGTTTAAAAGTTGTAATTGTAAGTATATTAGCCATTTGGAATAACGGCAGGTTTGTTTGAGCTGTTATTCGGATTCGGGATAGATCCGAAGAGGATCGATGCAAAATGAATTCTGTTAAAGCAATTTCTTTGAAAGACAATCCACGTTTTTATTCTGTGGCAAAAGCACAAATACTTTTTGCTTTTGAATAAAAGCTACTTACTAGTAGCGACGGCGTAAAAGTTTCTCCTGTATACTTAGAATAATAACAACCTGTATACTTAGAATAATAACAACCTGTATACTTGTGACGTAGGAGCACATGTCAATAAGGTTAAAGGCCGCACCGTTGTACAAATAATTCATACAAACCGGTTTTATGTCTCATTCTAGTGATGGTCCGAGGCGTAAGATTTCTGTACTGTTACATAGGTATCATGTTTGCGTTAGCCTTGAAGTTTGTTTGGTATTTATTTTAATTTGTTATGTATTTTATGTAATATTTGACTTTTTACTTAGTATTTTTATCTATTCTGTAGCCTAGTACCCTAGATGTTTTTTTAAACGACTGTATTCTGCTACGTTATTTGTTTTTCTTTTTTAATTATTCTAGCACATGTGTTTCTTTTCTTTGAATGCTGAATATTTCGGCACCATGATGTTGTGTAGGTACTTATAACAGATAACGGACTCACGTCACACATCTGGGCCGTATTTAATAAACGTAACAATTAGTCACCTGTCATGATAATTTTGTATCCATTGCGTTTTCTTATTTGAAAATAGCACAAACTACTCATTGCTACACAGCAATGTAAACCAATTGTCATGACAATCGACAAGTGATACCACCGTTGTCTCTGATTCCCATGACACAAGTGCTTCAGCTACTTACTTTGGAATCGGAGCAATGTATGTTATGTTGTCAAATATTTATATATTTATTTATTTAAATTGCCACGTTATTAAATAGCGCCCAGTTTTTATAACGTATAAAATAAAAATACTATACTCCTTCATACTTGGTTTTTTCTAACAGAAAAAAACATAAAGAAACATCAGCCTATTCCTATTTCCTATTTCTAGAAACTCGTTTTTGATCGCTCGCTATACGTGTTTTGGTTTATGTTTATTCCCTTAGTAAAGTCGGAATTGAAACAAAAAAGGAAAATACCAAGTCACTTACCAATGGAAACTTCCGGAAAGGTGTTATTTGTATTGACAGGAAAACGAAAAATTTATCAGATTCATCGATCAGTATGACCTCGTGTCGAATGCTGTTATCGAGTTCTGGCCGAGTAATGAATATGAATTGGTATCTTGCAGTGTAAACAGAATTATTCAGTTGCATATATTACAGTAGTACCTTATTCCTTATCATTGAATTTCCCTTACATGTCCTGTATGTAGAGGTAGGTGTAACTTTAATTGTTTTTATTTTACATTATAGTGTTTTTTTGTTATTTAATGTTAGCATATCATTTTTCTTTTGAGGGTCAGTCTAACTAATATGAATCTACTAATAATTCTATGCGAATTCGAAATCCATTATCTAATTTAAATGCCTTGCTTGTCCTCTGGTCTGGTCTTTCAGGGAAATGGCATTGGGCTTCAAAGCATCTCTCATATTTTGTGATCTCATGGTATTTGTCAATTTCCTAATTTCTTTAAATTTTTAAATTAAATATTTGACAACATCACATACATTGCTCCGATTCCTAAAGTAGCTAAAGCACTTGTGTTATGGAAGTCAGAGACAACGGTGATATCACAAACACCCAGACCTGAGCCAATATAGAAAAGTTCGTTATTGACCCAACCGGGGATCGAACCCGGGACCTAAGAGATGGTGACACCTTTAAAACTGGTGTACAAAGCCACTCGACCACGGAGGTCGTCAAATATACCTATTGTCTACATTTCTCGTAATATATTATCTACATTTTTGCTAGGCAGTGGAAAATCGGTGGCATAATTTTCCACACTTTGGGTGGCCAATTTATTATCTCAAGGTCCCTATCGGCATGGCATTTTGGGCTATTTCGTTTCGTCTTTATCAACAGTCTTCAAGACAACAATCCATATTTCGATCACGTGTTGGGCGTTCCACTTTTTGTATATTATCTTAGTACACTTCTCCAAAAACTAACCTAAACAAACCTGCTTTAGATGCCTGTAACAATATTTAGATCTGATCTTAAGACGAATAACCAAAAAGCTCACTGGCCCACTTAGCAACAGAAAAACACTTTTCTAACTCGTTTTTCTTTAGTTTTACTTCTTCGTGATCGTAAATAAGGACCTAAACTAGGACTCCAGAATTGGTGAAACTACACACGACATTAACCTCTTTAGTCTGAGTCGAACGATCAAACAATCCATAAACCTATAATTTAAGTGTGTTGTTTCCTTCATCAAGAGTGGGATTTACGTATTCAATGATTTATGTTACATCGTATTCGTGTTTAGTAAGATACAATACTCAATAATCATGTCAATCGTAATCCGTGTATCTATGATCCGCTCTATAATAGTTTTATCGCGTCTTTATCTTGATTAAGTGATACTTATTTTCCATGCTTTTCTTTGTTGGACTCAACTCTGACGTTTTAACCCAGATAAGCCTAAAACTATTTTTCTTTAACCTTTTTTTTGAATGCCGAAGAAATTTACACATCCCTCCCCCGCTGGTGAGCAGGAGGTTCGAAATTCTGCTATATAATTATCCACCAAAAGACATGCAAAATTGCAAACATCATACATAATATTGTTTTGTTTGAATAGTTAGTCATGATGCGCTTCACATCTTCAGAATATTAGGATTTTACTTACATCATTTGGAAAGTATTTTTATCATTTCAGTTATTTATCCAAATCTCTTTTGTCTCCAGACAAGTGCTTAAACCCCTATCGGGGTCGGCGCCTTCAGTCCGCGCGGCCACAATCGGCCCCCACACAGAGACGACAGATGGCAAGCAACCGAGCAAAGCGCGGCAGAAAAAGTTCAATAGGCACTTCCCGCAGGTCGGATCAGAAGAAAAGGTGCTTAATTGTAAGTAAACATTGATACTTCTCTTTTGGCAACAAATCTTAGGCCTACCAGTGATACCTTTGCATCAAATTCTGGCGCGCGTGAAGAAAATATATCATTCTCGGCCGCTATTGGGGCAGCGTTTTCAGTTCGTGTGTTTGCGCTAAGCCCTCACACTACGACGACAGATGGCAATGGCAACCTATTAAGGCAAGCCAAAAAAAGTTCAAAGGAAAGTGTGGTCAATTGAGTCTTTACGATGAACATCACTTTTTTGACAATATGACGAACCTTAAGGATTTCTAGATAAGTTTTGCATGCTGGATTTGACGTCATCTCGTATAATTTGCCGAAATTCATTTCCGGAAGAATAAAACGCATTCTAGACGCAGCATTTAGTCAAAAGCAGGGAATGATCTGAGATCGAATAAAAATTAAAGATAAAAAAATTGCGATAGGATCCTACCTGAACAACAATTAACATTATACATATAGATAGAAAATTATTTAAGTTGAAATGACTTCAAAGTTAGTTTCGAATGTTTCGATTGAACAACATCACTCTGTTACATGCAAATTTACGCAGATAGATGTGATTTAGTTTAGCCCGTAAAGTACTCAATTTCGCCAACATGTAAAATCGAAATCACACCCAAGATTAACAATTTTACCTACGGCATTGACACAGAATACAAATAGCTGGATAAGAAATGCTCCGTTACATAATTTAACTATTCTAAAGATATTCTTATTTCGAAATCGTTTCGTGTTTAGTTTTCGTCTCTCGTCGATGGCGCCAATTCTGCTCTACAATTAGTGACTTGCATTGGTTGGACATAAAATAGTTTGCATTATAGAAACCTGTTTTTGCACGCTATTCCAAGAACACGAAGGTAATTACGTGCATTTATATTGATATCAGATTGCGAAGGTTAAGCAACTTTCGCAAGGGTCGATCATGGGATGAGTGACCAAAAATATATTACCTTAAGCTCCTCCATGCTTCGGAAGGTACGTTAAGCCGTTGGTCCCGGCTGCATTTGCAGTCGTTAACACCCACCAATCCGCATTGGGCGCGCGTGGTCGGTTATGGCCCACCCTCCTTATCCACCCGTCCCAGCAGTGGGGACATGGCTGATGTCGATATTGATATCCTCATACTTATTAACTGTGTTTATAGGTAAGTAATGCAGTATTTTCTCCATGTTAACTCGAACGACATAATTATTTTTATTAGTAAGTATTTTACATATTATTGAACAAGCGAGCGCGAAGCGTCTTCGTTTCAACTTGGGCAAAAATGCTCTCGTATGTCCGTTTGTTCTCCTCTACAAGTCGCATTTTTCAACCGATTCTCGTGAAGTTTTGTGAGCAAGTTCTATAATTAAATAGATTTTGCTGTTGAATCAGTTTTTCAAAGTTTTCAAAATGGCGGAGATAATAATATTTCAGCCATTTCGAAATATGCAAAAGCGAGGTCTTCAGCTCTACAGAGCCACAGTATTTATTGTTAAATACATCAAAATCAAAACTTAATAACCTTATAGTAATCGCTAATAATAATAAAGTCACATACATTTTCATCCGACGATTTTTGCTTTAGTCCTCCCGTGACCACGGCCCCGGAAAGGTGTCGAAACGTCGGGAATTCAAAAAACCAATAAATACAAACTAAATAATTCTAAAACAACACCTGAATTAATAATATACGCGCTGTAATCCGTAAAAAAGTGTTTTATTTCTAACATTTATTTAAGGTTTGGTGTCTTGAATCATGATAAGCATAGTTCTATCCTTATAAAGCTTAATATTAGACTCCTGCTTCATTAATATTCTGTGGTTCTAACCTTCAAATCACGTCGACGTCTCGTTGCTTGTTCTTCGTTTATATTCGAAGGAAGTTTTGCCATTTCATACAAAGTGGTCAAAGAGTATCTATCATTGTTAAATAGTTTGATGTTTGTATATCTAAATGACATGTTTTTGCCTCGTGACATGACAATTATCTATAATCTTACTATTGTTTCTGTTTACGTAATACTAATGACCATCTGTAGAATAACGTCTTTTTATTAATTGCATAAGGACTCAATTAAGTACGTATATAAGTACATTTACTTATGATACAAACTCGCCCTAATAAACTTAAAACTAGTGGCTCAGTGAGCTGTAAACCTCGTTCAAATTGTATGTTATTTAAAAATGTCTCTAATAGTTGACACTGCTTTTAAAAAGCAGCGCTATGTACTGTTTCGTAAGTTAGGTATTCTTTTAGTATATTTTATTCTAAGCTAGATGGCGCTTTGAACATTTTTCGAATCGGTAAATTTTTTATCGCAAAGTTTCGGAAAACTGTCTAAATAAAAAGATCTATAAAATTATCGAACCTGCGCTCACGAGAATCGGCTGTGAAATGCGACCTGTATATAGAGGAGAACAGACAAACAGTCGGACAGACATTCGAAAGCATTTTTGCCCAAGCTAAAGCAAAAAATCAATTTTATAAGTTAACGTGAAAAAAGATACGTTTTTCGTCGCTAATGTTACGGCCACACTATCGTGATATGGCAATAATTATGCCCATAATTTTCCTTATGCCCATACGCATAAGGTTCAACAATTGCAATATTCAATGGCATATTACGGTACTGTGGCCGTAACATAAAAACGCATATTTCGACACTCAAGGGAATTAAAATTTATAGGGTACTTTTCGTTGACCTAGTAATAGGTATCGTCCTATACCACAAGTTCAGGGGAAAATACGAAATCTATACATTTGTAATAAAATCATAAAAAAAATAGTCTTTATTTAAATACCTACAAATTTGACCCTACAAAAAGAACCCTCGGTGCGCGAGTCCGACTCGCACTTGACCGATTTTTTTAATTTCCCGATGTTTAGTTCGGCTTATTTACAGCTGTCGTAGTTACGGGATACTCAAGTTTTTAGTTAATGACTCTTGAAGAATTCTTATATATATAGAAATTTTGAAAAATAAGGCTCCTATACTAGGTGTTACAAAAATACCCCTAATGCCGAATATGGCATGTAGGGACCATCAAACTGATCAACTTTTACTATGGGACCAACAGTGAAATCGCGAAAAAAAAACAGCTGTTTCATACATTTTGATAGTTTCGATTTTAATTTTTGTATGAAACAGCTGATTTTTTTTTCGCGATTTCAGAGTTGGTCCCATAGTAAAAGTTGATCAGTTTGATGGTCCCTATATACCATATTCGGCATTAGGGGTATTTTTGTAACACCTTGTATACCTCAAGTGGCGCCCTCATTTTAATTAAATTTATTGCTCGCTAAGTACATACAATTACAAAGTGGCCACTTTTAGCACTTTTGCGAACTACTACTATAACGAACAAAATTTACTGAGGTTATTGTTTGTAAATAAACTATAGAATCTTAGCTTCAATCTGTACATGTGAATTTTCGATACATTATCTACTTAGCGAGCAAAAAATTTAATTAAAATGAGGGCGCCACTTGAGGTATATAGGAGCCTTAATGAAGAATTATTTTATATAGAAATGTTGCAAATTAAAGCACTTTTTCTGTTCTATAAACTTCTTCAAGTATCTAAATAAATAATAAAATAATATTTTCTCTTCCAGATTACTCCTGCGCGTTAGTAGGCGACCTTCTGCTGCAAGGACACTTGTACATCACGAAGAACTACTTCGCTTTCTACTCGAATGTCTTTGGATATGTCACTAAGGTAAGTTATTTTGGTTTTTTTTTTGCATTCACAATGCTATTTATGTTAAATAACATAACTTAATGAAAGTTACTACTTAAGTACTTACATTATTCCATACTCAGTAATAGCGATCGATTTTCAGTGTGTAAAAACTTAAATTCTCTATCACGTAGTAAATTCAGATTTTTATAACGATAGGTAAAATATCCATAGTCAAAGTCAAAGTCAAAATTTCTTTAAACAAATAACTTAATAATTAAGCAATTTTGAATCGTCTATTTTTTCCTACCTTTTTCAGATTTTTTATATCTTTCTCATATTTTTTTAAACTCCGTACAACTCCGTGTTACAACTTGGTCAATTTTCACAATGCCTTACTCGTATGTTCAACGAAGTTACTTTGGTTGTTCCCATATTGTTTATATCTTTGATTGTGTTTTTACTGCATCAGTCTGATAATTGATTGCAGGCCCGGACTGGGACCCAAAACCGGCCCGGGCATTTTAGAGAAGGGCGGCCCTCCACTCTCAAGAGACAGGAAAACTGCTAATGTAAATTTTGAATCATATATTTTCAATTTTAACAATTGAATAGTTAATCATTAGTTAGTGACTTCCGAAGAAGCTCAGCTTCTAATCGATGTATAGCGATGTTTTTTTTAAACATCAAAAGAAAGTCGACCGTCAATCGGTCACACCGGCCCATCGGGCATTTTCCCGATTTGCCCATAAGATCAATCCGGGCCTGATTGATTGCCACCATTAGATTTGTCGCTGACGATAGATGTTTCAAATGCTTAGTTATTATAATTACTTTGGGGTAATTCCCACGAGGGCCCTCCATGGCCAGACGGCGGCGAGTGGGCAGGTACTGAAGGTTTTTAGTGGGTATTCTCTCTTCCCGAGATCCCACCGAGCCACTCGGCTGGGGATCACGGGAGGGAGCCGCGGAGGGAGCCGCAACGCTGAATGTTGCGGTCCCCTCCTGGCGAGTCCTACATACCTCGAACTCGCTCACCTGCGGAAGGGGAAGTGCGTAAATGCATTTTTCTTCAGTATAAAAAAATGATATAGTTATTGCGGATATGCAACATTTCATTTTGTATAGATGAAAGTTACTTGCAGTAGACCATTTTGACTACTATTATATCTGTGCTTGTGTTAGATACATTTTGAACCAGATGATATTTAGGCCGTTATCTTCGAGCATGTTTCTATCCGACCTTTTTGACCTATGACCTAACTAACATGGCATTGGCATATCATAGTTAATATCTCGGTACATTTATATAGGTACTTACCTATTTCATGGCTGTTTTAACTATCTTGTCAAGCCACTTTTAAGGTAGATACTCACCGAAACCGTGTTATAAAATATGTAATTATTTTCAAAACAAAAAATTTACCGAAAGATTTCTTACGATTAGCGATAGTCTTACGATGTTCGTCTTTTTTAATTAAGGACCTTATACCTGAACCGATGTCTGTACTTATTATATAAAGAAAGAATAATTGAAATCGGTTAACAACTGGTGAAGTTATGTTAAAACATACCTACATAAAAAAACCGAACATCTTCTTTTTTTGAAGTCGGTTAAAAAGATGAGTAATATCATCGGTGATCTCAGCGAAAGTAGGATAGTTACAAATAGGTCATGGCAATCCGTTTCTCTTATGAGATTTCAAAATTGAAGCTGTTGATCCACATGTAATGTCATAAAGTTCGCGGTGCAGTGAGCCGGTCGGTACTCTCCTTTATACTAACAGCCTTGAGTTAAATACATTCGATTGAAGCTCAGATGAATGTATGAGTCAAGTGTGAAAGGATACCTTGCGCTAAATTAATATTATTGACTGAAAAGCGACTGAACCAACCGAGACAACGATATTGATTAATTCCTTTGATTCATAGTTCACTTATAGGTCAAACTTTTGCCTATAAGTGAACTATAAATCAAACTGGTCTGACTGGTCTCAGTACAGTTAATTCATCAACGCCCAAGCGGCCGCATGCGGCCGGACAACAATTGAATATCTATTGTGTGTCATTTTCCGGGCCTTAAAGGGTTAAATGAAGAAATAATCTGCCTTAGAATATTAAGATTTTTTTTTAAAAGAGCATTGCAAAATAAACAATTAAATAAATTATGAACAATCGATCAAACTGTCTTGATTAGCTTTCGTTTATCTTCTCGCAGCTGTTCAGCTCGCATTTATTATCGTCTTTTGCAATAAAAAAAATGCATGTCATTTTGAATCTGGTCTTTGAACTTGTACGAAAATGTCTCTATCACAAAGTCACAAAAAATGATCCGTTGATTTCGTATTACTTACTCGTACTATACACGCTTATTATTTATTACCGTATTTGTCTGTACCAACTACTTTAATTAAGCTTCGGATTGTAACAGGCTCATTGATTTTATCGACTGCCCAATTAATAAATCTCTATCCATTAGAATCATTCACAAACGTAAAGTATTTAAGAATCAATTTAGCGTAAAGTGTTTAAGAAGGAAAAGCGATGTTGTCCGAAACAGTTGGTTGACCATCAGACATGAATGAATGATTGGAACAATTACTACGGCACGCGATGTGACACGTGAAGAGTAGTCGAAGAATAGATTAGGATTAAGAACGTTTTCGTTCCTTGACCTTAATTTTATAAAGCGATAGAGTTGGGTAGTGTTGCTATCTCCTGTAGTATGACCACCGAAACACGATACATAGTGGTGGCCTCATAATTAGGACGCCAGTCGATTTTCATACACACGAGGTAACTTTGAAGTCTTGCTTCTCCGCCAGGGATTGATCGAGCTATGATCTGATGATGGCTATTTGGGGAGTGAATGGAGAAGATCCAGACCCAACAAATCTGATCAACATTCTAAGGGATGTACGGATATGTTAAAAAAATTGCGAAAATAGCATTAATATGTACACTTCTAATACTTCCGCGCGTACATTTCATTCATTAGAAAT
Source organism: Catoptria pinella (assembly GCA_963556745.1). NCBI lineage: Eukaryota > Metazoa > Arthropoda > Insecta > Lepidoptera > Crambidae > Catoptria > Catoptria pinella. The sequence goes on along the minus strand of OY750774.1, from coordinate 9,924,461 downwards.
AAACGCAGATTTTTTAATAAACGCGCTCTAATCTGTAAAAAGTGTTTTATTTCTAGCATTAAAATGTATCGAAAACCTGAAACTGAGAACTCTGATCCTTACATCTCTTAGACCCGAGTTCACCAACTACTTAACCAGCCGATTAATATTGAATCATCTGTTCTGACATTTTCTCCATACATTATAACGTCAAAAACTGACGGTTAAAACTTAATCAGCTGTTTATTTGTTGATAAACTTCAGCCTTAGAATGCTGATCAGATAAGTTGGGTGTGTATAGTGATCTATATCTCTTCCATTCACTCCATTGACAGCCATCATCAGATCACAGCTTGGTCAATCCTTGGCGGAGAACCAAGGCTTCAAAGTTACCTCGGTTGTATAACAATCTACTGGCGGGCGTCCTTAATTGTGTGGCCACCACTATATATTGAGTGATATAGCGTTATATCGGTACTCAACTGTCAAAGTACATAAAAATACACTCGGTCTTTTGACGGTAATAGTTAACAAACTAACTTTAGGCAACTAAAGACACGGTTTAAAGGTTTTTGGTTAAATGAATAATCCGCGGAAACTTAAGTGGATATGTTACCGTTAATGTGTGTAAATCAGTTAGAGTATCTGCACTGTAACCGATTAACTAGATAAACTGCAGTTAATGATGCATATTTCCGAGGTAATCTAATCTGCAGACTAACGAATAAGCATCAGTTAAAGTTGATAAAACAGATAACTAGGTAAAGTGCAGAAATCTGCAACTTTAATAAAAACTTCTCACTGAAACGGATCGTACTCGGTTAATCTGCAAATTATTTAGTTAAAGCACACATAAACGTAACAGATACAAAACTAGCCGTTAACCTTCGTGGCTTGATTTTCAGTTAAGTATTTCATTAACATTACATATCATTACATATAAAATAAACTGTTAAATAAGAAAATTGATTTTAACATAATGAATTGTTTGGTGATAAAATACTGTACAAATTACACATTACAACTGAAAACTGAACGCCATTGTCCTAATTTGCAGACTGCCTACCTAACGGTAAGTCGCCCGAGGCCACGGTCGCTACCGCGCCAGTCGGGGGACGCGTTAGAGTTACTGTTAATATTACTTATTATTGCTGATAAATTACAGTGTCAATTAAATTGTAGTACTTAGTTCATAATTTTGTTCTAGTTACTAATCCCAACGACATCAGTCCTCCGGATAACGAAAGAAAAAGTGGCGCGTATAATCCCGAATGCGGTGGGCGTGTGCACGCGCGACGAGCGGCACGTTTTCGGCTCGCTGCTGTCGCGCGATTCCACCTACAAGCTGATGCTGCACGTGTGGAAAGCCGCGCGTGCGCCTGAGCTGGCCGCGCCCAAGCCTCAGGTCAGTCCACTGGCCTTTTTTTTTTGTTGTAACAAGAGGAAAATGCGATCTTTATGCATACCAAACGGCATGTTGGACTCAGTCATACCACGGGTACGTCCCTCGCCGCACCCAGCTGGGTGGTTCTGACCCCTGCCCCACCCCCTAACGAGCTCGGAAGCTCGAGAGGAGGCCGGGCAGGGGGAGGAAGTATCCTCCCAAGCCCCCCATAGGGCTATCCACTCTCGGTGGGGAGGCCAGATGGGTCGGGAGAAGGCACCACTACCAACTAAACTCCTCTCGAAGACCTGCGCTTTTCCGCCGAGTCTGTGGGTACGCGTTGGCACGCTCCACATGACCCGGGGAGAGTGGCCCGTTAGGGTTCCACCCTATGGGGGACAGAGGGGGGGGCGCAACCTTGCGACTAAGGGAGAACGGGTCGCGCTCGTTGGCGCCTCGTTCTCCCCCGCCGCGCACGTCGGAGTTGGCTCGCTGCGACGTCCGCCTCGCGAACCCTCTCCGCGGCCTCCTTCTGCGAGATGACGTCCTCGCAGAAGGAGACCACGGCCTGCCATTCCCTTTCGCCTCGCAATATCGCAACTGTGATATTGCGAAGCGAGAGGTCCGGCCCAACCGTAGCGACCAACTCCTGGCGCTGCACCGCCCAGTCTACTGGCCTATACTTACACAGTGCAGACGATGCGGCTCGCTGTTGTCTCGATCTAGCCCCTTATACAAGAAACATAAATCATTGTAATTGTTTTCTAGGATCTCCGCGCATCAGAAGTAGAGTTAGACGCGTCAGAGTACTCCCCCGAGGACGACAGTAGTTCGGCGGGCGGCGACCACGTGGATGCGCCCACGCCAACGCCGCGACGCGAGTCTGAAGCTATCATACCACCCGGTCAGTAAATATTCGAAAAACGTCTTTTACATTAAAACAACTAATTTGCATTGCAACACATATTCCGTTAGAAACCTTGATTTTTCAGATTTTCTTTTTACTCAGTTTGTAATCCCTCCGTTTTCAAGCAAAATAATACTAATTCAATATTTATCAAAAACTATAGGTGCAGCAGTAATCCAACCAGCGCTACTGACGGGAGGCACGGTGCCCCGGCAGTCTCACGGCGGCGGCGGGTGGACGCGGGCGCTGGTGGTGCTAGCGGCGCTGCTGGCCGCGTCGGCCGCCTGGATGGCCTACCGCCTGTACCGGGCCCGGGCCGCCCCCGAGGTATGTTATATACTAGCAGCGCTACTAGCGGGCGCTGGTGGTGCTAGCGGCGCTGCTGGCCGCGTCGGCCGCCTGGATGGCCTACCGCCTGTACCGGGCCCGGGCCGCCCCCGAGGTATGTTATATACTAGCAGCGCTACTAGCGGGCGCTGGTGGTGCTAGCGGCGCTGCTGGCCGCGTCGGCCGCCTGGATGGCCTACCGCCTGTACCGGGCCCGGGCCGCCCCCGAGGTATGTTATATACTAGCAGCGCTACTAGCGGGCGCTGGTGGTGCTAGCGGCGCTGCTGGCCGCGTCGGCCGCCTGGATGGCCTACCGCCTGTACCGGGCCCGGGCCGCCCCCGAGGTATGTTATATACTAGCAGCGCTACTAGCGGGCGCTGGTGGTGCTAGCGGCGCTGCTGGCCGCGTCGGCCGCCTGGATGGCCTACCGCCTGTACCGGGCCCGGGCCGCCCCCGAGGTATGTTATATACTAGCAGCGCTACTAGCGGGCGCTGGTGGTGCTAGCGGCGCTGCTGGCCGCGTCGGCCGCCTGGATGGCCTACCGCCTGTACCGGGCCCGGGCCGCCCCCGAGGTATGTTATATACTAGCAGCGCTACTAGCGGGCGCTGGTGGTGCTAGCGGCGCTGCTGGCCGCGTCGGCCGCCTGGATGGCCTACCGCCTGTACCGGGCCCGGGCCGCCCCCGAGGTATGTTATATACTAGCAGCGCTACTAGCGGGCGCTGGTGGTGCTAGCGGCGCTGCTGGCCGCGTCGGCCGCCTGGATGGCCTACCGCCTGTACCGGGCCCGGGCCGCCCCCGAGGTATGTTATATACTAGCAGCGCTACTAGCGGGCGCTGGTGGTGCTAGCGGCGCTGCTGGCCGCGTCGGCCGCCTGGATGGCCTACCGCCTGTACCGGGCCCGGGCCGCCCCCGAGGTATGTTATATACTAGCAGCGCTACTAGCGGGCGCTGGTGGTGCTAGCGGCGCTGCTGGCCGCGTCGGCCGCCTGGATGGCCTACCGCCTGTACCGGGCCCGGGCCGCCCCCGAGGTATGTTATATACTAGCAGCGCTACTAGCGGGCGCTGGTGGTGCTAGCGGCGCTGCTGGCCGCGTCGGCCGCCTGGATGGCCTACCGCCTGTACCGGGCCCGGGCTGCCCCCGAGATACACAATATTGGAATATACAGTCAGCAGCACATCAAGCTATATAAAACTGTTTTTAACCTCCGATTAATATTGAACCTTAAGGCATTCGTCTTAAAGTTCAAAATTAATTAAGGAAATTTGACATGTTGTGGTAACCCAGAGTGTCGTTAACTGTACAACCGCAAAAAGCCACCACTTTGACCACTGTTCATTCGATATACATACAGGGTGGACATTTTAAGTGAACCTGAGAGATCTATAGTCTGCCTGGATATATTACAGTCGATTGTTGCAATAATTCTGTACAAAAATTGACAATCTGTACTAAGTAATAACATATTCGCAGGAGGATCTAAGCAAACTGTCCGGGGAAGAGCTATACTCAGAGCTGGTACAGTGGCGAGCACGATTACACGGCCGCGCCGCGGGGGAACTGCACGCGTTCCTGTCCACCAACCTGCTGCTGCTCACTAAGGTAACTGAAATGTTTATTTAATAAATGTGTACGAGGGCGTTTTCAAAATAAAGTGTAGTCACGAGCAATAAAATGTATACAAAATTGGACCATCTAGCCATAGGGCATAGAGTCACATAATGGACACGACAAAAAAATAACATGCTCTTTTAATTTGCTTTTCGAAGAGAGAATGAAAAAAGAGATTTTTCTCGCGTTCCTGAAAAGCAAATCTAGAAACGGTTTTTTTGACAATTTTTTTTTGTCGTATTGTCCATTAAAGACACCAGTCGATTTTCATACAAACGAGGTAACTTTGAAGCCTTGGTTCTCCGCCAGGGATGGATCGAGCTATGATCTGATGATGGCTATCTTGGGAGTGAATTCGTGATTCAGAGATTCCGTGTCGGCACGTCTTACAATCCATATAGTCGGGCAACGCCTTTAATATCGGACGACACCGCCCGCCGCCCGTGTAGGTACTTACGCTATCAGTTGCAATTATGCAAGGGTTGTCAAAAAATAAAAATAAAATAAATGAAATTTCTATGTAATCATCATACAAGCACCTATGTATCTAATCGGTATCATCGATATAAATGTATTGGTCTAGTTTTGGAGGAGGAAACAGGGGACTACCAAACGTTACCAAAATTTTGTCAACTTTCTATAGGAATTTTTCAATTCTCTCGACCGTGGTGTTTCCTGTCAGTAAGGATTTGTTTCCATTCCTCCCCAGGTGCGGCAATCCCTCGAAGCGCTGTCAGGCGTGATCCTCACGGACATGGCGCAGCACGCGGGCGACGCGCCCCACGACACCGCGTTCAGTTAGCCCACACAACCACCACTCAGTGACGACATTACTATACGTATAGGTACTTACTAGTTATTTCATGCAGTCCATGGTCCAAGAAAACGAGCTCTGGCATTCCGAGAGTAACACAGGCTTACGTCACTATCGCAATGAAAAGTCTTATACATTATTAAATTTAGATTTTTCGCATTCACAGTGCTATTTTTATATTAAGATAAATAATATTAGAAAAAATACTAGAAAAAATCGACTCACCTCAGACGGGACTCGAATCCGCACCCTTGGGAATTCGGCCCAATGCACTGACCGATTGTATGCTACCGAATCGCTCAGATTTTTTTTAAAGTCTTATACTGTTCATTAGGTTAGGTTAAAACTGCGACCAAAAACAAGCGCGTGCAGAGCGAGCGGAGCGAGCGTGCCGCGCCACGCGAAGCGCCAGAAACGACGTTTTTGTAAAATAAACTATCAAAAGAGGTCTTAAACTTCAAATTTCTTTTACTAAATTAGTCTAGTAAGATGACTATTTGACGGTACATAGCTATATCCCTAGGGATATAACATTATCACAGCTTTAACGATTTTACTGCGACAAATCCACAGTAAATATCCTTCCATACACAATTTTAGCACGCTTTTATTGCTTTTAAAGTTTTATCTTGTTCTGTACCGTACAGCAAATATGCCATTTTGTTTAACTGTTACCGAGTATTTACATTATTTATATAAAGAGCTGCTTATGCTTTTTAACTTTTATGAGTATTTAATTTCATCATTATGCAAATTGACATTATCAATAATAAATATATTCTTGTTAAATATAAAACTTTATTTTAAAATTATGAATTTTAATGATTATGTGTAGGCGTTTTCATTATAGGCATTTTCAATTAAGGATTCTAATATAGACCCGACTTTATAGTATTAATCAAAAGAATTAAGGATTTTTTGTCTGTCACACTCATTACAAAATTATTATAGTGCATTTTAATTGTGATTTGTTTCTCTTGGCAAACGAAACACTTCAATTAAAGATGAATGAACGTTATTTTCAATACCAATAGCGGTGATGACGTAAGCTTGTGTAGACCACGTCACTTCCTCTGTCTCGGAGTGCTATGCCTGGCGCAGTATATTATTGTACCATGGTTCTTATTTGTTATTTCATACAGTCAATGGGGTTGCAAACTAAAGAACTAATGGCGCCACAAGCGTTCTGAAATCGTTTGATTGGTTCAACAATTGTCAAATGTTGTTTTTGACGTATTTTAACTTCTGAATAAGGAAACTAATAGAAGTGCCTCTAACTACAATACCTACAAAAAGACAAAGCATTTGTGACGTCAGGCGCTGTCGTGTTCGCCATATTGTGCCGCTGTCTATTGTTACAATTTCTACTCTATACTGTTTACATAAGGTGTACGTACTCTAAGCTAAGCCGCCATGTTTAGCTGCGTTTGTATGGAGAAGTATGAAATAGTATGCAGGTCTTTTTCGTAGGCACTTCCATTAGATTGCTTATTCAGAGATTTTAACCGATCAAAACCATTGATAGCGGTCAGGTCGCCGCTAGCGCCATCTAGCCTATGCTTTGCGCCTGGAACCTCATTGGAAAAAAATCTGTAAATGTTGTTGTTATCGAGCTCAATTTTGGTCACGACATCGACAAGAAAATTCTGTTTATTTTATATACTAATCAGGTTACATTCTGGAAAAATCTTTAAGTTTTGCAGAAAAAGTTTATAAGTCATTACTATCACATCCGGAAAATCTGAAAAAGTTATTAATTACGATGTCTTTCGAGTTCTACTGTGATAACGATATGATAATCTTATTTATTTCATACATTCAAGAGGTTATTATTTCAAACACTTTTGAAAAATATTAATATTGATGTATTACGAAACCTTATAGGTATTTTTAATTCAAGAATTCCGCTCGCTCTTGTAAAATAATTAATATTGAAAACCATAAATCATAATTTTAAAGTAGAAGGTAAAGTTTTATAGAAAAATACGTTCAATTTCGACCTTAAGAACGCTGGTCATATACATAATATACTACCTATACGTAATGTGACAGCTATTATATTTTTCTAACAAAGATTTAGAGTTTCAGGTACTTCATTCAAATGTAAGATATTCTTTTATAATCTGAAAATAATTATCAAACGACTAATTTTGACTTCAAAAATAACATCAATTTAATTTACCTTAAATGCAAATTCGAATCCATTTTAAAATCTATTGAATAATCCACCTAATTTCTTGTCTTAGTAGATATAAATAAATGTCGTTTACTATTGGTGTCAATATTTAAAACATAGTCCAACGATGTGTGTATGATAGTGTAATACCATATTGGGCATACAGTACGCGGCTAATTTTTAAGTATATCTAAAAAGTAATGGGAGTATCTCTTCCCTTTTCTGATCAAGTACGTGCAGTTAAAAATTTTAATATTTCATAATTAGTCAAGATATTAATTAAGACTTGCTTGAGTCCCAAAATTTTACTGATTTCTGGATTTAGAGCTCATTATGTTGACTGTCTTGTTTACGTAAATCATAAAAATAATGAATGCGTCTACGCACGCGTCTTGCTATATTTGTGAGTTTAACAACTAAACAAACCCTTTTCCGTTTATTTTTTCAAACTATTAATTTTAACTTCACATAAATATTCAGTAACGTGGTCTGATACCCAATTTCATTATTACATAAGTATACTTAAAAATTAAGGATGTATATTTGTGATGTGTACATAAGAATAGAGGATCATTGAAGTGAGTGTCTTTAAGGCATATTCTACGTCATATTGATAGTGTCAAACACATTATATTAAGGTTTAAAGTTATGCCAAAGGTATTGGACTATCGCAGTTTGAATTCAATTTTCTTACAATCAAATCCAATAATATCTGCAGTCGGCAACGAAAGTGAATTAACACTTTAGTGCTATTCCATAGCAGATAATTTCAAACTATGATGACAAGTCTCACAGTTTGTAACATTAATCAAAAAAGTTGCTATGACAAAGTACTAAATTGTTAAGCGACTTTCGTTGTTGACCGTAATTATTTAACTGTTCAATACTTGCTTTCGATCAAAAAAGCTGTCACTATATTTGGTGAGTCCGTTCATGACATATTGCATTTAGTAGCAATCAAGAAGTCAAATATTTTCAATGTTTTCGTACATTTAGTCAGGTTGTAATCAAAGTGCGATAGACATAAGTGTAAATTCGTCGATTTTATTGCAGATTTAAAATCGACGTACCTACTTACAAAATAAAGAATAGGCGAAATTACCGAATAATTGTCGACTAGTCGAATTGATGTTGACTAGCCTGTTATTTTGGGCTTTAGTTTGTTAGGTGATGTCATAATACAATTGTGATTCCATTCAGTTCATGTTATCTAAGAAAATTCATTAACATTACTTTTAGCATTAGTAGGAAAAAGTTTTGTGCGATTCTAACTGGCATAAACTAGTATTATATCGGTATAACAGCACTGTTACAATGCTAAGGGCCTGTTTCACAATCATAAAGTAAGTTCCGAGTAGCTTACTTGATAGATGATTTGACAGTTGTGATATGAAAAATATGTCAAATCATCTGTCAAGTAAGCAACTCAGAACATTTTTGAATTTCAGTAATGAAGGATTGTGAAACAGGCCCTAAATATTGCACAACAGCACGTTTAGAATCGATTTGCAAAATATAAACTCAAACTCAAAATTATTTATTTAGTCTAGCCCCCTTACTAATAAAGATTGTATAGCATGTATAGATCCACAATGGTTACTCTCTGTCAAACTATTTAAGTTTGACACTAAAGAGAAAAGGACAAAACGCTGTTTAATTATAACATTTACAATACAATCTTTATTAGTAAGGGAGTAGGACTCAAGCGGCTTAGTCCGGGCGGGAAGTTTCTTTCTCAGTTTGGTCTATAGATATCCCATAGGGGCCCTTATATTAATAATATCGTTTCACACATTTATTTAAATAACTAATGCTAAACGTAATGTATATAGCCCTAATCAAAGCAAAAATATAAGTTACTTTTCCATAATCTTTATTAATACCTTATTACTATTCACTTAGAGGTTATATTTCAATGCATTTAAGTGGAATTCGTTCAATTATGTATTGTGACAAACGAAAGGCAGTGGTGCTAGTAAATAAGTAGAGTATTGATTGAACATTCCGGAAAGAGCGAGACAAATTTCGGTAGAGCGAAGCTGTTAAGTGGCTTGCCAAATAGGTTGTAATCTTGCCAATATGTTAATTTAGTTCCCGATATTACAGACGTGTTATAATAAGCCTATTATAAACACTTTCCAAATAAACAGAAAATAGGCTTTGAATTTGGTTTTTTACCTCTTTTCAAAATAATTCAAAATGTTGAGTCACAGTTGAGTTCAATAATATGTTTGACAGTTCATAAATCTTTATGCCTTTGTAATAAAAATCAAGATCCTGTCTTTGTGCCCTACGTAATAAAATCTGTTTTACTTCATGTGATGTCGTGTACACGTACAAGGCGTACATTCAGTTCATTATTAAATAGGATTCGTTGCATAAAAATTAGCCGACCGACGACGTTACAGTCAACTGAGATAATTACCTATGTTTGACTAACTGTTCTACTTATGAAGAAAATTTTACTGAACTTATTAATATTAGCGATAAATGTGAGCGACTATTATAACACGTATGTAAGGGAATTTCTGTATACCAATGTAAAATCATATTTTTAAATCATGAAATTGTTAAGGTTTAACATAGTTGAATTTCAATGTACTTATTGAACATATTCGCCGTTTAGTTTTGCCGTTTCGACATATGGGTGGAGTTTCGTTAGTTAATAGAGAAAAATAATCGTCCTTTAAAGTATGTATATTATAGCTAAATTAATTTATGATTCTAGTCTATGGTAAAGCTCAACATGTTCTATTATGGGTTAGGAATTATATCCGTTAACCCTAATTGTACTTTTATTATGGGCACTATATTAATAATTATTTAATTTATTACGTACATAAAAAAAATGTGAGCGACTGTTTGTATGTTTAAAAAATTTCCTTTATATTGCATTCCGCGAATGACAGATAATCATTTAGTTTATTTGCATTTCTCATTACGTACAGCATTCAGTCTATTGAACGAATGTGATGAATGATTTACGGTGTGATTGTGGAATAACTATTTGATATTATATTTAATTTTAAATTGGAGACTATGTTCTCACCAGTACTGTAATGGAGACCACTCACGATCATGCCGCTTGATCCAGTGGCATGTTCAAGCGGCTTGATGTCATGTCACTGGATGCCATAATGATGCCACTATCATAAGTAATCATCATCATCATAGATGATCATGCCATTGGATCAATCTTGAGTGATGCATGATCTTGAGTGGCCACCAAGTATACCACCAAGTAATTAAGCAAGCGGCAATTCAATTAAATTTGCATAAAGCTTGTACAACAAAAACGTTTAATAAAAACAAATAATGCAGTAGCAGGGAGATGTTTAGTGACACCATAATTATTATTTTGTTAGAGCAAAATGTGATGTTCTGTTCATTTCACAAAGCTCAATTTTGTGTGTAGAAATCGCCGTCGTGTTTACTAACGAATCTCCTTCGCTAAAGAAACAATGTGGATTTTTGAACGCTGTGATAAATGTAAATCAATCGCCACGCCATCTGTTGACAAAGCACATAAAATAGTTCCAGCAAATTAGTGTAGATGGCGTTAAAATCGACTCAAAATGTATTGAATTTATTGCGAGAACTTTAGTTTCAAACTTAATTGCTAGATATAGTGTCGATTTAGTTGGCACGACTTAACTGAATTGACAGGACTAAACTTAATTTTAGCATTCCTGTTCCTGTGTGTTCGATACAGAAAAAAAATATGAAAAACCAAATTTAGTTTAGTCCTGTCAATTTATTTAAGTCGTTGCCAACCGAACCGACAGTACTGTTTCTATTTTATTTTAGTAATGTGAAGCAATAGATGTGATTAACATGCTAGTGTTATTTTTGAAATGCTTTGGAATTTTGTATGTTTATGTAAAGTTACTTGTTATATTGTTGAATTAATGTTTAATCACCTTGTACACTGTGTTATTTGTGACGTTTGGCTTCGTCTTGTTACCATCGGTGCCAAAGTTAAATGTCGACTTTGTATTCTTTACGATCGACGAAGTTGGTCTCAGGATTCACATAATATCGTTAATCTATTTTTAATTACAAAGAGCATCCATATTTATTAAGGCGACATTATATGCAAGACTAGCGACACAATTTATTAAAAATCCAAGCGGACTGTCCCCTCGCAAAATATCAATTGTTATTTATAAACACACAAACCCAGTGACAAATAATTGTTTGCAGTTTTGGTGGTAAAATGGGTAAAAACGGCCGTCGTATTGTTTTTCGACGAGAAAAACCACAATAAATTATCTCTTTGTGTGTTTATAAATAACAAATGATATTTTGCAAGGGGACCATCGGCTTGGGTTTTCACGGTATTTTTTTTGTAGGGGTGGCGCTAGTGTTGCATATAATGTCGCCTTAACAAAACTGATTGAAGCCAAGAATCCAATCAAGGCCTGTCACTTTGGCTACTGTCAAAATGTCATATTTACAACTTCGAACTATTTGATATTTAGCGGAGAATAAAATGGTTGCTCCCTATCTTCAAATACAGTATGTAAAAATTTAAGTTTCGTTGTATGGCCGATCACTTACAATGATAGTCATGGGATCTATTTCTAATTGTTCAGTTTAACTGGTATTATCTTTTGTTGTTCTTTGAATTAAACAGGATTATGTTGTGTTTATTTAGTAAATAAAAACATTAATCTTTTTACATGTTATAGTTGAAAAAACTACTGTTTATCAATTATTCAACTTAAACGACACAAAGCAATTATAAATGAAACTATGTATTTATATTCCGAAAAATTAAACATTCCTTTCTGTGAAATCGTTCATAATAGTTTAAAAGTAAAACGGTTTAGCAACTTGTTGAAAAACTTAGCTTTTATAAAAAAAAACTGGTGATGTTACAAATGAGTTCCATATGTTTGGATCTCAAAATATATTTCCAACTCAACATTTCCTCAGCCTTCTCGCAAAGATAATGTTTCACGATTAGCTGTTATAATATTGCCAAAGACAAAATACTAGAATAGTTAAAATATCAAACGTAGATAGAATAATAGTGAGGTTTGTACAATAGCTAGTTTTAGGTAGAACCATGTGTTTTTTTATTTTACATCCAAATATATGATGTTGTAAGATTTTGTTATATATCGTTGTATACTTACAGTAACCATGTTGGTTTTATGGGTGTCTGAGGGGGTTGTACTGGGTGTGATTAAATTAATTTGGAATAATATGTTGGCACATTTATCTATTGATAACATGATCACATTTTCAATACTTATTAAGCTTATAAATTTTTTCTTGCTGTAAAATATACTTATGTTTTGGGCATATAATTCAAATGGGCATATGAATTCTTTGTCAGTTAGGACTCTATTGCAATAACATAAATATTATTTTTGCAATTTAATTTTTATATAAAAAGCGTTAAGTTTGCTAGTGTATTATAATCCAATATAAATATGCCAAGATATGGTTTCTGTGCCCGCTCACAGTAAGAGTGCAATGTAATTCAGTGATGGATGAAAGTGTTTTAATTATTACGTTAATTGATTTCTACCGCGTAGGAATTGATAACCGGTTTGGTTTATGATTTTTGTATTTGTTGTTTATTGTAAGTAATAGATAGATGAGTTAAATGAATAACGTTCTTTTATTGATCTCTTTCAAATTGACAACTTTTGTGGTCGGATGTCTGAAATAGCAGCCTATTTAATCTAACTAAAGAGAGTGCTTTCACAAAATATAGACGTCACTTTAAATGCTGATCTCATTTTTCGAATTTTGACGACTGTATGAAATATACAGGGAGAAAAAAGCAGCCCTTGACGAGTTTCTTGCCGGTTCTTCTCGTTACAAGGTCTCCCGATTAAGGTTTGCGAACCGATGGCGTAGCTTCTTTGACATTTACAAGTGCTTGTAACAGCCTAGACTGAATAAATGAGTTTTGAATTTTGAATATTTCGCGCGACTTTTGTTTTTCAAAATCAAACATATTTATTTTCAAAAACCAGAAAACATTAACACTGCCGTTTTTGAGGCCTTCTTTTAGATAAGTATAAGAATATCTGTGCCAGAAGACTCCACGTTAGCAATATTTAAATCGCGCGTTAGCAGCGCGTCAGACGCGCTGCGAGATAGTACCGAGCCGCGCAGTCGCTAGTGGAAGCGTCGCGACAAGGGTTGCCAGGTCCAAAAACACAAAAGCCGGACTCGGTGCTTAATTTGGCCATTTTAAGGATCATTCCCACAGCTCCGGCGCGGCGCCGGCACGGCACCGGCACGTCCGTCAACTTCACAGACGTGTGTGAACAAGCATTTCAGATCACCGGCGACTCGCCGGCGCCTCACCGGCATGACAAGCAGGGTTGCCACTTTTTTGTTTTAATAAAGTATTGGTTGCTATAATAGGTAGAAAAAATATAATGTTTTAAATTTCCATGGTTATTGACATTATTAGAATAAACTATATCGGGATTTACACCATGTACCTGTTTATTTTTGAGACACCGATATTTCGGCGCAGTTGCATGCGCCATGGTCACGGAAGAACTGAATGAAATGAATCCAAAGTAAATAAAAAAGAAGGTAAGAAAACATTATCACAGAATACGTAAAAATAGTGGTGCAAGCGATTTTCGACCTTAGTGGCGTTTGGAATGCGGATGTTTTTTTCCTATATTCTCATTCACTAAGTTTGAGGTTTCTCTAAAAACAGTTAATTTGATAAATGTCATTAAGGTTGAAAATCGCTTGCACCCGTTTTTTAACTAGAGATCAGTAGACAAATGTATTCTGACCGTACAAGCGATTTTCGGCCTTATTGACATTAATCAAAATCACAGTTTTTATGAAACAGCAAAGTTAGTAAACGAGAATATTATGGGGAAAAAACAACCGAATTTTCATACGTCCATGATTATCATTTTTAGGTATTCTGTGATAACGTTTTACTACCCTCACTTTAAATTATCTTCTCACATTCTCTATTTAATTTTTCTAATTTGTATGAAGAGAAGATTTAAAATTTCCCCAAATACGATTGTTTTTATTTCGTTAGATAACGTTTTGTATGAAAGATACGTTTTGTATGAAAATAAGATTAATTTTTCTCCAATAATAAAAAAAAATCTAAATTTCGTTAAAATCCTCCTATCTACCAACCCTGCTAGTCATGCCGGTGAGGCGCCGGACGTGCCGGTGCCGTGCCGTCGCCGGGCCGTCGCCGGGCCGTCGCCGTGCCGGCCGGCACGGCACCGGCGCGACGACGGCACGTCCGGCAAACAGGGTTGCCACTTTTTTGTTTTAATAAAGTATTGGTTGCTATAATCGGTAGAGAAAAAGTACATTGTAGTATGAAAATAAAGTATTATTATATTTCAACTTTCAAAGACATGCTTTATACTGCTTTTGGTAATATTTTGGTAACTTTATTAGACTTAATCCACCTTTTCCACTAAGTTCAAGTAAAGATACTATTTTTAAAAATTTTCATTAGAATTATCATTAGACAATGTACTTGTACTATTATATATTCTGTGATAGTGTTTTACTACTTTCACTTTTATTTACTTTGAATTCGACAAATTATATTAAATTATCTTCTCACATTCTCTATCACTTTTTATGAGGAGAAGATTTAAAATTTACCGAAATACGATCGTTTTTATTTCATTAGATAACGTTTTGTATGAAAGATACGTTTTGAATGAAAATAAGATTATTTTATCTCCAATAATAAAAAAAAACCTAAATTTCGTTAAAATCCTCCTATCTACCAACCCTGCTAGTCATGCCGGTGAGGCGCCGGACGTGCCGGTGCCGTGCCGTCGCCGGGCCGTCGCCGGGCCGTCGCCGGGCCGTCGCCGTGCCATCGCCGTGCCGGTGCCGTGCCGGCCGGCACGTCACCGGCGCGGCGACGGCACGTCCGGCAAACAGGGTTGCCACTTTTTTGTTTTAATAAAGTATTGGTTGCTATAATCGGTAGAGAAAAAGTACATTGTAGTATGAAAATAAAGTATTATTATATTTCAACTTTCAAAGACATGCTTTATACTGCTTTTGGTAATATTTTGGTAACTTTATTAGACTTAATTTACCTTTTCCACTAAGTTCAAGTAAAGATACTATTTTTTAGAATTTTCACTAGAATTATCATTAGACAATGTACTTGTACTATTATGTATTCTGTGATAGTGTTTTCCTACTTTCACTTTTATTTATTTTGGATTTGACAAATTATATGAAACGGAAATTATCTTCTGACATTCTCTATCAATTTGTATGAAGAGAAGATTTAAAATTTCCCCAAATACGATTGTTTTTATTTCGTTAGATAACGTTTTGTATGAAAGATACGTTTTGTATGAAAATAAGATTAATTTTTCTCCAATAATAAAAAAAAATCTAAATTTCGTTAAAATCCTCCTATCTACCAACCCTGCTAGTCATGCCGGTGAGGCGCCGGACGTGCCGGTGCCGTGCCGTCGCCGGGCCGTCGCCGTGCCGGCCGGCACGGCACCGGCGCGACGACGGCACGTCCGGCAAACAGGGTTGCCACTTTTTTGTTTTAATAAAGTATTGGTTGCTATAATCGGTAGAGAAAAAGTACATTGTAGTATGAAAATAAAGTATTATTATATTTCAACTTTCAAAGACATGCTTTATACTGCTTTTGGTAATATTTTGGTAACTTTATTAGACTTAATCCACCTTTTCCACTAAGTTCAAGTAAAGATACTATTTTTAAAAATTTTCATTAGAATTATCATTAGACAATGTACTTGTACTATTATATATTCTGTGATAGTGTTTTACTACTTTCACTTTTATTTACTTTGAATTCGACAAATTATATTAAATTATCTTCTCACATTCTCTATCACTTTTTATGAGGAGAAGATTTAAAATTTACCGAAATACGATCGTTTTTATTTCATTAGATAACGTTTTGTATGAAAGATACGTTTTGAATGAAAATAAGATTATTTTATCTCCAATAATAAAAAAAAACCTAAATTTCGTTAAAATCCTCCTATCTACCAACCCTGCTAGTCATGCCGGTGAGGCGCCGGACGTGCCGGTGCCGTGCCGTCGCCGGGCCGTCGCCGGGCCGTCGCCGGGCCGTCGCCGGGCCGTCGCCGGGCCGTCGCCGTGCCATCGCCGTGCCGGTGCCGTGCCGGCCGGCACGTCACCGGCGCGGCGACGGCACGTCCGGCAAACAGGGTTGCCACTTTTTTGTTTTAATAAAGTATTGGTTGCTATAATCGGTAGAGAAAAAGTACATTGTAGTATGAAAATAAAGTATTATTATATTTCAACTTTCAAAGACATGCTTTATACTGCTTTTGGTAATATTTTGGTAACTTTATTAGACTTAATTTACCTTTTCCACTAAGTTCAAGTAAAGATACTATTTTTTAGAATTTTCACTAGAATTATCATTAGACAATGTACTTGTACTATTATGTATTCTGTGATAGTGTTTTCCTACTTTCACTTTTATTTATTTTGGATTTGACAAATTATATGAAACGGAAATTATCTTCTGACATTCTCTATCAATTTGTATGAAGAGAAGATTAAAAATTTACCCAAATAAGCTTGTTTTTATTTCGTTAGATAACGTTTTGTATGAAAGATACGTTTTGTATGAAAATAAGTTTATTTTTTTCTCCAATAATTAAAAATGTTCCCAAAATTTCGAAAAAATCCCCTTATCTGCCAACCCTGCTAGCCATGCCGGTGAGGCGCCGGCGACGTGCCGTCCGGCACGGCGACGGCCCGGCGACGGCCCGGCATGCCGTAGCAATACGCGTTTGATTTGCCGGTGACATGCCGGCGAGGTGACTGATGTGTGTGAACAGTGTAGTACAACTTGTATGTAACTATATTTTTGCCGTTGACTCGCCGGTGGCGCGCCGTTGCCGCGCCGGAGCTGTGTGAATGATCCTTTACCCTAAAAGCCAGATATACCTTTTTTATAGCTTTTTTAAAGCCGGACATATGTTCCAAAAGCCGGACAATATTTGTTACCGCCTTGCAAACAACGGTCAGTCAGCAGGGTAGTCTTGTCGTGGCATTACTTGCGACTCGCGCGGCAGCCACACAAAAAGCCTGACAGGCCGGACGCAGTCAAATTTAGCCGGACAAGAGGTCAAAAAGAACATGTCCGGCTAAATCCGGACACCTGGCAACCCTCGTCGCGACCACGCTGTGGCTGCTGTAATGTGAAGGAACCAGTGGCGCAGCGCTGCTGTAGAGCGACTAAAACGCCTACATCTGGAAGCGCTCTAAAGCTTTATATGTATAAACATTAGACGAGTTAATCTGGGGACAAGCTGAATGTGAGAAGGGTGATTAATCGGACGAATAATTTAATTTTGAATAAAGATTACTTCATTT
This sequence comes from Catoptria pinella, assembly GCA_963556745.1. Taxonomy (NCBI): domain Eukaryota; kingdom Metazoa; phylum Arthropoda; class Insecta; order Lepidoptera; family Crambidae; genus Catoptria; species Catoptria pinella. Next base: position 9,906,875 of record OY750774.1, on the reverse strand, counting down.
CAATTTGTTAGTTAGTGACTTAATATGATAGGCGCACTTTTGAATTCTTTTGAATAATATTTATTAGAATAATTATGAAAAAACATTTACAAATTGATTTTGAGTATAAAATGTACCAAGTACTCGTTAATTTAACGTAACAATTTAAATCATAACTATCATAAATAACAATCGTTCCTTGTGCAAAAATCAGGGATTTTAAGTCCCTAAATTTCGCTTTGCAGCAGTTTCAAATGTCGATTTAAAATTAAGTGTATTAAAAATAAGGTTGTCAGCACGTTAGCACAGACGATACTTTTTAAACACCAGCGATTAGCGTTTTTGCTATTGAACACTTTTTGGTGATTTACTGCATTCAGTCGTGGTTTTGATAACGCGTATTTTAGCTACTACCTACATAAATTGATTGCCTTTTTGAGTGCGTTTTGGAGTGCTTCGTAGCTTCATCTATCTTCTGAAAAGCAGCTAAATTGTCGATCGCCGATGTTAAGTAGCGTATTTGCTAGGGCCCTAAAAAGTATTAGATATTAGAAATATACACTATGTTACAAAATTACCCCTAATGCTGAATATGGTAGATAGGGACCATCAAACTGAATAACTTATACTATGGGACCAACTCTCAAATCGCGAAAAAAGTCAGCTGTTTCATACATTTTAATATTTTCAATTTTCATTTTTGTATGAAACAGCTGGTTTTTTTTTCGCGATTCCAGAGTTGGTCCCATAGTATAAGTTATTCAGTTTGATGGACCTTATCTACCATATTCAGGTCCCTATCTACCATAGGCTTATTTTTGTAACATGTTGTATATTAGATATTAGAGGTATAAATATAGAAATACCAACATTTTCAACGGCCTCCGGGTTCTAAACCCGAACGTTTCTATACATTTTGAAAAGTGTCGCCATAACTACCTATTTCTTTTTGGAAAGTGTCCTCTGCTTCTCTGCGTGCTGCACTAACTGTTTGTCTGTGGCGAGACCCTTTCTGGCCCTCACTGAGTCCATGTACTCTTTGGCGCGGTTTACTCCGTCGTATTTCTCGCCCCAGTGGAGGTATTCTTCCTCTGTGCTCGGCCGCCAGAATGGGTCAATATCTATCACCTGGGAAGATGAATTTTATAATTAATACAGCGTTAAGAAAGCTATTTTAATAGCGTTGACGAAATACGGCATTTTATACAAACTTTCAAGTCTTTATTTTTCAAAATGAATCGATTTTATATTATAATAAATAATATACGTATTTTTTTAGTAGGTATATTATTTAGTATTATATATAAAAATAGCATTGCAAATGCTAAAATCTCAAAATTTTAATAAAATAATCTATTTTAATGAAACTTCATATATGAAGTTTCATTATAATAGATTCTTTTTAGACCCAGTATTCTGCTTATGTGTGTACATAAGCAGAATACCAGACCAATGTATTCTGCTTATGTGTGTACATAAGCAGAGTACATTGGTCTAAAAATTTAATTGAAATCATTTCCTATAAATAGTGTAACAACAAGTAAATTAGAAGGATTTAACATTTAACATCGAGAGAGAATATCTATCGAAATTACCTCCCAATGGCTGAACAGCAGTTGCGGCGCGGCCAGCCCTGAAGTATGGGTTCTAAGTTCGAGAGCGAACTTGAAACTCTCAGCGACGGGCAGCAGCGCCATCACGCGGAAGGACGCGGAACCACTCTGCAGGTCACTGCCGACCACGCGCCCGCCGCGACGACCCAGCGCTGCGTACAGCTTGCCTGGAAGAAAATAACCAGGATTAGGTATTACTAAAACAAACATTAATAAAAAAGTAGCACAACAGCCTACTGCCTGCTACCTAGCCTAGGAAAAAAACTGGGATTAGGAAGGAAAATTTATTATTTGAACCCAATAAGATGCTACGCTACTCCAAATCCTTGTTAATGGCGGTGATCAACTATGAACGATACATACAATGGTTATGGTAAATAAGTCGATTCTTGGTTTTATATTTTTGAACTGATTACAATTTTATCAGTGCTACAGTAAAGGTGTCTTCGACTGTGACTGACAGGCTGACAGACATACGACAGAGGTTGACAGGGATGACGTACGGGAGAGACAGACAGACGACGATCGGAAAACGGACGGACGGGAGACGAAGGACTGACCCCTGACCCTCAGACCGACAACTGCGACAATATAAAAGGGTACAATCTACAAAGCAATATACAAAGCTATGATTTTAGCAAACGCTTATTTAAAAACAAGCATTGTTTCTTTTGACTTAAGGCTCCTATATACCTCAAGTGGCGCCCTCATTTTAATTAAATTTATTGCTCGCTAAGTACAAAATGTATCGAAAATTCACATGTACAGATTGAAGCTAAGGTTCTATAGTTTATTTATATCGACGACCCGTGGTCGAGTGGCTTTGTACACCGGTTTTCAAGGTGTCGCCATCTCTGAGGTCCCGGGTTCGATCCCCGGTTGGGTCAATTTAGAAAACGAACTTTTCTATATTGGGTCAGGTCTGGGTGTTTGTGATACCACCGTTGTCTCTGATTTCCATAACACAAGTGCTTTAGCTACTTACTTTGGAATCGGAGCAATACGTATGTGATGTTGTCAAATATTTATTTATTTAATAACCTCAATAAAGAACGCTAGGTATCATCAATTTTATTATTTTGGGTTTTTGTTAATATCACACAGAGCTATCTAGCCCGAAACTAAGCAAAGCTTGTAATAATGGGTGCAAGACAACTGATATACTTTTTTTTAAAATACATGCTTATTATACACAGTAACACCCAGACCCGTCACAGAAATTTAAATTCATCATTTCAATTTCTACCCCGGCGGGAATCGAACACGGGACCTCTTGCGTGGTAGACCGGCATATTGACCACTGCACCACTCGGGTCGTCGTAGATACGGTTCACAATTAATAACTTACACTTTGTACCGTGTCGCATCTATGATTGCTTTCATTTTAAGGTTGCACAAAAATACTAAGCAAGTACATACCTACCTAAATAATTTAGCTATTCCTAATACCAACTATAACCGTGACTGAGCTTCCCTTCAAACACCTTTTTTCTACCCCACGTGAGAGAAACTACATCTAAGATTCTGTCCAACCACTATACAATAACACGCATTTTTTGAGACCTCATTTTTAAGTGTCAAGAAAAAGTAAAAGTATAATCGATATGCCGTACAAAATGAGCAATCCTAAGGAGGTTTTCCGCTCGTTAAAATTCTTTTGAGAGAAAGGTGCAGACTGACGTTTAGGACCTACATATAAAAGATACCTAGCTTAGTATTTGGTAACACAATAAGAAAGTATGGTGGTAGTATAATCGTAATTATTTATCCAATATTTATTATTTCTTGTGAATTTTTATGTGAATTCTTTAAAACTTAATTTAAGTTAACATTGTTTATACAACAGTGATTAAAGAACCGATAATCGAGCTCAATGCAATATAGTTATGTTGATAGGTTTATTTCTAAAGACTTCACAATTACTTGACCGAAACCGCCAAATATTTCAGCATCTTTGGATATCGCCAAAAAAAATGAAGTGAATAATTTCCTTTAAAGCTGTAAAAACGAATTATCGTATCCGCAACACTTGTATCGGATTTGTAGGAAGCCAAAAAAGTTTTTGTAAAAAAGTTCGCTTCGTGATATCATGTCAGGGAATAGCTTGACAAATATTCAGTGGCCAGTCGCGTAGAAAAATTCCTCGCTTCTTACAGATTGGTCGCGGCCATTATGAGATGAAAGGGCCTTCCGGTCACGGCCGCGCATCCGGCCCGGCCGGTCACGTCTCTCGGACATCGTATTTGCCTAATAAATAAGCTCTGTATTTGAACTTTCAATGTTTCAAGAATGTTAGGAAAAAAAGACATTACTCGGTGGAGGAACCGACCACTTGTATAATTATTGCTGCATCCGACGACGGTAAAAACCAAACGATTTTTGTTGTGGTGGGTAAATGAGGTTTTAGGGGACGAGTGCATTGATAATTTTTTTAAATACTTATTATTCAAGCAAGTCCATGGGCCACGTACGCACTGCCAGGTGGCTTGCTAAGCGCCTATCGAGTCGCTTAGCGTGTAGCGAAGTAAAAGATACGTTCACGAATGGTCGCAACCGGCTGCACTGCTCGCTTGGCGCCATTCTAGTCGCCTAAGGTGTATCGTACGCGCGAGGCATTTTATATAAATATGTGTGTGTCAACAAGCAAATGATCAAGGCTCCTAGTGACTCAATACGCAACCCACCTTCCAGTGCGGTCACCGTGTATCCTAGCAAGTAACCAGGTGTAAGCCACTAGGCGCTAAGCAAGCCACCTGTCAGTGCGTACGTGGCCTCGTGGAAGCAAGAAATTATTAAATTCCTTTTTTCAGACAATACTAAGTATGCAGGTCCAAAAAACCGAGTGACTTTCCGCCAATAACAGGACTTAGGTTTAGTTGAAATCGTAAAAAGAATACATTTGTAATCAATTATGACATAGCTTAGCTACTTCGGAAGCCAGTAATCAATTATGATAAAGCTACTTCTGAAGCCAACTGTATCTATCAGTTTTGTTAATATATTTATTATTGTAGGTACTGCGTAAATTGTACAAAGTGTTGAGTGTACTCCCGATCTAAGCCAGGTCACCGTGGTGGAGGTTTACGTAAGAAGACAATCTGATTCGGCTGAGAAGGCGCCCACTTCCTGTGGTTACCAACAATCATTGAATTTCGGAATGCACAGTTTGATAGAATGTCCAACTACACTATACGATAGCAATGGAAACAGAGCCCTTGGCACATCAGCCGTTGTTAATGTCGCCACTTCTGACTAGCAAATGACAAGACAAACAAATGGGCGTTAACGGCTGCAATTTATAAAATTCAAAATTGGATCCAGAAATATAACAATCCCGTTTCCGTTTCTGTTTCCGTTCCCGTTCTCATTTCAGTTCCCCAATAACGACATCGATTTTTTGGGTTTATTTATCCCCACTTACCCCCTAAGAAGTTGATTTTCGGAAAAATAACTAAATAATTTGCTTATTTGTTTATAGAAGTAGGCTTCTACGAAGTGTCAAGTCAAAGTGTCTATTTTACATTATTTTTCCATACAAAATTTGAATCTCTATTTCAACCTTTTAGGGGTTGAAACATGTCCACGTTGAGGCTCGTAAGCTTTCGGTACCTACGCGTATACCGAGGATGCCGATGTCGTACCGATGCTGCGCCGACAAATGAGTAAAGAGCCTTACTTTCGCCAACTGCATACTTAACAGTTTGTCGGCGAAATAAAATAACTATGCTCTAGTTCTTAATAAAAAACAAGACATCATCCAATACATGATGTATTGTTAGGCAACATTTTATGTAGATAGCACTAATTTTAATAAAGCAATAACATTTATGATCGTCCCTGAATTAATAGTTAGTATAGTATAGTCAATATAATTGTTAGTTCTAATAGTATAGCGCTAAAGTTCACATCGTCGTGTCTAGGTGTAAAAGGGTACCGTTGGGCGCGCCCTACATACACCCCATCCGTTAGTAACGGCGCCTGTCTGCTCCCAAGGACGTCCGCATTCAGAAAAAATCTCAAGCCTACCAATAGGATGTAACTAAACGAACATAACCGAGTAAATTAAGATTATAAAAAAGATATTATGATACTTAAAAAATCCAGAGTCGATTAAAATAATTTATATATGGTGGGGTAGACCAGACATAGTATGTCCCAAATATGCAATATTTGTTGTCGCTTAAACAATCCCCAACATTAAAAAAAAGTTATGAGAACGCAGGGTACTATTACAACATAGTGTGTTTGTGTTTAACATGTAAGTAGTTTTGTTACGACGTTACGTAAAATGTTTTGCGTATTTCTACGGCGATTATCATAAATATTATTATTGCATGATGTTGATAGGCTAACAATCTGTATAAAATATTAACTACTATTTAATAATAGTATTTAGTTTTTAATAAAAATACATGTTTTGTTTTACATATTTTATTACTATCTACAAAAAAAACGTAACTGGTTGTTGCAGCCCTTCAAACCTTGCAATACCAAGTTGGTAAATCACGCCAATAATGGCTGTTTTCACATTGGACGATAACGAAAACGACACGATACTTAACATATATCGTCAGCTCGGACGACAACGATATCGTCCGACGATATCGGTATGTGATAAGTGTCTTGTTATACGGTAAGTGCATTGCGCCAGCGAAAGATCATGCTTCACCCCGCACTGTGTCGTCACCCGATATCGGCACGATAATCTGTCGGCGACGATAACTTGACTACAACGATACAGTGTGAAAGCATTTAGTAGTGATTGTATCAAACTACCAGTCCGACGATATCGTGTAGTTACAGTTATCGTCCAATGTAAATAAGCCCAATGATTGCAGTTGATGGAAAATTAAAACAATTAAAATTTTCGGTTATTTCATTAAAGTAAATAATGTATTCTATTATTTCTTCACAACGTAGTTATGAACCGAATTCTTTAAATCGGTATTACTACACTTAATTGTGAAATGTCATCGTAGTTCCGTTACTGTGGCATAGTAAAATAAAGACGGTAGAGTAATAATGAAAAGTAAAAAGAATGGGAAAGCAGAGATATAAATTGTTATTGCGCGTAGTTCGCGCAATCCCCAACATTGAATAAGAGTCGTGACCAAATTAGCAAGTTGTTTGAGCCCGGTTATCGTGGGGCGATATATACACACACGTGGGTTTATTTATACATACCACTTAAACCTTACACAGTAATTTAAACTGAATACTATTGGATACAATTTCCAATAAAAACTTTTTGATTTTATGTGAAAATTTCACATTTTAAAAGTTTCTGGGTGTAGACTATTATACTATTAAATAATCATTTCATCATTATATTTGAAGGTGGCAGTGAAAACGAAACAAACATTTTATAAAATAATGGAGTACAAGGATAAAAAATAAGCCATTTTTCCCCTACTGTCTTGTAGTCCATTGGTCCACAGTGGATGTGGATAAGTTTTTCTACGGCACCGGATGTAAGATGGCATTATCATATCACCTCGCGCGGAAATGGACCGGCGGTAATCCACTGATCATCCACATCACAGCATTACTTACGCGAGAGAAAAACCCCTTGGTATTTGAAAGCATTCAGCGTATTCCTTGTACATTGGTTAGATGGCGCTGGCTTGCAGCGTAAGAGTTGATATACTAGAAGAAATTCGACGTTCCCACTAGTGAATCGGTAGCTCAGCGGTCAGAGCATTGGACCGGATATCCAAAGGTCGCGGGTCGATTCCCGTCCGAGAACATGATCTGGTGCGAGTCGTATCTTTTCTAGTATATTATTTAGTATTATATAAAAGTAGCATTGTGAATGCTAAAAAAGCATTCAGCGTTTTCCAGTGCAATGAAAAATAAAGCTCTTTTTAAATTGCTACTCACATTTTCTTTCTTTAAGACATCTTACCACCATTAGATATTGGATATTATCTAAAAAATAATTAATGAATGTAAATTACACATTAATATCTACTAAAAATAATAGCAGTGTAACTACTTAATTCGAAATCAAAGTCAAATTGCAAAGATTTCCTTAAAAATACTTAATAATTTCCGTCATAATAAGACGGCAATATTGGGTAATTAAAAATGCTGCAAATGGTGGAAAACTCTGAAAATAGAAATGAATTGCGTTGCAAAATATATTCAGCAGTCTCTTAATTTTTTTTAAGCCATTACGTACCTTGTAGATGTATATAGTATAATATAGATTATCAATAATAATTTTGGAACACAATCGTACCTAACCCAACCATTAATGGTACCAATCCCAACCATTAATGGTACCAATTGACATATTGAATTTATCATTGATTCGTACACTTAGAAAAAGAAAATTATAAGCATTACGTACCTAAATATTATTGTCAAGGAGTGATTGCAAAAGATTTTGGACACGTGTATGAAGATTTGTGGGCGTATGGCACAGAAGGCTTCGAAGAATGGTACATTTTATACCTTATTGCATTGACATAAGAAATGAACCCAAATGAGTTTTTATAGCAATTGTAGCTCATTATGGACATGAAACAACTTAGTTTGTTGCTGAATCACGTGCCTATGAAGACATAAATAGAAGCCAACTTTAGATTCATACTTTGACCAAACGTAATGTCACTTCTTATAAATGATTACGTCTAGATCAAAATGACGAAATATTAAAAATTATTTTACTACCTAACCTTTGTTATGTTACAGAATAGTACGAACAAGAGTTCGTGAAGACACTCACACTAATGAATTGGAGTTGGAGGTAGTTTATCTAACACTTCCTTTGCGATATATCAATGCTTAGATAAACTTTATTCGTGTGATATCGTATTATACCACCAAATCGAAAAGTGTTAAGGGGCTGATATGAGCCAACTAGCGCCGCCAGTCGATTTTATTTTATTTATTTTTAATAAGCCCAATTTCTTAAAAAATGAATCAGTCAAGGTCTTGTGAATGACGTCTAATGTTTATTGAATAATGTTTACAACATTACAAAATGCGTGCAATAGTTTAAAAACGGGTCTGAACCAACTGGCCACTTTTAACAAAATCGCGTTTTAAACTGTTTGAATGCCTTTTCAAACTGTGTAAAGTTATTTAATAAATATTAGACGTTATTAACACAACCTTGACTGACTCCTTTTAAAAAATTGGGCTTATTTAGAATAAATAAAATAAAATCGACTGGCAGCGCTAGTTGGCTTATGTCAGCCCCTTAAACATTTGTCCGTCGTATTTTTAAGGGTATGAAATATAATAGAGATACGCATTTGCCAATGCCACGTTCGGCTTTCCGGTCAGTAATATTGGCGAAAATATACAATCAAACCGGATATCATTATTGCTGTGCAGGACAATCTTGTTAAAACTAATAAATATTAATCGAAATCAACTAGTATAAAGCAACACATCAAATGTATAGACATGAGAATAAAATTATGTATAGGTGGCAGTTAAATATTCTGTAGTAAACGCAAACAGGTTTGCGCGTGCATTTGTATTAAACTACATTTCTGTACTTCTCACTATGATAAAAGCCTTCAAGTGTCATTACTCGACCGACATTACAATCCCGCTCCCTTCCTCTCGCGACATCCCGTCACGATAACATAAGATCGTACTCCAAAACTCGAACGATAATTACTTCGAAGCTGGTTTCGAAGTCCATTTCGTGCGTAAGCTGATTATAAAAACAACTGGCATTTACATAAACGGCAGTGTGTAGTGGACATATTTTTATTTTCTTTTTTATTTAGCCTTCCGAGCCGGTCGGAAGTCGAGGGCGTTCGTTAATGGTCACCGTTTTCCGTTTGAAAGCAAGAGTTGGGAAGTATTTGGGATATGAAATCGTTCGATTTCTACTTATATTTTTTCATATTTGCAATTAAGTTAGTTGACTCGAAAATTTGACTTCATAAAATCAAGATAATTTTATAACTTATACTGGAACAACAGCAAAATGTTTGAGTTATTTGAAGTAGATATGACATTTTGACAGCAACCGAAAAAATCACAAAGTTTTAATAAGTAATTTAAAAAAAAAGGAAACGCTACATATTTTTTTAGAATAGCTTGTTAAAAATATAGGTACTTACATTCGTGTTCACTTATATACCTACCTATATAGTTTTTTTCTAACGTTATGCCGTAAGCTAAGTTTTACAACACCGTTTCGTGGTCCCTGTTTCCTCCTCCAAAACTGGACCGATTAAATTACTGTTTTCATTAAAAAATAAAGAAAGGATTTGGCTTTGTTTCTATGTTTTCCATTATTTCACAAATTAATGATTAAAAGAGAAAGTAATCTTCAAAAACCTAAACCTATTGCCATTGTTTAGACATCTAGCAATCAATAAAAAAAGCAAAACATAGGAACACAGCAACTTTTCTTTATTTTTTGACGAAAGAAGTAATTAAATCGGTCTTGTTTTGGTGGTGGAAACAGAGGACCACGAAACGTTGATTTTGTCTACTTTTCATAGGATTTTTTCAATTCTATAATCGTGCGACTATTCTGCTCGTCTGAGAGCTGTGTTTGAAGAGGCGGCGTCTCGTCTGTATCAACACGAGGAAAAAATCTGGGTCTAGGTCATCTTCAATATTTATATTTCTCCCACGTGTTTCTGCGTTACAATCCTCAAAATGTGCGGGTAGTAACTGGCACTTGTTGGGATTTACGTCTACTATACATTTATGTATGTATGCTACAGATACTTTTTAGAGTTGTAATAATACAATGATTTTGCTCCATTTCAGTTTGTTGTTTTATATTTTGACTCAAGTCAAATAAAATCTGACTATAAAGAATTGCCCTAAGGAACTTTAGACTTGGCTTGGCGCTAGTTAGAGACTTCATCACTTTTTATAGGAAAATAAGCAGCTTCATTGAGACTCGTGGCTACTTTTTTTACAGGATGTTTTTGGTGGGATACTTTTAAGCGTTGTAATAATACAATAATTTTGTTCCATTTCAGTTTGTTGTTTTATATTTTGACCACTAATTCACTGGAATTCTGCGAAGAACATTTTTAATGCATAATTTATTGCATAAAAGACAACTTGTACACAGTGCAAATGCACTAAACTTAAGAGGCTGACATGAGCCAACTAGCGCCGCCAGTTGATTTTATTTTATTTATTCTAAAATCTCAAGTTCTTGTGAAAGACGTCTAATGTTTATTGAATAACGTTACAACATTACAAAATGCGTGCAATAGTTTAAAAACGGGTTTGAACCAATAGCGGCTACTTTTAACAAAATAGCGTTTTAATTTAAATGCCTTTTCAAACTGTGTAAAGTTATTCAATAAATATTAGACGTTATTAACAAAACCTTATTAAAGAATTGCTAGTCTTTTCCTAAAAACAACTCGACCAAATGAAACGGTGTCATGAACTTAGCTATCGTGCAGTTGTCATGCGGACTTAGCTGTCATGTCATGCAGTTGTCATGCGAACTTAGCTGTCATGCGCCTAATTATCTTGGTCGAGTAGTAGTTAGGAAAAGTCTTGGGCGGTTCTTTAAGTGCCAACACCCGTTTGCACTAAAGAATCGCCAAAGCTTTTTCCAACAAAAATTAAGAGTAAGAATTGGGTTGTACTTATTTTTTTGCATGTGTAATATTTATTATTATTTAATAACAGTAGTTTACAATACAATAGTTTGTTTGTGACCTATAAGTCATCGTTTAAGCAATTATTGCCTCTACCAGATGACTTCACTCTTCCATTATAATATATGTTTTTATAATTTAACTGTGCTATTAGTCTTAAAGGTATGCACTTTAAGGCATAACAGTATTAGATTAATTTAGAAAATTATACTACATATTTACTAACTACTAAAATTACATAGCTTTATGAATAGAAGTGTGTGTGTGTGTGTGTGTGTGTGTATGTGTGTGAGTGTGTATGTGTCTGTGTGTGTGTGTGCTGTCTGTTATTATTATAAAGGATTTTTCAAGACATCAAAAACACATGAAGACGTATTATTACTAATAGCGCTTATGCCTTATTATGCCAAACTGGCATTCGAGCAATTTATATCTCCGAAGTTCTATTTTGGTGTTCCCTACCTGTCACCAACTCGAGTGGCGAACTTTCAAGGGCTTAACGTCAAGTATTTGAATAACATAATGTACTTATTTTATATGGTAGCCAACGATAATTGTATAGTAATTACATTAGCGCCATGTTTGCGAGTGCTAAATATAGTAATGGGAGCAGGGAGGTGTGTAGGCGTTGACGTACCGACTGACAAATCGATAAGTGATTTATCGATAAAACACTCCAATTTTTTTCAAACCGGAAGAGTTTTTAATTACAAAGTTTCAAAAATATTGAATTTGAATTGATGTTGAGCCTGCCCTAGTACAGTACTCCCAAATTAATAATGCACATGCAGATCTTCGCTTATTGTCGTATTCCCGGAAACATCCGAATTATTATACATAATTCTACTAAATTATGCATGAGAAAATGCACTTAACCACTCTATATACATATATCGTCTTCCGACGCTCGGGGAATACGACTGTTGCCGAACAGTGACGAAGATTTCTATGCGCATTATCACTTTGGGAGCACTGTACTAAGTAGTAGTAATAGCATCATATATGATCACCGCAATACAATCAAAATAATATTTATTTATTTATAACACACCGCATAATATGATATGATATACGTAACAATATATTTTATAGGCGATAAAACAATACAAGTTTGTTTAATCTCCTAAAAATAAACTAAACATATGTAATAATCGAATGACATAGGTCTGCATTTGAACTAGTATTAAAAACAGCAGAGGCTCAGGTGCAGAAAATATGATATATACCGGTAAATCGATACCCCTTTGGCCGCATACGACACCGTATGTTCGTAACCAATTGCGAATCAAAAAACAATACATAACTTTTGAAACACAATAAAATCGATATTGTCAGTTAAGTATCCTTATGTTGGGGTACTTATAGTAAAGAAGGGATGTTTGTGTTTCTAAACATTTTTTACACGACTGCCCAGCCCAAAAGAAGGAGTGTATTGTGTTCAGGATTCATGTATGTTTGTGAGTCATAACTTCTAAATACCTGAACAGATTTGGATGTAGGGGTATCGTTAGTCCTTGCATCATCCAAAATATAAAAAAAAACATTATGGCGGATATATGACACGATTATTACCCTTACTTAATGTGAAAAAATAATTGTTTTCTTTCTTCTGCAATAAGTACAATATGAGTATCAAATTAACTACAGGGGGACAGATCAAACTTTTTGTCCGTTCTGTCACCCCATGGGGACAGAGCAGTTGACAGATTGGAATATTTCATAATTTGTCACCAAAATGCATGAATTAAAAAATATTTAAAAAATAATAATTATAAGACAAAAACGAACTAAAAAGTTAAAAAGCAAAGTGTAATTGCAGTCGGGGCACTTGGGGGACCTCTTAGATTAAAAATTGTTCCACAAAACAGTTCCACGACTGCAATGACACTTTTTTACCTTTATAGTTCGTTTTGGGCAGGGCAGTCGTGTTTTTAATATTTTTTTAACAACTACTTAAGCTAGTGACATCTTCGATTTTTGCTAACCCTACCTCGTTAATGCGCACCGAGTTTTATGAAAGAAACCGTAAGTACTGGTTTGATTACGCGGCCATATGCGACGAGGAAGCGGTGGGCAGCGGTGGGTCGAGTATCGAACCCACTACCCCGAGTGGGCAGTGTCAACGTTACATAACTATATTATGTCAGGATTTTTTACAACAAGTTGTTTTAGGACTTATGAGAACGTAGGAAGCGTAAGCCTCATATTACCCCCTTACTAATAAAGATTGTATAGCAGATGTATAAGTTACACATTGTTGCCTCTCTGTCAAACTATTTAAGTTTGACATTAAAAAGAAAGGGACAAAACACTGTGTAACTTATAAATCTGCTATACAATCTTTATTAGTAAAGGGGTTATAATGCAACCTGCCCTAGTAATATAGCAACTAGCGAAACAACAAGGATAAAAATAAGAATAAACTATATCGGGATTTACACCATGTACCTGTTTATTTTTGAGACTCTAATTTATTCTAATAACGTCAAAAACCATGGAAATTTAAAACATTATAAGGATAAAAATATTTTTTTATTTTGACGACTTCCGTGGTCGAATGGTTAGTACACCGGTTTTCAAGGTGTCGCCATCTCTGAGGTCCCGGGTTTGATCCCCGGTTGGGTCAATTTAGAAACCGAACTTTTCTATATTGTCTCAGTTCTGGGTGTTTATCATACCACCGTTGTCTCTGATTTCCATAACACAAGTGCTTTAGCTACTTACTTTGGAATCGGAGCAATGTATGTAATGTTGTCAAATATTACTTATTTATATTATATTTACATCTTTAGGCGTCGGATATTTGGAACTGTCAAAAAAGTTTACAAAATAAGTAGAATATAAGATATAAGTAAGGTTGCTCGAAAACGCTAAATAATTAACTTGAGTGTTGCCAGAATCGTGATGGGAAGGAAGTTTAGAAACTGTTCCATTGCGTGTTTACGACTGTTTACTGGTAAATTCCAGCGGGAAGTTTGATCCCTTGACTTTTTTAGGGTAGTGTGTGTTCGGGGTGAGTGAAGGGTCGCGTGAAGCCCTTCTTAAAGATAAATAGCTAGATAATTAACTATTCGGACAAATTAATTGCTGTTAGTGTAATCAAACAACATTTTGTAAGGTATGCGCCGCAAATGGCATAATAATATTAATAGATGTAATTTTTTTTGGGGATAAAAAATTCTAGAAGATAATACGTATTAATGCGTTCCCGCTTAGGGTTTGCGAACCGATGGCGTAGCTTCTTTGACATTCACAAGTGCTTGTAACAGCCTAGACTGAATAAATGAGTTTTGAATTTTGAATTTTCATGCATGCATATAAGGGAAAGTACCCATTTAAAAAAAAATACCATCCACCCCTTTGGTGACCAGCAGTAGTATATGCCAAGACTTAGTACACATAGTAGACATAGTCTGTTTGCGTCTAGGGTTGTCACTTTGCAATTTTCCATACATATGAAAAATCAACTCGGCCATGTGGTGGTTTTCAGGGTTTGTAATAATTTTCCGGGGTTGTATGCATGGTACCCTAATAATATTCAGTTTTATAAGTAGATTACTAAACAGCCTATTATAGAAACGAAAAAAAAACGAAATTATGTAAATGGTGCAAAAATATGTATGTACTTCAGTAAGTTTATCAAACTAGAGTTTTCAACATGATTGTGTGTTTTCATTTAGTAAGTAAATAGTAACTAGCCATTATTAATGAAATAAATCAACATATCACATTTTGCTGTCTAAGTATAACCAGTTTTAATTCTCGCCAGTCGCTCCCACTGCAACCATACACAAACCTAGTTTGACAGTCGTTTTGTAATTAAAGTTGAACATTTCCGAGACTCACAAGTCGTCACTTTCCTAAGTGGTCACCTTTCTAAGCGGTCAACTAATGAAGCACCGCTGCACCACCGCTCTGCTCAGCTCCGCTTCAGTAGAAATGCACCCTAACTTAGCCTTTGCGTCTTCAGAATTTAATATTAATTCATTACTTTACGTAAATTAATGTATTTACAAAAGTACTAATTTGATGTCAGTAAATACGCGCTAAATTCACTCAAATATCAATGAATTTAATTACTTTAGTAGGTAAGGACCTATTACACCAGTTAGTACACCGGTTTTCAAGGTGTCGCCATCTCTGAGGTCCCGGGTTCGACCCCGGTTGGGTCAATTTAGAAAACGAACTTTTCTATTTTGTCTCAGGTCTGGGTGTTTGTGATACCACCGTTGTCTCTGATTTCCATAACACAAGTGCTTTAGCTACTTACTTTGGAATCGGAGCAATGTATGTAATGTTGTCAAATATTACTTATTTATATTATATTTACAACTTAAGGCGTCGGATATTTGGAACTGCCAAATGTTAGTAAATAATTAAATTTTGTTTCTTACCATTGGCACCTGTGGTGGCGTGCGGTAAAATTAACTTTCCTCACGCTGTATACTGTCATCGAAAACACACATTTTCGAGCATTTGTATTGAAAAAAAAACCTTAAAATTTCGTACGATTCAAAAATATGCAAAGTGAGCATAATAACAAAAAGCATTGTTATCTAATAAGTACTTAACAGCGGACGTGGATATCTCAGAAAAAAAAATACCGGATCAGTCATTTCCTAGTAAAGAACAAAGTTGTTAAAATCTTTATTGAAATGACAAAAGGCTCTTGAGGACGCGTGCCAATGCATGCATCCCTTTCTGCATTATGGGGTGCGAAAAAGCTGACCAATGCATATTCAAGTAGCCATTGTATCCTGAACAAAGTACTTGAGTACGAGCAGCGAGCACCTTTCATATCGTTTACAGCCCTTAAGATGTATTTGAAAACGTTACTCTATTGCCTAGAAAATAGAATGCACAATTTTCAGGGGATTCCGCACGTGACTTTGTCTACTTTTGCTCAAGGGTGTTACTAAATTCCCATAATATGGTGAAGTTATGGACTTTCACTTGAATCACCTGATTAAGATGAGAAAGCTATATAACTTTTTAAATTTTGATGTTCAGTTGAATGTCGAAGGTAATTCCTTCTTCATTGGTGAGATGGCGCTGGCTTGCAGCGTAAGAGTTGATATACTAGAAGAAATTCGACGTTCTCACCAGTGACTCGGTAGCTCAGCGGTCAGAGCATTGGACCGGATATCCAAAGGTCGCGGGTTCGATTCCCGTCCGAGAACATGATCTGGTGCGAGTCCTATTTTTTCTAGTATATTATTTAGTATCATATAAAAAATAGCATTGTGAATGCTTAAATCTCAAAATTTAAAAGTTATATAGCTTTCTCATCTTAATCAACTGTTTAAAAATATCTGGAAAGATGTTCAGTGGAATGTCGAAGGTAATTCCTTTTTCATTGGTGAGATGGCGCTGGCTTGCAGCGTAAGAGTTGATATACTAGAAGAAATTCGACGTTCTCACCAGTGACTCGGTAGCTCAGCGGTCAGAGCATTGGACCGGATATCCAAAGGTCGCGGGTTCGATTCCCGTCCGAGAACATGATCTGGTGCGAGTCCTATTTTTTCTAGTATATTATTTAGTATCATATAAAAAATAGCATTGTGAATGCTTAAATCTCAAATTTTAAAAAGTTATATAGCTTTCTCATCTTAATCAACTGTTTAAAAATATCTGGAAAGATGTTCAGTTGAATGTCGAAGGTAATTCCTTCTTCATTGGTGAGATGGCGCTGGCTTGCAGCGTAAGAGTTGATATACTAGAAGAAATTCGACGTTCTCACCAGTGACTCGGTAGCTCAGCGGTCAGAGCATTGGACCGGATATCCAAAGGTCGCGGGTTCGATTCCCGTCCGAGAACATGATCTGGTGCGAGTCCTATTTTTTCTAGTATATTATTTGGTATCATTTAAAGAAATATTTAAGAATAATACATGAGCAAGTAAAGCAAAAGTTAACACCTCCTTTTCAATATAATACATAAAACAAAATATTATACTACGTACCACTTAGAAATATAAATAGAAAAACCTAAAATTTAATAATAATACTTATACGAGTCATGTCATTTTTATTGGGAGAGATTGCTTTGCAACATTACTCTAACTATTAGACTAAGGGCACATTTCCATGGTATCGTTAGAGTCTAAAAACACTATGGAAACGCTATCAAAGAATATTTTAGGATATGCAAACAAGCTTTATATTAAAAATCTTTTTTATTGGTGGTTTAATTACGGGAAGGGTTAACTGCGGACTCCTGGGCCCTATTTAATAACGTGACAATTTGTCAATTGTCATGATAATTTGGTTTACGTTGCGGTGTAGCTATGAGTATTTTGTTTTATTTTCAAATTGGTTGACGCAATGGATATAAAATTGTTATGACAGGTGATAGATTGTCACGTTTATTAAATAGGGGTTCGATAATACACCTACGGATCCCACTTTAAGAAACCCCCCAACAAGCAAAATCAATACTTGAAGTGTTCTTTAAGGCTACTTTCTTTTTTACTTATAAGATACTTGAAGTTTGTTACAATGCTGGATTTGGGCGCAGTTATAGGAGCATCAGTTTCTAATAACGATCTTACAATCAACTCGCAGAATCTCATTAAGCATTATAATACACTTATGGAAGCGCAATTGCTTCTATAATGTTCTGAGACTACACATTTTTAAACACAAATACTCTTATTAGTTAGTGACTTAAGTACATTACTAGAGCAATCTTGTTTATAATGCACTACTAATGTACTTAGTTATAAGTACGTTTTCTTCTGAACATCTATTTGAGTTTCGGCCGGTTGGTTTGTGTTAAACACAAAAAAAAACAAGAAAATAACGTAGGTATATGTATTTACACTATTATACTATTATAATTTGTATTATCATAGGACATGTAAGTATTGTAAAATATTGTATTTATAGTGTGTGAACTTGCCGGGGAAGTCATATTTATTGTAAATGTGTCTCAAAATTTTGTTAATTTCACAACGCCCTTTAAAAAATAGCACATAGCATATTTATTAAAATAATATTTCGAAAATAATTACGAACATTCGCCATGTTTTTAAATTCTCTGCATTGAGTATGTTATAGAACAATTATAGGTAAATTTGTACTTATAGCATTTTCAATCCAGATAACTTGCCTCCATATTATAACATATTAGGGTTCCTCGCGAAATCTGCCTACTAATCTATAAATTAAATTTGCTATAATTCAATTACGAGACGTATAAATCACTAGATTACAGCTTATTCTCGTCATGAATGCATGACAAAGTTTAAGGGTTACTCTATCACACTTTAAAAAAATCTTTTGTTTTTCAGTTCCTTTCGCGATGGTGGTATTTTTAGACGTTGACTGTTTTTTAAGTAAAGATAACTTTATAAAACTCGACGAATATAAATGGCCGTGGACAATGACACATTTTATTCTATCTGAAAAGTGTTATGGTTGTGGACGATTCACTGATTCAAGATTGTACTGTCATTTTATTGTAAACATAATCAATATTAAAAAACTTCTTAATATAAAACAATTGTGGTGTCAAGGCTGTCAATATATGCTAGTGTACAATCATTACCCGGAATATGGATGTTACTATTGCTATTAAAAATAAAATAACATCTTTCACTATCCGTATCAACAAAGTATAACCATATTTTTATTTAGTAACTACCTACATAATACGAGCGCATTGTTCAATTGTTGCAATTCACGATTTTTTTCATATTCAGTGGTTTCCTCGAAATTGAAATCGTATTCTTCTAAAAAATCTTCAACTTCTTCGCTATCCAAATGATGAGCTAAGGGTGAAAAAAAAATCCACCGCGGAACCCTCATTTACATCACCTGTATTTGCACTTGACGCACCAGGTTTACTTTCGGAGGCCGATGAAATTATTCCCAAAGGATATGGCTTCACTAATTCTTTATACGTATTCGTCACTTTTCTTCTATAACCACCGCTCTTTTTAACTCGTTTCCATTCTCTTAAATCCATATTTAACAATTTTCTCAAAACAAATAGGTGAACAATTGTATCAGAACCAAATGGCAGATGTTTACTAGTAAAGTGATTTATCTAGTAGCTTATACGGTTATTTCACCTAATATCGCCCTAATTAAGTACAATTACACTTAAAAGAATCTTGAACAAGACTAATAACGATGCAATCTTATAATTAGCGTAGCTTAGTGTATTATAATATCTTGTTCTCTTATAAAATACTACGATAGGATCAAATATCAGTCAGGACTACTTAATCTTTCTGCAAACAATTATAGGATACTTATACCTGTAAGTGTTTTACAAGTATTCTTGTAGCTAACTAGAAGACTGTGAAATAAAAACAAATGCTCTTGAGAGTATGTACGCTTGTGAAAGGTTACTATAAGTAAAAGTATCTTATAACCGTTCTGTGCGTTAGTCTTGTAGCAAACTATAAGACTAAGATACAAAAATGAATGCTCTTGAGTATGTTAAAGCTTGTCGAATGCTATTATAAGTAAAAAAGTCTACAACAATACATTAATAAGAACGTTATTAGTAAATAATTACTTATAATTTTTCTTTATAGGATTACTTTGCTTGTTGGGCCTGACCTAAACACTCAACTAGCGAGTAAGAAAGTATCAGTATTAATGATACCAGAGTCTACATCAATAAAATCAGCACTTTATATTATCAGTTTTTGGAGCAACCTTACGCTTTCGTGTTTAATAAATTCGCGAAAAGCGACAAATATCGCATTCGGAAATATGAGTTCCACTATTTTGGGTGTTTTAAGTTCTTTTGTGAAATAGGTAATGTCTCTTATGTTTTATAAGTCTAATATTATACCTATATGAAAGTCAAAGGTCGTAGCGGCATGTTACAAATAATAATAGTGACTTTTAATACTTAAAATAAATATTTGGTCAGCAATGTTAAAAAAAAGGAATTAAATTAGAACATTTTAATTCATTTACGTAATTTAAAGTTCCGAATAATTAATTTGATGCAATTAAAACAAAGGTTGGTAAAAAAAATGCAACAAACGTAAATTCTCAGGTTTCCGGTTGGATTTTGCACCGGCTTCGATCGTAGGCCTATTGCCTAATTTACATAATTTATGTAAATTAAATAATTTTACTGCCTTAGGTACCTACTTTACCTACACTAGAGAGAACGACAAAATTGAAAAAGATTAGTCAAGTAATAAATTATGTAAATATGGTAATATTTTTGTACCTTACAGGGATTTTAAAGGAGTCGGGAGGCGTTTGGGACCGCGGGACCGCGGTCCTAAGAGACCACCTTGGAACTAGGTAATAATTTATTTTCGTTCTGTCTTAATTTGAAGCTCGGCAGACTTTCCGAAGTTCGATACGTTAGCCGGTACGGCCCCTGGACCGTGGTCCCGGATCAACTTTCCCGACATAGGAAATAAAGATAGAAACTATGTCTATATTTGTGGTCCCAAAATACCACTGAAAATAATTTGATTACCTAATTCCAAGGTGGAGCTCGGGACCGCCGTCCCGGTTCCAAGTGCCTCCCGACTGTTTTAAACATTGCTTAATTATATTGTTTGTTATATGTACTTATATTACCTAACATCATCTCATTTTATAGTTGTAAAATAATCAAATTAACCATTAGTCCGCATAAGATCGGATCCGGAAAAATGTTGATGTAGAATATAGTAAATTTTTAAGCAAATATAATATTTATGCACAAGAAATAAGGTTTTACAGCCCCACGAATTTATCGTGCTGTACAGGGTGTTAGTAGCACCCTAGCGAAAACTTTAAAAGATGATTCTACCCTCAGAGTTAAGAAACTTTCTCTATGGAACCACTTGTCGCAAATGCATAGTTGAGATTTTGATTTTTCGTTGAGCAGCAATGTACGCGTAACAACTCGATAACAACGCGGGAGCGTGCGCGCGTGTTGTTGTACATACATTGAAGGGTCATAAAATTTTGATATTTTAATTACTTTTCTGTAAAAGGTTCTATGTAACTAAGACAGACTGTAAAAAAAATAAAAAACACTCAAATTTTCATGAATTTTGCGACGGAAAATTCCACTTCAGGACAGAATCAGAATAATGAGTCGACTATGCCCTGAAAGTTTTTGCTAGGTGCTACCTAACACCCTGTATAGATTTGCGCAGCATTTCCGCAGATAAAAGGTTAATACAAGATATAAGTTTTACATTATACGACACAAAAAATGCATTCGAGAATACTCCGTAACACTACGTACTATAGTCTCTTATAGGGTGTATTAATTTTTCGTACACAATCTCGGCAACAAGTATTAAAAACAAAATAAAACGTTGACCACGTGCCCGCATCTATATAAATAACGTATACATTTCCCTATGGCCATATAACATGATACAAACACAGATATAGCTACACAAGCATGTATAGTACACTGGTGTCCATTCATAAGAAGCAGTTCATTCATGCAATGGTGAATGGGAGTGAGCGAGACGGACGTACACTAAGGTGGTGTTACAATGGGTCTCTTTCAATTCTTATGAATGAAATCCTGTTCTAAGAAATGCATTGTTTCGGGTTAAAACAATTGAATGGTGGTTTTGGGAAGTGGTTGGGCTTAGGGGGGATAGTTTAACCCTTAGGTTTATGGGATTAAATTGTTACTTTCATTGTTGTGTGTTGATGTGGACTTCAGTTTTTTCATGGTGATTAAAATAACATGCCGTTAAACTGTTGGGTGTATTATAATAACTTTAAACAAAATAGGGGTTGGTTTGATGAACCGGTGTAAGTACCACACAGAATACAATATATGATATTGTACTTAAATACATTCGAAAAACTGTTGTACGAAAAAAAATCTAGTGTTTTTTAATGTGTTGAAGTTTCGTATTCTTATTTTAATTGTTTATTTGATGATTTCATAAAATCACAGAAAGGTTGAGAACTAACAGAAAGAAAATGAAAAACTTCGCGAGATTTAACTAAATTGTTTTTTTTTATAGTAACTTAAAAGTAACTTAGCTTGGTTGTGAACGCAGCTTTATATCAGAGCAACAAGATTGTGTAAAAAAACATCGTCGGTAGGAAGTCAACCCGAGCGCAACCGAACACTCTTGATCCGTTGGTATGGCAGGAATTTGTATAAAGACATTTTCTCCCCCTTATTCTAAGGCGTGCACGTAAGTCCTGGTTTAAAAGTAATATTGCTGCCACTTTTATTTGTCGAAAGGAAGACTAGGACAGCATCAGTTTTAAGCTAGGTATAACGTTAAACAGGTACTTCGTTATATAATAAAGTGGTTTATGAGGAAGGAGTAGATGACCTTGTATAAAAAATTACTTATTATGATGAACATGTTATCGGTAATAAAATTAGTTTCATGTTCAATTTTTTTTATTACTGCGCCTTACTCGTATGTATGGAAAAGTGTTTAACAATCACGAGTTTTCAAAATAGTTATAGTAATTTAGAATTGTATTATTCTTCGAAGTAAGCGATTTGCTTTGTTTAAGTTGTTCTATTTCATATTAAATCAAGAATAATAATACTAACATCTAATAATTTTATAAATAATGAACAAGAAATAAAAAAAAAAATGAAAGAAAAGTACATTAATCGTTTTTAATAAAGTTCAACGATATCGTGTTTCTTGTGTCTTTTTATAAACATTTATTTAAGTCGCAGTTTTGTTTAGGCGAAAACTTAGGGCACTGCATCTGCACCAAAAAAATTAAATATTGTTTAATTAGTGTTACCGACCAGCAACATTACAGCCTTTTTGGGTTTCTCTTTGGTCTACCTTCCAATTTTTAGTGACATCTTTTTATAAATCAATTGTAAATAGTTTTAGTTGTCAATAAATTCCTAAACGGGAAATACGTGTTTTAGTGGTTCGTGCCCTATCCTCAACAAGTAGGTACCACTTAAACACAATTTCGTAAACGAAGTTTCGTTTGTTCCGAAAAAGCATCAAGTATCAACTTCACCAGCCAGCGTATAAGGTGCTTATAGAGGCGCGTAGGCCAAACTTGTACCTGCTGCGAGCCAGTCGAAGCTCGAACGACGCGCGATCGGGACAACTCCTGCGCAAACTCGAAAACAACTCGCACAACTCGAAAACTGTGAACATGCAAGTGCTCGCGCCTTTTTTCATCGCGTGGTTGGTTGGAGGCGTCAGGGCAGTGATCAGAACTCCTTTGGAGGCTTTCAGGCCTTCGGGGGATGTCCATTTGAGGAGGCCTGATAAGCTGCCGTTGCTGCCTCACCGGAGAACCACGTTGCCGCCAAAAAGCGGGCTTAAGATTTTGTATCAGACAGGGGTAAGTTTAAACTTAACAGCAGCTAAGACTGCCCTTTTTAATGTCCTTTTCCGTCTCGGGCCATTTGCTAATTACTGCCCCTATTGTCCTTTTTACTCGGGCTTGCTGTTTTGAGAAAAAAGATGTGTCCTTGGACTACTGTTCAGTCATTACTTTTTAATTGATAAGAAAATACATATGTCATTAATATTATTTATCTAAAAAAATTCTTGGAAGAGAAAAGTAATGGATTCAATACGTTAATAATCATAGAAAAGTTAAGATTTCCTTGAATTTAATGATTTGGTTAAGGAGTTAGGTATTAAAAGACTATAATAATATGAGATTGGATTAAGATTTTGTTAAATAGTGTTATTGGATATAGCGTACAACACATCATACTAAAACTAACTTTTTATTATAGTAAAAACTAGTTCGTAACTTCATAAATATTTTTCAAAGTAACTCGAAATATTTAATTATTTAATGTTCATTTATGTGCCTTTTAACATAATTTAACTTCTCATATCAAGAACAATACACTAAATATTTAATGTTCTAAGTTTGTTTTTACACAATTTAACTTCCTATATCAAGAACGTATACGTAAGTGCCTACAGCCACGTCTATAAATATGTATACAGTTTAGAACTTTGTCACTCTAAAAGCTATTAATTTTTTGAACTTAAATCAATGATAAAGAACAACTACAACAAAGTGACAAAGTTCCAAACTGTATACGTATTTTTAGACTTGACTGCACATCTCCCATAGGGGTAAACAGAGATAACCTTGCCTGCTGCCTTGGACGAATAAACCACCCTGCTACATAAAATCATTATGTACTTACATCTTGGACGTCTTTATTATATGAAAATCTACCTAAGAGCCCGGCGAACAGTAAGCTTCCCATACAAACGTAATACCAAAATAATTTGAAATTTGAGTATAATTAAATCTTCTTGTGATGCTATTCAGATTAATACAGTATTTGTCCTGGGTTATATTAAATAAAAAAACCAAAATACCAAACCAAATAAAAATTAAGCGATTTACAGTTTGGTATGAAAAAATGTAAAGGGCATTCATTTTGAATAGGGTTAGTATTATGGATTTTTTATTTAACAGAACCTTAGACAAAGACTGTCTTTATCCTAATAACATCACAAGAAGAGTTAATTAGGCTCAAATTGCAAATCATTTTGGTATTACGTTTGTATGGGAAGCTTACTGTTCGCCGGACTCTTTAAATTATAAACTTACAATACACATACCACTATAAACTGATTGTCGATTGTTTACATTAATAGATACAACTAGCGATTGATAATACTAGTAGTAAATTTATATTCATGCGAAACGCAGTGGAATTATCAATGAATGTTAATAAACGAACGTACCTAGGTGTTATAATGCTATAATTTATTTGTCACTATTATGTAACTACTAAGATACATAACAATTACCTATAAGTCTGCTTGCAATCGGTTAGCGGTTAGACGGAATGAAACACATTAAGAAATATTACTATTAAGGCTCATAGATAATTATGACTAGTTTTAGGTTTAGTAAAAGTAAAAGAAAAAAAAGTAAAAAATTGCTTTATTCAAATAAACTTAGTAATTAAACGCTTTTGAATCGTCTATATTTTTCTAACACCTGTTCCAGACTTTTTTGTTGTTAAAAAAATATATTTAGGGAATAAATAAATAAATATTTTACAACATCATATACATTGCTCCGATTCCAAAGTAAGTAGCTAAAGCACTTGTAATATGGAAATCAGAGACAACGCTGGTATCACAAACACCCAGACCTGAGCCAATATAGAAAAGTTCGTTTTCTAAATTGACCCAACCGGGGATCGAACCTGCGACCTTAGAGATTGCGACACCTTGAAAACCGGTGTACAAAGCCATTCGACCACGGAGGTCGTCAGATGGAATGAAACACATTAATAAATATTACTATTAAGTCTTATAGATATGACTAATTTTGGGTTTAGTAAAAAAATATACACAAGGAATTGAGCCTTAACCGCTGCGGTTTGAGACTATTATTATTTAATAAATCATAGTCTTAAATAACTTCTAAGAAAACCTTAAATTAAAGTTATAGACTTAGCAATAATTGTGTCTAGAAGGAATAGTGTCTAAACTTAACGTACTTTATAATTTACGAGTACTTTTTAGAAATGAAAAAAAACTTTGTAATTTAAAAAAATAATGATTGTAAGATTTTCTTTACTTATAACTCTTAAGGGTAAAAAAAAAAATAATTTTAGTATTCCGTTCGCAACTTCATTAGCGTGGAGCCTAGGAAAATCCGTAGGGAACTTTTGATCGGAATAAAAAGTAGCCTATGTTTAAATCCAGGGTATATATAAACTGTCTGTATGCCAAATTTCATCCAAATCCGTTCAGCCATTTTTGCGAGATTTAAACAACCAAACTTTAATTATTTATAAATTAGTAGGATACATATTCAATTGAATTCGTTATTTTTTACTCCAAATGCTTTTTTTTTATTTGTATTTTATCGTGACCACAAAAAAAAACATTTTAATTGGCATAAGAAAGGATGAACAATTCTGTAAACATTAGAAAACTATTGAGTGAGAAAAACGAATCTGATTGTTGAGCAAAACTCCGCTATCCACACAAAGCTATGACAATTTTAATAATTTGCTGCAATAATAACTGCATACCTATCTCAATTATTTGATTAATGATTTATAAGTCGGAGTCACGATCGTGTTAAACAATGTCGATTTGTTCGACGACTATTGCTAAGTCGTGACGACTTATAGTCGGGAATATTCATTAGATTTCGTTGTATCGACGACCGCTGACTAATTCGGAGATAATTTATTAATAAGCCGTAATATAAGCTTGATTTGGAAAAAAGATTTTTTTCCTCTGAATTCTTTACATTTTTGTTGAACTTGAACCTAAAAGAATTATTTTAAATATAATAATTCTTATATATGGTTAGATAGAGGCTACTAAGTAGTACTAACATTATAATGACATAATAAGTTTATAAATTGTAATATACAGATGTAGTGGATTTAAATGCCTTCTTATTGTGACTATTTTAGTAATTAAACCAATTCATCACCATCTGACTCACCATTAGATCTCAAGATGTTTTATAACTGGACACAAAAAACACATAAGTAGTCCTTTCCACCTTATTATCAGAGCCATAAGTCTCAAGTTTCCACGTCGTCGTATCCAAAGTGTTGTCTTCAGTACTTAATGGTTTCGACGAAGGGCCTCACCCAATAATTAACTCGCTTCACAGTCAAACACTTATAAACCGTCCTATGACTAATAAATAGTCCAGCAAAAACAACTTCAATAGCGGAAGCAACTCAGATACCAACAAGACAATATCCGCCAAACATTTTAAAAACTAATGAACGTATCGATGGTTATAAATCATAATAATTATATTTTCCAACAGTAAATAAAAAGTTCCGGATGTCAAACCGTGTCTGTCGTATTTCAAAAACAATGATAATCATTATTACAGGTAATTTCGAAGTCGATGCAAGAAAACATAATCTCTAGTCTAGTGTAATTGCGTCCGTTCAATAATAGAAAAAAGGTTTAGGTGGGCGATTTAAAAAGGGACTTATGCTGTAAGACACAGAGTATAAAATTGGTGGTGGGTGCCGTGTTATTTGAAAATGGAATTAAAATCGGTGCGGTGCGCGGGCGCGCGTAGCACGGTGGCAGCGAGAGGCAGGTGCTACTCATTCACTCATTCTTATCTTGACAGCTTCGATGACTTACGGGTCGGTCCCGACCCGTGTGTGCTGTTTGGATAAAAAAAACTCTCTTTTATATTGCCTTTAAGCCCATTCGTAACGGTAACCTTCTTTCCGAAGTCTGTTTAAGGAATGGAATTTAAAGTTATCTTGTCTTTTTGGAGTTCCGTGGCGAAACTAGAATTATTTTTAACTATGGGATATCTTTAATTTACTTTTGATGGATTCACGTTTTCATTTAACTATGGTCGCTTACATTAGAACAATGTCAGATCAGACGGAGTCTATAGATTTATGGATAGTATAACTCCTTAT
Organism: Catoptria pinella; assembly: GCA_963556745.1. Lineage (NCBI taxonomy): Eukaryota > Metazoa > Arthropoda > Insecta > Lepidoptera > Crambidae > Catoptria > Catoptria pinella. The sequence goes on along the minus strand of OY750774.1, from coordinate 9,879,328 downwards.
AAAAGAAAATTCTATATTTTGCGATTTCTTCTCATCGAAATAAGTTCAGAACCAAAAAAGTTATACAACTCGAACTTGACCTTTCTTTAAATCTTATTAAGTTTTATGCGAGAGCTTAAACCTTGACAGATATACGAGTTTAAACATTTTTTAGGCCGATATTCGTGAGTTTACGATGGCCAGTGATTTTGGCTCAAAGAAAAGTAAAGAATGGAACCGGCACTTAAGTCACTTTTCGTTATAAATAAACATAGAAAACTCAGCGGGAATTCGCAGTGTCGCTAAAAGGTAACTGAATGACACAAAGATAAATAATTTGAGGGCGGTCCCTTTGATATGTTGGTTGAGTTTAAGCGTACGGGATTGTAAAACTTTTGTAATTCTAAGAAACTTTTGACTCCAATTTAAAGTAAATAAATGTATGAAATCTACGATATAATGGCTTTTTCTTTGTAAGAATATAAATAATTAGATATGCTTTGTGTAATCTGTTTCCAAGGGGTTGTTAAGTTTAACTTTAACTAGGTCACCAAAATGATAGGTACCAGAAAAGTTTTAATAGTGTCAATTTATAATAGTTCATCGGAATATTCAAAGTTTTGATTGCTCGTTTGTGATAAATGTTGCTTTGTGCAATGCTTTTCCGTGGTTTTGATAAGCGAATTGGAATTGGCTATTTATTTATTTATTTCATTTCATGCTTTATCACTTATTAGAGAAAGTTAATTAAAAAAGGTTTATCCAGACTTAATGGGGTGGGTCGGAAGGAGATAAAACCGCGTTTATCCTCATTTCAAAAAAAGGCACAGACAAAATAAGTGTTATCCGTCCGAGAATCTGGTGCGAGTGTATTTTTTCTAGTATATTATTTAGTTTTATATAAAAATAGCATTGTGAATGCTAAAATCTCAAATTAAAAAAATATATAGCTTTCTCATCTTTATCAATTGTTTAAATATCTGGAAAGATGTTTCAATTGAATGTCGAGGTGATTCCTTGTAGATTGGTGAGATGGTGCTGGCTTGTAGCGTAAGAGTTGATATACTAGAAGAAATACGACGTTCCCACTAGTGACTCGGTAGCTCAGCGGTCAGAGCATTGGACCGGATATCCAAAGGTCGCTGGTTCGATTCCCGTCCGAGAACATGATCTGGCGCGAGTCGTATTTTTTCTAGTATATTTAAATAAAAAAAGCACTGTGAATGCTAAAATCAGAAATTAAAGAATAAGTGTTTTTAACATATAATATTTTGACTTGCTTCAAATATAATGGTTTTAAGAATAAGAGTTTAAATATTTTTTAACACGTCTACATTTTCGGTCAAATAGATTAGCTATTGTGCATATGTGTAAAGAAAATAGAAAACAACATTTTGAAGATCAATCGCTTTTAGATGTCACAATCGCAACCATAAATAGCCAACTCAATTGTTTCAAATACATCAAAACGATTGCTCTTGAATAGAATAATGGCGTCTCAATTTGTCCAATGTCAGGTTTCAAATTTCGTGATTGCAACGAGTGTATCGTCTTTGGCACCCCTTTTGTCGCAAAATAAAAGTCAGGATGTTTTAGTCAGAAGGTCCGTTTTGGGGCCCAGTCGCGCTAATTTTCAACGATAAAAAACCTAAATCGGTTACCGTTTCAGTTTCGTTTACAGAAAAATCCTCGCTTTAGTTTTGTTAAAATTGTTGAAAGCTATGCCTAGGGAACCTAGGATGCCAATCTTGGTCAATTTAAATGGGAATTCTAAAGCTAAATCAAAGATTTTAGGTAAATATAACCTAAATGACAGCGTAACTGTTTCGGTTTTATCGTTCAGGGGCCCAATCGTGCTAGTTCTGAACGATTTACCTAAAAATCTTTGGTTTAGCTTTAGAATTCTTATTTAAATTGTCCAAGATAGGCATCCGAGGCCAGGAAGGCATAACTTTCAATAATTTCAACAAAACTAAAGCTAGTACTTTTCTGTAAACGAAACTGAAATGGTAACGATTTGGCTTTTGTTTTATCGTTAAAAATTAGCGCGATTGAAGCCCCACCGTATTCGAAAACCGCTACAGTCATTTGTTTTGTTGCGCCAGGAACTCCTTGCGGTAACTGCTGTAGTGTACTACTGAAAAAAAATAGTCTGAGTTGGCCCGAAAGTGCCTATATGAAATGACTATGTGTGCGTGTACGAAAAACCGCAATTTATTCTGAGTCTTCTATCTTCTTTGTATTTAATGCTTTTTTGGCCGAATGGTGCACTTGACTCGAATGTTAGTACGTAAATGGATTCCTGAGCTGTGATATCCGTTGTGGGTGTCGGTGCGTGTTTGATTCCGTGTTAATATTTCCTGTACTTAAAGAGAGCAATACTTCCAATTGAATTAAACAATCTATACAACGTGTTACAAAAATACCCCTAATGCCGAATATGGTAGATAGGGGCCATCAAACTGAACAACTTTTACTATGGGACCAACTTTGAAATCGCGAAAAAAAATCAGAAAAAGTAGTTTCGTATTGTACTATTCGCCGAAGTTATTTAAAAGATATAGATGTTCGTGTGACATCATGAATTGGGGTTCGCCATTTTGGCCCAATTAGGGCTCGATTTATCTCGAAGTTCTATGCGTTAGCCGGTACGGCCCCGGATATTATCACTCAAAGGTGATATTTCTTTTAAGTTTTTTAATCACAGTTTTTTTGTTCTAAATTATCTATAATCCTCATAAAGTTCATCAAACAAAATAATCATAAGTTTATCTTTCATGAGCAGTCTGCGCGTGAGATGCAGTAATTGGACACGTATCGTATTATATTGACCTGAATTTATTTTAACACGCACTACTATCTTAGCATGGAACTTTAGGCCTCAGCTTGGGAGTGGGAATATGAAATGCACGAGTTCAACTTCATTATATAAAAATGTTATTTTTTATAAATAAACATTTGACAACATCACATACATTGCTCCGATTCCAAAGTAAGTAGCTAAAGCACTTGTGTTATGGAAATCAGAGACAACGTTGGTATCACAAACACCCAGACCTGAACCAAAATAGAAAAGTTCGTTTTCTAAGGTGACCCAACTGGGGATCGAACCCGGGACCTCAGAGATGGCGACACCTTGAAAACCGGTGTACAAAACCACTCGACCACGGAGGTCGTCAAATTGATCATGTTTTCAACGGATGACATACTTTTGCAATAGATTTAAGTAACTGTAGAGTTTTATTACAAAATTTATATCATAGCAAGACCTTCCTATTAAACGTACTAGGTGTTTCTTTAAGCAGAGAAGACATCATGCCTGACTTTAAAAAAAAATCTTTGAAATAACTGACTACCTACAATCTAGAACAAAATATGTTTTTGCAGTTGCAAAAATGAAATTTTTTCAGCTACATATATTATAACCGTTTTTTGCATAACCGGGAAAAGAAATTCGGTTTAGTTTTGGTTCAAAGTCATGTATAATAAATGCTTAGTTTAATAGTCAATATACAACGTGTTACAAAAATACCCCCTAATGCCGAATATGGTAGATAGGGACCATCAAACTGAACAACTTTTACAATGGGACCAACTCCAAAATCGCGAAAAAAAGATCAGCTATTGCATACAAAAATTAAAATCGAAAATTTCAAAATGTATGTCTTCTTCTTCGTTTTATGTTTTGGCGGTTCCCTTGTAGATTTCGCCAGTGTCGAGTGACTTGCTAAGGGGTTTTTTTTTTATATCTACAGACTCTGCTTTGCTACTTCAAGGCGTATTGTGAAAGTACAACGCCGGGATACAGAGGTGGTTGAAATTAGATTTGAGACTGTAGAACCCACTGTTGAGCAATCTGCAATAAGGACAAACACAATGGACATATAGCACACATGTTAGTAACTAACAGATACATAAATTTATAGTCTAATATTATTATTTGCTACATAATCACATAGAACGTCAATACATGGGGATTTTACGTGGCTAAGCACATCAAAATGTATGAAACAGCTGATTTGTTTTCGCGATTTGACAGTTAGTCCCATAGTAAAAGTTGTTCAGTTTGTTGGTCCCTATATTATATTCGGCATTAGGGGTATTTTTGTAACATGTTGTATAGATCGGCGCTTACCGGATATTAATCGTACGTTATTGTTTACTCACAGTGGTGATCCATCAAAATGAGTAGTTTATTGGCAAGACGTGATTCGAGAAATCTTCGCTCTTTTCCTATACTGACATGGTGAGAATTTTCCTACAGTTAATCAATAATATTTGAACACTGATAAACGTAAAATAAAGTTGTCTTGTAAAAGATTTTTGTATATTTAACATTGTAATTAGTTGAATTATTTTCACAGTTTAAAGTTTTGAACAATCACGAGAAAATCGTGAAAGCAAATAACTTTACAAAATAACAAAACTTGTGGAGTAAGCGATTTTTAGGGTTGCTTATTTTTTTTTTACAAGAAATAAAGTATGTTTAAGTCTGAGAAGGAAAAAATAGTATTTTAGAAAATTAACAGATTTCCTCCTAACACTACCAGTGATGCTGATAACAGCATTTTGTATGCTTTATTTTTGTTCAACAGTAAAAAGCATAATTTAGTGAAAAAGGTTAGGAACCCTAGCTACTTTATAAGTAAAAAGCTTACTGCGCATATTGCGCTGAAATCAAGTTCAATTTATACATCAGTAACTTTTAATAAATGCCAAGATATAACGTCACACGTGGCGACTTCGAGCGGAACTAACGTAAAACAATATTATGTGATAATGCGTATCGTATACTACTCGTAAGTTAGTGTAGGGAGTTAATGATAATGTAGCGTTACATATTGTTATGACGTCTTAAAACTAGAGATAATTATTACACGCAGTCAATGACTAAGAATGATGTTTATTTCGAGGCTTTGTTTTGATTAGGTACTCACTGCTGTTACGTGTTTAGTTTAAAAAATATATATTAGTAAGGAACAAGCGAACAATTAGCGCTGCGCCGCCATAATAACATTAGCTATAAGTTTAATAGTATTATCTCATTTTAAGCGAACTTGTAAGTTCTTATGAGAAAATAAATGTATTTAAACCTAACAAGCACGAGTTGCTTACTTATATGTGCGTTGTACTTATAACATTTTGCAATATTTAAAAATTTTGATGAATTAAAAAAATCAAGTGTCTCGCTATACTTTTACTGGCGGTGCATTATTTCATAATACTTGTAGAATTACTGAAATAAAAGAAAAGATACGCTTTTATTTGCTAAGATTTGCAGGGCTAAAAGTTTACGTACCTAGTTTTAATAACCACGATGTTGACATAATATAAAAACTCTCTTTTTCCATCTATAAGAAAAAGACCTGAAGAAAATTACTTTAATCAATATAAAAATAGTTAAGACAAGTTGAAAGACTCTTGTATAATAATATACTAGAAAAAATACGACTCGCACCAGATCTTGTTCTCGGACGGGAATCGAACCCGCTGAGCTACCGAGTCTACCAAGACTCCTGTTGACCGATTTTCACATAAAATAACGACGCATAACTTTTTAGGTCAATTGACCTAAAAAGGGTACGCGCAAGCATAATCCGTGCACGTGGAGACAGCCGATGCGGGCGGAAGACAGTTTTGTATGCATCGCTATGTTTATGCCAAGTGGTAAGGTTACGAGTTTACACTTGAGGCCGAGTGGAGTGGTACATTTATCGAATCGGCTGGAAAATCTATACTTGGCAATGTAAATACGAAAGTAACAAAATCTGGCTGCTTCTTCGTTACGTTTTTACCAACATTGAATATTTTTCACGAATTTTATAGTAAAGAGTTAGATGTGATCTTGAAGAATGACTTAGCAGGCTACTATTATACTGAAAATTTTACGCGGTCTAACCAACCTTTCTGGCACCAAACACGATAATGATATAGCGCTTTATCGACATTAATTATTTGGCTCAATATTGGTACTTAGTGTTAGTTAATTAAAACCAAGTTGTCAAAGTTATGACAAAACAAGTCTTTGACGAAAGTAACATTTTATGAATCAATAAGAACATGAGGTATATCTCTTAAAAATTAATGAACCGTTCGTACTTTATTGTATTGTATTGATAATTACTAACTCTCAATTTATTACTTTGGATAGTATTATTGACCGCATGAGTTATATGATTTTATGTGATTTTGCCTGGTTTTAACGACCATATAATTTCAAAATTTAATAAAATTTTCTGCCGTCGTGCTCAATTATTTTGACCTCAAGTGCATAATTATCTAAGCGCACATAGGTATTCTTATTGTTGCTCTGAGCATCCGGAGCAATCCCATTGAAGACGCACGTGGCATCTATCCCATTGAGACGGATGTCAGTTCGAAGCCAGGTCGAGGTACCCTCCAGTTTCTTTAAGAGTAGTGGTTTAGTGAACTCGAAGTCATTCATAATGGTGAGGTTTTTGTTCTGCGGTCGGTTCAAATATTTTTTTGAATTGCGTAATTCTTGTTCATGAACATTGAACAAGCTTAAGCAATAATGTAATGACCCAAAAGCTTCTTTGGGCTTGATTAATGATTACGTGGTTTTCCTATTTCGTGAAACGAAAACTTTTCCGTATTCCCTATCGATTTTTAGCTTTCCATTTATGGAATTCCACAAAAGTCTTTGACCTTTGAAAAGAAGGTCGGAAATGTTCTATATTTTGAAGTGTGGAAGAGATCAAGCACAATATAAAAAAAAGGTTTGGTATTGCACATCTATAAAAAACTGTTCTGTTTTCAAAATAACATTTTGAATTTTGTCAATTTATTCAAGTTTGTTAGGGTCAAACAGATGAATCAAATCACAGTAAAAAAAAAGAACTGAAAGGTAACTTCTGTTAGGTGGATTAAAAAAATACAAGATCGCCCGCCTGACAAAGTTGATGGATGTTTATTTTTTAAACGGCGCAGGCAAAAGAAGCGTTTATTTAGGTTTTTGTCGCGTAACGCAGGTGCCGATCCGAGTCCTGTTTGAGAGCTTTTTATTTTTTATGAGGTTCGTAGAGGTGTGTTCACAATGGACTCGAGAAAAAAAAAGATTTTTTGTTATTTCTAAAAAATATGTTTAAATATGAATGTGTCATAGAAAACGTCTGGATTTTAGAATGTTAACTGAATTTACCTAATTTGATTCATCATAAAATCATAACATAACTGATGATCATTTAGTCCACTGTAGTGTAGGACTTAGATGTAGGGAGATGTCGTGGGAGGATGTTGCCACCATCTCGTTTGGCAAGCGGGTTGAAGATTAAAGGACAATTATTGGGCCATTTTCATACAAAAATGCTGCTTCCCATTTTTTGGTCCACAGGTGCTTAACCCTTCAAGGCCCGGAAAATGAGACACAATACATATTCTATTGTTGTCCGGCCGCATTTGGCCGTTGACGAATCAATTAATAAAATCAATGAATAATGTGCAAAATGGGTACAGCACTGTAGCACATTTCTACCTATCAGAAATTGTAAACCATACATTTTATGATATGGATGCATCCACCATCAGCCATTTTTAATGTCCCCACTAACTGCAGCACAGGCCTTAATTAAGGGTGGATAAGGAAGATGGGCCATAACTCACCACGCGGGCCCAATGCGGATCGGTGGGGTGTTAACGACTGCAATAATAATTGCAGCTAGGACCAACGGCTTATCGTGCATTCCGAAGCACGGAGGAGCTCGAGATGATAAATTTTTGGTCACCCATCCCATGACCGACCCTTGCAAAAGTTGCTTAAGCTCCGCAATCGCTGGGCCAGGCGCTAAACAACTGCGCCATCGAGCTCCACCTTCGAGTGAACATTAGTAGAATCGAGACCATATTTCATACTTGTGATAAGAATAATTACTTAATTCATTCTTCGTTTTTAATTAACTCATTCATAGATAAATCGATTCTAAATAGTTTATGATGCTCTGGGCCCAACACTCTTATATTTTTGGACATCATTATTTAATTCTTTAAGGCACCCATACACAGACCTTTAGAACCGACCCGAGCCACCCGAATCTCACACAGATTTACCTTCACTTTTCATTGTTGTCGCGTGTCGTCGGTTTTTGTCGGCTCCATCCGTGGCGAAGCGTAAATTATCTCATTACTGCGATTGATTTCATTGTCATCAGCCGGTCCGTGAAGGGGTTCCTATGCCTACCACCGAAAATTGTGCTCGTTCAAATTGTAAATGAAAACAAACTTGATAGAAATCCTTAGATATTTTAGATTGTCACTTGACTTGTTTTCGAACAAATTGGTGTTCATAAGTCATAAGTTGGATTTAAAAAAATAGATAGGACTTACTATAAAATACACATGATTTGCTACATGATTTTTATTCCTGTAAGAAATTTCTTATAGCCATATAAGACCAGAGCAGAGCAAACCATACATTCTTCTTACACCACAAAAATAAATAATAAGCACTAGCAAAAAAAAATAATACAAAACAAACTCAAATAAGTATTAAGTAGCAAGTTAGATTTTATTACCAAAGTTAAAACACCTCATTAACTCTGACAATTTACAACCTAAATACTTAAAAGATTCAAAGACAATACCATCAGATAATTTTAAGAGAGATAAACGTTTTTTTCAACAGTAAAACGTGTTAAACCGTGAACATACAATGTTACATTACTATGTTAATCTAATTTAAAAGTTTAGTCTATTTAAAAGCAAGTCTGATTACAAAATGTTTTTTTTTCTCACACATCTAAGTAATTGTTGCGAACTGTCCGGTCGGTATACATAATAGTCCAGGCGGCTGCTGCTAAAAACCCTTTCTCATAATATTAATGCAATAATCTACTTTGTAGGGACAGACGCTCTTACATAGGTTAAGAAAACACTGGTCGGTCGCACCGCAGATTTGCACGTGTTACGTAATGAAGAAAAAGGGGTAACGTTTGACCTCCAATTTTACCTCATCTAATTAATGAATACAATTAGTCTGTTGGTCTAGAGTTAAAAAAGGAATGCCCAAAAAACTTGGTCGACCGCGCCTTACCTTGGCAGTTTGTCTTTAGCGGGAGGCGGTTACATTTCATCTCATTGAATTAGAGGACGGAAACAATGGGTGATGATGATGATTGTCCGATAATAGCTGTTCACATGTCTTGGTCGGCTGAGTCTCAGCTTGGAGTTTCTATGGTCCCTGTGCCGAGCGGCTGTCCCAACAAAGTAGATATTTTGATTAATATTAAATGTACGGTTTTTGGCAGCGGCCGCCCGGACTATAACAACAATGCCATTTTCCAATTTATTCTTGGTCATTTTAACAGTTTAATTTTAAATTACCCTCAGATCAGTATACCTTCTGTCGCTGATTGAGATCAGCGTTGAAGTCTTTTTCAGGGGCGCACTAAGGAAAGGGCAGAGAGTATTAATCATTTGCAAACGCGTTTATTATTTGGTACTTTTTTATTCTTTAAACTGATTTAGCGAAAAATTATATTTAATAACGTCATAATGCGATTAAATTAATTATAGACAGTGATCCGCTGCAACTTCACTCGAGAATATTATGGCAATGAGAAAATTTAACAGATTAAAATACGTCATTTTGTAGCACAATCCCTTTGAAGTATGTCACCTTTTAAATTAGACTGTTAAATTAATCGCATTGTATAGTATGTCATGTATTGTATGTATAGTCATGGATGTAATGGAAACGAAACATCCTTTATTAAATTTATTATAAAAAAATACTATTACAATCAGCGTTTAAGGTAGCATAATGACCGAAAGCTGTTAGCAACAGCCGCTATGGAACTAATTATACGGGCCAACCGGCCCTGGGCGATTTGTAATAAGTCGGATTAGTGATTTGTGCTGCTACCTGTATTCTCGGGAATCGGAATATCCGTTGCTCGCGGCTGCCGGAGTGAAATTAATCTTTGGAGTACTAATTAAGTTGAATAAAAAAGTTTCGATGCAATCTTCTTCTGTGAAAGGAAAATGAGGTTTTATTTTAAGGAGGATACCCCACCGAAGAAACCATATTAAATTATTTCTAATGTAACCTTAGCGCTTTTGACAATTTCAACTTTTTGAATTTAACCTTTTTTGACAGTTTAAACTTTTTTAATGGCGTTTGACATAACATTGACAGAATGCGTGCTTCAAATATCGTCAAAAAGGATGTGAAAAAAATGAATATCGTTTAAAACAGATGCTTTTATTCAAAATTTCAAAAAATGAGACCGACTTGGAAGCACACTTGATATAATAACGTTTGAATCGTTTTTATCGGTTTAGCCGTCTTCTAGTAATCGGTGGACAGACACAAAAAACATACAGACGAACAGAGAATCTCCTTCTTTTTTGAAGTCGGTTAAAAATGATACCACACTAACCTACAAAGTAAACATGGAGGACAGTTATAATTTAAAAAAAAATTAGCGGTCGGAGCGCGCTACTTCAACCCTTCAACGCCCGGAAATTGAGACGCAAAAATATTCCATTGTTATCCGGTCGCATGCGTCCGCTCGGGCGTTGATGAATTAACTCGCCGCGCCGTTTTAAATTGTTTGTAAGGATAGTTTGGCCCGGCTTATTATTAGCTAAGAACAGCCTACAGATCAGTTTCCATCTTGCGGTCTTTATCACGCGTTGTAGTTACAATAATGACTCCGAAGATTTTTTTGTATGGAGTTCATACCTACTACATCGATTTGTATCATAAAAGTACAGGATGTTATTTTTGCGCATTTAGCTCGTTTGATTCTCGGCTGAGTGAAAGGATTTACCAAAAGTCTATGATTGCAGTTTTACTTATTTTTAAAAATAAAGGAATGTTCTCTTTTAGTAAAATTTACTTTCCCTAGAACTACTGTCTTTTTTCCACCCTGTATATACTTCCTAAAAGGTTTCATTCTCAATCGGTCAGTAAATTTATAAACAAAGCCATAAATAATATGTTGAAATAATTAATAGTATTGGTAATTCGTTCAGCTACCTGTTGCGGTCAGCCGAGTGTCCGTAGCTTGAGGCTCCGAAACTTGTTAAAGCACTTGTCCTTTATAAAGGTCCATTCATTATTATGGATGAATCATTATTTGGAATTTGTTTGAAAGTAATTTTAATGATAGAGATTTAGAGACAATTGCCTATTTTATTTTATTTTAGATGCATAATGGATGTAGCGCGTTTTGCTCACGTGCCACTCAATATTTATTTATTTATTTATTTATTTAACTTTAAGGACAAACAGTAACAGTTACAATAATACAAGTAAAAAACATCGAGTACAAAATGTAAATGGTAAGAGCACTGTTTTTAGATGCCACGTAACAATCGTATTTTATCAACATAAAAAAATACGATTACATAATTATGTATTTAAACTAACTTGCCTCATTTATCAGTAATACATACGTCTTCAAAATAGGCTATTTAAAAAAAATATCAGCTTGCCAATTTTAAGGTAAGTAGCTCAAAGTGTCGTTTAAGTGAATAATTACATTATACAACATGTTACAGAAATACCCCTAATACCGAATATGGTAGATAGGGACCATCAAACTGAACAACTTTTACTATGGGACCAACCTCAACTCGCGAAATAAAAATCAGCTGTTTCATACATTTTGATATTTCTGATTTTAATTTTTCTATAAAAAAGCTGATTTTGTTTCGCGATTTGAGAGTTGGTCCCATAGTAAAAGTTGTTCAGTTTGATGGTCCCTATATACCATATGCGGCATTAGGGGTATTTTTGTAACATGTTGTATAGCAAAGTCATTATATACTCACGTTATCACTACAATAATTATTGCATTGCATACCTAATATAGTAGCGTTGCAACTTACCAAACAAGCGCATAGTCAGACATAGTAAAGTCAGTCTACTTTTGAGGCCGACCGCACCATGGGCGTTTTATCAATGAATGATATAACGCATACGTCCACGTTTGGCGAGTGGGTAGTGGAAGGTTGTGATACAAATTGTTTGGCCGGCGCGCGCGCACCTGTCCGCGACCGGATGCCCCCCTCTCCCCATACCGTGTCCCGCGAGTAAGGCTTGTAACACATTAGATGATGCTGGATCCTAACGCGTAGGAAAGGTACTTCGATATACTAATGTTATAAATCCGATAACAGAGTCCAGCAAAGCACAAAGCACGAAACCTTCAGGGGTGTCGTAAAAGGCGACTAATGACATAGAGGAGAGTGACTTCCAGTCTTCCACAGAAGAGGTCGTTCTGCAGTGGACTGGACTGGCTGTTAATAGGTAGATAATAGGCTGTTATGATGAAAAATACAACTGCTGGTCGAGCTAACGCAACCTACGATGTAAACAATATTTTTTCTAGTTTTAAAATTCTTTTATTGTCTATAATAAAGAAAAAGACTGCATTATTGCGTCATACAACTGCTTCAAAGAAGGACCACAGTTTTTCATAATGTACGAGTAGGCAACTGCTCTCTTAGGTACAACCTTTCATATTATAGAAGTATTGTCTAAAACCACACATACTTCATTTATTTATCTCACCAAAGTATATATATATATGTCAAAATATAGCAATAGTTTAAAATAAAATCTTATTCATATACCTACGCTGATAATATACTATGTACGTTTCTGTTCAATATTAGCAAGTGTATTCCCAGGCTTACCTAGCCACATCTCGTATTGCGAAACTTTCTTCTCGATTGTAACCCTTCGTAGTGTTTAAATACAGTCGAGAATCGATTGACAATGATAAATCTTGCTAATTACGGGTGTAGAAAAGGACAAAGAGGTTTAACGGAGTGTCGCCTCCGGCTGTCGTCTCGGGTATCGTTTCCAAAAAATCTGTGAATGGGGGAAAGGGGAGGGACATCCGTTGCGCCCTCAGGCGTCACGACTGGGCAGTTTCTTAGCTCGGTGCCTCTTACGCCTGTAGCACACCTCCGCCGTGAAACTCCGCAGTAGGTTCCGCCATGACTTCGACAAGCGAAACAAACGCCTGATTTCGCCCGATCGGCTCCGACCGTTGGCACACGCGAAAGTAATGTCGCGAAACCGCTACGTAGATGTGATCGTCATATATGGTCGTCGACAGAAGACAATTCATGGCGGAATTTTGGCGGCACTACTGCGGTTTCGCTGGTAGGAACTGTTTCGCGGCGGAGGTGTGATACAGGCGTTAGGGTTATTTTTTTTTTATTTTTTTATTATTATTATACAGAGACTCGAGTTCGAGACTCCTTTGAGTCTTGTGGAGAAATTGGTGGTCCTTTGACCACCAAGTATAAACTGTTGATTTCATTTTAACGGAATCCCGTTATCATGAAATAAAATTTTTGCTAATAAGCAAAAGTCACTTTTCATTTGACTATACTTTACATTATTATTACCTAATTATTGTTAGAGGAAAGTTAAGCAAAATATTACTTGAAAATAAATAAAACATATTGAAATAGCAATAGGACATCAAAAGCCGTTTGAAGTTTAACAAATAAAAATTCAGCCCGAAGGCTTAAATGCATTTAAACTTTGTTCGTTTAAAAAACATACAACTCTAAACAAATTTTTATGAAAGTAAAGGACAAAAAAAAAAAACAAGGTAGATGATAAATTAGAATATAACAGAAACAACCAAGCCCGATACGAAACTGATTTACTTATTTATTTTTAACCGACTTCAAAAACAGTTCTTAAGTCGCCGGTAATTTTTTTAAGTATGTTTTTAGTGTTAAAAATTAGGCGCATGCGATTCTCCGGTCAATCTGTTTCGCGGTTGATAAAAGCTCAACTTAACTTTAGATACGAAATTATAGCCACCTGTTGCATATTTAGAAGATTTGATTTTTTATTGGGGATTAAATTTGTTACTTTTGATTCAGTCTTTTATTTGAGCTATGAATTGTATTCTGTAATATCAAATGGAAATCGCAATGAAAGTTTTATGTATACATTATTTTGATAGAATTGAGCATAATTATATTATAATATTATCTATTACATTTTTTGGTATCTCGCAATAACGCCGCCTCTTGTATACTTTCTTCTTTGTTTGTAAGAATAAACTGAAACAAACGCCTGTGTACCTGTTTATTTTTGAGACTCCGATATTTCGGCGCAGTTGGTTCTTCCATGACATTCCGTGACCATGGCGCATACAACTACGCCGAAATATCGGAGTCTCAAAAATAAACAGGTACATGGTGTAAATCCCGATATAGTTTATTCTAATAACGTCAATAACCATGGAAATTTAAAACATTATATTCTTCTTTGTAATTGTCTTTTTTATTTAACATTTTTATTCGCGTGCAAAATTAAATGTAATTTATTTATTGATTAGTATATAAAATTCGCATAAGTTGATCAATTAAGTTTTAGTATTTACCCTTATGGAGTTTGAAGGAATTATCGGCTAGAGTAGGACATACCTGAAAAGAAAAAAAAAATGAAATCTAAAACAATAACTTTAAATAAAATTAAAAAGTGTTCAAACTGCAACATTGACTTTCCTCAATAAGGCAAACACAAACTATTTTAACGTTATCGAGTATTTGTCAAACAATCTGAATTAACATTCATGACCATATACACGACTCCGTTAACTTGTCAAAGGAGTCAACAACCGGCATTGTAGGTTACTGTGGTCCTTTGCGTAGTACTTTTTGTGTGGGTCACAAAAGGGACGCATCCGGCCCATCTTTGTCCAAAGATGCCTGGTTTCCGCGAAATCTATCGCGACACACAAGAAACGGGAAGTGTATCCGGAACAACGTGAAAAAAATGTTTTTTTAACACCTCGTTTGAAGGTAGGGTTGGCATCGCGGATCTTTGTAAGTTAAATGAATTGTTATTTAAATTAACAGTGGATTCTTAGTATGATTGAAATGAGTTTAAAATTGTATAGGTGCGTTGGGTAGTTTTTTTTCTCATAACCATAAAATCAACTTCACTGAAATCATTAGCCGAATTTTTAAATAATCAAAAATTGAAATGTTTTAATTGTGAATATATAAATATTATTATAAAAGGTCAAAATTAAAAATCGGTGAACCTACAAACAATAGATTTACCAGTTGCTTCGCTTGGAGGCCAAAATCATAATCAACCATTCAATGTCAACGCAAAGATTTTAACTTACGACAGCCCTGAACGGACGGCTACAGAAAAAAACATTCCCACAGCAAACAGGTTGCCGAATGGCACTACTTTCCGGTCGGAAGTACCACCGATGGTCCTTTCTGGAGAGAAAAAAAAAGAAAAAAATCAGAGCGCACATGTCCTTTTTATGTCTAACAATTGGTATGATTAACATCTTTCGGACGTAGATTGCAATAATGATCACTTTCATCATGTTTTGAAGGCAGGTGTGCTCCAAATCAGGACACCTTGCATGTTTTCTCACGCGCATCAAAGGTCGTTGGGCTTAATTTAATATGAAAAACAAAATGGTGTAGTTTTATTAGTAGTCTGTTTAGAATTTGAATACATATTAATATTGGTGAAATGTGAATAACGTGAACAATATTAAGCTTTTTACAATGCTGAAATAGAGTTTATTAGAGACTTCGTTTATCGAAAAGCGGTTCTAATTTAAATCTCAATAGATATTGGCTCTTCCTTAAGTCTCGTAGGCCGTAGCTCTATCAAGTTATCAAAAAATTCGATTTACTGGTAGAAATCGGTACTTGCCAAAAAAGTTTTAATTTCAGTAGATCCAGCAAGCACACACTCCACATTTCGGATGTTCTATTTGAAATTTTTTGTTCGACTTAGCGAATTGAAAAGGTTATAGAGTCGAGGGTTAAATTTAAAATTGTCCATGTTACCATCTTAAGTTTGTTAAATGAAAATCTCTATGTTAGAGTCTATGATGTCGTTTCGCCTCACAGCAGGGGTCTATGTACAAAAGAAATGCCGTCACACACACATTATGGTGGACACTGCGAAGACATTCTCCCGGATCCACGGAATAAACAGCACCCGGATCTTGGAGGCTTTTGTTGAATTTTCAATTAATGTTCAAAGCAATACATACAAATCCGTGAAATTAATTCAAAATAACCAGTTGTTAGGCCAGTTGTGAATGGAATAAAAATCAGTTATACGATACTACTTAGTTATTAAAAAAGTAGGACATGGGAAGGTTTTCATTAATTTTAACTTATTGAAATACCTACCTACGAGTAACATACTTGTTACATAAAAAATCAAAGTCTTAAAGGCTGTTCACACATTAAAATTTCCGAATCACAACAATCTTCTGGTTAACATAAAAATGGAACAGAATATTTTTGAGGTAATCTTAACAGATGTTGATTAAATTGGTACTTACCTAGAACCTGTGAAACGGGCCCTCAAGCTCTAGAATTGTACGCGATCTTCCTATTTATTTGCTGAGCGATTTTTGATTCGACAAATTTCAAGGTTTTGCATTGCATAAATTTGTTTTGCATGTTGCATGCTGTTTCGGGTCACATAGTAACTTGGATCGACAATACCGTAATAGTACATTATAGCCGAGAACGGGAAGTTAGCATTTGCATTGACGATGCGGCGAGGGCTTTAATCATTCGAGGCAATGTAAATAGCTTCCAGTACAAGGGTTGTATAGTGCTTTTCTCAAGAAATGCGAGGAAATAAATTTTTTTTAGTGAAAATGTTGAGTTGTGTGACCAGTCATGCAGCCAAAAAGTTTCGTAAAAATAACGCTAGCTGAAGAGTTCTACAGTTTTGAATTTGGAATAGGTACTTGATCAAAAAGTAAGTATCACGTTCTAAATTTGAAATTATACTACTATAATTTCAAATTTAGAACGTGATGAACCAGCCACCACGGAAATGTGGAACGCCCCGCATTCTTTATTCAATTGGAATGATAACATTTCAGAGCATGAGTGAGAATAGTAGATTATTAGACAAGGGTTTTTGACCCTTCCTTTGAAGCAATTCCCATAAGAGATGGAATTGATGACTTTTACCCGTGTTAAACACTCTACTTTTCATTTCGAATATAAGGACAGTAAAAAGATCGTAGTTTTTCCAAAATATTTATTGATAAAAACATGTAGTCTACATAGGTAGACCATATTTATTTATTTTTTATTTCGAATTTGGAACCCGCGTCGCCGCTCCGCCCAATGTTTTTAATTTTGCACTGGCTGTTATACCAACTCTGTTTTTAAAATTCTTTTACACCCTAGGATGGAACGCAGAGTTTTTAACCCGCTGCTCAGTTTAAATTTACATCACTTTCCGAATATGAGAAATGAAAAAGTATATTTAACCTCTCAATCAAATTCACGTCTAGTGTGGTAAAATTTGGTCACAATGCGAATGCGACTTGAATTCTAAGCAAATAGCGAAGTCTTTGTTTCTTGAACCTACATACTCGTACCTAGACAACGAAAAAATCACAATGTACAGATCGAATTGCATTACAATTCTTCTTTGTAAGTGCATTGACTTTTGACGAATTGTTATTTCATTGTTAGAAGAAACCAGGATGGTGATTGGGACATCACCCAATTAAGACAATTTAGGTCTATCCAGAAGAAAAAAATTATAATATATTTTGAATAATATTAAAAGTAACTAAAAAGATTGTAAAAAAAAAACTCAACTTTGATATTGATAAACATACTCGTAGGTTGCATAGAGCTTATTAGGATGAAGTTAACAAAAAGATAAGCACTAGATTCGTTATTAGGTAGGTAACCAAAGACTTCTATGTATACTACACTGTACAGTACCGAAAAATTGCTTATTAAATTACGATGCATGCACCGCAACTCCTTTAGTCTATTGCAAGCGACCGAGAGAAACAGTTGATGCGCCATTTGATGTTGGATGTGACACAATTTTAATTTTAAACAGCTCGTCTATGTAATTGAAGTCATTGTAGGTAACCATAGAAGTCGCCTTTATTTACTTATTTAGAATTTATGCAATATTTCAATTAAGTACTGAAATAAAGTCAAAAAATATAGTTACTATTTTTAAGAGTAGCAGACGTGGTTTCTATAAAATACCACACAATCTATTTATAAATCATAAGTACCCAATATTGCATCTTATAACCTCTGCGAAAGTCGGCATTTAAGATAATGACAAGACGTCACACATAATATAGACACAACCAATCAATATTATGATAATCTTGGTATTTATTTACGGATCGGTGCGTTGAAGGCGAAGGTTCGATTACTCGAAAGTAGATTTGGGATCGACCAAGGCACGTGTATGCTCGTAGGAGGTAAACTGAAACCTGTCTTACAAACACTAGTTATTGTTCATTAAGTGAACAAAGTAATTTTTGCTGCGAGTGATGATTTTACAGAATGACTTAAAAGCACGAGACATAAAAAATTGCTCTCGTGTGAAACTTTTCACCTCTACCAGCAAGTAAACTGACAGCAAAATCGCTGTGAGCGTGAGGAAAGTGATTTGAAACTTACGCTCGCAGGGAAAAGCGATTTTGCTGCGAGTTTTTAAGCACCAAAAGCGCCCTTTATGTGTTGGAAAGGTGAAAATATATTTATCTTCTATTTACAAATTACGAGTATAAGTAGGTAACCAATATATATTGCATCTTTATACCCTCTGCTAAAGTCGGCATTATGAATGGGCGTATTCACATTGGACGATAACTGTAACTACACGATATCGTCGGACTGGTAGTTTGATACAATCACTACTAAATGCTTTCACACTGTGTCGTTGTAGTCAACGTTATCGTCGCCGACAGATTATCGTGCCGATATCGGGTGCGGGGTGAAGCATGATCGGTTACTTTTGCAGGCGCAATGCGACTGACCGCATAACAAGAGCTGTTGGTTATATCGTGTCACATCATATTGATATCGTTGTCGTCCGAGCTGACGATATATGAGTATCGTGTCGTTATCGTTATTGTCCAATGTGAATACAGCCAATGTCGTAGACGTCAAAGATAATAGAGCAATCAACATTGTGATTATCCGCACGAGCCTCATATAGCTTGGGTGCGTTGAAGGCGAAGGTTCGATTACACGAAAATAGATTTGGGGTTGACACCGCCACGTGTATACCTACTTGTATTGTAGGTCAAACTGAAAGACGGGTTTGTTTAATAATAGGTATGTTGACAAAATATTTTATGTGTATTGAAAGTAATAAATAGTGAACGGAACGTCACAATACATTATTTACTTATTTTTTTAAGAATGTTTGACTAAAAAAGTTCATATCTGTTGGTACATAGTGTAGGCACAGACCATATACATTGACGACCTCCGTAATCGAGCGGTTTGTGCACCGGTTTTAAAGGTGTAGCCATCTCTGAGGTCCCGGGTTCGATCCCCGACTGGGTCAATTTAGAAAAACAAATCTTTTCTATACTGGCTCAGGTCTGGGTGTTTGTAGTTCCACTGTTGTCTCTTATTTCCATAACACAAGTGCTTTAGCTTTGGAATCTGTTCTATGAATGTGATGTTGTCTTTTACTTATAAAAAATGGAACAGAATTAGAACAACATCTAAATTGATGTAGATAATTTTGTAACCTTTCATTACACACATATTCTAGAGAAAAAACTAAAATAAATGTTATAGTTAATTTATTTAAAATCTATATAAATTTATAGATTTAAAATCATATAAAAGTTATGGGAACGTAAAAGGGTTAAGGTAAAAGGTTTTTAATATATAACCTAGTTAATATAATTATACAAGGTGTTACAAAATTACCCCTAATGCCGAATATGGTATATAGGGACCATCAAACTGAACAACTTTTACTATGGGGCCAACTCTGAAATCGCGAATAAAAAATCTGCTGTTTCATACAAAAATTGAAATCGAAAATATCAAAATGTATAAGACAGCTGATTTTTAAAAAAATAAGCTAATACTTACCTAATAAACTTGATAGAGGAGCTCGGTGGCGCAGTGATATAGCGATTGCGGAGGTTAATCAATTTTCGCAAGGGTCTGTCATGGGATGGGTGGCCCAAAATTTATTATCTCGAGCTCCTCCGTGCTTCGGAAGGCACGTCAAGCCGTTGGTCCCGGCTGCATTGCAGTCGTGGTGGGTTGTAGCCCATCTTCCTTATCCGATCCATAAGAAAGGCCTGTGCTTCAGCAGTGGGGACATCAAAAATGGCCGATGGTCTAAAATTGATATTGTGTTAAGCGACTTTGCAATAAAATTGATATTGTAAACTTTACACTTATTATCCATTACGTATATTTCACGGCATTAAACTCTCCAAAGATTTTGTAATAAATCGTGCAAAGTAGTTAAGGAAAAACATTAAAATTTTCCATTTTATACGGCTCTTTGTAGACAAGAGTTGCGAATTAATCGGCTAATATAATTACGTTAACACAATAGCAAATGTACCGAAACGAAACAATTTAATCACATCTTTCTTAGCAATATTGATTTATATTTTCTTTTGTGTGTACGAGGAAAATTATTATTCATAAAATAGTTTTTCATCATATTAAGATTTAACGAAAAATGTAAAACCTAACTTCTATTAATTCAAAAGGAGGGGATGTTTAGTGAAAATGCTATTTAAATTGTATTTTTGAATCAATTTTCTTACTTTACAGCTCCTATTGACGGATTTTATTATTATATGTATAATATGAAAAGCTGATATCAGGAGCTATCACAATAAATGCTTAATTTTTGCAAAGTTGAAAACTTCGTTATTCAATAAATATTAGACGTTATTAACAAAACCTTGACTGATTCCTTTTTTAAGAAATTGGGCTTATTTAGAATAAATAAAATAAAATCTACTAGCGGCGCTAGTTGACACATGTCAACCCCTTAATAGTAATAGTTCGACTTCACTTTTTTTGAATGCGATAGAAAACATTTTTTTGCCTAAGATAATTTTGAATTTAAACTTTTTTTTATGCAGGAAAACTATTCTTTGGTTGAACGAGTTTCGACTTCACCCTTCTAATAAGCAATCATCTTTTCTTTAATTGCAAGAGTTTTGAATTCTATCTAAAAACTTTGCTTGCGTTGAAAGAATTTGAATTCATCTTTTTAATTAACCAATCAGGAAAAGTTTTCTTTTATTGAATGAGATTTGAATTCAACCCTCTAAATAAGTAGAAAAGCATTTCTTTAGTTGCAAGAGTTATGAACTCAACTTTTTTCCTACAGAAGTATTAATTTATGCTTTTAATTTTCATTCCAGGTGTCAGAGGAAGACCTGCCGGTGTGCAGGATGAGGCAGGTGTGCAGTAAGGTAGACCTGTACGACGCCAGCCAACCCTGGATCGAGAGGAAGTGCCGCTGCTTGGGACACAGGTCATGTTCTAGGTAGGATTTTTACCACACTAGATAAATAGACAAACAAGCATACCTACTCATCGTGATATATGTACACGTGGTAAAATCAAAACTATTTCCATTCTTTTCGACGACCTCCGTGGTTGAGTGGCTCCGGTTTTCAAGGTGTCGCCATCTCTGAGGTCCCGGGTTCGATTCCCGGTTGGGTCAATTTAGAAAACGAACTTTTCTATATTGGCTCAGGTTTGGGTGTTTGTGATACCACCGTTGTCTCTGATTTTCATAACACAAGTACTTTAGCTACTTTCTTTGGAATCGGAGCAATGTGTGTGATGTTGTCAAATATTTATTTATTTTAAAGGAGAGAGGCAGTCGATTGAAGACTTCAGAGTTGGTCCCATAGTAAAAGTTATTCAGTTTGATGGTCCCTATCCACCATATTCGGCATTAGGGGTATTTTTGTAACACCTTGTATTTTCACTTCGTATTTTTAAACGTGTTAGTTGAATGTAGAGATTATAAGACGCTCAAAGTTATTACTAAGTCGTTCTTCGTCGTCGTCTTTTGATTTCATGATACAAAACTGTTTGCCTATTAAAAAAAATAGGAAATTGTATGAAACAAAGTAACTATACTTTCAACAATCACATGTTTGTGCTTTTGAACTAACGCAACATGTTTTTGGTATAGGTAGGTAGAGAATGGAAAACGTCGCTGAAAAAAACAATTTGGCTAAATCTTTTTTATACATAGGAATAAGCTCCCTTATTAATAGAAAAAAATATCAGAATTTTAGGTTGAGTGAAATATTCGCTTTTTTCTTCACAAATGTACGGAAGGAGGAGTAACAGCAGAATAGAGAATATTCCCTAAAAAAAATCTCAATTAGCCATTTTATGTCAAAGTGTCATTAGTCAACTTCTCAGTTGACTAATTTTAAATATGTGGCAGCCGCTCGCGACTTCATCTGCGTGAACAGTTATTTCTCAATCCCTCGGGAACAGTACTTTTTTTCTGGATAAAAGGTAACCTATGTCCTTCTCTGTACGCCTGACAACGTGCACAAACAAACAAATATATAGTCACATATTTAGTTACTGTTAAGTACTTCCGTACATTTGCGAAGACGAATTTGATTGATTTTTTTTTCACGCTGCCAAAAATTCTGAAACATTTTTGTATTAATAAGGGAGTTTTTTCCTACCATTAAAAAAATATTCAGCCATTTTGATTTTTATCAAACATTCCCCATTCCTTCAAGAAAAATAACTTCAGGGAAAACGTAGGTATTTAGATTAAGTGTTGACTGATAGTTTTCTTTCATAACATAATTTTAGTGTTTTACGATTTGAAACAAACTTACCTAAGTACTTACGAAATTTTCACTGCCTCCGAATGTTTAGCGCCTTAGCGTGTCTATCGAGTCACGCAATACTTAAGATAATTAAAGATGCTTAAGTTATATAATAAATAGATGATCCTATACCCTACCATACAATATTTAATTCAACCTCTTTTCGTTACAGTGAACTGACACCCGACGACAACCACACACTGGCCGACAAGACCACCCTATACAAGACCTGCGAACCAGTGAAACGGCTGCCAAAGTGTCGATACTTCAAAGAGGCTGCTTGGACGATCTTCTCATTCCCTGATAGCAACGCTACTCAGCAGATTGTCAGCTGTCATTGCCCCAAGAACTCGGTCACTTACCTCCTTAAGAAGATACCGTACACGACATCTAGCGGAGAGCAGGGGAACCAGTACCAATTCGCGTGCTCGCCGCAAAGTGTAAGTATGCTTTTTGTCACTCGAGTAGTTCTTATAAATGCCGTTATGTCGTGGTATTGCTCTTTGAAATTGTGTTGCAAATTATTTATAACAAATAATTATAAGTGAACGAAGAATTCTGTTGGGTACTTTCAAATAAAAAAAAAATACAACCCTGGGTTCTCGATATTATTCTATTCAATTGTTGTTATGATAGCACCTGATTAGATAGATATCCAGATATCAATATACCTGTTTATTATTTTTAATTGTGGACATAATCAATTAAACTTAAATATGTGTCTTTTTCTTACAGAGGTTACGTTGTTCCCGTAAAGAGCCTTGCAAGCTCTTCAGCGCCCGAAGGCGACACGAGCAAATAGACGAAGTCAACGCCAACACCATCTGCCAGTGTCCGAGAGACCACACCTGTCCCAAACACCACACCGAGCCGGGGGTCCTCCCGGGAGTTACGTATGCTGCAGAAGACATTCGCACATACCACGGCTACTGCATGCCTGAACCACCACCAGATGTCTATAGATTCGTCGGTGACAAAGATTGAGCGACCACAGAGTAAATTAGGCATTAGAACAACAGCGGCTGTACTGTAGAAATCAAAAAACGTTTTTTGTTTTGTTTATAATTTTCAGAGTATACGACAGTGTATTTTCAAATTCCGTGAGAGCCATTTTGATTTTTAAAATTATAGAACACTTTTAAATCTTCTTTTGTTTTGATAAACAGAATTTAGAAAGCAGCAGTTAGAAATATTTACAGTTTTTGGTTTAATTTGAGATTAATTATGAACAAATCTTTTTAAAATTGAAAGAATACTCTCACTACTATTAATACACAGTGTGTAAACATTATTTTAAATAATTATTTACATTATCCTATCTAATTATTTTATTACTTTAGTTTCAAATCAATGAAATCGTGACACTGAAATATTATATTATACTGGTACTGGGACGCGCGGGAAATCGCGCTAATTCTGAACAATAAAACAAAAACCATTACGTTGTCATGTAGGTTATTTTTACCTAAAAATCTTTGGTTTAGCTATAGAATTCTCATTTAAATTGTTCGAAATTGGCATCCTAGGCTCCCTAGCATAGCTTTCAATAATTTTAACGGAACTAAAGCGAGTATTTTTATGTAAACGAAACTGAAACGGTAACGATTTAGCTTTGGTGTTATCGTTGAAAATTAGCGGGATTGGACCCCAATCGTTATGCTCAATGTTTTAACTAACGATCATTGACTTTAGAAATTTATTGTGCTCATAACCTGTTAGTACAAAAAAGTTGGCGATTTTTTTTTAACTCAATGTATAATTAGTAATTACTCGTATATTTTGACGCGAACAAAGAATACATTTAGTTTAGGTTGAAATTAGATGTTAAGAGATGCCCGTTTTTACTAAAAGTCTTGAAATTAAGTTAAAAAAAATATATTTTGAAAACCGTAGCACGCCATTTTGATATCTTTGTAAGCTTAAGAATTGTTACTCATCCATTCCAAAACGTTGATTAAAGTGAGTTCAGGGGGCTGTTTACGTAACTCTGTTGCTAACAATTCTTGATTGAAATCGATTGAAACTGCAGTTACATTGCTGTTTTAAGTGAGATAGTTGTCACATTGGTTTTTACTAAAGCAGCAATGTAGCTGCGATTTCTGTCAGAGTTGATTGCAACAAAGTTACATAACCAGGGGGCAGGTTTAAAACTGATGCTGTTTCTGTCTTCCTACCAGCGAATAAAAGAGACAGATTCAGTTTTAAAAGACTACATAGTTCACGTTTTAAAATATAGGAATTATCCTGAATTAAACGCGGTTTAACTGCCCCCTGATTATGTAACTTTGTTGCAATCAACTCTGTCAGAAATCGTAGTTACATTGCTGCTTTAGTAAGAACCAATGTGACAACTATCTAACTTAAAGCAGCAATGTAACTGCGGTTTCGATCAATTTCAATCGAGAATTGTTAGCAACAGAGTTACGTTATCAGCCCCCGGTACTAAGTTTATTCGTTAGGCTTTTATTTAGTAAAAACGTGCAGTGATTATGTAAATACATTGCCAATTGTTTCTGTTGCATTGTAAATAAGTTTTAGTTTTAATTGATCAGTGTAAACTTTAGATAAAAATATTAAATTTCATATTATGATTATTTACTTGCCATACTCGCGTAATTCATTTACTGTCTTCCATTGGAGTCAAGTAGACGATTTTGTCTGTTTTACCCGACTGCTAAGAAGGGTAATGTTTTGTTCATTGTTTTGTTTGTTTGCTATTGTATAGTGATTTTTGTTACAAATAGACGATGTAAGTTGCGTTGAGTAAAAGTTGTGTAGATATTCTTAATTTTTGTACCTAAGTATTTCATAAGTGTCTTCAAAAGAAATTATCTTATGTTTTATTATTTGCTTAAATTCGATAACTTTTTGATTAGAGCTTATTGGTATTGTTAGTTTAATAGAGCCGGTTTCTCTCTTTTTTTTTTTAATTTCGTACTTTTATAATATGCCATGCCATTAATGATTTTTTTATAATAATTTAAATAAAAACTAATTCGATTATTTAGATGTTTGTAAAATGGCGACTCATCTGTAAAACTATGTAAATATATGAAGCATGTTGATGTTTAACTTAATGTGGTACGTCTTCCTTATTTGTTTTATGTATAGCTATTTTAAGTTAAATTATTGACAGAAAATAAATAAATGTTTCGATATCAATAACTTTGTTGTTTCTGTCTTCATATTTTGTTTCTTATTTACTAAATATATCACACAAAATAGTATAAAGACTGTAGAAAACTTCGTCCTTACTATTGAACCTGTTTAGTTCAACTTTGGAATAGGATATAATTTAGGGTAAGATTATGGTAAACTTTGGAATTTGGTGTAGAAAATACCATTAGGTTACTATTACTTCCGAAATGCCCACGGGAAACAAAATTCCACGCGTTCGAAGACGCGGGCAAAGTTGGTCATCATCATCATCACATCAGCCACACGTCGCACACTTCTGGGTATAAATAACTTTGCTGATTCACAAATCGTCCACTAGTAGGCGCACTAATGCCAATTTAGCGCTACTGTACCTGAAGACAGTAATTTTGTTATTAGCTTCCAATTTTTGATTGTTGGAAGCGAATTTTCGTAAATATAAATTTTTCATCCAACACGTGGTTTTCTTTTATTCAATTTATTCTTTAACTCGTGTACTGTCAAACTTCGATAATAATAATAATTATTATCAACCACTTTAGACATAATTTAAAAATAACCGGGAACATAACCCATATTGCAGACGTACAAAAGATCTCCATCTACAGGCACCAAGCGGGATAAATTTTCTGCCATCCTGCCATTATCTCTACTACCATCGACACTGACCAGCCCGCTAGAACTGTCGCCTTCAAAGTAGATGACCACATTAGTACCATGTTACGCTAACATTACATTCATACAGTAGCATTTCTTAATGAAGAAGACTTGTAATTGGTGTGCCAAAGTACTGAAGTGTTCAACTACTTCTTAATACAACCTTTAATATTCAGTCATGTAATTTCAGATTCCCACAGTCTTTTTACAAAAGTAGGTCTATAAGTTTTCCCATACACTCCGAACGTGCAATATTATCTTTATAACAATCTTCAAGACACATTAGGGTCATAACTGGCTGTACTACTGACACTAGATCTGACCGTCACCCATACGAACAAGAGAGAAGTTTCACTATACCTTTATGGGCGATGAAATAAAATGTAGTGAGTGAAATATAATCTGTTAAACATAAATTGTACAGTCGGATCTAAAGTGTCAACTCTGAAAATCTAATCACGATATTTAGATGGGATTCGTTCCGCTCGACTGTACAATCTGAGGGTCTAATTAAAAATGCTAAGTTGTATATTGTTCATAATAAATGTTTCATTTTCTAAATCTTTTAAAGATCTGATGAATCATAAAATTTAAATAAAGTATTATCGATCTCAACTATGATTCCAAAATAAAATACATTCTAGCCTTTTTAGACCCCCTGAACTAATGAAATTGTAGGTGATATTATAGTACTTTGTGTTTAGCCACTTCTGAGACCAATTGTGCCTATTATTTATCTTAAAGTCGTATTTTCACTTGGGGATAAATGCCTCATGGCTTTCGTATCTCTAGATTCAAGGCTGGAGATAAGTATCACAGTACATATTACATTTTGTACTATTTATGTAATTAGAATAATGTGTACTTACTGTTAGGCGTTATGATATACTTAAAAATTGCGGATTCAAAAACAATCAACAGAAAATTGAATTGATCAATGAAGAGTTAGATAGATGTGCAATTGAATTTATAAAATAAAATAGGTAAATAAATGAACGTACTTGTAACTGCGTACCGTACTCAATACAAGTTTAAAAATAATAATATTGAATTCTGAATAGTATTGTGTGATAATATTTAATTTCTATATAATATTAAATACGCTTGCGACACTGGTATGTATATTTTTGAAAGCACCACTAATTTGAACGATTCGTTAACTAGTGAAAGAGACCATTAACCGTATTTTAATAAGGCTAAACTATTTTGCATCCATACTTCAAATGAGAATGAGCCGGACTCTTAGCTGTTTCTGGTGTCGTGAAAGTCTAGTACCGGTTCGAAGGGCCTGAGGCAGTCAGTGATAGTGATATACCTAGCAACAATAAACTGTGGCTGTCTTAAGTTGACTGCGAATCTATGGGCGATGCAAATTAAGTACCTGTTAATAACTAAAGCAGAATTCCAAGAGTAATGCATTTTTATTACGGAAATCAGAAACCCAGATCCAAGACAATATAAACAGATAATAACTCAGCGGTTTCACAATTTGACACGATATAGGTAGAGATATATATTTATGCTCTTACTAATAAAGATTGTATAGCAGATGTATAGCTACACAGTGTTTTGTCTCTTTCTTTTTAATGTCAAACTTAAATAGTTTGACTGAGAGTAAACATTGTATAACTATACATCTGCTATACAATCTGTATTAGTTAGGGGGAACGAAAACTTGCATAGGACATGACAAATTGTCTTTCATAACACCAGGGTGACCTTATATGAGAGCAGTTCATATTTTGCTATGTAATGTGTTTTCTTGAATAAATTGATTTATTTTTTATTTAATTTTTCATGATATCCAATGCAAGTTGCACCTTAATCTTCTTCGTTCAAAAATATCGGTACCATTAATTCCATAGAGTCGATAAAACTTATGGGATAACGACGGCATCGCTGCTTGTTCGGCGCATGGTATATAAAAAAAGGTTAGCGAAACAGAAGCACGCCCTGCCTCGTCTCACGCAGTGTAACAAATTTAAGATTACGATATAATAACGTAACAAACTATCGAGAAAATACACCAGTGCCGTTGATTGGCTCTGCTGCTTCGTTGGCTTTTTCCAACTGTTTTTCCAGTGTCACCATTAATTTCTTTTTATTCGAGGAATTGCACGTGCGTCGGAACTGACTGGAATTACTGTTCCCAGACTGGCAGACGTGATTAGTTGCAAACACGGAGATGTATTTTTTTGGAATCCTCAAACAAAGAAACAGTTGGTTACTAATTCAGATAATTATTACTAATTTGTTAGATAAAAGTAAGAAGTGAAAGCTCTATTTTGTAGAAGAAAAAACATTAATAAGATTTGAGATAAAATATAAATATTTGGACTGTTTGGACAGTACTAATCAGGAGTAGAGTACAAAAAAGGTATTATAAGTATGTTTCTAAATTCAAAACTGTAGGTAATAGCTCCCGGTAAGATACTGTACTATGTTCCCGTATCAGTTCGATCAGTGATCCCTAAACAATCGTTACAGTTACTGCCCCACGATTTCACTGAATTAAACAGTAATAGCACTACGAACGTCATTTCAATAATTCGTGATTCACGTTTCGAAATGACAAAGTTATATTTGCGTACTTACACTTTAAATGAAACTACATTGTATATTAACAAATATAGAGTTGAAAACGACAAAACAAAGAATATTAGGAATGTAATAAATATGAACCAGTTTACGGGCAATGTTTCCACAGTAGTCTATCAAGAATGAAATGAAAATATCGGTATTTGCATTGTAGCTGGAAAGACCAATAGCTTTCCAAGCTGTTCAATGACAGTATGCAATGCAAGTCATTTTATTGTTATTAGGATTATGATGGTATAATATGGCATTCCAGTTACTGTACATGTGCAGGCTATAAAATATAACGTGGACAAGATAAACGGACAAAAGAAATAGTCAATGCTTCAAATCTATTTAAAAATGACATATTCATAGGTGAAGACCAGTACTTTTCTTAAAACTATAAAGTGCGAGACATAAAAGAATACCTTCCAAATGAATATGAATTATACATTAATGCCTTGAAACAAATTAAGTACAGGAACCAAACATGCTTCAAATCATGAAGAAGATTTTTTTAATAAATTAACGATTTAGTTCCTACAGATTGATTTCTGATAAAACTTTTAAAGCAAGGAGATGAATAGAAATAAAGCCATTGCAAAATGGACAATTTGTCTTAGATTAGAAGAACGCTAGTAGAAAGTAGTGTCTACTAAACAAAGGTATTGAATGAGAAGTGGATTAGTAAATGCGAATTAAATATTTATTAGGTGGTAGCATTTTACGACGGCATCGGACAACGTATTGCAAACTAAAAAAGTATCAAAACAGACGATTTTCCTAGAAACTACGAAGATTTTTTAATGCGGAACCGTCAAAAGCCACAAGCAATAACATAAACCTCCTTCCTTCCTTGTCAAATTTAATTATAGCATCTATGTTCTAACACCTTCGATCATGACAACAGAGGGTATTTTCCAAAAACAACACAGGGTACGAACGGGTCGGACTGTAAACAGCTCGGTATGAGAGAAGACAGACAGTGGAAGACAAGATTCCCTGTCAAAAATCCTTTCGAATTAACTTTAACGCGTTTATATACGCAGAGTAGCAGCCTTTCAGTGTTTTACAGAATACATTTCAACATTCAGTCATGAAAAAACCGATTTAGGCCAATTTTTAAAATGTGTAAAGAGACAAGTCCCATACGAGATATTTAGAATAGACGAGATTCTATTGTGACTTTGTGACTCCTTGTTTATTAATGCTCCCGAGCTCCCGACTGTACCTAACGTTTCGCGTAATTTATATTGTCTTTGCTTACTCGTGCAAGCTGACGATGTGTTGATGATGCGATCGGCAAATAAATCCCTTTAAATCCCACAAAGGATAATTTAAAGTCCCATTACCACATTTTTTTTTAAATTAGTTAGTTTTTGTCTTCATTAGTACGTTAACCTACTATACAATAATCGAAAGTTAGGTACGCCTTGAAAGTACATTCATAAGGATTGTACTCACCAGGAGCATTCGTTTCACGAACGAGCGTTTGTAGCATACTGTTGACTGTACTCGAGTATGCCACAAAAACTTATTCATGAATCATTTTTGATTGAGGATGTAATAGAATACTTTGAAGATTGATGGTTAAGAGTGAATAGTTTGCTACTAGTAGAGTTATCGTATTTGGTATTCTGTGCCAACAGTAAAGTCTAACCTCGTTAAGTCGTTAGTAGAATGAGGTGACAATCATTACAAAAAGGAAATGAAAATGAAAGTAAGCAAGAGAGTAATGGCTGATCGGAAGGGATAAAATACAATGTACAATTTAATTAAAAGGGTTAGTCTCTTTTCATGATATTTTACATTGTAGTAGGTATAGTACTTACAGCCGTCGTTAAAAACAGGCCTTGTGTTTGTTAGAAAAGCGAAAAATCTATTGAAAATCTGCTGCATCTGCCAGTATATTTTTAACATGTGCCACATTTAATATAAAATACGGTGAACTACTTGACAAAAATTCTTACACTGAAATATTTTAAATTTACTAGAAAATAATGCTTATTTTATTTTTTTTCTAACTCAAATAAGTAAAAAGCAGAAAAAACAGCTTTTGTTAAATAAATATTCGATATATGTGAGGTTTTTCAGTCCTTAGATTTAAAAAATACTCGGTCTCAACAAATGTTGTAACAGCTAAGACTGAATAAATTACTTGAATTTGCATCTAAAGCCTGGAACAAGTATAACCCAGTTTCTATACTTACATTTAATCGTGAAGTGGGACTAGGGTTGCCAGGTGGCCGGGACCCACCGGGATTGTCCCGGAACGAGAGCATATGTCCCGGGACTGAGATTAATGTCCCGGAATTCACGTATACAAATTTTTAACACAGTGTTGATTAATAAACCATAAAGAGGTATTATTTTTGTTGTAAGTTTAGTTTCTTAAGTTTGAGAACCTCCCTAGCTGCCCCCTTCCCCAGCTTTGTCCTGGAATTGACGCCAGCAAATCTGGCAACCCTAAGTGGGACACGTGAAACGGGATTTTCACATATAACGTTGGCTGTAACGTTACTTTCATTAACACTATCGATTCTCAAAGCAATGTCTAGGTTATTCTGTGGTCTAGGTTAGAGAACTGGTCGTAAATAGTAATACAGTTTCAGCTCGTTTCCATCACTCACCAGATCGATATTACTTGTTAATCTTACTGTTACTCGGACTGCTAATACCGATTAATTATCCGATCCAACTAATTAATACCGCTACAGTTAATAAATTATTAACTCAATTGCAATGTAATTAATTTTGTCATGAATGGTTTTCAAATTCGTCAGTATTATTATCATAAGTTTGTACTATGCTTTATTTTGGTTATGAAATTTATGAACCTTTAAAAACAGATTATTTATATATTTTTTTTATTTTATTATTAAACAGATATGTTTAAGGTTCCACTTGAAAAAAAGCTCAATTCATCAAGTACTCTCAGTACGAAACAAGAAAGTATTGCGGAAAATCTCTTTTTTAAGAAATTTGTGATTTTCCTTGACTAATAAAATAATAAAAAAGACCGGACAAGTGCGAGTTGGACTCGTTCACCGAGGGTTCCGTACAAAGTAATGATTAATTACGTACTTAAATAAAGACTATTTTTTATGATTTCATTACAAATGAATAATTTTCAGATTTTTCCCTGTGCTTATAGTATAAGACGATATTACTTGTCAAATTTCATGGTTCTAGGTCAACGGAAAGTACCCTATAAATTTTGATCCCCTTGAGAGTGTCGAAATATGTTTTTTGCAATATAAACGGCCGTATATATTTTTTTCACAGTTTCAAGGGACTGTAGACTGTGTTTATGGTTTTAATTCAACTCGATACCTCCACGCGTTCCCGAGATAAAGGTTTTTCACAGACAGACGGACAGACAGACAGTCGGACAATAACATGATCCTCTAGAGGTTCCGTTTTTTCCTTTTAAGGTACGGAACCCTAATAAACATGCACCCGTTGAAAATTGTTTTAATCGTTAATGCATTTTGATTAGGTCACGTTGGGTGAATTTGGTGACATGCTTGGTGGAGCAACAAATAAGATTGCCAGAAAGAAGAGGAAGAGAAGTGTCACTAAAAGTTGATAATGATAATACAAATTGTATTCACAATAAAAATAAAAAGAAAAACAAGCTGTGAATTAAAGATCCATTTTGGAAGTCGGTTAAAAAGGTTAGAGCTTGCTGAGACGCACAGGCAAAAGCAAAGAAGCTTTTCAAGTTCATTGTCTTTATAATAATCCGCCACTACATTAAACTTGATGGTTAGCACTACAGTTTATTGAACATAATTGATTTCCCAGTTAATTCCTTTGCTATAGACAAGTGCAGAATTTAAGATAATTATCTTTATGGATGGATATTAATGTTTGCAACATACTTATATATTTTATGTTAGAAGCAATTAAAATTTTCCTACAAAGATGTTACATGTATCAGCAATATCTAATTAGAAATCACATTTAAAAGGCATTCATTAATGTAAGTTAAGATTTATTTTTATTTAAAGTTGAAACGCATACGCGTCTGGACATAACGAAATTAAATTTAACTGCCTGAAAGAAGTTAATTTTGTTCAATAATAATATGTGAACACAAAGAAATAAGTTTCACAGCATTACGTATTACTTAACAAGAAAAAAATAAACATACAATGGCTAACCGATTCGCGTTTTTGCTTCATTTAACTGATGCCCATCAATCAGAGATGCATTCATCAATAAATTGGAAATTAAGTCCAGTTTGGGAGGTTTAAGCGATTTATCTTTGTGCTTAATGTTATTTTTTGAATGAGTAGCTTGTACTGTACACTGACATCAAAAACTGTAATTGTAGCAATTTTGTTATGAGATTCGCAAATACTGGTTGAAATATATGTCACGCAGTTATGAAAGGCAAAAATGAATAGCTTATAAAAACGATGCACTAAGTTAGAACAAGCAACTATAAATTAAATTTTCCCTTCTTTTATTAAGACTAATAGAAAATTGAAACCATAATTATGTTGCCTTCATATTTATTTCAATAAATTATTGCCAAGCAATGGCTGGATTACGGGTTTGATGTTCCCACTAGTCTATTTGAGCTTCGAAAGACCAGTTTCTAGCTTTACATGCAGAAATGTAACAGCAGTTTATAAAATTTTTAAGAACTTATTAGACCTTCCTGAATTAAGGATCCGATGATCAGTCGCTTCTACTTTCAGAGAAATTTAATTGCATTCAGGAAGGTAGGATCTGATTTAGCATCCGTATTCAGGATGAAATGGTCTCCGACGTAACGGATGCTAAATCGGAAGCAATTGAGGAAAGTGTAATCACATTCAGAACGCTCCGCCACAGTAGTCAGTCAAATAAATAGCGACTCTTGCTCCGACATAATAAAGCGCAATTCAGATCGCACACCACTACAGCTCCTACGGCTACGGGTATATTCACCTAGAAGTTGCCTCTCTTTCTATCGCATACGTCCGTCTCTTGTTGGAGCTCTGAATTAGTGAACGTGTCAACGCGACTGAATTTCTCGTTCTTAACGGATGCTGAATCGGACTCTGAATATCGGATCCTTAATTCAGGATAATAAGCTTTTTATTCAATATACCTAGAGTTATAACCCATTTTCAAATATTTCGAGTGTCTTAGAAAGGCATCATAAATAGGGATGCTCAGGCGAAAAGCGAACTGTCTAATTCAGACCGTTAATTTCCATCTCGGAGCTCAGTATTGACTCGTGATCAGGGGTCCTATCCCGTAGCCCGCAGCGAATAAATTTCGCGACTCATATTTGACCGTTACTTGTTAGATGCCGTCTTCCACGGCGCATAGCGGAATGCACTCGTGACTTGTACACATCCCCTGTCAGAATCGATGAGGGACCACCCGCGAACCCGTTTATTAGCAATCTTACCTTTAAAGTGTTTAGGTGTCGAAGAGATGTGAAGAATTTCATCCGATCAATATGGATTCCGATCCATTCGAGTCCGATTAGAAAATCTTAGAAGCCATTCTTGGTGGCAATAATGTTCTACTACTATACTATGAGAACTAGGTATAGATAGCATTCTGACGGATTGAAAATGGTTCAAATGTTACAAAAAAGGAGGAAGCGATACAAACTGTCTAGGGTATAATAGATTCTTAGATTCTCGAATGGCAACTTTGAAGTGGAAAAGACGCAGCAGGAGGCAGGAGTCCTACTGGACTAATGATTTGGTAAAAGTAGGAACATCTATCAAACTGTTCATAGTTATAAACTATGACGTTTTATGGGAGAGGCCTACCACTCAGAGTACTCCTTTAGTTAGGCTGATGACCTATGGTTAGTAATTTTGGTTGAATGGAGGATTACAATAGAAACAATCAGTCATTGAGCATTCCAACATTCGAGCCCGATGTAATCCTACGGGATCTGTCACGGTCCGTCCCCGTTCCGCTCCTAATTATGGTGTTCAATCAATTTCCAATACGCAGCGCGTGTGTCCGATGGTAAATGCAAATTCGATTGAATCGGGTCGAACTTGACGAATGAGCGGTGAGCGGATAGTTAAAGAAACTTTATGCTCGTTTTAAAATGCAAGTCGGTTAATTGACGGTAGGTAAAACTTTATAGTATTAGCCGCCGTACTGTATGTCGATGTTCCGGTAAAGTTAATTACGCAATACGCATGCGTTACGCAATAATAATGCATTATATTCAAAAAAATGTGTTTATTTTGAAAGAACTACCTAACTACTTACATACTATTACAAAACGTAATGGCGTTTGATGGAAATATAAAAGTTTGATCAATCTAGATTAATAATTCGGTCATCGTGATAAAATTACATATATTTCCATAACGTAATTTGTACTTTCACTTATTTGTCAATTTTGGTAATAGACCATTCGGTATAATGTAACTAGTTTCACTGAAAATGTTAAAACAATTCGTGCTCCGGTCGCGACACGAGCGCAACTATTGAAAGTTACTTCCCCAATTTGCCATTTCTTATATGGGAATGGCACAAGGTGATTATTATCCAATCATGGGCTGCTAGTATTGTCACCAAGCAGCGGATATAGAATCATTAAGTAATCAAAGTCCGAGTTGTAAAGACTGGATGAAAGTGTTGGCAATGTGTTCACACCATTATTTTCTGCGACCAAGTGCAGGCTATTATGTTCAGTTATTCTTGATCACATTGATTATTATGAGAATGGACCCGTGTGTGATCCGATCATTTAAGTGTGCATCATAGTACGATTTTTCTAATAGACCATTCTCTGGTTTACATCAGCGAACTAAAATCTATGGAAGTGTAATTGCACTCAAATACAGGTAAAAAACTGCACTATGGGGCTAAAAAATTCAACCTGCACAGCATTTAGTCGGACCAAACACGCCCCCCGTGACAGACGTTAGCGTTCTGTACACAAAATGCAGTTTGTAATGTAAGGAAAAGAGAGAGTTTATTTAAAAGACTGCAAGAAGGCAGTAAAAAGATGCAGAGATACCGTATCATCAGACAAATATTTTTTCTTTTAAGTATAGAAATACCTATGAGTATACAAATTATGCAATAGGGTTCAGTAGCTTTGTGCTGCACAACTAAATGCCGTCATTTTGCGTGGTGCTTTTTTTGAGAGGAGCGCTAGTTCCATAGATTTTAGTTCGCTGGTTTCCATGATGGTATCAATGCATATTATTACTTAATTGCCACCGTACGCCGATGAGTATGCATTAATGTACGTAGATATAATAAATGCCAAAACGATAATGGACAATGTGTTGATGAACTTAGAACTCAATTTTGAACAGAGTTAATATTTGGTACAATTAATTCTTTTAAACAAAAAAAAGGAAGCAGATTATTAGTTGGTGTCATCGATCAGATCGAAGGTCGGTGTAGCTAAAAATAAAAATAAAATAAAAATAAATTTATATTACAAGAAAAGTCATTACCATCAAATAAACGATTATATGTAAATGCTTACTTTAATGTTTGTCAAAAAATTCAACTGTTCAAATCAAATATTTAACAAATTTTCATGCCCATATTTTTCAGAAGGCAAGGTTTAGTAACAGAAATTTAAGTGTCGTAAACATTACAGTCAGACAATTATATATTTGAGCTTATTCGCAGAAAATTTCCCAGTTTTACAACTTCCAGAACATACAATAAATCATCTAAGTTCAAATTATCAATTATTCCAGCAGGGTCAGGAATGTTTTGCATAATGTTTTGACGGTATAGGTACTAAACATGGAACGACGAGAAATTTTATAAATATCAATAACAGCTTTTATTGCTAAAAGGGTAATTTCACAGCATTCTAATTTATAACACACAAATTCAATTACTTGAAAAACATTCAGTGCATCATTTTCCAGACCCTTATAACTTATTGAGTCTGACGTTTAAATACAGACCGCTCGTCTCGTCGTGGGAACACGCCTAGTTACACAGCTAATAAGGATTTTCATCCATAATTCTAACGTCGGCTTTTAAAATAGACGATTTTGTACTGTAGTGGGCCTGTTTCTATTTTACTGTTCTTCTTTAAACTATTGTTTAGGTTGTTTATTTATGAGAATGAGAAAATTCCCTTCGTTAACTAAGGAAAAGATATCATTTCTAATTCTTTTACTTTCTCCAGCGTAAGTATTATATTTTAAGGATTAATGTGCTAAGGCTATAACGGGTAATTTATTCCAGATTCGAGTAGAGTCATTGGAGGGGTGAACTTATGGCGAAGGTAAGCCGTTCCACAAAAATGCTATGATCTGCATAGTGGATCGGTGGGATGGGAATTCCAAAAGGTAAGCCGATGGGAATCGGCTGGTGTGGTCCCTTCGCCACTGGTACCTAATCTCACCGATGTTAACTTTGCCTGGTATTAGTCACGCAATAGAACATTTTGCGA
Source organism: Catoptria pinella (assembly GCA_963556745.1). Lineage (NCBI taxonomy): Eukaryota > Metazoa > Arthropoda > Insecta > Lepidoptera > Crambidae > Catoptria > Catoptria pinella. Next base: position 9,841,912 of record OY750774.1, on the reverse strand, counting down.
AAGTTATTTCTAGTAACTTTGTCTTGGTTTGGTTACTTGTTTAAATTAAAACTATTTCAATGAATACTTAGCACGAGATTTTTATATATATAAGTAAAAATATAGTTAGGTTAAAAGCTATAAAACAATTATAACTTTCGTCTCTTATAAAGTTCAGGAGAATAACTTTAAGAGTGGCTACGTCAACTTTAGCATCGTGTTCAATGTTTACACCTTACCTTCAGGAATAAGAACATACAATCAGTGTCAAATATAGAGTAAATTAAAAATATCGAAACGACCAAGAGTTTAATTTAAACTCATGACATCAATGTAGAAAGTTTAAAGAAGCTTTAAAAATATGACACTGGTTGTAATGATACAATTGATCACTTTAGAGAAGTTTCCAAATATATGGATATATTGACTGCCTTCTATTTGACGTAGACCGTAAAATCTGATAATGATCACAATGATGATAGAGAAGATCGTGACATAAATAAAGATTGCGCAAATCGTACAAATATCTATTCTGTGTTTAGGGGTCAAGACTAAGCAAATAAAATAGGCACCCTGCAATATATTAGGGACCTTAAAGGTTTGTAAACCGTTATAAAGGTTCCGTTAACAATAACGGATTAGCAAACAAGATATTTTTTGTTATTATCACGACGACATTTTATTTATTAGCTCGTTAATTCATTTAAGTAGGCACTTTGAAATCGCCATTGATCTTAAATACGAGTCTATCGTTTTCTTGGTTATACGACACAGAACAAATAAGTAGGCATGATAAAGACAATCCACGAAAGTATTTTGGTATGGGAACTTCAGTAAGTATGTAGGTACCTATTTTAAAAAAAGTAAAACAAAAACTATCATTTACAGAACCTGAACTTTCAAAATATTGCTCCTTGGTTCTTTTTTGCGTGGGATTTTTTAAAAATAATAATGGAGACTTCAAAAATACAAAGTTAGGGTAAATTTTTGCTTTGTATACAATCTGTGTAAAAGAGAGAAACTGGTGATGAATAAGAATAAATTGCTCCCGATTCACCTCCAGTGGTCAGATGAAATTTTTCCTCTCAGCTGACCACTGGTGATGAGATTTAGTGGTCAGATGATCCGGAGGGCAAATATAATGGGTTAAAATAATTTTCGTTTTAATAACTAAATAGACCAGCGTCTTCAAAGTTTCTCAAATCAAAAAACTCATTCGACTTTCTTTAGTACGATATGATTAACCGAAAGAGTAAACAGAGGGTTTAAATGAGTCGCATCGAGAAGCCACGCTTTCGCGAAGATAATGTTTCGCTTCGGATTATGACGCGTCCAAGAAATTAATTGAAAATGCGAGTGATTCTATTAATTTACTACTGAGCGAGGGTTATGTTCTTGTTGATAGAGCTTGGATTAGATGTGAAGCAATTAACCTACTACAGATTTACGGTAAGTATATAGATTTGGCGCTTACATGCCTTAAAGTCTAATTCGCGCTACGTGTACAAGCTTTCAATGTGAGTGTACTTAAAAAACCTAATGTCGGCGTTGTTAAAAGTTAAGAATCAAAAAAATAAGATCCTTAGAAAAGTTAAGCCTTATGAACGTCGTCTTATGAATGTGTTTTAGATTTTCGGGACCGAAGAAAGTGAAACGTGTGTGTGTATGTGTGTGTGTGTGTGTGTGTGTGTGTGTGTTTGTGTGTGTGTGTGTGTGTTTGTGTGTGTGTGTGTGTGTGTGTGTGTGTGTGTGTGTGTGTGTGTGTGTGTGTTCACCAACAAAAATATGTTTCATTAGGTATCTCTTCCCAGGGATGGCCCAAACTACGCCATGATAAAGTATTACCTGATTGGTCGTTGGACCGCATCGCAACATTTGATTGTTCGTGAAGACAAGTTTACACAGGGTCAGTACAAAAGTCAGTACCGACTGACTTCAAAACATTCGTGTGGGAATTTTCAAGTCAGCGCTGACTTCATGCCGCTGTACTGACTTCAAACCAATTTACATTGGGTTTTTTTGGGTCAGCGCTGACTTGTCTCGATTTCGGAGTCAGTCGCTTACCTCGTATAAACCAGCCTTGACGTGACGTAGTCATGGGACAGTCACGTAGGTACACGGAAAGAGACTGCCTGGTTTTATTCTACCATGGTTCTAATAACATTGATCTCTTGACCCATTATAACTAGTTAAGATACAAAATTAATCCTACAAAAGACATAAATATTTTACTTCAAGCTACAACCTCGTTCATCGTCAAAAACCTACCTAGTAATACCGGTGTCGTAGTTACGACCCACACAAGCTATATCTTAGAATTTCTAAGTGTCGGAATCCAAGCTTTTAGTCCAAGTTTATTGTAAATTGTAACACATTTAAGCTACTATGCAGAACGTAAATAACTTGCCCGCTATTAGCAAAATACTGCGACCATATTTTGTGAAGCTGAATGTCGTAGCAAAATATAGGATAGGCAAGAACAGACTAAAATTAGTATCTATTTAGCTGTAAATCTTAGACCAGATTTACAGCTTAATAGGCATTTCAGCATATGTTACAAAATTACTTGAATGTCAAAAAATACTCTTTATTTTTTAAACAAACTACTAAGAACTACAATACACAAGGGATCGTCCATTAATCACGTAAGGCTCGAAAGGGGGGTTCGGAAAATATCACAAGGGGAGGGAGGGTGTAGTGAGATATCACGTGTATTTATTTTTTCGTTCAACGAGCGATTTTTAAACCGAAATAACCGACATTTTTAAGTACTTTAAATAAATTACACGTGACTTTGGGGAAGGAGGGGCGGTTAGTCTAAAACCTCACCACGTATCACCAGGGGGAGGAGAGGTTAAAAAATTGCTAAAAAAACATCATGGACGACCCCTAAAACCCTGACATAAACTCAACTAGTCCATAAATCTTTTATCTACTGCAATTTATTAAGAAGCTGCGTGTGTTTATAGACGTTAATAGGAACGATTTGATCGTCGATGAGCTACTGACATCGGCATCGAGATAAAAATCTATGGTGCATCGATTTATTTAATGAACGCTTGAGCAGAATGTGTACGTAAGACAGTAGGCGCCAGTAACTGGATTAGCTTGGTAATAGCAGTTTATGCCCGTATCGGGAGAAAAATATTCCTGGTTCCCGTTGACTCGTCCGAACAGCTTGGCAAATCAATCAAGCTGCTCGTCATTAACAAAAGTACTTGTACACACAACATCACATCAGGTTATACAGTTAAACTGCAAAAATAGCTTTTATTACGTAGGACATAAAGGCGGTCTCAAGGTCAACAAGGTCTGAGGTGCCGTCGTATGTACTATATATTAAGTATTCTGCGAGCCGTTTGACGAGTCACTGGCTCCTGCTATGCTGGCTATCTAACCAAAGCTAGCAGCGTCGAATTCGTCGCTGCGGCAGGGATATTTGGCAGATGTCATGGGTTAGTATTTTGGAATTTATATTTAATAGAAACCTAGACAAATTATTACTGTCTTAATCCGAATAACATCACAAGAAGAGTTAATTATGCTCAAATTGCAAATCATTTTGGTTTTACGTATGTATGGGAAGATCACTGTTCGCCTGCGTCTTAATGGGAAGCTCACTGTTCGCCAGCGTCATAAGAATCTATGACAATATTTTGCCTGTTGACTTCATGTAATAATATTGAAAGTGAAATTGCATTTTAGAGAATGGCAGGACAGGGGTGAGCCCTTGGTGGGTGGTATTTTATACTTAATGCATTCTATCCAGGAAAAAAAGTTTAAAATAATTCTTAACTACGTTACCTAAAAACAAATAAACAATAACGACCTGAGTGGTGCAGTGGTCAACAAGGCGGTCTACCACGTAAGAGGTTCCGGGTTTGATTCCCAGCCGGGCAGCAATTGAAATGATGAATTTTAATTTCTGTGACGGGTCTGGGTGCTACTATGTATAATAAGCATATATTTAAAAATATATAAGTTGTATATCAGTTGTCTAGCACCCATATTACAAGCTTTGCTTAGTTTAGGGCTAGATGGCGTTGTGTGAAATTGTCCAAGCATTTATTTTTATTATATTATTAATGGTAATGGCAAATGATAATACTTACAGAGAAATGAAAAACACGTTTTTTTTAATTTTACCTAATTCCTAATCTACTCTAAGAAAGGGTCAAAACAAAAATAGGTTGACACAGCAACAGTGATAATGGCGATGTGGTGATACAGTCAGAATTACGAAAGATTTTTTGAGAAAAAACAATCTTCAGTAGGTATAAGCAAGTTATCAATTAATAATAAAACAAGACCCTTCCAAAAAGGAAAATTTACTATCAAAAGATAGTAAATTTAAAAGTAAGAAAATGTTAATGCATTTGCATCGCATGTATTTTAACGATTAGAGATTCAATGAATCGTTGAGAATGCCACCGAAATGGATAAAACTAATTGGCCCTAAATAGGCAGTTCTTAAACAAGGTCCGGTGAAATCGCCAGTCGGCTGAGCGTTGCAAGTGGCACGACCGTGCGGAAAAGAATTCACAATGATACGCGACCTGCGGACCAGTTCAATGCCAGTACCGTGGACTTGAGTCAAAGTATTGCTAATGTTAACATCAAGTTAGTAAGGGATGTTAGGTTAAAATGTTTATCAGTATCTCTTGATTTTCGTCGTTGTAAAATCTCAACTACTTATACAACATGTTACCAAAATACCCCTAATGCCGAATATGGTATATAGGGACTATCAAACTGAACAACTTTTACTAAGGGACCAACTACATTATGATACATTTTGATGTTTTCGATTTTAATTTTTGTATGGAACAGCTTCGCGATTTCAGAGTTGGTCCCATAGTAAAAGTTGATCAGTTTGATGGTCCCTATATACCGTATTCGGCATTTTTTGTAACATGTTGTATAGGATAATGGGTATTACCATTGTATTACGACACAACATCAACTCTGAGAAAAGGAGCTACCTAACCTACACAATTAAGTCTTTATATTGAGATCAATAAATATAAATATGAGACAACATCACAAACATTGCTCCGATTCCAAAGTGAGTAGCTAAAGCACTTGTGTAATGGAATCAGAGACAACGGTGGCACCACAAACACCCAGACTTGAGCCAATAAAGAAAAGTTCGTTTTCTAGATTAAGCCAGCCGGGTATCAAACACGGGACCTCAGGAATGGCGACACTTTGAAAACCACTCGACCACGGAGGTCGCCACGTCAATGCACAACAGTTAGAATAGAATTTTTGACTAATAACTACTAACAAGCAAAAAAATTACATTTGACTTAGTGTGTTAGTTGATTTTGATCTCAAGATTTAATTTCAGTAACTAATACTAACTTTCTTTCTTATCTTACTTTCTTCGATTTTATTTTAGTCCACTAGTAACACAACAGACTAATAAATCAACGGATTGCAATTCAGAATTTCTGTACTTTACTGTTCGAAAGCTTTTCTTTTAATGACAAAGTACAAAATTAAACAAGCAGAATAAAATTCAATTAAACAGTACAAAGCTAAAGTTCGATGTCAGATAAATAAAACGAAATCGGACGTATTTAATCCGTTAATTACAACCTCGATTAAAACTTTAATACCTATACTAATTAATTTCGGTGAAAGTACGGTATGGATGTTGTTTGGTCACACGCATATTACATTGTGCACTTCTACAGGCACACATTCCCTTCATGCGAAATCTTTTATTACTATTTCATTCCTGAAAACTAACCGAATCAAATATTTGGGCGCATAAAACGTTCATTCATACATCTTAGACATACCTAAAGAGGTACACACGACAGCACGTCAGGTTATACAGTTGAACTACGAAAACAGCTTTTATTACGTAGGCCAAAAAGGCGGTCTCAAGGTCAACATGTATAGTCTGATGTGCCGTCATGCGTACTTAGCCACACCTACAAATCCTACAATGCGTTATGCGACTAACTAAACAATTTATACAACGCGGAAATAATAATAATAAATAAATAAACATATTTGACAACATCACATGCATTGCTACGATTCCAAAGTAAGTAGCAAAAGCACTTGTGTTATGGAAATCAGAGACAACGGTGGTATTACAAACACCCAGACCTGAGCCAACATCGAAAAGTTCGTTCTCTAAATTGACTCAACCGGGGATCGAACCCAGGACCTCAGAGATGGCGACACCTTAATAACCGGTGTACAAAGCCACTCGACCACGGAGGTCGTAAAATTTAAATACCTTAGTTTATTTCACATGATTATGCATGAGCATCAAATACCTGTCGCGTTAAAAGCTTTGTATTATTAATCTATACAAACTATTCTAGTTCTATGTGCATAGCTCAAGCAAATATTTATTCATTTAAAAAAATGACTGAAAGATGTAAATGAATGTGATTTTAATTTTTTTTTGAGATTTAAGCATTCACAATGCTATTTTATATAATATATTATTAGATGATCAAACGAACTTACCTTAAGTGAAGTTCGATCCTAATTGTCCTGGCTTCGTCGAAGAGATTTATTTGACCATGTAGTAGCCCTGCTACGCGTCTGTATTCACCCGCACACAGGTTTAGCGCAAGAAAGAGAGAAAAAATCATCCCCTCTCACGCGCCTCACAGCGCCCCACCCGCCTGTGCTTCATTCATTTCAGAGCCAGGAAGACGAGGTATCAGATACTTCACAACATTGATTAAATTTAAGGGGTCAATAATTATTATTTATTTGTAAATAAATAACTAACTGCAATATTAGAAGGGAAGGGTCGGGATCTTAAATCTCTTCGACGAAGCCAGGACAATTAGGATCGAACTTCACTTAAGGTAAGTTCGTTTGATCATCTAATTGTCCTGTCTTCGTCTCTGAGATTTATTTGACCATGTAGATGTTTGGAGAAACTAAAATCAATGTTGTTTGTCAGGTAAGTACCTAATAAAATTAACTCTGTATACAAAAACTATTTATTTGATGCATGTGAGCATTAACAAAACAAAAATAAACATTATAAATTCTTGAAAATAACTAAATCAATAACTTCTAAACACATTCTTAATTATTAGAAAATACACCTGTCATAAAATCATTATCCCTTACTAGCGGCCTATTATAGTATTCAGCAAAAACCGCGGATTGCTGAGACCAACCCGCAGCCTTGCGAATAACATCAACACTGATTCCGGCACGGTCTGCAGCAGAAGTTGCTGCATGACGCGTGCTATGAGCACGGAATGCGTTGGTATCTATGCCACTCTCTTCTAAAACGTTTTTTATCCATCGTCCTATAGTTTGAGAGGATGCGGCACGATGAGGACTTCGAAAGGTTAAAATTAGATTATCCACATTCAATGGGCGTAGATGTGACGTTTTCAGTATATATGCTGACAAAGCATTAGCGGGACAAATATTTGGATTTCTAAAGAATGGTAAATCCAATACAGGCTGTGATTTTCCTATGGAAGACGTTTTAACAATGTCTGTTATTTTTATTATATATTTGTCATTAAGTCTACTTATATTTGAAACGCGTATCAAGGATAAGGTTTGACATCTCTGCCCAGATGCTAGTGCTAGTAACATGACTAGTTTCTTACTAAGAATTTCTAAGCACAGTTCATTATTGGGATGAAAATTTGACAAAAAATTTAAAACTATCTGAGGATCCCATGTGACGTCGTAACGTGGAAAGACCGGTTTCATCCTGAAAACTCCCCTGAAAAAACGCTTAACTTGGTCATTTTCCCCTATCTTATTTAAGGAAATTAACGAAATTGCTGACCTATGGTTGTTTAACGTCCCATAGGATGCCCCATTTTTGAAACAACAGGTGAGAAAATCTATTAAATCGTAACATTTAACATCATAAATATCTTCAATAACATTGGCTTTACAATATTCCCACCATAATTTAATGCTTGGTGAATATTGTGTCAGTGTACTCTTGGACAATGAATTTAAAGTTATGTTCATTGCTGCTTGAGGTATCCCTTTTCGCGCAAATGCTTCCCTGATAACACTGTGGCTGCCAGGGAAAGGTGCTGATGGAGTGGATGTGACTGTCTGAAAACAGATGTAAGGAGATCTTTACTGGGTGGAAATATAATAACATCACTGACGGCAAGAGACTTAAAGAGAGGGAACCATGGCTGAGATTCCCAATGCGGGACTACTAGGACACCAGTAGCACGATCTGCTATTATCTTTTGAAGAACTTTTAAAATGACTGCAAACGGGGGAAAAGCATAAAAGAAAAAGTTGTGCCAACTTAAAGTAAAAGCATCAACATTGTATGCATAAGGATCTCTTTTCCAGGAAACATATCTATGACATTTTGCGTTAACGCGAGATGCGAATAGATCAATTTCTGGACTTCCGAAAGTTGACACAATCTTGTTATACGCATTGCGAGATATTTCCCATTCAGTGTCTACATTAAGTTTTCTGGACTCGCTATCTGCATCTACATTTAGCGATGATTTTATATATGAGGCAAAAACAAAAACTTGGTGTATCTCACACCATCTCCATATTTTTTGTGCAATCTCATTTAGATGTACAAATTGAATTCCGCCCATTCGGTTAATATAAGATATGGCGGTAGTATTATCAATGCGCAATAAAATTTCACATTGAAACATTTTATCAGCAAAGGTTTTAAGTCCCAAATAAGCAGCCATTAACTCAAGGTAGTTTATATGTTTTGTTTGCTCTTCCGAATTCCAGAAACCACCGGTCTTTTCGTCACCACAGGCAGCCCCCCAGCCAGTAGTTGAGGCATCAGTGAAGATCTCTAGTTTGTAATCAAACGATCTTATGGGGTTTCTCGACTGAACGATATTATTTGCCCACCACTTAAAATCGTGCGATAAAGATTGAGGTATCGTCATTATTTCATCGTAGTTACCGTTATTATAACTAAGAGCTAGGAACTTAGCTCTCTCGAGAGACTTCGTATGAGCCCAACCGTATGGCACGGCTGGACAGGCTGCTATTAACGTGCCAATTACATGAGAGAAATCCCGAATGCTAACATGGGTTTTCTTAATGTACTTTTGCATTAAAGAAAAAATTTTTTGTTTCTTTTCTGGGGGTAATTCTAGACACATATTTTTTGAGTTACATATAAAGCCTAAAAATTTACATACTTTATTTGGAACCAGGTTACTCTTTTCATAATTAATTAAAAAGCCTAGCCTATTTAACAGTGCTATTGTTCGATTAGCATTCTCGTAGCATTCGAGATAACTACCCCCAAAACACAAAAAATCGTCCAAATAGATGACAGATAAGAGACCCTGAGATCGTAGGATAGCAGCCACCGGTTTTAAGAGCTTAGTGAAAATATAAGGGGCAGTGCAAAGACCAAAAGGTAATGCTGTAAACTCATAAAGATGATCATTAAATGTAAATCTAAGGTATTTTTTGTGGTCGTCATGGATGGGGACCAAAAAATAGGCTTCTTTTACGTCTAAATTCAGCATATAGCAATTATGACTCATCAGTCTAGAAGCCGTTCTCAGATCCTCCATTTTAAAATGATGAGTCAGAATATATTTATTTAACTTTTTTAAATTTAAAATAAATCTATTATCACCATTACTTTTTGGAACTAGAAAAATGCTAGACAGAAACTGCCCCTTAATTGGTTTACAAACCCTAACGGCGCCAATACTTTGCAAATGCGATATCTCCTTGGCAATCGCATTTTTTTCGGTGTTTGAAAAGAACTGATTAGGGTATTTATCAGGTGTTTGGCATGGTTCTTCGAAAAAGGGGATGCGGTATCCTGACACCGCCTCTAAAATAGTGGCGTCGTGTGTGATAGATTTCCATTCCTTATAAAAATATTTAAGACGACCGGCATGTACCTTTATTTGGTCGGGTTCCGTCCGCGAGAGGTTGACGGTGCTGGATGCGGTCGACTCGCCGTTGCGTTCGATTGTGGTTGGCGCCGTGTAGTCGCAGCGTAAGTTGGAGTCTGCTGGTGCTGCGCTGGTGGATGGTATGGAGCGCGGCGGCGCCCACTCCACTGCGCTCGCGAACTTCCTATGCCGCGGGTTGGTGGAGGCCGGGCCGAGCGATGAGTTCGCACCTGAGACGTCGACGGGCCTTTCCAGTTTAAATTACTAGTGGTCTGTATCGGTGTTATGAGCTGCCCTGACTTTTTTATGCCTCTGGAGGACTTAATGAAGTCCTTCAGTTGATCGCCGAATAGGAAGGCATCTCTTTTTCTATCCTTTATAGGATCTATAAAGGATTTGTCTAGTAGGGGCATAATTAATGACCTTCTCGTGTCGGTCTCCAGGAAGTGAGAGTCGGAAATTAACTTTCCGACGTCGTTCAGCACCTCCAGGACCTGTGATGTTTCCATCGTTTTAGTCATTATTCCCGACATCGCCTTTCCTAGAGCTGTTAAGGCACGCCCCAGCTGCTCCTGCTTCTTTTCAACGCGGCTGTCTCTATTACGACTTGAATCTGTCAAAACTGATCGGATTTCGGGATTCAATAAGGGTGGCTTGGAGGAGGGGGTATTTTTAGGAAATAAATACTTCTTATACAAGCCCTCCTTTATTTCCTTTTTTATCCCAGCTTTTAGTATGGGTTCCCATCTCTCGGACAGGTGTCCTAGGATGTCTTCACCCCACTCCGGAGTTTCAACGTGATCGTCCCCCAAAGCCTTTAAAAAATCGGCATCTATGATCACCTCTGGAATATCATTTGTGTTCACTATGTCTGTTAGTGGCAAAGGTTCAACCTCCGGTGCTACTTCTGGTGGATTTGGCTCAATTTCATTTTCTTTTTCTGAGGATTAAAAAAAAAAAAAAGAAGGTAGATGTAGCTAGGTCGCCTTCGTGTGGTTTGCACAAATAAAATATATCACGCTTGGGCCTTAATTAATATTATGAAAGGGTTAATATCTGGTATTAACTCATATTTAAAAGTTATAGATCAATATTCCATATTGATTCTGAATGAAAATACGCCGCTCAGTCTCACGGACTTGAGTCAGTAAAAGCAAAACCAATAATAATCATTTGACAATCTTGAAAAACTGTTTAATTGAACATCTTAATTCCTGCAGATCAATATCTCGTATTGATTCAAAGCATAAGTTTAACGCATTTATTCACTTACAAAAAAAAGATTAATCACTTGTAATACAATATGACAATTATATATTTTGTTGAGAATTATTAAATTTGTATTCATTGTTGTAGGTTAGCCATAAAGAGCTAGGTAGTTACAGATCAATATCAGGTATTGATTCGGAACTTACGGTAAATTTTGCATTAACACATAATTTGCGCTTACCTTGCATTTCTTCAACGCAACTCGCATCGCTATCGGAGTAAATTAATACTCGTCGTTGCTTTCTTTTGCGATCTAATTTCTTTTTATACTTTTTTAGCTTACGTTCCCATTTATCTTCGTCAGAATCTTCATAAGGACGCTTAGGCATGACTTTGCCGTAAACAAAAGGGAACTTTTTTTTTTTTGCTGTGGATTAACACTGCGTGCGTTCGGCGCGCGCGCACGGACACGAATGAAGCACAGGCGGGTGGGGCGCTGTGAGGCGCGTGAGAGGGGATGATTTTTTCTCTCTTTCTTGCGCTAAACCTGTGTGCGGGTGAATACAGACGCGTAGCAGGGCTACTACATGGTCAAATAAATCTCAGAGACGAAGACAGGACAATTTGGTATTAAATGAATGTGATATCAAAAAATGTGGTAAATTAATAAATCACTGAATGATCTGACCATAAAAAACAACATTCCATTTTTTTTGCTAATAAGACTTAATTCTCTAAAATAATATTGAATAAGAAATATAAATCTTGCATTGCAATTGCAACTGCTAAATTGTTATCTGATTCAAAGTCAAGTTCTAACCTACGACCTTTCACACATTGACATATCAGGCAAGAGAAAATGACGATTTAAAAATAAAAATACGTCTATGATCAGAAGTAAAAGTAAACTTATGTTATCAGAACACACCTGCCCCATTTGGACCAATGTGAAGGTACTAAAATGTCCTTTCATTTGACATGACAGCATTGACAGCTCTCTTCAAAATATCGGCTAAAATTTAAAACCGTACACATTGCTCTGACCTTAAATAGGTAGCTAAGCGCCTGTTTTGTTCAATAAAAAAACCAAGAAATAGGTAAAATTGAAAATGAGATAATACACTCTGTTAAAATGCCTCGAAACTGATGCGATGTGCCAAAAGGGGTGATCCATAGAAATAGAATGTCAGCGAAAATTTTTCTAAGTCTATGGGGTGATCAGTTAAGCATGGTGTCAGGTTTGACAAAATTCAAGCAGGACCGGAATAAGCTTAAAGAGTTCCTCCTGACAATCGAATATGCGGTCTTGATTTTCAGACAATATCGAAAATATACCATTAAATACATTGCTTTCTAAAAATTTTTTAGGTCTTTCACTTTTGTTATTTCATTATTGTTTATCGTCTTTACGTCGTCATCGTAACGAACAGGTTACCATACTCGTAGCAGATCAGTAGTTACTTTACACGAACCATAGATTTTCTATTGGAGTCTGAAATTCGTTAAGAAATTGTTATATTGCAACTATATCCAATTTTCTCTTTTCATTGCTTATCAGTATAAACTACGTGTCACAAATTAAAAACCCACTTATTTTATACATTTTATCGAAAGGCAGTGCGGTCAAAGCAAATAGTTTTTATTCGGACATATTTTTTATTAAGTGCGTAACCATGTTGGCTGGCGAACATGGAATTGGATTTTTGTAAATATTCCAACGTCAGTTAATGGAGCGGATCGAATGGGTCAACTTGAAAAGCAAACAGACGCCTCTGGTACACTGGTTTACTTGTGCTTTTGTGGATTCACAGATTTATATAAGCTGTTTGTAGACACAGTTATGGAGATGCACTGTATTGCGGATTAGCATTTCTTTTGGTATAAGTAGTATAAATAATACAGCTGAAATTGTAATGTAACAAATAATTTCATTCTAATTGATTTAACACTAAATAATATTTTTTAAATTTTGAGATTTTAGCATTTACAATGCTATTTTTATATAATACTAAATAATATACTAGAAAAATTAGAACTCGCACCAGATCATGTTCTCGGACGGGAATCGAACCCGCGACCTTTGGATATCCGGTCCAATGCTCTGACCGCTGAGCAGTGACTCGGTAGCTCGATAAAAAATACGATTCGCACCAGATCAAGTTCTCGGAGGGGAATTGTCCCGTCCCGTCCGGGAATTGTCCCGTCCCGTTCAGGAATTGTCCCATCCCGTCCGGGAATCGTCGCGTCCCGTACGAGAACGTGATCTGGTCTCAAAAATTTAAAAATTCTATTGATTTTTTAAGCAGATTATAGGTAAATATTTCAAAATTTTATATAATTGATTATAATGCTAAGATAAACGATTATTTAAATGGCGTCATGCAGCCAACTTACTGAGTTTTTTTTAAACTTATAGCCAGTGTCACTCGGGGAGATGTAAAGATTCTAACGATACTTTACACATCGAAATCTGTTCAGGCATTTAGAAGTTATGGTGGAATAAAGAAACTCACTCAATAAATAAATAAAAGGGTCGACAGACAGACGGATAAAAAAGTGATGTTATAAGGTTTCCGTTTTTTTCCTTTTGAGGTACGGAACCCTAAAAAATAACATATGACAACTAGCTGACAGTAAAACGTTGAAGGCTAGACGTATTAAAATACAAATTGTATTTTTAAGCCGCAATACCGGAGGCTCATCCAAAGCTGAGTGGGAAACTGGCATTAATAGAACATTACACGGTTTGCGGTCGACACTTCAAAATTCAGAGGACAGACGTGCTCAGGAAGGCTCGCGATTACGGACGCCTAGATCGAATAGCGGTACGGAGATAACCACAGGGCGAGTATCAAACGGAAAAATTGCATGGAAATTCAAACGCATTCACTTACGTGGTGCGGTAACGGGACTCTTTCAATATTTATAGCACCGGGTTTTGAACGACAGTGGCTGCGGAAATAATTAATTCATTTACACTTATCTTTATCACGGATGCTTTCAGTCAGGGTCCTTACAAGGATTCCGTTACACACCGTTTTAATATAAAGCTTATACTTCTAGTTATTTAATCCTGATGTCACTTTTAAGTTTTGTTTGTTATTTGCTTTCCTAATTAAATTTTTTCATTTAGACATAGAGTTTAGTTTTTTCAGTACTGCATCCTAGCCTCCGCAATGAATAAATATAAGTTTTAGGTTATAATGTCTAATGTCAAATCCTTGTAGGAACTGCAGCGAGTGTTGGTTGCATAGGAACTCGTAGGGCGGCTGAAGTGGGCGAGCAACGAGTGGCGCGTGGTGTTGCGGCGCCGGCGCAGTCCCGCTCGCATCGCCGCCGCGGCCGCACGCTCGCGATGTACCGCCCGCTGGTCACGCTGTTCGCGCTCGTCGCGCTCGCCGCGCTCACCTCCGCCGAACCCCCGACCCCACGACTTATCGATTTCAACCCCTTCGCATGGCTGCCCACAAACCGAAACAGATCACCCTCCATCATGGACTATTTTTTCCCACCATCACGCACACCCAAACAGTCTAGCTTAGACCCACCTGCTGATAGGAAGCCACCCCCCACAACCATCACAGATACGACGCTAGACAACACCCCAGCCCCCACAACCCTCGAGGAACGATCCACCACCTACTCCCGAAAAGTTTCAACTAAAACAAAATCTACTGTTCCCGCGACCGCGACTGTACCACCAAAAACTAAAAAAGGTACACGTAAACCGACAACTGTCGAAACGACGTACGAAACCAAAACGACACAGAAAATAGAAACTCCCTCGACTGTCAAAGTCACGACTGTTCCGACAACTTATCGTCCTACGAAACATTATTCTATACGGCCGGTTGTGCGAACGACGGAAACGCCTACGGTTCAAGACACGGAGACGACTAATAGCGACAGCACGGAGACAGTATCGGAGTTTGAAACGGCAGGAACTACGGCCGACGACGCGAAAGAAACAGTGCCAACTTATACTATAGCCGATGAAATTAAGTCCACGGATGCTGGGACAGCCAGCACCGCCACCGTTGAATCCACCACCCCGACGGACTCGACGGCTGAGCCGGCGGACAGCCGCGAAGGATACCTTCCCCTTCGCGACAAGCCTCAGCCACAGCAGACCCACGTCAAAATCAACGATCAAACAAAGAAAGAGGTCAGTGGTTTTATACAAATACTATCCTACGCGTTGTTTTTCTTTAAACGGTTACACTCTAATAGCTGCGACTTTCTTGGCTTGGCTCCTGTTACCGTATTTTCTCGGAGCGCTCGTAAATTTCTCTGGTGCGACGACGTAAATACATCGTCTTCACATCCATGTATAATAGATGTTACACTTCGATTCGCTCATTGGATTGCGTAAAAAAGGAGTTTTCTGTACCAAACATTAGGTTAAGGTGGGGAGAACTAATAAGGCCTCGCAAATGTTATAGTCTATTCATCACCCCGATACGAGTTCCCACATTATACGTGCAGATTGATGTGAATTATATATTTCTTACAAGCTTTATTTGCAAAGCGATTAAGTGTTCATGAACTGGAAAAGAGTTCATTGCAAAAACTAGACATTTACGTTACGCCCTACGCCCTACGACTTGTAATAAATTATTGATTAAAACACTTGACCAATTGATATAAAACTTTATACCTACATTCTGAAAAAATATTAATCATGATTACGTTTACTTTACCTTGTTAGATAAATGCACTTCATTTAGTGATCGGAAAAGTTACTTATTTACCATAATATATTTAAACATAGCAGAGACAAAAAAAATCAGCAAAGTACGATTCATCTAATGTGATATTGGATAATTAGGCAAATATAAACGTATAAGAAGTAAAGAAATATGTAGGTATCGTGAACGTGGGTAAGATCTTTACATGCACGCGAATTTAAGCAAAAACTAACAACTATGGGATCAATTAATAAGATAAGACTCCAGAAAAAGATGCAATCAGCTAGTAATAATACCTATTTTCTGTTGACAATCATCGGGTTGACAATGACATGTTAAGGGAATGGCTGAGATGATAAAGTGCAGTGATATTTGAACATGGTTTTTGTATTAATAAAGATGTAGACATTTAAATGAACTAATACGAATGATACGAAACGAATAGTTATAAGATATAAAAACAATATACCTATGCTATAAACACAGATATGCGGAATATTTTTCGACAGTTTTACACAAACACTTCCCAAATAAGAATAAATATTTCTTTATGAATCAAATAATGTCCCATGGTTTCTAAGTTCATAGTCGTCTGGAGGTGATACAAAAAACACTAATTCATTTCTAAGGCGGTGCTTTCCTGTCATTAGCATCTTTGTGGTCACAGTCTCAACGAGTGCGGCGGAAGTCCGCAAAATTTTGGACAGAAACAAATTTACCTTGGTTTAAAGAGATGCTATTCACCAAGAAAACTTTCACTGTTATACAGCCAATCTATCATAAGTAACGAATGAGCGGGCATTTTCTAAAGCCGGACGCTCTTTTGTTGCGACGGTTAGCTTTGTCGCTAATTAGTTTTCAGGTTTAGCTTACTGTCCGGTATTGTCCAGGGTCTTATCTCACTTTCTCTATAAATACCTTGACTGTTTTGAGAAAAGAACAAAAACAAAAGACTGCGATTACCACTGGCAAACTTATTATCCGATATTATTTTTATATCGCAGCATCTTTAGAAATAAATGGTTCGTTTGTGTTTGGCTCCATCGAAACGTTTACGCTACGTATACCGTTTCATTTCGCACGGAATTCAATCAGTGTTTCTCACTAACCAAAACGGTTTTCTTAAAGTCAATTACTAACCGGGCAATGGAGCATTCCCATGAAGCCATATTACAAGCAGTAGAGTAGAATCATAAATTTGTCTGCAGATAGGCGCTATGCAGCCTGACTAACGGACTCGTGGCTTCTAAAGGAGGGCTGGTTATGTCCACTTTTTGCACAATTTTGCCCTTTATGTTCTACTCAATAGGATACTGGTGAACTTGCAAAAATACAGATTCTCACGAGATCATACTCATATTTCCATTTCATAATGTTTACATCAATTCTTGTCCTCCATCCATTCTTGTCCTTGTCCAATGATTCAAATAAATTTTCGTATTGCTTTCAATAACATTATTTGTCTAAAATGCTAGGTTAGGTAAGTAGTTTGCATAATTTCAATCAAAATTTATGTGGAATAATAAATTTACTTCATTGAAAAGTATTTTACTAGTAAATATAAAAATATTACGCTATCGTGTCGTAATTAATTTTGGCCAATCTTTTGATAGCCAAAATTATATTAATTATACGCAAAATTATGATATTTTCTCTTTTCGGAAAACGAATTACATAAATCTGTTTTAATAAATTATACACTACGCCTATTGCAAAAAAAACCGGATTATCGACATCCAAAAGCGTTCGCCATTAGAAAACGATAACAATCAATAATTTTGTGATTTACCTTGTTAATTCCAATTAAGACGAAACCAAATAAATCTCACTTTCGGTACATAACAGATATTGGAAGTTCGTATTGATACTAAGCACAAATCGTATCTAATTAATCAGTACGCATTACGGTTAGAAAGTGGATAGTTGAATCTGCTCGGAGAAAGGGGCAATACCTTAGAGAAGGCAATTTAAGGTACAGTCTAGGGTAGGACAGCTTTGCAGACGAAAGTATTTCGCGACCTAAATGATAATACGATTGGCAGTGAAAATTTAAGCTAGTATTTGTGAAATTCCCCTTTGCTCATAGCAATAGTAATGGCATTGCAGATACTGTTGATTTATTTTTAAATTCCATTAGAGGGTTTAGAGTTGGATCAATTTGGGGTTAAGGAAATGTATTGTCTCAAAAAGACAATAATGTCACTTACAGGAGAACAATGATAACTTAAAAGTGATAATTATAAAATATTCCATCGTCCAACTATACCAGAGTCAATTAATGCATTTCAATTACAATTGCTCAAAAACATATTTTCCAAGTGGTGATTTGAATGCACTAAATGAGTTAACACTTTTTATGATCGAAGGTATTTTATTATCGACTACCTCCGTGGTCGAGTGGCTTTGTACACCGGTTATTAAGGTGTCGCCATCTCTGAGGTCCTGGGTTCGATCCCCGGTTGAGTCAATTTAGAAAACGATCTTTTCTATATTGGCTCAGGTCTGGGTGTTTGTGATACCACCGTTGTCTCTGATTTCCATAACACAAGTGCTTTAGCTACTTACTTTGGAATCGGAGAGATGTATGTGACGTTGTCAAATATTTATTATTATTATAAAATTTCAGAAAGTTATCCTTAGGTATTTATTACATAAAAGATCGGTAAGGTATGGTAGGTAATATACCCATAAACGCTAACAAACTGTGAGAAATAATCATCGAAGGCAGTACAACAAATGAGTCTGAACTACATTACGTAGTAGTTATTTTATATGAACAAATCAAAATTTTGCGAAAAGCTTCTACCAATCAAAATTTTACACTAAAAAAACAGTGGTATTATACGATTCTGTCAATTGCATAACGAGTCACTGCGTACCAAATGAAATCCATGAAAAATCGGAGACCGTTATACTCTTTCCGTTACTTTTGAATGTGAAATAATAAATTACGTAAGTAAAGTATGAAATTCAATTACGACTGGATAAAAATAAAAGGCACACACAACTGGCGTATTTGTAATTTCTCATTGGAATTTAATGATTTATGAAATTTAGATAAATTTGCAATTTCCATTAATAGTTACAAAGTAATTTTATTTTAGTTTTCTTGTCATTTAATAACTTCAAAAATTACACGGTTTAATTAGTTTTAAAAAAGCAAGTTTACGGTATTGACCGTTTACCGTGCACCGCGTTTCTAAGATGTTGTTGACCCAAAAACTTTGTGACATTTTTTGCATTCGTCTCTGGTGATTAAATGTTCAAAGTCGAAAATTAGATTTTGCATTTTTTTCCGAAAAAGACTAGATGAAGAAAAACCTGTATTTGCTTACGATGGTATAGGTTACAGGTGGTAGAAAAACACATTTTGAATGTAACAGTAATCTCTTGAGAAGTAAATACTTATCATTATCTTTATAAGTAATTACTTTGACGACTTCCGTGGTCGAGTGGCTTTGTACACCAGTTTTCAAGGTGTCGCTATCTCTGAGGTTCCAGGTTCGATCCTTGGTTGGGTCAATTTAGAGGACGAACTTTTCTATTTTGGCTGAAGTATGGGTGTTTGTGATACCACCGCTGATTTCCATAACATAAGTGCTTTAGCTACTTACTTTGGAATCGGAGCAATGTATGTGATGTTGTCAAATGTATTTATTATTTTTATTATTATGTAACTACGACTTGTTTTGCACAATAATCACATAAGGAAATTCTTAGGCTCATAATGATTTCCTTTAGATAATCATGCCGTATTTTAAAGCTAACTTTAAGACCGATAATTATAGTTTTATGAGAGAAAACTCTTAATTTAATGAAGCTGGAAGTATTTAATGTAAGTAAGTTATTTAACTTAATAAAATAAAAACCCTGTTATAGGATTATCTAGCCGTTCTAGCCTGTAGCGAATCATGTTTAAGAAAAACGCAGGTTTAAACACAGCAGGCAGGTGTTTTAAATAATAAAGTAGTTGCGAGAAATCTAATTATGTATTACTTTACTATCCATAGATTAGTTATTTCAAGCTGGTACAACTGGTCAACAGCAACAGTGTAGCGAAAGACTGATCATGTTTCTAACAATAAAATCTGAATGTTCACTTTTTTGGATTTTGATAGGATTAGATACTAATCGATAGCAAATTTGCAGCTTTGATGGACCTGTCTGTGCCACAGAATAAATAATAGCTTGTACTATTTACGTAGTTTGGCTTATAAATTCTAACAGGCGCATTGCATTGCATTTAGTTTAACGACTTGCGCTATTACTGGAGCCACAGTATAAGGCTTAACCGCATTAGTTTCATTAAAATGAATTTATACAATCAAAGATTTTCAACTTGAAAGTTTGTATGAAATGCCTTACAGCGTAAACGCTCCTAGCTAGAATTATATTATAGTTTCCGGAAATTTCTGACCAATGGTGAGAATGGCAAATGTTACGGCAAAAGGAGCATGGGCGCCGGCAGTGCTGCATAAGGAGGATAGGCCATAGCCCACCACGCGGGCCCAATGCGGATTGGTTGGTGTTAACGACTGCAAATGCAGCTGCGCCATCGAGCTCCTCTCCATTCCATCTCCCCTCCTGCGCCATTTAGTATCAATAAAGTCGACTCGTGTAAATACCACTCTATTGGTAAAAAATACCAACATTTGACTTAAAATAGATTCGAGACAGAAAAGTTTATTCTAGCAGTAAACGGTTTTAAATGCAAAAACAAAGCGTGTGAATTTCGTTAAGGGCAAACTATAAAGTGATGAACATAAGCCTTTCTAAGTGTTACAACTTCAGCTCTGTATTTAAATTAGACAAAAGTGTTTGTTCATAACGTACTACTGAAGAAATGTTGAGTTAGCCTTAACTTTAAAATCGGCACTGTGTTAATTAACAAATCCATTGAGATGTCTGCGACTAACGGACATGTACAAGATGCGGCAAGCTTCAAATCGTAAATTACAAATCGCATGAGTACAAATGACACCTCACTCATTCATGAAAAGACATCTACAATTGCATACATTTTCGTTAAACAGTTTCCGATTGAGTACACGTGAACATTTTTGCATCAATTGATATCATTGCGTTTACAGTTGTTATTACGTGTGTGATTCAAGTTTCTTGCTAGTCCAACCTGTTTACATATGTATGTATGGGTGTGTGTGGACTGTAGACTATACTTGCACTTCCTGGCTCATGCACTATTAACTTAATGAGCTCCTATAGTATTGGATTTAGAACGTGTATTTATAAGAACTATTATAATTAGAGATGGTGCGTATTTTGCTGTAGGTAAGTAGAGGGTACGGAACTACGGAAGTAATTTATCCATTTATTCGTGTTTCATAGAGGTAACTTAATTCATTGAAGCAAAATGTGTTAGTGAACTTTTGAGTTTAGCAAGTTTGGCTTTTCCAAATTAGAGACACCGGATTAGTTCCCAGCTTTTATTAAAATTCTCTCAAATAGAATCATATCATAACACTCTAGCTACTTTTCTGGAGACTTAAGTAATGAATATGATTAAAACGGTAATGATTGATAGTTTTAAATCATAAGCAATGGAATAGAGAGCGAAATAGTAAATACCTACCTACAATTTAAGTTTCTATTGAAGTTAGAATCCATAAATATGCAATTGAATGCAAAAGATAAAAAGAAAACTATTAAAGGCTGGTTTCCTGCATTAAATGGTTAACAGAAATCTGATATAATCAATGAAAAACTGAGACTAGACACAGATGTATCTAACCGAGTAACACTTAATTCAAAGATCTCGTATCGGTGCGAATGGAATTACATACAGAATTATTTACTTGAAGCAACAGCTTACTTGATAAATCACAACGATGTTGATTAAAACATGGACAGACTCAAGCAAAATCTAAAAATAAAACGTAGGATTTCAAAATCCCATTTACACAAAGCATCGTCACATTGTATTGAACACAAAAAATTACGTGAACTTGCGTCCAATGACATAAACGATTCGTCGAAACCAATCAAAGATGGCGTCACGACGACGTGTAAGGCAAAATGTTTATCCGTTACACTTGACACGCGAATGCCACACGCGAATCAAAACGATATAAGTTACCGTTTCAGTTATCAAACAGTTACTGACATAATCTTGTAAGAGCCTTAAAATCCTGATCTGATCTTTGTCACTGTGGGAAAATGCCGACATGCAAAAAATGCAACGTGCTTTATGAGATAAAAATACATAATGATCTTTAGATAAATTTATTACTTTAAAGATAAGACTAAGACTAATAAGATTTATTACTTTTTCAATTTCAAATATGTATGTCTTAACCTATAGTTTGCTTAATAGTTTATGTTGAGGCAGGATCTCTTCGTCATATATTGACAAACAGGGAAGTACTTCCGCCGAGCTAGGTGTCTGTGTTCGGGGACCGCGGTCCAACTGTTGAATGTTGGAATTTTGTATTTATGCGAAGCGCTCAGAAAATTTCGATATCTTGAGTCAGGTCTTCATACATTTTTGCCTTGATGTTAGCTTGACGTAGTGCGACGTCACGTCTGCGTAATGTTTACATATTGTACTTTTCGCTGATCCTGCATTTCTTCGTCATTCGTCGATTGCTTGTGTAGCGGTATGATCGCGCCGCTACAGTTTACAAAGGTAGAGATTATTCGTCACATCTGACCAGTCGTCTCCAAAAATGTTGTTTTTATTTATACTACTACAATCCATTTACATAGCATAGGGTAATAAGAAGAGTGTTTGTTGTATGAATTGTTAGTTTCTTTCTCATACTTTTACATCTATTTGAATAACAACATTGACCTAATGACAATACGCTAATAGATTCCGTAACACAAGTTACAAAAGATTTAATTGCTCTTCAGAGATATCTCGAAACAACGTGCTGAGTCATCAAAACTCCAACCTAGTAGCACGAAAGCGAATCTAACGAGACATAATCGTAGAAAGTGTATGTAATTGATTTTTTATATGTGTAGATATTCCCAACGATTTGTAAATAGTAGCGATTGTGTTGTTTGGAACTATTTTGATTGTCCAAAACGTACTATTTATAAGAGTCGATTAACTATGAATAACAAACAAAACATCGTCAATTGATAGCTTTGGGAGACTGAGAAATAAAGGCAAGATTACAATGATGACAAATGATAGCATCTGTCCTCACTGCTAAAGAGATGACTACAATGATTTTTGCTCGTATCAGGATTTGGGATTCAGAGGTCCAAGCGTAAATAAACAGATGTGTACCAGATTCAGGCTTACCACATTCGGTCAACCGAATTGGAATGTTTGCATGGTTTCTTCTATTTTATCATAATGCTATCATTTGTTCATTAATAGTACTATGTTGAAACTGACCCTATAAGTATATAGTGACTCCATTCACCGCTAGTTTGAAAGTGTCAAAGTATTATGTAGATTAACTGTCCTTAACAAAACACTTAGCATTTTAGAAAGCAAAAGAACTGTGTTAATTAGTATGACATTGTGACAATTTTCACTGTCAGCAAATCGTGAATTATTACGATTGTATGCGGAGCACCGAGAGTGTTATCAGAGACAATATTATCATACATTTATGCGGTGTATGTACATGCAAGCCTACGTCTTTGAAATACGTTAATATTCATACAAGAATGTGTGATTCAGTTTTCACTTCCTATTTAATTATTATTCTTTATAATTTTTATTGTACCTGAGTTTAAGATTACATAATGCAATATAATATCAGAAATAAAATCAGATATAATATGTATGTCTGATTTTTGGCTAGATTTATAAAACAGATAATGTCTGTTCTTTTAACTATATTCCAAATCTATTCTTCTCACAAACATACGACTTAAGTCTGTCATATTTTAACCAAAAGCACAGATAAAAGTAAAAGCTATTTATTTTTGAGATTAATTAATGCACAAATTTAGCGCTAGTAACGCCCTTGAGATAATTATGGTCCTTGTCTTCGGAGTCAAACGAAACGTGATACGTATTTGCTTAATCACTAACGATTATATAGAAATTAATCAATAGTGAAAGTCCAAATCAATTCGCTATTATATTTTAACGATGATTCCTGACTCTTCGCCTCTGACCCTCTGTCAATCTAATTTTTCTATTCAATAACTATTGTCGATGTCGGAGAGAGAATGGCTGAGCTTTATTTTTCATCATAAAAAAGTCTCGGATGTAATGAGATTTTTTCACGTTACTGTCAATAAAAGTTACATTATTAACCACGATTTGTTACATGTAACATGTAATGAATGTGTGATTTCAAAATGTGGGCTGAAAAGCTGTTTTTTTTTTCAAGAATTCTATATCATATGAAAAGTTTCTAATTTTAAAATTTAATAGTTATAGTTATGGAAGTTTGAATAATATGAAAGATAATAATTGATTTCTAAATTATAAAATAAGTAGGTACGTTTACCTTTATTATAAGTAGCTGGCACAGCATGACTTACCTGAAACAAGAACAATATCAATAAATATACAAAACCAACAGACGGGCCTAAGAAAACGCAAACCAAACACAGCAAAGGAGTACAAAACATAATACCAGTATTAAAAACGTTTTTTTACAGTGTTGTTTTTGTTGTTTTCAATGAAAATACAAACTTCGTGTGTTTAGAAAGACTCCATGGAGAAAATAATCCGTGTCGATAATATTACATTACAATTTCATAACACTTCTTTAAACCCACGCATAATACTAAATGTTATTAGACGCCTAAGGCGAAAGTTACCGGCCTGTCTGACCCCTCAATTCATTAAAAGATAATCGAAAGTGAAATTAATTCTACATAGAGATTATTTTGACAGTGATTTTATTAACACGCGCCACTCATCACCAAAGACAAATTGAAACGGTTAAAATATGGATACTCGTTCTCAGGTTACGTTATTTTTTATTGTCACACATTACTAAATGATTATAATCAGTCCGTGCGTAATAGTTCAGATTTATTAAGTGTGTATTACATTTGTAAGTTTACTGCTGATGTTCATTCATGATTGACGACCTCCGTGGCCGAGTGCCTTTGTACATCGGTTTTCAAGGTGTCGCCATCTCTGAGGTCCTGGGTTCGATCCCCGGTTGGGTCAATTTAGAAAACGAACTTTTCTATATTGGCTCAGGTCTGGGTGTTTGTGATACTACCGTTGGCTCTGATTTCCATAACACAAGTGCTTTAGCTACTTATTTGGAATCGGAACAAAGTATGTGATGTTGTCAAATATTTAATTATTATTGATATTTTCTTATTCTATTTTTTAATAAATGTTAGTTCTTTCAAAAATACTGCCATACTTGATGCTCTAAGGCTTAGAGCATCAATAGTCTAAAGAGAATGTAGAGCTTAAATATTTTTGTTTACTTTTCCGGGAAAAATATTGACAAATCCTACTGGCCTTGTAATAGGTGATATCCATAAAATAAAATTACTGCAAAAGTCACTTTCAGTTGACATAATATGTGGGGCAGCCGGGTAACAAGTATGTGTTAAACAGGTCATCTTTTATGCTTATAGTCGCGAAAAACTTGGGTTCGTGTGAAATTACCATGACGTAGATATCAAGAACAGATTAAAATTTGCAATGTTTAATGGTGTTAGAATAATGTATCATATTATATAGGTATTAAGTACTGCATGTGTAATATAAGATTAGCTATCGAATGAGGTATGATGAATATTATTCTCTTTGAACCTTCGCATGGTACAATTTTGTGAAACACCAAAATCTACAAAGAGGTTCTAACCTCTCACTCTCAGTAAACACTCTTAGTAAACACATCGTTGCATAAAGAAATACAACATGTTACAAAAATACCCCTAATGCCGAATATGGTATATAGGGACCATCAAACTAAACAATTTTTACTATGGGACCAACTCTCAAATCGCAAAAAAAAATAGCTGTTCCAATTGATCAGTTTGATGATCCCTATATACCATATTCGGCATTAGGGGTATTTTTGTAACATGTTATATAAGTACCTACTTGAAGGATGCATGCAACGAGCAAAATTACTAAAATCAAAAAATATGTGCTGGCAAATTACCGTTCCTGTTAACTTTGATTTAAGTATATTTTCATCATGGAATATTGAAATGTTAGAGTAATTAAGAGTTGCGAAAAAGGGACTTGGTAACAGCACCTTTTCCTTGTAGTTTAGTGACAGCGAAATTGTAAATGTTTGCACGTCTTTAATTTTATCAGGAGAATTAAGTTACCGTTAAAACATTAATAGTGGTACTGTGTCTGAAGATCGTTGTTTTAGGAGACGTTGTTATACTGACATTTCATGGTATACAGTGTGCGGTAAAGGAAACAACGATGCCAGCTATTATCGGAGTAATGATCTGTGAAGAAAGGTAACGGCGCAACAACAGCTACTTTATTTTCTTAAGATATTTAAAATGCCATAAAAACTAGGTGCTATTTCAAATCGCTAAAAGTGACAGTTAGTTCAAGAGAACAATATAGAGGCTAGGCAACTAGACTGAATTAAAACTACTAAAAAATGTAAGTACTTACATTACACTTGTTTGTAATTTGGTGTTGGAAGTTTCCAACACCACATTATAAACAAGCGTTAACACTCAAACAGAACGCCAGTCAGACGCAGAAGCAATACGTGTGAACAACTTGACATAGTAAGCCGCCGTGACTAAGTATGACAGCAAACAAGTCAACAAATTGAAGTGTATACGCAAATGCTTGTCAAACAAATAGTTATTGTCTGCAATGATCATGATGACCGTGCACTCGACGATCTTGCAGAGAATCGGTTGAAATGACATTAAAAAAAACAATCTTCACCTCGTTCCAAGATTGTAGTAAAATAAATTATGCACAGCTACGCTTGTGAAATGGATACAAGACAATAAAATTCACGAGACAGGATAGAAGTGAAACATTATTTCGCTGAAGTTTCATTTATAGACTACAATGCGGGTGTAGGTACTTATCAAGGAATTTAAAAATCATTACGAAAATGATATCTTTAACGGAAATTGAATGTTTCAATAGCATTTCACTGTAGTCTTTATATATTGTCAATACTTATCATAATTAATTTAATAAAGTAACAACTATTTGCTGGAGTTTCATCTGCATCCGTATTGTATCTGCCTACCGTTGCGCATCCAACGGAATTGTGTTCAATAAAGCACTGTGTCAGTTAGCGGTATGCGCTTTTTTCCCTTGCTTCGACCAATCCACCGTGCTCTAGCGCGCTGCGATTCGACAAGCTGGGCTTAATCGCGACTAATAAACGTGATCCGTTTTTACCCCGTCAACTCTGGTCGCTGCTTGTTGCATCTATAAAAATAAATATGTACGATTCTAACAAAAACAAATATGTAAAAAAAGTTACAAGTCGAAATCTAAAGTTACGACGCATCTACGTAACAATAGAAAGCACAAGTCCGAGATTAAAGTTACATATAGCTTAGATTAAATTATTGGGTTCACTTTTCCATTCACAGCTCTAATAATGGTATCTGATAGATGACTTTGCAAACTCAAAACGAATAGTTATTTACAAGCATTTAAATGTAATGAACACCTCTCACTGCTGCCTTGGATAATACCAAATTGTCGCAGAATTTATTATGCAGATATATGAAAGTAATCACACAGTTGTCTTCAAAGAATGCTCGAGATTTAATAAAGCTGGGTGAGGAAGGCGATAAAGGTGGCTTACATTGCACGAAGAGTCATTAGCAGTATTTGGAGCATGCGAACGTGGGAAGTCATTTGAGTCTATATTAATCGAGTAGACTAGTGTAAAAGTCTGAACGATATTGCTTCCGTTCGTTCAAATTAAAATAAATGTTGCAGGTTGCGATTGATACCATCAATGATCCGTACCGTAAAGAGATTCCGGTAGTAATCTGGTAAACGTGACCGCTGTTCTTGTTTGTATTGCGGTTGAAGTGGCTATAAGCGACGAAAGTCAGCCTACATTGGGATCGAGCACGTATATAATGCTGACAATTTCCCTGCTTTGACGTAGGTCAAATCCTATTTATGTCAGTATGTTGGTGCGCGGAATGAATGCAAAGGTTGCCCATGAATTGTGCTAGTGAGTAATGAATCATGCGGCGCACGCGTCGAGCGAAATTCTCGCACCGATAGCTCGCGCCATTGAAAGCACCGAGACCTAAGGATGGTTTAAATAGGTCTATATCCTTCTAGCTATAACTCACTATTACGCACGGTCGTGAATCTGTCTCACAATCTATCAACATTCTTAATCAAAACATTTACAAATATAACGTTGCTTAGCAACAGAGGGTGGAATTTCAAACGTTATATTTCATGTCTGGTAACGTTAAAACGCAGCATAACCACATACTTCACACAAGCGGCAGATTACTACAAGAAGATACGCGTGGCCGTATCTCGGTAGATCAGTACGTGTAGGCCTCACGACCGTCTTGTTTATATCGTGACAATCCTATCTCTCAGCAAGGAACAAATCGAGGATTTCAACGAAAGTCCTCTCGTCTAGCCGCGCCGCTCGTGCATTTTAGATATTCACACCTTCGATTAATCTAATCCTCAGTAATCTCTCCACGATCCGCACATTCCTCATTATCTCCGTAGATATCACCTCCGTGTTTCCGACATGCGTGTGGAAAATCAGTCTAGCGGAATAATTTGTAACGTTTTGCATAGCGTCGGTTCGAATTACTTCCCGGCTTAAATGCCAATTTCATAATACGCACAACCACAAACTGAGCGTCTGCCTTGAAATTTTCTTGAGCGGCAAACGCAACTAATAATAAGAGAAATAATTATGTTTACGGAGACAACTAATGACTCTGTTGGGTTCTGGAAAGTCATGACAATGTAAAAGCAATGTGATAACACTGCTATTACATCCTTGCTTGTATTATGCAACAAATGCTGGTGTTCCTAATAAATAAATAAATACATACGAAAGTAAGTTTCTTTATTTGTTACGAATTCACGTCTTAACAACTCAACCGATCATCATGAAATTGTATACAGATTGTCCCCTCATGGTCTGTAGACTAACTTTGTGCATTAATTAATCTCAAAAATAAATAGCTTTTACTTTTATCTATGCTTTTGGTTAAAATATGACAGACTTAAGTCGAATGTTTGTGAGAAGAATAGATTTGGAATATAGTTAAAAGAACAGATATCTGTTTTATAAATCTAGCCAAAAATTTGATATATGATGTCTGTACTCCGTACAGAAAAGGACATAGGGTACCTTTCATCCAGAAAAAATATACTGTTCCCGAGGGATACTAAAATTACTTTAAGACGATTTTCCACCATAACAACGCGGCTTACTGACATAAACTGGTCGCCTTATTGTAAGTCGCGGGCAAATGTTAAACTGCCATAAAACTATTTCCACGAACAAAGTCGCGGGCAAAAGTTAGTTTTGCATAAACAGATAAACAGAGAATAGAGCTGGGAAGACATTGTTGTTTAAACTGACCTCTTTTTGTGATTCAATAGAGCCCTTATAGGGATCTTAAAACACGGTCAAACGCCTACCAGTTCAACGGTAACTATCAAACATAAACTTGACTCTATAAATTTACGTCGGAATTGCATTTATGTTGATTATTGTTGATGCAATAAATTCTATAGGGGAAATGAGATGATTGCAAAAATTTACATTTGATCAAATGCTAGTGAACACGCATACTGTGAATGACGTCGTAAGCTTCATTTGCGAGATCAGAAATATATGTCAGTCTTTATGGGTGTCACCGTGTTGATGTAATGTTACATTTCTACCTGGAACCTAACGGTATTAGATATTGCATTTGAACAGTTGCTTATATTAATTCCACCCATAAGGTCAGAACTCAGACTTACTGGAGATGGTATCTAACAATTTCTGGGAAAATGGTGGAATACGTACTTGAAGGTAATTGACCTCTTGAACTCAAAGATAACAACAGTAAGGAATTTTAATAGGGAAAGTATACAGTAAGTTCCTGCTACCAAATTATTTAAGGATATCTCTATCTTATTCGTGTAAGCAGGTAATAGTTGATTAATGATATGGCCCTCGAGAATCACAAAAGGCAAAGTAATAGGTGAAAGCGACTGAATTGATTCTGAAGCCTCATCATCCGGTCTGATAACCTTAGTTGCCATTGTGAGAGAGTTGCCAGCAGCCGAGCAACAATAAAGAAGTGCATTCAAACGGGCCAGCATTTCATCCTCCTAAATGAGTTGTAAAACTAAGTCGCAGTGGGTTATTAGGCGTCGGTAGCATTGTATAAGTCATCGACGTGGCTAGCCACAATGGTGGCTTTCTCGTGGCCTTTATGGGTATCTTCGAGCTGTCAGTAAAGACTGTCTTGACGGCTTCGAGGTGTTATTAATTCTCCGTTGACTACAAATGAGAGGCTTTGATAAGTAAATTGATGGGAATTTTCGGTTCGTATCCCCACTTAGTGTTATGCTAGCTATTTTGGTGGTGTAGTAATTAATGGAGTGATTATTTGTATGGAATAGGTGCACAGAAGCACAAACCCACATTATAGGACCCACAACAGCGGAGTGTTCAGTCACGTTCGCACAATTTACGTTTGCACGCCCCACAAACCCTTCACCTTCGACAGTAGTATTATTTCCGAGTAGATGTAATGAGAAATTCTATATATAATTTATAGTACCGAGATATTAATCTAAGTCACCAGTTGATAACCATAACAGATACTGGCTTATGATTAAGTATTTATAGATTTCCAGTATGTATTAGCTATAAGTATATAAGTAAAATGCGGTAAAATTGGGTATTCTACTTGAGAATGGATTCTACTTTGAACATATATTACAGCAAAAAGGGAAGCCAAATAAACCCCTATGCGAAATTTGGCTCTTTTTGACAAATTTTACTAGGATAAAAATACTCCAGTGACAAAATAGTGTTGATTATTAGAATCTATACGTCATTACAAAAAAATATTGTTGTTTTGGAAACATTATTGTGAAAACATTTTACTCAGATAATCAAAAATTTCTTTTGCGCACCATTCATAATAGCTGCGCGGTGTGAAATGTGACGTCACTATTCTGATACTTTTTGTATGGAGCGTTTTCACGATGATAATGATGATGTCAAAATTCAAAGCATCATATCTCAATTAATATTGATCGCATAAAAAAATATAACTGATATTTCTTTTACAATGTACTAATTTGATTAACGGAATAAAAAAAATCAAGTACCCAATTGTTAAATCCATAACATGGATATTATTTACTTATGATTTTGACGAGATAACTGATAAAGAAAAGAAACTTGACAGTATTAACAAGTTATTAACCGTATGTACCTATGACTTTGAAATGATTTAGTTGCTTTGGAAGACCAACCAGATACTACTATTTCATACAAAAACAATTTTAAAATATCAACAGCAGTGCGGATTTAAATAAATACCCAAACACTCACATTTTTATAGTTGCACACTAGGTCGACAAGAGAAAAAGACAATAATGCACTGTTTAAATTGCCTTCTTTTTATATCCGCTGTAAACTCTTTTTCGCATCTACTTATTCAAAGCCAATGACTGCTCCACGCGTCTAAGTCAAGTGCACGATATTTTCCGTTATTCACAAATTCCACGGAACACAATAAGCCGTTGAATCCATCGATGGACAATTTAGGTTCATATTGTGTTGGGCGAAGGGCCCGGAGCCGTGAACAGGCACAATCGAACGGCCAACCGAGCGGAAACTTGTCGCCACTTTAATTGAAACCTCGGGAAAAAAATCGAAAGACAGATGAAATTAGTCGCGTACTATTCGATACGGCGGTAAAGGAGTCCAGACGGACGTCGACAAGCACAAGTACCGTTACAGTTTAGTAGCTTTTAATGAATCCTATACACGTTGCAGCGATTGTCACCACTGAATAGTGGCACTGTAAAATTGTGATTAATGCTATAAGAAGTTTCTTGACTTCATGAACAACGATCGCAAGCTGAGAACAGTTACATTTTATAAAAGCTTGATAATAATTTAGTAAAAGTACATTATCTGCGTGCGGAACATTTACGGGATGTAATTTGCACGTTAGTAATAGCAGAAACCATAATGGTATAATAATCTAGTGATAAGCGTAAAGCTACAGACTGATATATCGATCAGGCGATCAATATGCTGGAGTAAATGCTTACCATTGGTCATGCAGCTGTGAAAATATTTTTCAAATCTGTATTCGGCCATGCTTTGGGAGAAATTAGTTCCGTAACCATAGCGATCTATCGCACCGTTTGAATAAAAAATCCCGTTTACTGTGGCCAAAATTCAGTCGCACAACAGTCAACTGAGATTTTTATAACATGAGACATATTCATGTAGTATACTATGTTAAAGTAAAATTTATTTACTGGTATAGTTTGGATTTAATTTTGGCATCAACAGAATTAAGGATCTTTTCATTTGAAAGACTAAGCACAACTACTTATATGTTATTATCTTTAGTAATTCATATTTTCTCGTTATGGTGCATAAGACCTATAAATTATATTAATCTTTAGAGCTTTCTAGCTAACATTGTCTAGCTTTCTGCAAGTGCATTTTAACATCAATGTTTCGTGCAAATAAATGAACACAGTTTGACCCAAGAAGGTGCTGTTTCATAATGGATAAGCGAATATATGCATCTTGGATACCTGCATAGCTTGAGAGAAAGCTAATAGGTACTTAATCGTGTATGTTTCTTGGATGCTTATTTATCTTTTATAGTCGTTTCAAAAAATTTAATTTGTCATTTGACTTTTTCTGATCTTTTTTGTTATCTTCGTTAGGGATAAAATTGTTTCCTGTGTCAATTTTAAGAAAAATTGTAGCCGAGCCGATGTTCTTCTCCAAGGTCTGATCTATTAAATAATATACTAGAAAAATAGTGACTCGGTAGCTCAGCGGTCAGAGCATTGGACCGGATATCCAAAGGTCGCGGGTTCGATTCCCGTCCGAGAACATGATCTGGTGCGAGTCCTATTTTTTCTAGTATATTATTTAGTATTATATAAAATAGCATTGTGAATGCTTAAATCTCAAAATTTAAAAAGTCTGATCTATTTTTTAACCGACTTCAGAAAAGGAGGAGGTCCTATGTTCTTCTGTATGTTTTTTTGGTGTATGTTTACCGATTACACGAAAACGGCTGTACCGATTGAAATGGTTCAAACGTTATTTTATCAGGTTTGTTCTGAAATTGGTCTCATTTTTGGAAATTTTGAAATCGGTTTAGTTCAGTAGTTTTTGAGTAATCCTGAAAATACTACGAAATAAACTGTGATTTTGGTGAACTACCTTGTTGATATCGTCGTATAACTTCTTTGTTTATGAACAGATTTAGATGATTATTCTTTAGTTGGAAAAGCGATGCCTAAGTAAGTGTATTCTTTTTAATTTCATTGACATTGGACCTTGGATTGGACTTCGAAGATACACAAGGGGACTCCTCAAAATCAAATATGCATGTCTGATGTTTAAAACGTCTTATTAAGACGGGAAAGGCTTTAAGAATTAAAAAAATGAGAAAGCAAAACCGCGATAAAAGTTTAAGTCCCTATATAAAAAAAACAGAAAATATACTTTGGCTCCACCCGACTTCAAAAGACATTTTTTTTTAATATCGCAGACATGCTATAATTCTATCAGTCATTATGCAGATTGGAACATTATTTCGTTCTTTTTAGAGCTGTTTATTTTAAAGCTATTTTGTTAGTTTTTTTAAAGTTTTTGAAGGAGGTTTTATTAAAGCTTTTTATAAAAAAAAATCATGAAAATTAGTGTAGAGATGCTGTTGCATTTATAAATTAGAATGGATAAAAAGAGTTGCGATGAATTAAATATGACCTTATAAATAAACGTTTGACTTAGAGATACCATTTTCGATATTCCTTCGATCTATTTTGTTGCAGGGTCAGAGTCATAACCAATATCGTTTGTTCGTAGAAATGAAGTCAAGTTAGTGAGAATGGCGTCAGGTCACTGCGACCAGTGAAAAGGGGACGGCAGAATAACTTAGATGATGATAGCTCGATTGGGTGCATTAAACGAACAAGTTCCTATAATGTAGATGCGCAACGCAATTCACAACCGACTGTTAATAAATCTACAAAAAATTACCGGCTTACTTTAACCCTAGTTAAATTAAATTTGACAACATCACATACATTGTTCCGATTCCAAAGTAAGAAGCTAAAGCACTTGTGTAATGGAAATCAGAGACAACGGTGGTATCACAAACAACCAGACCCGAGCCGATTTAGAAAAGTTAGTTTTTTCTAAATTGACCCAACCGGGGATCGAACCCGGGACCTCAGAGATGGCGACACCTTGAAAACCGGTGTACAAAGCCACTCGACCACGGAGGTCGTCAAAAATATAATAACTTAAATATGATAAACAGTTCACCCGTTAGCTTTGCTGTTTTTCTATTTGCTACGTCAGAATGTTGTATAAAATGCGTCTTTTATCATTATCTTAATGGTATTTTCTTATGTAATTTGAAATAAATCAAGGTGGGTTCCAAGATCATCATTCAAAGTAGCGTAAGCTACCGCTGAAGCATTTAGTGTGTATAAAAACAAATGTGTCGTGTCAATGAATACTACAGTTAGACATGCATCCGACGTGATAATTGCACGTGGACAGTTAATATTGTCTCTGGTACTTTGCGGATGTTCGAAAATTATGTTTAAAATTACTTTAATATCTATTCTTAACTTACATAATAATATAGACTAATATGTATTTTGTGATATAGCATCGAAAGGATATCTTAATGCAATTGATCCACAATATAACATAGATGTATAGTTTTCCAGTAAGCTAATTGAACAAGATTTATTCGATTTAACAATTGAATTCACTTATCAAGATAATTTAAGCAGAGGAAGGCAATAGTACTTTTGAAAAATAAAATTTAACTACTTATTTTACAAACTACAAATATATATATAGGACTATTCCTTTATTTAAGTAGTTGTACCTATAGATCAGAAAGTAAAGCATGCGTTGCTCTGAAAACAAAGTTTATTTTATTGTCCCCACTTTTCACATTTGATTTGTAAACGTTGATTTCACACCAGTGTTCCACGTTACTATTAAAGTAAGTTGTTTTTCTATTATCACCGTTGACACTTTTCATCCAAGTTTTTTTTATCAAGTTTTGTAACTTGTCGAATTGTTCAAACAACTGCCTTTTGTGGCATATGGCCGCATTACATCAATCCCCAATCACATATACGGTACCCACATAAATAATGGTCAATAGCATAGACAGGGTATAGTCATTTAGCGTTCTCTCTTTACCCTAAGCTTCCCTGACATAGACACATGAGCCTCATCTGATTGAAAATTTGCTCCGTCTTAAATATATTTAGCTTGATGTGTCTGTTAGTCGGCATCTGAGCCACTTTGTGATTTATGTTGTTTATCTACACGGGAAATGTTTCCAGTGTGTGTTTAAGCATCGCTTTACGATGAATATAAATTTATATTAGTTAATTAATAACAGCGTAAGGATAAGTCGTTATCTTTAATGACTAGGTTTCTTCTGCTTGGTAGATGTTAAGTGTGAAGAGTCATTTATTCACGCTTGTTCGTGCAGTTAATTTGAATCGGTTTATCGCAAATTAATCATATGATTACGTCGTAAATAAGCTTTGTATTCAAATAGACAGTTAAAAAGATTTATTTTCATTTCTTTTTAAGCAAACATACCTACACCTTCCTCTATTTCTGATAGAAAGGAGTCAATGTTGCCAACTACTTCGAGTGAGCAATCTTCCAGGAATTTTACTCTAAGTAAATTAACACAAAGGAATAATACTTTGTATTTAGTTTCTCTATTGAAAAAGAATAATGTATAAAGTAAGGATTAAAAGAGAGCAATATGAAACTGTATCAGTAATTCTAATCCCTTACATTTCTTCAGTATTCATTGACGACCTCTGTGGTCGAGTGGCTTTGTACACTGGTTTTTAAGGTGTCGCCATCTCTGAGGTCCCGGGTTCGATCCCCGGTTGGGTCAATTTAGAAAACGAACTTTTCAATTCTGGCTCAGGTCTGGGTGTTTGTGATACCACCGTTGTCTCTGATTTTTATAACACAACATGCTTTAGCTACTTACTTTGGAATCGGAACAATGTATGTGATGTTGTCAAATATTTATTTATTTATTTCATTTGGTACTTTTAGATTAAAACAGTAATAAGATGCAATTACAGCAATGTACATTATTTCATTAAAAGATATGGGAGTCGTCGTCAGTAATAATTACTAAATGCTCCGGCATTATGTACAAAGGGTCAAGTTCAACGCAGTCGCCAATCTTGGGCTTGCACATTTGCAGAATCTGTGGACCTTTTGTTATGGACATAAGGATAATTTTCGAATGTTCTAAAATTAGGGCTTTCGCTTTATGGTACATTCTGCCGTTGTTGCAGCGGTTCTCTCGGATTACTATAACCTCATGACACAGTTGCGACGTAGGTACTGGACAAATTGATACTAACCTGCCCTTAGGCATCGTACCTTGACCTAGGTTCCAGGCGAATCTAATATCGGTTGCGCTGAAGTCACGATTTTGTGACACTTTCTTACTTTGTAAGTACTGTTATTCATAAAGTTATGAAAATGTACTTACTTATAGAATTGTAATTTGCAATATTAAAACAACTTCATCAGCATCATAACAGCCCATTATAGTGTTTTTAAGGACATTACTCGTGTAGGCCTCTCCGAAGAAAGATGTTGCCATAATCTTGTGTAAGGGGTGAGACCGTTTTCGTCGAAAACGCACTAGTCCATCTTATGCTCCAATGCGTAGATGAACTACCTAAGTGTTTATTTCCCTTTTACGATACCTAACCCTACGATGAGTTTGTGCTATTCTACTTTTAAATAATAATAAAGATGATCAACGACATCCTAAATAATGCCTCTCTCAGTATATGGTTAAGTAGTTTTCACAAGTTTCACAACACGGCTGCATTAATTCCGACGATTATATCTAGGGCAACGACTGTAAAAGCATTTATATTAGCGAAACATAAAGCCTTGTTAAAATTGATTGATATTTCTACGACTTCAACATTACTTAGATCGCCAGGGGCTGGGAATAAATTATTGTTTACTAGTTTCCGCCCGCGACTTCGTCTGCGTGGACATTGGAGAAAATCGATAGAGAACCTTTGACCGGTTTGACCAGGATAGAAATTATTCTGTTTTAATTTCATCAAAATCCGATCAGCCGTTTTTACGTGATTAATTGGCGGGTTGAACCAAGCGCGTTGCATCGCGAGGAAGTCGCGACCGGAAGCTAATTTATAAAATTCAGAATCAATTGGATCGTGAGATATGACACTCTCTTTGAGGTCCCCGTTCCCGTATTCGTTCTCATTCCCATTGTTGACCACCAGATTTATTTTATAAAATAAATGTGGCCAAATGGCCTGTATTATCCCACGGGAACAAGAAACCAGGATAAAAAGTATCCTTTGTGTTAAATTGAATTTAAATCTGTATGTCACAAATTTTAGCACATTTCGTTCAGCCATTAAAGCGTGATTGAGGAACAAACATTCAAACCCACAAACACTCACATTTATAATATTTTATAGTAGGACTATTGCAAATTCTCAACTTTCAATGAACATATTAGCGATTCAATAAGTAATTAGTAGGACATACTAACATCTGTATTTAATGAATATGTAGAATAAATAGGAACAAATGTGTGCTTAATGATTAATTATTTAAGCTGTGATAACTAGGTAGTCACTAGTCAGCCTCAGGTACACGTTAAGTACTGTTTGGTCATACCGATTATTACGCATGTTCCGTATACGTTACGTTACGATTACGATATTGAAATTCTGTATGTTTCGTTCTGCAGTGACAGAAAATCGGTCACCAATTGTCGGTTCCAGAATAAGCAACCTGAATGAAGTCGACTTGTAATGTAATTTAAAAAAATCATAACATAGAAGCAATGCAGTTTATTATTACTCGGTATTACTTTACTGATGCTTCAAATGATATAACGTTTTCTTACATAAATGAAGATAGCGTAGACGGTAAAGTCGATTTCCATAACGGCAAGCGACAGGTGACTGCAGTGATCCGCGGCAGGAACTATCAAGTATTACGGGATGCGTCAATAAAGCCAGCCTTCCCCCGTTTGTGGTCATCCGTGAGTGGAGCACAAACGCTAAACGCGTTCTCATTTCCACTTCAGATTCGAAGCCAACCGCAACCACTTTACAACGGCTAGATGGTATCATCGAACCAGGGGTAAAGCATTATAGGCCGTTAAACCATAAAAAATATGTTATTTATACCCTACATGCAATTATTATATCTGAGTCTATTAACATCTGCAATAATCTTTTTGATGTTGAAGAAAGAAGCAGTATTATAAGAATATACTATCAAAACGACACAAGATAAGGCATTCAGATTTCTTTTAACAATTTACAAAGCATCGGGAACCAGTTATTAAAGTTACAAGTAAATGCATGCAGAGCTAATCGCATATTTGCGTCAGAGTAAGTGGGGCTCTCGATCGTCAGTGATCACGGAAGATTGGAAAAAAGCTATTTCCGAGTTGAGTATCGCACGCCGTATCTGTCTCAATGGAGTAGTTCAGTTGTTTATAACAATACAACTTGGTGAGACGCATGACAAAAAGTTTTTTAGTACAATGACTGAGTGGATCCCGACCTTGTGTTTCACCTCGGAACTGGGCTGTGGTCGTGCAACAGAGTCCTACTTTAAAAAATGACACAATTGCATAGCTATCTGTATTACCGTTTTAAGTACCGCTCAATCTGACATAACGAAAAACGTCGAATACGCTGGAAGTAAATGGTCGTTATGAAATAAAAGATTTCTTGCACGAATTAGAAAATTCATGAATATCGGAAACTGTTTCAAAAGTGAAAAGAGACAATGATAAGAAATATTCAGAACAATAGGATTAAAGAAACGATGACACTACTATCGTGTCTATTATTTCTTTTTAATGTTGTCGCAAAATTTCGAAAGCTTGAATTATAAACAGTATTTGCAGCTTTGTGTCACAGAAAGTGATACTGAATTCAAGTTCAAAATAACGGAGGGCTGATAATAACGAAATAATTCCAATCGGAAAACCGTAACAGCATTGTTTTATTTCTTGTTTGGAAGTTATCAAATAAGTAGTTTGTAATATTATAAGTCTATGAGAATTTTACATTATTCATACGAAAAATTATCTATGTACAATCTTGATTACGTAAAAAAGTAATTTGAGAACAAAAAGAAAGGTTGCCGATGAAGCCACATTACGAGCACAATTTGAATAATTTACTATGCGAATTACACATTGGTTGAATAATCAATAATGCGTGGGAAAACAATCGAAAGAAATGTAAAAAATATATAGCTTATTGATTTCATTTCTAAAGGCGTATATAAGATTATCACTATATTTAAAGACTGGGATTTTCAGAAATAAGCATTCCACCACTGTTTTTTGAAATATCTGCAGTCACATAAATTTAATGATAATTTCAACTAGGGCCAATGCTTACCTAGGTAACACTTTGAGGAAAATAGTCGTCATCATAGTATTCATTTATTGGCCAGCTTTGCATCAAATAAACTTTTACATTATAAAGAGTAAAAGTCATGGTAAATGTTGGAAGTAGCATTAGCAATGCAAAGATAAGAAAGCAAGATGATATAAAGGAAGTCTATAGAACATCCATCGTATACTTGATATGGAAATTAAATACTTTCCCTCAAAGAAAACTGGAAGCCGAAACCTGGGGTTAGTTGACGGATACTCAGACGCATGTAGACCGTGTCGCAAGAGCAGCCGACAAAACTGTGCGTCACGCCCAACTAAGCCACGCAAATGAAAATATAAGAGGAATAGCGAAATAATTAACACAATTTATTCCATACACCAATCTAAATCGACACCTCTCTCACAGTTTAATGACGGCTTAGACACGGTACATTTACCTCATAATTATAAGTTATGACAGTATGCATAACAAAGATAACTGCAGCCAAGAATGCCTTGGCTAATCAACACTTTCTTTTCGCGGCATTAAGATCATTGAAAATAATGAAGTTTTAACGATTCTCCAAAAGTGTCAAATTGAGTCTTGGGAAAACAAAAATCCATTGTTCCGAGCCCGACTGAGTGTTGTGTGGTGACTTTATTATATTTTCGTTTCTCAGATAATTAAACACAGAGACAGATCCGAACTGGAGATTCAACGCTTAGTGTTTGTTTGAATAGTGAAAACGCTTTATAAAAACTGACCTAGATGTGTTAACAGGTGTCTTCGATGTGGCGACAAAGCCTAGTGAACCGTATAACTTTTTACAAACACTAATTTGTGGTTCGCCTTTTGTCAAGTTCATTGTGATGTTTTCAATAAACTGCTTGAATCTTACGGCAGATTTTTGAATGACGTAACTAATAAAAATACCGATAGTCATGAACTGATCTATATCTACTAGAAAATAGAACACGACGAGGGTTATGAATAGGTTTATCATGCGATCACCGATGTGGTCGCGAGAGCAATGAGTGAAAAGTTTATTCGTAAACGATGAGAAAACAATGCTCAAAGATGTTTATCAGAGACGTGCAAATGTACCGGAATCGTGTATAACTAACTGACATGAGCTCAACGAGCAATGTAGGCTAACGGCGATTCACCTTTGATATACGATCCAATGCAAACGATCTAACCGAATTTGTTCCAAAGAAGAATGGGAGATACAATTGACAATTAGGTACAACATTTCTTTTGTTTCTCCAATTTATCTAGAAATGCCTGGGAAACGGAAATGTTTAATAGGATTGGGTTCGGAATTTGCTCTTATTCAATTCATTGGAGCTTCATTCGGATTTCTTCCTTTTTGATTTTGTTACAATAGATACTTTTAGCTTGAAAAGTGAGTTAAGATTACGTTTGTAATTCAAAGAACATGTAATAGGAAGAGAGGTAAGATTTCCCATGAAATATTGACCGCAACTAAATAAACTCAAACTTGTTTACATTTCATGGTATAACGAATCGCACATTATTCGGTAGGTAATTATTTGAGTTGCATAAAATTTTTACCTTCCGTATAATGTTTGGTTAAAAAAACCAGATAACATGTTCTTAAACTAAATAGAACAACGATTGGTATATAAATAGAAACCTTTGAAGCGAGCAGGAGTTATTGTTCTCACAGCCCACTTCTCAACTTATAATTGCGGTTATTTGCTTGCCTTAGGAAGAAAGTAATAAGACAATTAATAATTCTAGGAAAAGCAATAATACAAATGTCCATACAAACAAATACGAATAATAAGAAATCAGGATCTTGGTGCAATGATTTAAAAGGTTTGTGGTAGAATTCAATCCACATAATGACATCTTTAGCTTATCAAGTCTCTTAAATCAAACTGATGATACAGTTATCAAAAGTTCTAAACCAAATGGAAAGCAAACAATTACTTTACTGTGTCCCAATAACCTAGTAGTTATAGAACCTATATCAACGGCCGCTACAGTAAACTAGAAACCTGCGATTGACCCGTGAATATCATATATAAAACCACGAAGCAAATTGTTAACAAGGCTCACACTTCTTCGATTTAATGACAAGTAATTTGTTTTTCAAAACTCCAATTGCAAAAGCGATTTAAGACATTTACGACACAAAACCTACTAAAGACTCTCACAATCAATCGTCTTCAAAACGTGATGCACTATTCACAAATTTTGACATTACTTGAAAGCAAATAATGAAAATTATAGCGAAATATTGATGAAATTTTTTGCAATTGCTTCGGTGGAGTACTTATCGGAGTAAATAGGGCAATCAGCAAAAAGAAAATCAAGATTCAGTGGTCAACAATATAAATAAGCAAAGAAAGTTTGCAAAAAGATGTTTGCGTCTCCGTAGCAATTGCATTGTCTAAAGTAGACGACAAAAAGTAAGTAGGGTGCAACCTTTGCCGTATAGTAAAAAATATAAATGATTTTATTGATATGTGTATCATTTGAATTTAGTAAGTAGGTAACCTTTAGAAATCACGGTTTTTTATTTTAACTAGTTTAAAGATATTAAATAAATAAAAATATGTCCTTTTAGCCCTTAAATTTTCTATATCTAAGTTGTTGCAATAGAGATGAACGAAATTCTTAGCAGTTACTCTATTTTCTACTAAACAAATAGTTTACTATGTAAAGGTAAAAGTGACACACCGGCCGATTGAAATCGTATCATAGGAACGGTAACCTATTGGTAATCATGAGATGGACGGTAACAGGGGCTAATGCACCGGCAAATTGGTAAAAGTGCTGATTCTGTATGAACATTTTTTTTACCAGATACATAACAGAAGCTAAGCTATAACTTAAGGCGACGCATCAACTGCTCGTCAATTTTTAAATAATGTTAGTGATATTTTATCGCTATAAGCATTTTTGAAACATTAAGGGCCAGCTTCTTAGATTCTGTTTATGTTGAAATTGACTTAATTGACAGACAATATAGGTGCCTATTGCTTGTGTAAAATACATTATTATTAGTGGAATGTTTTTTTCATTTCTAGTTCGATGATGATATTAGAATACAGAATTTTTAGAGTTGTTGATTATTTATTGTATATGTAAATCATACGAATGATGACAACATCACAATATTCTGGTGTGTTGAGTGTATGTTTGTAGAAAAAGAAAACAACTTTATACAAGCTAACTTACACGAACAATTAAGAATGTAAACGTATAGGTTCTGAAAAGATATTGTATCACAAATGTCTGAAATGCGGAGCACGAGTTAGTTGCAGTCAGATCCTTAACTA
The DNA here is from genome assembly GCA_963556745.1 of Catoptria pinella. Classification (NCBI taxonomy): domain Eukaryota; kingdom Metazoa; phylum Arthropoda; class Insecta; order Lepidoptera; family Crambidae; genus Catoptria; species Catoptria pinella. Next base: position 9,799,254 of record OY750774.1, on the reverse strand, counting down.
TGGAAGTGCTAAGCACAATGTAGAGGCGGCGAAGTGTATCAGATATGAATTAGTTTCGTAACTTTCCCATTTGTGTCGACAATGTTTGCTGAATTGAATATAGTGTGAATGGAGTCGGAATCACCATTCGTTTGTGAATTCTTACTCATTCCATTAACAACATTCTTTACATTATCAAATTACTATTAATAATAGTTGTATCATGAGAAGTTTTCATTGATAACTTTATTTGTTTAATTTTTTGTCGCTTTTCTTTGTTCTGTTTGGAAAGTTAGGCCGTGAATAAAGTTATCTTAAATAGGTAATCAATGGTGCTAGTAAAATGGTATTTTTTTATTTACGCCTGATGATGATGACTCACATGAGAAATAGCAAAGTTCTATAAAAGATAACGATTCATAACCAGCTTCAGAAATAGATCAGAAGCATGGATATAAAATCGACTGAGCAAAACTTGCAAACAATGATACAAAAATTGGACGCTCCAATCGTGATGGCAAAACAGTGGTATCATTGTTTGCGCGAAATGGAATCGATAAGGTCAACCGTTCGTTCTGTACCGTAGCTCTATGCTATGACAATCAACTGTCAAAGTTTGCTTCGGAGATTCCGAAGAAAGAGAGATAATCATCTCTGTTAAAATTAGGGACGCTCTAACTGACGGTTCTGATTTTGCTCGTGATTTTATTTAGAAACATTCCTATATGTGTGGTTATATTTTTTTGAAACTCCTTGAAAGAAGTCAAGTTCGATACAAAACGTTTCATATTAATTAATACTTTATATAGATAAATCAATCATGATTTAATCTTTACAGTTTATACAATGAATTTGGACAATGTTTTTAATCTCATATCCAGCTTTGAGACTTTAATTACTTTAAATCTGTTCTTTATAACTTACAAATCTAATTTTACACTTGACTTCAACACAACGAATAACAAAAATAAGGATGCATACGTACGTACGTATTTTTATTACTAAGGCTTATATGAGAAGATCACCTCTTAAATGGTTTACGTGGAGAATCCTTGTAGTTGTGGAATTACTACTATGGAGAGCTACAAAAAGATTTGTGATAATAACTACGCTGCAATACAATATGTGCCCTAAGGCATGATCAAGACTACGATATCAAACAAGCTACCGAGAAACATTCCATCCTTGAGGGAAGAAAACCACCCGCGATTTAGCATAGAAACTGTTTTTAGTTAGATTTAATCTATGGAATTACGGAGATATTTTGCTGTCGAAAGGTTAAGAGTCTATGGCAGGTCAAAGATGGAGCTAAATTGATGTGAGATCGGTTGAGATTAAAGACAGCTAGAGTTTGATATCACCAACCAAAGGTAAGTATACAATACAAGAGTGTAAAGTCATAAGTTTCATACAAAAACTAACACCCTATTCAGGTCCTATGAACGACATCAAACTGCCAGTGAATAAGTGAAGCGAAATTAAAACTAACTATGAAAAAAATCTCTAAGCTAAAACGAGTCTGCGGGATTACTTATATTCTGAAGAAGTTAAAGTTGCATAATAAACTTGAAAAGAGTAGGTAGATATCTATTGAAAATTCCGTAAGGATCACAAGAAATATAACATTTGGAATTCGTCAATGGGAGGGAGAATTGGCGTAGATTTATCTATCTATGTATCTAGGTATCTATATAAATCTAATTCTCGAATCTTCATCGGAAACAAATCAAAATATAGAGCCATAATAATTTCACAGCAGCTGTGAGATGGAAAGTTGTTTGTTTGGGATAAACATTTCTTAAGTATCTTCTTCAGGCCATGATAATCAATCTTTATGAAGATAACTGTCGGTTCTGAACAGTTTTCGTTTTGACATCAATTACATTATGATTACGACATGTCATAATAAACAACCATTAACTACTTTTTGCTATGATTTACGTGATGTCTATATAACAAATGTTCATAGAAGATTTCTAACTGGATCAAATTTTGCTAAGAAACTACGGTTTTTTCATAACCATTGCTCATATTCATAAAATCGTTCATGAAGTACAGATTACTACAGATATCAAAACAATTCAATGAATTGAGCTAACTATTAATGAACATAATTTTTAACCTGGAACTTGTAACTATTTTTTACGTACTTCATTACTTTTTTCTTCACCCGCCAAGCAGGGGCAATAAAAAATCATTAATAACCAATGTTCTACATGCTGGCAATTTACAATTAACAAGTAAGCAAACTGTCAAAGCGAAAATTAATAAGTACACGGCAAAAGCAGTCATGCAAGGCTATGAAGGAAAAACGGGTGCAAGGGTTCAGTGCTCGAAGCATAGGTACACTGATGTATTCTCACGGTCCTGCGAAGGTAATAATGGTACACAATAAGCAATAGTTAGTAAAATGTGTATACCTATATGCAAATTACAATGAGAATTCTTATGCAATATGCTGGAGGTGTTTCATCCTGGTAGTCACACCTATCACCTATTCACTGAGTTTTTATTGCGATAATTATAATACGTAAACGATTTTTAACAAATGAAGGTTTGGCTCCGTTAAAAAAAGAAAAGATAACGATAACGAAGAAATAAGAAATGTTAATGGCTGGAGACTCGCTATGGTAACTCAGTCGGTAAAAGGGATTTTAGGAAGTTGTCAGTTTATTGCAAGCAGGAATCAATAGGTTTTAATACATATTTAATTATACTTTCAGCTTATGCTCATTCAAATATTTTATAAGTACCTACAGTTACTTGATCTCTTTTTACAGCATTTTGTATAGGATTTTTTCACTTTATCGCAGTTTATTCAACTTAACATGAAATATAAAAATATAGAGCAGCCTTATTAAGTAGTCTCGAAATTAGGCACTTCAAAATCACAAAGTAAGCGTGTTTATCGCCTTTTTTCCATACAACGCCTTTCACTTCGGAATATTGAAATTGAAAATGCGTTTTTGGGATCAATTGGCCATTTCTGTCCATGTAACGGTAAGCTAAGTATCCATTTAGTTTAATGCTATGAAAGCAGTGAATATGTCACGAAGTTAAATTGAATTTCCGTAAAATACTCTACTTTATTCAAGCCTTACTAAGCAAGTTGAAATAAAATATTTGATGAAAGACGGTAAAATATAATTAGAATAAAGTGGTGTTTATGCAGCATGTAATTTGAATTTCGACTAACTAGATGTAATTGATAGAGTAGATGCTATAATAAATGTAATTAGAAGACAACAGATTAAGAGTATTATGTGATAGGCGTAATATATTTGAGTAGAACCCGGAAGCATTGTAGGTACTTTGTATGAGCCTAAACGTTTAAGTACACGCGAAGCTTGCCGCTTTCTAACCATATATTTGGTTTGATAGATATTGAAATTAATTAAATCCTTTGTTTTAATCCTAGATAAAGGTGCAACTGTAGTGATCCTCCGTATTTGTGCAGAAAGGCTCCGATTTGATTGCTAGTAGAGGCATGTATGCATTTCTATCCGTTACCTATGTGTTAGTCACCATAGTACAAATTTGGATGATTTGAAAATTAAATAAGAGGCATCAGAATTTATGACGAAATAAAGATAAAGATGGTAGTGTAATTTAAATGCTTCAAGCTGCTTTTATGCATAACAAGGAAAACAAATATTAGCTGGTCACAGTTTCAGTGTTTTAAAATTAAGAATGATATAGATTATTAAAAACTCATTACATCACAAAAGAAACTAATGGCAAAAATTTAACACCTACAAAAACCAAATTATCTCGGTCACTTCCCAAATATCTATCATTCAAAAGCTCACTAACTTGAACAGATAACCACCCGTAAAATGATAGTTCAGATCAAACCAAACGATCAATTAGGAGTCATTATAAAGTGATTTGTCAGCTTTTCGAGTGTGCCGCCGAAGAAAGTTAGACGTCGCGTGCGGAGATACAAAAACGAGCGAGCTTACTACACAGATGAATCGCCACTTTTGATTAATGAAGGCCGGGTGGAATTGAAATAACTCTGGCCTAAGAAGGTATAGATTGTGGGACAAGGGACGAAATCTCTAAATGATGATCGTAAATGAGTTCCTAATTTGAAAGAAGTTGGTAAAAATATAAATTTGATTTTGAATAGCTAACAAAACATTTAGACAAAACAAGTAGACATAGATACTCAAATGTAAACATGTCGTTTAACAGTAGACATTAAGGAAGTTATTTACAGCGACATATTGAAATGGCGATCATATTTAAATAATAAACTTTATTAAAGCTTTAAACAAGTGAAAACAAGACTATAAAGTGTAGTAGTGAAATTGGCACAATACATAATAGCTTTTGTTACTTAGCTCAACAGGTTAATGTTTCACATTTTGAGCCTTTGATCGATTGATACCATATAATTTATGCCCAAATTATAGGTGAAATCGTATAAATGACCATCGTGTACGATGCGCTGCTGGAATGTATTGTAGTGATATAAAAAAGATATAACAATTCTGAGTGGCCCTTTCTCTATGGGCTTTCTATTTTTATGATTTGCAATTTCAATAATGCCTTTGTTATTAGTGTTGTAAGTGATTTTAGTATTATTGTTCCCATGTTAAATATGTATGCGTGTATGGATTGAATTGATAGCCATGAAGTATGACATTCGAGGTACACATCAAGTTATGAAACCAAAACCTCGCTTGCTTTAACTATCTCGTTTAACTAGTAAATCCGAAATTGCGAACACACTAAGTTTAGACTTTAGAAGAAGTTTTGATGTTAGATTTCAATCTAAATACAAGCATGTTATACCAGCCACCGTAGAAAGGAATGAGTGAGTTCGATAATGCAAATATAATAACACTCAACGTCAGAAAAACCACACCTCCTAGAAAATTAGTTTAGATATGTCTACCTGCTACTGCTAGTACATTTATTGGGCTTTTAAATAATAATTGATCGATTTGATAAAAATAACAGATCGCCACAATCAAACGCTACACATGTAATTACTTGCGCAACCATTATAAGGATACCCTTAAATAGGGGTCAATCATGGAAAATCTGATAAATTCATTCATAAGAAAAGGATGGATACTATTGCCCATGAAGCTGCTCAAATCAAATAGTATATTGCAAAAAATGCGACAGTGTAATGTTCGGAAACTGAATCTCAGACATTAATTCCGTATAACGAGTGTTCCAACGGTTTTAAGAGACTGTTGGTTATATACGAAGGGGTAGAAGTATATGACAACATTTACTATTAATTTGATATTATTAAAATTGCTTTAAAGAACATTTTTGTAGAGGTGCGATTTCTGTAACGTCGAGTGTAAGGCAGTCTAACATGCTGTCTATCCTGGAGGTGGAAGCCTGTAGAACTAGATCGTACACGAACAGAAACTTTAAATTAAATAAGATCTATACTAACAGTATATAGATACTAGATTCCAACGCAGAACAGGCCAATTAAGATATCTCGTTCATCCCACGGATAATATTTCCTATCAAATTTACATATACTGCACTATGTTGGAAATACACGGGAGCAGCGGCTATTATATTATCTGTACCAGACAGCATATCTGTAAATTATCGCAACTTGGAGTATTTTTCATCTTGTTCCTCTACATTAGATTAAGTGTTTTTTATACCTACTAATACATAACCAATAAACTATCTGAATATACCAAGCGTACTCCCTGTTTATTTGATAGTGTGTAAAGGTGCGATATATGTCAGACTTTGGGCAGACACACCAACACGTGATCCAGTTGGCTCACTTTCGGTTTCGGCGCTAACACTCGCCGTAACACTGCCTTAGTTGTCATGCAGCGCATGTAATGGCAATTTGACTATTTCTCCGTGCCTTAAGCCTAGTGAGATCTCTTACATATTAAAAATTTGATCGTTTAGTTTTGCTTTCAGAGTAATAGCTTTTGAAACATTCGTTAAGCATTGGTAATTAATTCTTATTTCTCTAAAAACTCTATAAATATCATATCGATATTCTGCAAAATTTACTCCATGCATTTGAATTTCTATAAATTAACCTTTCATAAAATTAAATAGAAAGATATACTTATAAAAACGGGAATGAATAACTGCATAGATTACAAATGACAATATTTATGTAAGTAGTTAAGCATTCGCATTTCAAAGCAACAAATATTATGCTGAATGACGACAAGTTACAATTCTTACAAGTACAATTACAATTAGAAACGGTAGGCATCATCGGTTTGCCAGATGCAAAAAAGGCTACAGTTACAAGATAGTTAGTTAGTCTGTAACGTGTTTATTTTCGCGAGGCGGCGCGTTCAGTTTTTCTTGAATTTCTTGTCAAGGAGACAGTGAGCGCTGATTATTCAAATCTGGTACGAATTCCATCGCGTCACGGAAGCGTTAAGGCAAGTAGGTTAAGTGAAGTCACCGAACAGTTTGAGAAACCGAAATCAGATGAGAACGCCCGCGTACGTACAGTAAGTCGACGCTTTAAAAGGGACCGAATAGAAAGCTAACCCTTTTCGGGAAGCAGTAAAACTGTAATTGTTTCAATTTGATTCCAAATAAATCTAGATTGGACAGAACAGTGCAATTGGAGCGGCGATGGGCCGTGATGGATTCACTCCAATTTAATATGTAAAATTATTCAGTGGTAGTTATGTATAGAGTCGTATCAAAATGGGTAGTTCCTAAAATGAAATGTAACGATGCAATAAATCTCTGGCTTATGCATCATGGATTAGAGTACCTGCCGCAGTAGAATGTACGTAGATCCGTAAAAAACCTATTTGATGATAGGTTCTCTTTTTTTTTAAACTTTAATGCCCTTACAATAAAAATAAATATTTTTCAGCCTTGCGCAGTGGGATTGGTCACAAAAACTGAAAACGTCATCAATACAATACAACATATTAAGGTCATTGATTAAGTTCAAACAAACTTGGAATCGAAAATGACATAGCTGCACCTAGCCTTCTAGCTGTAAGCCTTAGTCATATCGATTGTTACAAAGGCACTTTTGATTTTTCCAATAATTTTATAAAAGAACAAGGTAGTAAAGCAAAATTTAATAACATTATATCAGTAGCGAATAGAATCTGCATTGTTGAATGGGGAATAGAGCATGGGACTGTTTATACTATCAACAGGTTTCGATCTCAGAATGCACGCGAACACGCAGCCAACAAAACTTAAGCGCAGAGCACAGACCAGATAACATAATATTCTTAGAGAAAATGAATAGGTAATGCACTGCTTGGACACATAAAATAAAAATAAAAATCAACTTCTGCAAGGAAGTTCATTTAATACCAGAATATAGAAACTAAGGATACAATTAACATGTTAGTTATATTTAAATTAGCTCTTTTGTACAAAGTACTGAATGATTTTGATATTAATGCTCAAGTGAAAGCATACACTTTGTATGATTGAATTGAACGGTTTCTTGTTTGTTTTTCCAAGCTCTAACGGAAAACTTACTATGATGATTTCGTTGTGATTAAATTTTTATAAACTTTTTAAACAATAGATTATTTAAAATAATATAAAATGAAAATCTTATCTTAATAAGTTAGTTATTTATAAACACGAAGAAGCATTCCAATCTTAATATAATAAATCATATAGATAAGTTTTTATTGCTAACCGTTTTACAGTACAATGGAAAAAATATTGCGGAACGCATTTTAAGCGTTTCTGGCCCTTATTCCCTTATTTAAATCGAGAACTTCATATGGTATGAAGCCAGTCTTGACGCCGAAGGATGAAGGAATCTCTAATGTATGCCTTTTGTATGTCTCGTTTGCTTCTGACAATGTATTTACATATCGTGAGAAAAATTTAACATGCCTTTTTTAATACAGAGAAGTTCACTTCCTGGGAATAAAGAAGTATATACATGTTTAAACTGGCTTTTAACTTACCATTACATAAAATGGGTACCCATCTGGCTTATTTATAGACTAGCTGCGTAACTACGCAGCTAGTCTATAAATAAGTAAAACCTTTATAAATAAATATTAAGTATACCGAAGGGAAGCGAAAGAATGCAACTGTTTCCTAGAAGGAGTTAGTTAGACGCACGTAATGATAGCAAACCACTATAGACAATAGAGGCTGTTGGAAACAGGGAGCTCATTTATGAAAGCAGTGGTATTGTTTTAAAACTATCAATTTCCATTTTAAATATATATTTCCGAGCCATGCGGAAGCCGCCGCTGTGTTATTGTAGCGGGCGGTACATTAGCCGCAGTGATTGCTGGCGAAAGGGCAATTTCTAAGGCTAAGTTAAGTTAAAGCACGAGCTCGGCGAGATTGTAAGGAAAAGTTCCCGCTCGTGGTCGCCACAACGATGGAATAAATCACAGTAATGATAGCGATGCGTCTGGATTTATTGTGCGTCGAGGAGCCATGCTCGAAATACAAGGATTGATTAATAAGTAATCCTAAACGCCGTAATTGGATGCTCTTTGTCATAAATCGTTATCTTATTCAACGTTGCTTGTTTATATTGATGATGTTGCCTTCCATAAACTTATTAAAACGATTCGAGAGCTTTAAAGGAGTATTCAACAATATGGCGTTATCGCAAACGAAATACATCAAGTGCAGTAATAAAGTCAATGGTAATGTGTTTCAAATTGACGGACGAGAATTTACGCTTCTGGAAAAAAAACCTGGGTCAGGTTTGATTAATGAAGTAGAATTTCTTTATCGTTTCTGAGCTCATTTGTCATTTGTGCACGGACCCACGCAAATGGTAGATTTTGCTGAAGATCGTTGTGTGGACAATATTATTCTAGATTATTTTATTTGTGTAAAAGTTCACCATGAAGTATCTTTTAAATGTTGCCTATTCAAGAAAATACAACTTTAACGAAGATCAGAATAAAGTTTTAATAATAATAAATAAATAACTTGAGCGACTTATTTTTGCATACTTATCATATTTTCTATTAGGTTATAAATTTACATTACATTACTATAGCATTAACTATCGTTATGCCTTTGAGCTTGCAGTAACTCGAATGCCTATCAGGGATACTAAAATGAGTCAGATAGTCGTTAGCGATGGGTACTTTACACAGTACACTACAACATTTATATTCTGTACACTTTAATAATATTTGAGATAGAATCAAAGCGCTAATAACAAAATATGCCGTCGCAACGTAATCCTTGCGAGAATACATAAGAGAATAAACATTTTTATTTTAGATTACATGTTCTACACAAAATCGCTCATTCAGTGCACGTGTTGAAAAATAAGAACGAGAAGTTCCAAGAAGTTTTCAGAGTTTGTCGTTAATATTAATAATAGCCAGTAAGTTATAATCAATTATACTTACAGGAAAGTTTTAAAAGCTAGAGCGGAAATCCTGAATAAAATTATTTTAAAAATAAGTGGGTATGTCTCACTACTTACTCTGTTAGCATGAAATGAAATAATTCATAAACATGCAGTTGAACGGAACTTAACAGATCAAAAGCGTATACTTATTCAAGACGGAATTAATGTATGCGAGATTGTTTTATATAATCTTCAGCTACTCGATTTTAATGCCACGACTTGCTTGGAGCAGACACATAGAAACCTTAATATTGTTAAGATGAGATGTCTAACTGTTATTGCAGTCATAACATTTATGAAATAAGTGCAAATATTACTTCAGCCTCGCTTAATAATTTTACCCGAGATGAAGTCGAGAGTAATATTTCTATGAGATGTAATCAATTAATAACTGGAGAAGCGAACGTCACGTTGAAAATTGAATTCTTGTTTCTTATTGGGATTGAAAGGATTAACTATTGCAAAGTCCATTGTGCAATAGTGTACACCGACCAAGATAGGCAAAGGTTATTGAACATATTTAAACAATTTTATTCTTCATGTTCTTATGTATTAGTTCACAACTGGAAAATTAGAACTGTGAAAAATATAAGTATAATCAATGTTTTTGCTAACGGCATCAGAAATTCAATAATGATATAAGGCAAAGGTGGAGTGAAAAGCAATCATTAAGTAAAATAATTTAATATATTACTTGGGGTCAACAAGCATGAAATTGTTGGTAAACATGGATTGTACGGTTATATGCTCAAACGTTCAATGAGCGATTTAAAGCTTGAGAACATTAGGGTTTCTGTGCACGAGTTGCTAAGTAATTTGCAGGAGGCGAATAGCATAAACGGCCCAAAATGTCTCTAATTTTGCGAATTTCTTTGTTTAGTTTTTCTACTATATTATTAGATTGAGTATGCTTTTATTTTTACGTTCTTTCTTGGTTCTTTCCTTTACGCTATAATGTAGTTTAGTTAATAATACTTACGTATTGTAAGATTAATCATCATGTTAAAATTACCGAACACTTAACCCAAGATATCTATGTTTATGATTTTCTTATGCTGCAGTAAAAATAGTGCATCTATTTTAACGCTAAAATGATTTAAAGCAATCGAAGCATTATTGTACACAAATACGTATCGTAATAGCTCACTCAGTTCAGTATAGCAAGCCTTAAGATTCCGATACGCACGATCGGCGATTACGCATGAGCCAGAACGTGTTTCGCACATACACTCGTGCTTTGCGGAAGGACCGGCTAATGACTGTTGTTGCGAGATGGGAACAACTGACAGCGGCAATTCTTCCGATAAGTTACGAGGGGAAGATTGTGCCCGTTCTATGTTGCTTACACGAAACGATATTGAAAATCATTTTAAACGGCCTGCTATAGAGCGAGGACGAGGGTAAGATAAGTTTTATGGTAGATATCAGATGATGAGATGCTAAATTGTGAACTCAATTGCTACAAATATAAACGAAGTAAAAATTTCCAAACAATCCAGGTTTCAAAAAAATATTTTAAGTATAGTGTATTCTCTACTTTATCAAAGTTATAATGATTTGACGAACTACAACTTGTTCTTTACAATGTTGCAGCTATTAAATCTGCAAATGACAGTTTCTAGCCCGTGGGCACAGAATTAATATAGTATTGGATCGTAATTAGCAAACCAGAAATGAAGTGGATTCTAACTGAATAATCGCTTTAACTTGAAAGGATTATCTAAAAGATTTACTGCTCGCGATACGTTGAGACAGCACAATATAATTGTAAGAGTTGACTTCTGAAGATACAGGGAGACCTACCTGCAGTAAATAATGCCTACGGGTAGTGCTGAACTGGTGTACAAGGTAAGTCACTAAACCTTTGTCAAATAGATTCGATTGTTAAAAAGTTTAACATCATCAATAAGGAAACTATTCAAAAAATAACAAGCTAAGGTAAATGCACCTTTCACAATGGCACTCGGCACTTATTATTGAGGTATGTATCGATCGTGATGTTTCCCAATTAAATAATGAGTAGTAAAATACATATTTTCAGCGCTCTGTATAAATATAGCTAGTACATTCACTTTATACCGTGAGAAAATTTTGCAATGACAGAACGTTGAATTTTTCGTGATTATTACGATGCAAACCGACTAAATGTAATAAACTTAACGACAAAACTACAATTCGTTATATAGTCACCCTTACGTTATCGTAACAGATAAGCGCTACTTCAATAACTGTGACGTAGAACCACTCGCACAAAAATGCAATTATGATAGATCGAGACCGCCGCGAACAAAAAATTGTTTGGGATCTGTCACACGAGTTGCATAAGGAACACCGTTAAATTGTATCGCCTATCATGCCTAAGAATCTTGGAATAGGATAGAGTCTATCCGATAGACAATAGCACCGAGGGAAAAAGAGACCAATCTTGTCGCTATCGTGTGCTGAGCGATTACCGCTAACATAGAACGGTATCGACTTTTGTGGGCATTTTCTTGTCCGTTCCGTAGATACAAGTTAAGGCAACTGGCAAAAAGCACAAAAATGTTATTTCACTTTTTATCTAAATTGCTAATGCTATATGCAAAACGCACTGCTTAGCATCGGAAAACACTGTATCAGTATCAGTTGCTATAGGAGCACACGATAAACTTAAGGTTTAATGTATGCATCTTAAATTGTTTCTTGCTACTTTATTGGGTAAGAGGCAGATGTTCAATTGTGTGCGGTGGAATTATCTGCATAGGCAAATAGAGTCGATTACGAGCACTTGCCGTCGTCGCGAAGGCCAATTACGCGCCAGCGAAGTATTCATTACACGATAGATGTTAAGGAAAATATACAGGCGGTAGAAGCTCCCACAGACTGGATAAGCGTAACGTATGATCGGTGCTGCCTTATCGGGATATCGACTCCCGGTACACAGCACGTGCTTTCACAAGCATAGATGAATCTGGGGAGATAGTAAATACCGAATGGAATATTGTGTCTCCGCGATCTGGGAGTCTTGTTGGAAGCCTTATATAATAAAGACCACTGCCTCCTGCTCAGATGTAAATCTTTACCCACTCGTTTTCAATGCCTCGTATTGTTCTATTTAACGTCACAGTCAAAGGGATTTCTCCAGTCGGATTTGAGAGCTTTATAAAGACAGCTCATGTTTATTGCGTTTTATCACATTGCGAGATAATATGTGTTGAACGACTTAATGGCTATAATATAACTCGCAAGGGTAATATTGTTGAACGACCTTTGGATCTCTAGGTGGATTTATGTCGATCGTATTTCTTGTATATTGTGGCTGTGTATGTGCTAGGAGATTTAATATATAAGAGGTCTGTTATCAGTGACAGCTGTGCCGCATGCCGATGTGGGCCGAGGCTTCTTCCTACAAGGTATCGCGGCACTGAGATCTACATAGATCAAGTACCTCGCCGAGCCATGTAGATACACACTTTGCTTATCTCTCGGCCTACGCATTGAATTACGATTAAATGCACACAAACGTTAGAATTTCTGAATAGGGCTTCGATCTAGTGCGACATAGAAATGCTCTTCAACTACCTGTTTGTGGTTTTACTATAAGGGCTTTCAATCGAAAGTAATTTTCTATTCATAGTTGAGTCTTGCGGTAGGCGCAAGTTGCGAATTTGACGTCGTTAGGACGCGCATATTGAAAGCAGAGAGTGGCGGCAAATACATGTTATTAGTTTAGTGTAATGATTACGCTAACACCATTTTCTGTTGCTTACTTACATTGTTCACAAATATATAACTTCGCGGACTTAATTTGAGAATAAAAGACAGCACATTACATCAAATTATACTTTATGTAGTGTCTCTGTGATGTAGAGTAGATTTGCTCTGATTATAATCGGAGGCCTAATGGTTTACACAGAAACTTATAGGTTTTGTCATTTCATTTATATTCTCAATAATAAAGCTTGCAGATCTTTTTATAGAATTTTATTTTACGAATTCATTTTTGTTAACAGGATTTGAATAATTTTGAAATACACGGATATGTATGTTCATGTTTTGACTGTTCCTATTCAATAATTAATTCTCGTGATCGTTCAGACGTGTCCCACGGAATCCTTCACAGCCCGTTAACACGGGCGACTTGACAAGGGCTATTCCTCGCTTGTCACTTATTTTTGTTTTCTCGCCTTACTGGGAGCTTGTTAGAGTCATCTGGAGTGGCGGCCGTAGCAAATTCCCCTAGTGACAAGTACACGACAATCTGAAACCCGATCTAGAGGAGCGCCATAGATAACCTACGTGAATGTTAAGGCAATATTGCAGGGCATTTTTATTGGTGTATCTATAAAATATAATGGCATGAAAATGCCTTGCCTGGCTGATTTGTCGTCCCTGTCTTACGATTTAAGTGAATTTATCAGGTTTAATACCGCTGTAATACCATTTAAGAGAAGTTTCGATTGGCGTTGGATAATATATTTGCGTAAGTATATAAATTTTCTTGGATACCGATCTACAGATACATGTATACTGAGGTCATGGAGTCTTCTGAAGAATTACCATTGGTCTCCAACAATTTTTTTCCTTGTGATCGATTCTCTATTCTTAAAGAATTTTCAATGTTGACAGAAAAAAAACAAAATATATTTATTTTCAGTCAAAATTGAAAATTATATTCTCCTCGTGACTGTTTTTCTTAAAAAAGGTTCGTTTATAACTAGTTTGTCTAGCATAAAGGTAAGTTATTTCCAATCATTGCCTTTAGAAATTTATTTGTTTGAGTTTCTTTCTTTCGCAACTTTTACAAAGTAACTTTTGTGCAACAATATAAAATTGTTAATCCAGATTAGCTTACAGATAACTCTGCGCATGCATAAAAGACACAACTGAAAGAAACCTCTTATTATCTTAATATTGTTGTTCTTCGTCTAGGTCACGGTTCTGTCATATGAACCGCCCCCTCTATCCTACGTCTTGGTTATCTGGAGTCAAGACGATTGTTTGTTCGGTTAGTGGGCGTAGGATGGTGTGCAGTCACGAATACGCCTTCTTTCGTCATGATGGTTGTTACTTTGACTCCATAAATACTTGGGAATGGTCACGACAGAGCATTTGGAACGAATCGTATCCTTGTATATGAATCACATTTGAATTTCCTAAAGACGTCAGGAAAATGAATTTATGTATTGATTTTCTGACACAAACACATGCTTACTGTATTTGATTCAAGAGGACGAAGTTCAATTGAATCGTGAAAAACACAGGTGTGAAATTTTGACCCAAAGAACCAGCGACTTGCGAAGATGCTTCCAAAGACAAACAAAAACCTAAAGAAACAAATGATTAGTTTACGTGGAATTATGGTGTGAATTAATATTAAAGTTCAAAATAGCATAAATAACTAACTTTTACATATTTGCTAACTTAGTAGGTAATAATGAATATGAAGTAAGCAGATTTCTTACATCGCATCAAACTAATGGACTGAAGCTTAATACTTTTTATATAATAACACAGCCATGCACTTGAATTAGAGGCTTAAGTGTGGACCGATTATAATCAAATTAAATGAGATGGTTAAGCTGAGAATAGGAACGAGTGTATAATTTTTAATTACGGCTTGTGCATCTATTAGAAAAAAACTTGCATAGCTATAATTCAAAGCTATGCTATGCTACGCATAATAAGATGTTAAAATTTTAGCGACTCTCAACTCAAGCTGCTCAATATTGGTTTATTTGGTGTACTTAATCAATGAAATAAAACATATTTACCGGATACTGGCCTGGTTTTATAGTCCCCCGTGACCACGGCAGCTGCAAAGGTGTCGAAACGTCGGGAAACCAAAAATCAAACTTAAAACCGACTAATTACTTAATTAGATTCAATAAAACCGCGCTAGTATCCGTTAAAAGTGATTTATTTCAATGTAGTTCGCGAGTAAACCTTAGAAGTGAAAATGAGTAGGTACACACGACAGCACGTCAGGTTATACAGTTAAACTGCGAAAACAACTTTAATTACGTAGGGCATAAAGGCGGTCTCAAGGTCAACATGTATAGTCTGAGGTGCAGTCGTGTGTACTTAATCATTTTTATTTGCAAAAAAAACTTATTTTTTTTTAAATAAATGAGGGACGAAACATAACAAATGACACAATTAAATGGTTATACTTCATTAATATCATTAGCACGGTGGATAAATTAATTATTTAGTATAATTAATTATCTGCAATAAACTTTAAATCTAATTAGTAATTAAGATTTATTAATACAGCGAGTCGAGTAATATATCAGACTGAGTAAAAGAGGTCGCGTGACTTAATTATCAATGGGGCTCATCGTGGATGGAGGAAGGACCAGTGGGGCTACCGAGCAAGTGTCGTCGACTTCGCCGTCGGCTTCATTTGACAGATGGATGAGATACATTGCTACTTTTCTTTGGTAGGTTTTTTATTTATGCCAGAAAGAAGTAGCAATGTATCTCATCCAACTGTCAAATGAAGCCGACGGCAAAGTCGACGACACTTGCGCGGTAGGGCCTCAGGATTCAAGCGAGGCACATAATGCATCTGTATTTAATTTCATTGATGATGATTTAATATTAAACTATAAAATACATAATGTACAAAAAACAAATAGTTTTGTTGCTAGAAATCAAGCTATATACTTACTTAATATTAAAAATATTAAAATCACGAGGATTTCACCGTATGTAAGTAATATTTTACGAGAAATATCTAAAATTCTTGAACTTCTAAAGCTTTAGAAAAGATTTTCGATACTTGAAGTGTATTACATAAGTATGCTTACGAAATAGTTTTAACCAATATTACGAAATCCACATTAAATATGTGTTCAAGTGGAGGTATTCATCAGATTCGTTATGGCGAATATGATCGCGACAGTGTGAAATTACTCCGACCATCAAATCTAAATGAGCAAACCTTCTCGTTTACGAGACGAATGGAAAACCGCATAATAGTGTTACATACAATTGTAATATGATTTTCACTTTCATATTCATAACTATCTTTTGACAATCACCGTAGCCAAGCAACGTAAGTTCCGGCTAAAGAATACCCATGTTGAGCAAAAAATTAAACCATGACGGCCTTAACACAAAAGATTTTAAAACACTGTTCAACAACGGTTTAACTTAGACACTGTTTAAATGTGATGCTGTCTCTTTTTGACAATATTGTTTGAAAGAGACGGCATCACATTTAAACTGTGTCTAAATTAAACAATGTTTTAAAATCTTTTGTGGTAAGGCCGTTACTGTTTACATGAAAAACTGGATGCACCCAAAACATAAAATTGTTCCTTTTCGCAATTTGGTGCATATTTTATTGAATGGTTAAAAAATTGGCCAGTGCCTGTAATATGAGTTTATGAGTTTGCACAGTTATAATACTCGATAGCGACTGTAGCAACCATTTTTTTTTTTAAAAAGATTTTGGCTTGGATACGAAGTTCTTTTAGCCATTTCTTGGTGTCTTCTCATCTCTTTCACAACTTTTCTATAGTACATTTTATATAATTGTAAAGCGGCACAAAGCTTTTGGAACTTTTTAAATAGTCTTGTAAGCGGCGGGCTTCATTATTTACATTTTTACATCTTAATTCATCACTACAAGCACTATTATAATTAGTAGCACTAGCACTCGTATCACTGGCATCACTTTCTTCTGTCAGTTCGCACGCCAACAAAAGACGCTGAATGTTGAACTGATGGCAATTGAATAACAAATGTTGAATGTCACCAACTTGATCACTATTGCAGTAAGGGCATAAATTGGATGGTATATCTTGAGTCGTTTTTGAATGCAATTAGGCACAGAGCACCTCTGGCCACAAATGTCAACTAGTATAGTAAGCGTAAACTACTAAAACGCCTACAGGTTATTTGCTATCTATTCTGAGGTAATGTTAAATACGACTGTGCAGGTTTATATTTTGTCTATGCTTTTATCTCTTTTACTGAGTTTTTTGTTTTTTTTAATGTCACCTTTTGTTCATTAGATTTTTGCCAAAACAGTAGCGTTGTTTCTATTCCTATTTACAGTCCTTTTTCCCTTACAACTACTCTATTAAAAAAAATGAGTTTGGGGGTTCTGCTAACGTTAATGCTTCTGACAAAAGTTCTTTATCTACTTTTAAAACCTTTCAAGAAGCTTTTTTTTATTTATTGCCATTAGTTTTACACACAAACGATTTGTGAAATAAAGTCAGTATCGTCGCGCTTCATCATAATACAAAAGCTGGTAGCAAATAGTAGTTATTATGGCAGGTCATAAAATTCTCACTAGCGTAACGAGTAAAATCATTTGCCGATTGTTGACTTCGAGTTTATTTCTTTCGTTCGATGTCAAAGCGTTTGTTTAAAGTCCAATCTGTCCAATGTTTTAACTGGATTTTACATTTTCCATTATTGTAAGTGCAAATGTTTTATTAGACTGCTGGCGGATAGATACTGATGTTATCAGATCAAATGATAGTTCTGAAGATTGCGTAATTAATCGTAAGGAGAAAAAAGTTCGCACATGGAGGATGTTCGCGAAAAAAACAACCAATGATTACCTAGCTTCAAGTCATGAATGCAAATCAGCAATGAAAAATGTGGACTTGTTTAGGTTTTATTTCATTGACGGTATGCAAAGCAAACAAAAGGCATCACTTAGCATTAATAGTTTTTTAATGTGTTGATTATTAATTTTCTTTTTATAAAAATAGTGTCTCTACTTATCGTAAACAAACATTATTCATGTTCAAATATTGCAAGTCGCAACCAAATATTACACCTCTACTTTAATATAGTCATTGCTTACATACCAACAAAGATAAAGCATTTTAATGCGATCTACATGCAAACTCCTAGAATCAACTATTAGCTTAGTACAAAAACATCCAGCCAGTAATCCTTTCAAGCTGGTGAGTAATGCAAGCAAGCCAGATTCGTGCCGCGTCAAACCAATTAGTGAAGCGGTTGAATCAAATACCTTAACATTAACTCGAATCAATAAATAACTAATTGTAAATGGAGTGAGTGAACGGTAATGGGCTATTTACATGGGTTGATTTAAGTCACCTGTGACGGTCGACTTTATGTGGTATTAGCGCTTTTTATCGACAATCATTTATTAAATCTGATCGCAAACCTAATTTCAATGAGGTGGCAGATAAGTTTGTTCAGTTAGTAGTGGCCTAGGTCGATTTTCGCCGTGCGGCAAAAGTCGTGCGGTTTTAGTCACTCGTGTAAATACCACATTACGGTGGCTTATCAACGTCGACTGTGCAGTGCTATGCTAACTATCAGTACATAAAAATGTGCACAACGAGTGAGATAGACGGAAGACGAGCATCGTAAAAGCACTGCACATATTGCATAGGCACAGCTTAATAAAACGCAGCACAGGGAGGTTAAATTTCCTGATTTTAAATATAGGAGGGAGTCGACTACATTATTTGCACATAATCTATTTTAAATGTGCCCACTGCTGGGGCACAGACCTTCCTTGTGGTCGGATAAGGTGTATGCGCTATAGCCCACCACGCGGGCCAAATGCAGTTTGGTGGATGTTGACGAATTCAGATGCAGTCGGAACCAACGGCTCTTACAACCCGAAAAAACTTTAAGTTAATATTTTTTAGTCACCAATGCCATGACCGACCCTTGCGAAAGTTAATAAACTTCCGCAACCACAGGGCGAATGCGCTAACCCACTGCACCATCGAGATCCTCTTTTTTATTTATTCTGTGCTATTGAACATATCACAGCTATGCTAATGATTAATCACCCTAACAGCCGCTTCAAAATGTTATGCCACAAGTTAAAACCCTCTAGGGATTTTACAGCTTCATAGCTTTACTTAAGGCTCCGGCGAACCGAGAGCTTCCCATACAAGCGTAATACCAAAATGATTTGCAATTTGAGCATAATTAACTCTTCTTGTGATGTTATCCGGATTAAGACAGTATTTGTCTAGGTTTCTATTAAATAAAAAATCCAAAATACTAAACCAAATAAAAATTAATGCAATTTATAGTTTTGTATGAAAAGTAATAGGCATTTATCTCGAATTGGGTTAGTATTTAGGAATTTGTATTTAATAGAAACCTAGACAAATACTGCCTTAATCCGAATAACGTCACAAGAAGAGTCAATTATGCTCAAATTGCAAATCATTTTGGTATTACGTTTGTATGGGAAGCTGATTCGCCGGCGTCTTAAACCACAAGTTAAAACTCTCTAGGGATTTTACAGCTCCTAGCTTTACTTAACTGACCATAACTAATTGCATAGGACTGTGCACTTTGTTGTGCATACCATGCCCAAGTATTACGTAGCCGTTGGCAATTATCCAGCCTATTTGATGTGGTTACGTTTTTATTGATGTTTTGTTTTATGGATATTACGAATGCATAAGTAGATGGCGAAAGTGCGGTTAGATTAACATTCGCCGTGATAACTTTGGACTGGATTATGCAATTGCAGAAGACACTTTAAATTTTGACGCATGGAGAATGCTTTTAGTTAGAGAAATAAAAAATGAAATGATTTTTCGGTCGGCCTTTTATCAATTTCCGCAAGTCCTAATGAAATTCAATTGAGTTTTGGATTTCCAGTAACAGCTTGTAATGTTGCGCGCTGTTGTACTTGTTGTCGAGCCGGCCTCTTTTTTACTAGTTTATGGTTTTTACTTTTAACTTATATTTTTGAATTTTGTTTTTTTTATACTATAACATATTTTCCTTGTTTTGTACGGTGTGTTTTTCATTACATGTCAAGTTGTGTTCGGTAGGTTAATACAATTATAAAACTACATTTAAACCTTTCATTATTTAGAAACCCATTTTAGCTCAGTTTCAGTACTCATAACATAAACTTTGGAGGCACTTAGATAGGACCTACCTACAATACAACTTTTTTGTACAAAGGATAAGGGCTATTATTATTATACTATTCGACGACCTCCGTGGTCGAGTGGCTTTGTACACCGGTTTTCAAGGTGTCGCCATCTCTGAGATCCCGGGTTCGATCTCCGGTTGGGTCAATTTAGAAAACGAACTTTTCAATATTGGCTCAGGTCTGGGTGTTTGTGATACCACCGTTGTCTCTGATTTTTCATAACTCAAGTGCTTTAGTTACTTACTTTGGAATCGGAGCAATGTATGTGATGTTGTCAAATATTTATTTATTATTATAAATAATAATGGAATGCTGATGCGATACATTGATTAAAAACGGTGTACACTTAAACACC
This sequence comes from Catoptria pinella, assembly GCA_963556745.1. Classification (NCBI taxonomy): domain Eukaryota; kingdom Metazoa; phylum Arthropoda; class Insecta; order Lepidoptera; family Crambidae; genus Catoptria; species Catoptria pinella. Next base: position 9,778,680 of record OY750774.1, on the reverse strand, counting down.
ACGATCGACTCGTTTGCTTATAATACATTTGCCAATAAACATCGGCTCGTGAATTCCCACAAAGCTACACCCTACACGATAATTATCTCTTCAATCAACTGAGTTAATGAAATTCAATTATGTGAGCGATTGTAACTTGCTTTGCCGTTTTCGCGAATAATCACGCAGAGAAAGACAGATTTTCGAGGGAAATTATGTTTTTGGGGTGAGGTTGTGTCTAATTAATATTACCGCGCTTTGGAACCATATTTAAAAAAAAACATATCTCGATCAATTCTTGATGAAAATTTAAAAAAACTTGTGTCATTATAAAGCCACTGTTTTCAAAAGAATCAAAAGATCAAAAGACTTCGGAAAAAAACATGTATACAAGGTGTTACAAAAATACCCCTAATGCCGAATATGGTATATAGGGACCATCAAACTGAACAACTTTTACTATCGGACTAACTCTGAAACCGAGGAAAAAAAACAGCTGTTTCAAACATTTTGATATTTTCGATTTTAATTTTTGTATGAAACAGCTGATTTTTTTTTCGCGATTTCAGAGTTGGTCCCATAGTAAAAGATGATCAGTTTAATGGTCCCTATATACCATATTCGGCATTAGGGGTATTTTTGTAACACCCTGTAGCTAAAGCGCGTGTTGAAACCGCAACATAAAACTTTTGAAAGCTTAAGATTGGTCTTGTCATTGCCTTATATGAATTCTTAAATTCAATTTCGTAGTGTGTTCCGTTCCGGTCAATTATTATCAAAGCAGTTGATAACAAGTCTAGTTACAACGTTTTCAACACCTAGTTATATGGGTGTGTAAAAAGCAACTGCAAGCATAAAAAAGATTTCAACAGTTGCCTCTCACGCAAAAAAAATCGTATCAAAAACGTCGAGAAAAAAAATTTAATTTGTCATTACAAAGTGAATGAAGTTAGATGATTTATTTGATCGCTAACAGGGAATATGAAACGTGATTTCGATTAGTGTTATCCATAACGATCCCAATTTTACGGTTGAAAATAATAGATGTTTATCGCTAAGTACATTGACTGACTCGAATCAATTATTTGCTATGTTCAATTGGGAATACGATGACATTTGAAATATATTGTAAGTAATAAGGTACAAAATCTTTAGACTTGTTACTAAAATTGGCATGAATATGTCTATTTGAAAAATAACTGCTTTTTAATATTAAGATGTCACCCTTTCGTGTAGGCACAAACTAACAGAATTAAATTTAAAAAAAAAACTCTTCTTTTTTAAACTTATCCCAAAGAGGTAAAGGTACATAACGCAAACGTATTTTTATCCGGGTAGATATTTTGCTAAGATTTTTTTTTATTTCACTGTTCTGGCGTTCTTGCTTTTGGACCAAAAAATACCATGTAATTTCAAATACCTACTTAAAAAAGAAAATACTTGGAATTGTTTTCTTTCTTTTTTTTATTCACAACTGGTTAGTGCTTATGGCCTTCACCTCGCCTGATGTTAAGCGACGATAAGGCCGAAGGTGGAATCGTACTACACCCGGAATCCTCACCACTGAGGAACTGGCTATATATATCTTACCTCTAATTGCCGGAACACAATTTTTTTTTTTAAGTTTTTGTTATGGTGTCAGACTTAGGTAAGAAAAAAAAAGGTATGGTGGTAGCTTGCCAGGCGGATTTGAAATAAGCCCTACCACCAACCAAACCGAGTACAAATGTACCCCTCTCCTAGTAATCGAACCTGGGACCCCTGCGTCTTACACGGGTGGGCAAGGGAATGCAAAACCGTAGTGAAATGAAACCTTTTTTTTAATTCTGGATCCAAAACCGGTTAAAACCGATTTTTAACCGGTTTTAAAGAAAACTATTGGAGCATGTGCAATAATACAATTTTATTAAATTGGTGAACATGTTTACAACTTTAAGAGTACCTAAGTATTATTCTTAGTTCAAGCATCGTCTCTTTATATTATAAAAAAACATTAAACTAGAACCAGTGAAAAACATGCTAATTAAGGAGCAATATTACACCGGGTAGAAACTTTCAGCGGGGTAGTAAGGGGAAGTTTGCAGTTACACGAAAATGGTCTTAGGAGATTCGTAATTTTTCCTGAAATTTTGATCCCCTTTCAATTAAAAAAAAAACAACAAGAAAATTGCCATTTTACACAATTTTTTTGACACCTATAGATCTATAGATATTTTAATTCTGATCAAAAACTTCTATGGGATGGAACCAAGTGAGCGAACCACTAGACCACAGATGCGGTTTACTTCTGACGGCCATATGTGAGGATATAACACAATACTTGTATAGCGGATGTAACTATACAAGGTGTTACAAAAATACCCCTAATGCTGAATATGGTATATAGGGACCATCAAACTGAACAACTTTTACTATGGAGCCAACTCTGAAATCGCGAAAAAAATATCATCTGTTTCATACATTTAGATATTTTCGATTTTAAGATTTGTATGAAACAGCTGTTTCTTTTTTCGCGATTTCAGAGTTGGTCCCATAGTAAAAGTTGATCAGTTTGATGGTCCCTATATACCATATTCGGCATTAGGGGTATTTTTGTAACACTTTGTATAGTTTATACCAAAGACTCGTAACGATATTAAATTACAAAACACCATCCCACATACTACCAAATAAAGATTGTATAGCAGATGTATAGTTACACAGTGTTTTGTCCCTTTCTTTTTAATGTCAAACTATGTTTGACAGAGAGTAACCGTTGTGTAACTATACATCTGCTATACAATCTTTATTAGTAAGGAGGTATGTAACTATTAACTAATCACTTGCTAAACAACGAAGATCTACATCTAGAAGTTATAAAGAAAAGTCGTTAATCCTATTCAATCGATAAAAGCACTCAGAATGAATCACTGCAATGGATTCAGACTAGAACTTATCTGGCTGTAAGCTTGTCATCCATTTTGTACGCTAAAGCATTGTGCGGAAATCCCGATTAGTTTATTGGTATGCAGTTAACTTGTAACTGATACATTAATCTTATCCGGATAAGACAGAACTGAGAAACAATTCCGTACTGAAGTATTGAATGGTTGTTTATTTGTCTTTACTACAAAGCTGTTAGGTTTCTGTCTAGTAAATAGTGTCGGTTGCTGCGATAGTAAACCTTTGAACTGTAATGAAAACCAGTAATCTTAAAGCTACTTCAGATATGAAAGTTAGCACTTGGCCGCACTTAGCTTTACCGCAAATGGTTGGCACACTAAGAAAAGGTTTTGCATAATGGGAAAATGAAGGGAGTCTTAAGTTGTCACAATATACCAGCGAAAAATGTCCTTGATAGGAACACAAATATTAAATTTAACAAGATACATTTATTATGTATTTATTTAATTTCATATCAAGGAACAATTTTCAGAAATTGTAGCAGACATACCGCTGCATAGTTATGGTTGTTTGTTGCAGTCTACTTTTATACCTAGTCGCTTCATGCAAAACTTTTTTAGATTTGTCAATATTGACAGAACTTGTATGGACAAAAACAAATCATTATTGGTTTAGCGCCCAAGAGAGAGCCCAAGCCGAAATAAAGGCAACTTATAGATTTGCGTCTTTGAGTACACAACAGTGAATTAAACCCCCCAAGATTTTATTTAAAAAAATACAAAATAGGTAAGTACTTTGCTAGCTGTACCGAGCATCAGAATTTTAGAAACAATTCATTTTTTTCTTCAGACAGGTCACATAGCGCTTTTATTTATAATAACCCACCCGCCAGACTTATCTGGATCTCGGAGTTATGTCACGATGTTTGGCACAGTCGAGATCGCGAGCGCAGATCCCGAAAGCAAGCGTCGTGTGAACTTGCCAGTAGATGCCAGTAGTGACCTTGTTATAACGGGCTGGCATCGTGGGTTACGTGCGAGTATGATGACGCGATCAAACGATAACTTCGAGTAATCCGTTGGATTATTTTGACAAGCGAAGTTCACACAACGGCATTTTTCTGACACCAAATCTCAGAACTATTCATCGTGACATAATAAAATATAAGCGTTGAGTAAAGTCGCAAATTTAAAACCCATTTTACTATATCTCCACAAGACGATATCAATAAACCCACTAAAAGACACATTTTCATTTACTTTCATGCCGCTCAATACGTGCAACATTTAAGAGACAATTTTTACACAAAAGTTTCAAAAAGAAATTGTCTTCACGAGACGTATAAATTTCACAGGAGACAGTCGATAATAAAAAAATAGAAACGGATTGCATCAAAATACGACGCATGTCAGCAGAGAGAGATGTTCAACCAAAACCGCTGGGACTATTTTTCTATCAGCAACTCGGACGTGACGTCCGTTTGATAATGTATTTATATAAAAAAAATAACATTGAGGAGGATTTATTCAATGCCCTCTTCTGACTCATCTTTACTGCCGTGCTCTGTTATCGTAAAAATCAGTACGGTACCGCGGTCAGAAAGAACAGCACCGGCCGATAAACTCCTTTACAAAGTTACATCAGATCAGAACTTAGTGCTTGCCAATAAATATTTAACATCTCTTAAAACCATCCAGACATTTTCTTTGCCAACTAATTTACTTTTTAGGTAATCAAATTACTTTTTTTGCGTTTTAAATTTCACTTAGAAAACAAACTTTTTCTGAGTAAGAGGATTATCTTGATGTACAAATCAAACAAGAAAGACACTAGCTGCTATTTTTCCCTGATCATTGGGATCATGTGCAAAAGCTTGCAATATTATGAAACCATAAAAATATGGTTCCATAAAGATGATAATATTTTAATCTAAACTGTTCGTCGTGCGTGGTTCTAGTGTAATAAATCTGCAGTTAGAAAATAAGAGCGATATTGCTGACGTTTTACCTGATCTATCCAACCGATATACTTCAGTCAGAACGACAACGAAAGTTGCACTTTTGTTTTAAACAGATCCCTACTGCATATTTCAAGTTCAAATATCTATGAAGATCTTAACGAGAATAAGAGTAAATGTGAAAGCAAATCATCAAAGTACAGTAATCCTACCCAACGAGCCTAACAATTAATTTGTTCATAAGAAACAATTGAATGAAAAAGAGCAAGACTTAATAAGCGCGCTCAATGATTCCACGGAAAAGAGTGAAAGTGGCGCTGATAAATAAAACAAAAAACTGTTTTTGGCTTTCATAATACCGATAAATTTCTTCGTAGCGTGAAGGTTAAGAGGGCGTATTGATCACGTGCGGAAATATCATACAGCTAATCACGAACTAGACGGAACATCGAGAGAATTGCCTTCTTACCTTGCCTTCTTGAATAGCCTGTTAAAACGTAATGATAGGTTGTAAATACATCAATGATATTCATCTCGTAAAAGCAATGTTACATTTAATAATTGGTCATAAAAAGGATCAAACTTTCTTCTACAATAAAGCCATTATAATACCATGGTTGAATGACGAAAGCAATTTTGATGCCAATTAAAAATATGCAGCTTACAATAGATTTATTTATATTCTGTGGAGAACGAATATTAGTGATTCGTTACCACTATCCTATATTCATGAAATTGATGTTTTTTGTATAAAAAGTATATGTCTGGCGTTAACTTAAATTTGGAGAGCCTTAATTGGATTGAATTGAGAGTCGAGCTTAATTAATTTTGCAGTGATGAACAAGAAAACTAAATTGGATTTGTGGACGATTGGTAATCGCCAGCGGTAACCAGATAAAAAGAAGAAAAATAAAATACACAGCGACAAGACAGATTATTCTACTTGAAAGTTTGTTGTAATGATCTTAGATTTGATACAAGATTTATGGGTAACTAGGCCAGATTAGAAGGACGATCGACGAGGGACTGATACTTATCAAAATTAAATCTCACAGCAGGTGAACATTGTTGACGAAGTAAATATTATAGAAGAATAACGGGCATCAACATCATCATTTACACTTGTTCATGATCACAAGTTATATGGTATAGAGATAATGAGATGAGAGTAAGTAAAGTTAAATAAATAGATTACAACTCAACTTATCAGTTGAGTTAACTTTGAATAATGCTAAACCAAGCTTCAAGAATATTTCAACTCCAATAGGCTCCTCAAAAACTAAAATTGAATTACAATGACAGAAAAGGTAAAACAAGGCGTCGAAAGTAAAAAATGCAGAAGATAAAGGTTGTTAACAGGTTTATTAACCTGGACAGGCAACGTGACGACGTAATCGTTCAAAATCGTCAGGTGCATGACCGTGAAGCATTATAGAGTAAAAATCATCGCGCACGAATGACTCTTTTCGGATATGTCGCCAACACCAAAGCTTTGACGTTTTCGCTTACAAAAAGCGGAGATGAAAATAAGATTTGCGACGTTAGATCCGGTTTTTATACACAAAAGGATAAGATTAAGTAGTAATTTGTTTAGAGTGACAACTTTATTAATAATCGTAATGTTATTCCACTACACAAATCACAATATATGCGAACAATTGGTACTAAGTTTAAAAGTTATAACAAAGCAAGAATTGCAATAATCTGACTCATTAATTCCTTCTACTCGATGAAGTTAAAGGCTTTATTCTAGGTCTCGTCATAATAGATGATTGAACTGGTTCATCGTGGAATTCAATAAAATGGCACGGATTGCCTTTGTCGACAAAAGAAAAGCTAAGTGCGTGAATGAATGAGATTGTAGTTTTGCGAGACGGGACTTTTCCCAGCATTGTGGCAATAACTAACGACGAGTTGGATAATTGACGCTTTCATCTCCGGAAACTGACGGGTACATAAATCTTTGAAAGTTTTCCAGATGCACTCATTTTCACGGAACCTACATCACGATTCCGAGATAAACAAAATAAATCACGGTGTTGAAAATTTGGAGTTTGGAGTTCTATCATTCACTTGTTTTCTTATCGTGCCCATTTTCATCGAATAAATTACTGATTTTGTTTATTTCTTCTTTTCAGACTGTACCACTGCCGGCAGGCTCTACGTCAGTGCTCGCGAAACCCACAAAATACCACTATTATCCTCACAATCAACACATTTACTTGCTGCCAGAATGTGCCATTCAACAGGTAACTGTCACTTAATAAAAATGTGTCAAATCGTGAATAGACTGTAAACATTACAATAGCTCGGTTGAACAAATCTAGGCGGTCTTAGCTTTGGAGGCAATCCGTGTTAGAAATTGAATCCGCTGTGAAATACCAGTAGCGAAAATCAATATACTTTACAGTTATATTATTTCGATAGCTTGTTAGTGTGAAAACTTTTTTTGAACAGTTAGAGCTGACAGACAACTATTCTACTTCTTTAGTAAGTTACGACACGAAAACAACGCTGGAAAACAAGTTTCATGGAACATATAATAGTTTTTGAAAATATTGCCTGTATTGTGTACAATATTGGACTCTTGCGATACCAGAATTACTTGCGCCACTAGAATTACTGTCGGAGCTCTGAATACATAAAGTCTTAAATATAATTTTATTAAAACGTATAGTGATAATTGAATCTGTGTTTACTTCACAGAGGTATTTCCCCTAGTTCAGGCGAATCCAATTTATCTGGAAAATATAATGTGTCTTTCCAAATTTATATTCTGAAAACTATAGTTTTAGGAGAATTTCAATTAAAATTGGTCTTTCTGTTACACAAACGTTAAAAAGAGATCTGTTTTAGGCCAGCTTTTGAGTATTTTTAGTCGAAGATCAGGTAACATGTAGTGTAGTATGTACAGACATAATCTTTAACAATTTATTGCAGGTTTGTAATGCTGTGTACGTGCGTCTGAATTATACGCAGCCTCTGTGCGCATGCCCCGCCCGCTACCGTGATCCATGCTCCGCGAGCCTCAACGCAGACGACCTGCATACCACAAGGCTCACCACAGATTCCAAAAAGAAGGTGAATAGAACCTGCTGAACAACCAACCAATTTACGGAATCTCAGCTAATGACAGCCAGCACTATTGCAGAAAATTGCGATGTCGCGCCCTCACATTTCAGTCTTCAACCATTTACAATAGAACCACAGTCTGTGGTTAGAAATTTTAGAAATCAGAAAAGTGTGTTTGGGTTCCAATTCCAATTCCGAAGTAATCGGCCTTGTATCGGAGAACAGAGCGAATAGCTTTTTTTTCGCGTCGAACACGTACTAAACGAACTGCTACAGCAAAATCGAACTAATTTCACTTTTAAATTCATACGTTTGTTTCTATATTTGGTTTCAAGATTATTGAGATGGAAAGTTGTAAATCTTGTTAAGCGCTTTTCTGCTCCGGGCCTTAACGGTTTGTAAGAAAAAGTAATGTTTGCCAAGAATGTTTCTTGAATCCTGAAGCTAAGACGTTTCCATTAGTATATACGGTAATTTGAAAGCAAGGGAATCTTTATTAATGTGAGATTAACAACAGGTTTTACTAGATCAATGTCTGGTAAATGTAACGTGCCGGTATTGCCTAGTTTTAAAACTGCCTGCATTTATTCTGAACTAACTGTCACATCGGAACAACTATTTCGCGAATTTTGGCGCTTACGATGTTCCTCCTGAAAAAGCTCAATGTCACTCAGGAACAACTACTAATTAGTTAACAGTTAGAAAGGCAACTTCCTACCAGTAAAATTAAAAAACTCCTGTTTTTGCCCAAATTTAAAGTGGGACGAACAAGTTTCAAGATGGTACTCTCACGGCCAAATACTCAAACGATTCTTAAAGTTAAGGCCATCTTAAATTAAAAAAGTCGTCAGGATTAACAGAAACTCTATGAAACTTACAGCTCCCTTAAAGTTAGGGAAACCTCAACCAAAGATTTTAACTAAGAAGCCTTTAAGTATTCGGCCGTCAAATGATTACACTAAATAGTTCGTGGAAATTATTTTCGCGTATCAAACGTTTTTCGCATCTTGTTTAATACCTTGAATGTAAATGAATCTTGTAAATGTAAAAGTGAGGTAATTTGAGACAAGTAACTTATTTCTTCATAATAATGCCATTCTTTGAAAATAGAAGTGGTTCATTTTAGTTCTTACGCACAAACCAAAAAAATTTCAATCCGCATTTTTTCACTAGGAATCTAGTTTCGAATACATCGGTACACCAAAAACCGTGTCAACAGAAGGTACTTTGCCACAATCACTCGTAAAAAACAGTTAAGCGCTATTGGCTATTGTGTTGTGACAGTTTCGTATTTAGTTTTTTTTGCATTGAATGTAGGCTCAAACTAATTAAAGTTTTTTTTCAGTACGCGTACAAAGCCGTGACTTTAGTGAAGACTTGTGAAGCTGTTTCTGAGATGAGAGAATGTAGAGCGCCTAGAGACTGGTCTTTGTTGGCCCTGCAGAACATAAGAACTGGCAAATCTCACTATTTGGTCATCTGCCGGTGTCCTGAGAATCATATTTTAGGTAAGTTATGTTGACTTTATTCAAGCCGTGACTTAGGCTGTTTCGGAAATGAGGGAAAGTAGAGCGCCCTTAGACTGGTCTTGTTGACTTGTTGGTCGAGTGGTTTGCGGGCCGGTTTTCATGGCGTCACCATCTCTCGAGGCCCCGGGTTCGATCCCCGGCTGGGTAAATGTAGAAAATGATCTCTATATTGTCTCAGGTCTGGGTGTTTGTGATACCACCGTTGTCTCTGATTTCCATAACACAAGTGCTTAGCTACTTACTTTGGAATCGGAGCAATGTATGTGATGCTGTCTAATATTTATTTATTTATTATTTATTATTATTATAATTATTATTATTCTTCTAGAAAAAAATCGACACGTCACCAGAAATATACCAAATGTTGAAGGGGTTAAAGTATTAAGCATTTAAGTAAGAACATTGTCTAAGTTAGAAAAAGGTCAGGAAATATTCGAAAGTGTATAAGTACTTAATTCTGTTTAATAAAAAAAGGAATCCGTTTTCTTTTGTACTAATTATAATTATATTTTGTGGTTGCTGATCACATTCAAAGTATTGATTAAGTAGACGATGCACACAAAAGATTTGAACTTTAATTACATAAACACAGACACTAAGTAAGTACCCTACTGGTGAAAAACTGTTTACAACAATTTGTGTTAATTAAGGCTCCTATATACCTCAAGTGGCGCCCTCATTTTAACTAAATTTATTGCCCGCTAAGTACATAATGTATCGAAAATTCACATATATGTACAGATTGAAGCTAAGGTTCTATAGTTTATTTACAAACAATAACCTCAGTAAAATTTTGTTCGTTGTAGTAGTAGTTCGCAAAAGTGCCAAAAGTGGCCACTTTGTTTGTATTTAGCGAGCAATAAATTTAATTAAAATGAGGGCGCCACTTGAGGTATATAGGAGCCTTAATTTTTTTATCCCAACCCCAGCTGCTCACATCTGACCGTTAGCTAGCGTTTTATCGACAATCAACTTTCAAAACCCATTGTCTTTTGACAGTTAAACGTGATAAATCGCTATATCATATCGCGTTTCGGTGGTAATGCTAGGGGGCAGCCAGATAAACATTTAACTTTTTTCCACTCGAAACAGTATCTTGTAGGTACTTATGTGATTTCGAGGACCATTTTTCAAAACTTTCATAATTTGTCATACTTTTTCCGAAACTTTTGAACTAAATCAAACTTTATTTTCATGTTACAGAAGGCCCAATGTCCCATGACCAGCCAACATACGCATCAGTACCAGGCATAAGGGTTTACGGAATGATGTGCGTCCGGCCAACCAGCTCATATAACACAGGTCAGTGCTTCCAATTACTTAATAATTTCATAAGAGGATTAAAATAAGTATAGAAAAAAATAATTTTGAATTTGTCAGAATTATCAGAGTAAGTTAGATGAGCCTCAATCATGTTTATAAACCAAATGACAATAGAAATTTTATCCCTAGTATAGAATCTTGGGATTAACTAAGTGACTAATGACGAGAAGTAATTCTTGCTCGTTAAGTAAGTAACGAGAATTTCTCAGCGTAAATCGATGACATCTATTACCGAGTCTATTTCGAGATCTTTAGAAGTACCCAAGGAAAAATAATATTTAATGAAACCCTCATTGACCCGTTAAAACTTTTTAATTAAGTACAAGGGCTTAAGTATTAATCAGCGATAAAATATTTATAGTTAAAACAGCCGTGAAGAGTGCTTATTACGATGCCGATCGAGAAGTTGCGCGCACGACAATGACCGATGCATACTCAGATAATATTATTATGATAATTATTATTATCAACAGGGGCTACCGGCTAACTTTTTGAACTTCGGCGGGTCTGCCAAGCTTCAACTTAAAACAGATAAATCGAAGTAAGGAGTTTCGTATTGTACTATTTGCCAGAAATTCAAATTAAAACAGATAAATCGAGCCCCAATCGGGACAAAATGGCGAACCCCAATTCATGATGTCACACGAACATCGATATCTTCTAAATAACTTCGGCGAATAGTAGGTACAATACGAAACTCCTTACTTAGATTTATCTGTTTTAAGTTGAAGCTCGGCAGACCCGCCGAAGTTCGAAAAGTTAGCCGGTAGAGCCCCTGGTAGGAAAGTCGTTATCGGGATTACAAATTGAAAAGTGGAATTTTGAAATCGGCAGTGCTTTATGTATGTGCGTATGACATTATCAAATTATCAGAAACGAGGTTCGATATTCAAAAGTGTATAGAAAGTTATCTGTACCCGTAGCACGAAGCTATCGAGAAAAAAACGCGCCTAAAAGTAGGTACATATTCGATAGTGTAATTTTGTATGGGAAATATGTACGGCGCCATCTATCACCGGATAGTGAAATTAAATTTCTCATAGACAATTACTCTATCGAGTAGGTACTTTTACACGCGTTATTTTTCTCGATAGATGTTTCAGTTTTGCGGCTTAATCAATGAGAAAATTAATAAGAGCACATTTCATCTGTGATGTGCATAAAGTCATACAGAAATGAGAAGATGACGATGAGCTTTTACGAAATCAAAAGTTTTATTAGCGCTATGCCAATTTCTAACTATAAGTTAGAAAAATGTCTTTAGTTACCAACGGGAACAACACAACTGAAATATATACAGGGTGTTAGTAGCACCCTAGCGAAAACTTTAAAGGATGATTCTACCCTTAGAGTTAAGCAACTTCCTCTATTGAACTATTTATCAGAAATGCATACTTTTGAGATTTTGATTTTTCGTTGAGCAACAACGTACGCGTAACAACTCGATAATATCGCAGGAGCACGCGCGCGCTTACAACATAGCCACGACCTTCGACCGCGAGCAAATAGCTGTTGTTGTATACAAGGTGTTACAAAAGTACCCCTAATGCCGAATATGGTATATAGGAACCATCAAACTGAACAACTTTTACTATGGGACCAACTTTGAAATCGCGAAAAAAAATCCCTATCTACCATATTCGGCATTAGGGGTACTTTTGTAACACCTAGTATACATTGCAGGTTTATAAAATTTTGATATTTTAAATACTTTTCTGTTAGGTTCTATGCAAGTAAGACAGACTCTGTGTGATAGAAAAAAATTCAACTTTTCATGAATTTTGCGACAGAAAATTCCACTTCAGATAGACTCAGAATCATGAGTCGACTATGCCCTGAAAGTTTTCGCTAAGGGGCTACTATCACCCTGTATATATTTCAGTTGTGTTGTTCCCGTTCGTAACTAAAGACATTTTTCTAACTTATAGTTTGAAATTAGCATAGCGCTAATAAACGTATTTTAAAAAAGCTAACAAATTATTTTAATACACTTCCATTTTTCCTTACAGGATACAATGCAAACAGATTCGCCGGTTCCGGCATCCAGAGCACTACGTCGAGCACATACAAAGTGGACTACTCCCAACCTCACACGTATCCAGAGAAGCCGGTGTACAACCGCTACCACCCCCACACCTACCCAGAAACGAACTACTACAATAGACGGTCTCGAGTCGCACGAGTGCGGCGATCGCCATCAGAATACCCCCCTTTTCCATGGTACAAAGTCAAAGAACTAGCGAGATCGTTACACTGGATCGACTAGAACAAAATCATAGCACATAAAAAAGTATGTTGGATCCATCAAGGCTCAGTAATCGCCTCTTTGGATCCAACGCAAACTTTTTAATTGATTCGTAACGTTTCGATACGCTTTCGCTTACAATATCCGAATTTAGGGAATAATCGAAATCCGGTAATCTGAGGTTTCCACACCTTCCCATTCTAAGCTTTTGTTTAGCATGATGTAAGCTCTTGTTGCCTATCAATACTCGTTAAACGTGCATTTATTTAGTTCTAGCTCCGTAGTAATTTTATCCTGCGTGTCATTTAATTTTGGTTCTTAACATAGTTCTGATAGAATGGGGAGTATGTCGGCATTTTTTCAAGCACCAACGCCTACTTAACTGGTCAAAATGTTTTTTTTGTTAAAACAAAAGAGAACGCAATAATTTAAAATATAGTCTGCATATGGACAAAAAATTTAATACAGGGCGTTTCATAAATACTACCATACACGTTTTATACGTAGTTGGGATGTTCCGTGTTTTCCTTAGTTAAAGTATGTCAACACATTATGAAAAGTAGAATTGAAACTTGTTGTTGCGTTTGTACTGCAATTGACATTCTGGGGTTGTGGTCTCCTATGAGTCTAATCAATGTGTCAAGTTTCTCAAGTAAGAACATTAGACTGCCTAAATAAATAGTGAAGATCTATGTGAACTATATGAATAATATGTCCTATTTAGTGTATTAGGTCATAAGCACGGACCTGAAAAAAAGACGGACGTAATACCACACTCAAAAGTAGTGAAGCATGCTAGGTCCTACAATTTCGTTTGTTGTACATGACCTACACTCACACAAATACACCTGGAAAGAAAATAAGACTGTCATAAGACAATCATAGACCATGTACTCCTGCAGTTGCTGTGTCATAACTTTCAGAATAAACTCAAGATCAAATGTTTGATATTGTAAATTTTCATGAATGCAACGCAATGACATAAAAGGTAATTGTTAGGTGTCGTAAATTCACGGGGAAATCGAATCGAGAGATTGATTTTTACTGTAATTTTAGTAACGTAATTAAGTTGCAGTAAAAATCAATCCTTCGATTCGAATTTCCTTCGCATACCATACACGAATATGGGACACAGTCGGATTGAAACCGATTTGTTCGGATGGTACATAATTGACATACATGTACAAGTGTGAAGTCGACATAAGTACCTACCATATAGAACTAGAGTTCGATTTTAGTACCTAACAGATTTAATCACCCAATCACTTTGTATACCTATTTCTATAAAGACTTATAGACAACCATGACTAGTATTGTAAGTGTGATTGGGAAATTTTACGAAATAAAAAGATGGAACAAATATGTCCCCACCAAGACATTATTAATTTCAAATGAAAAATCGTGAAAAATTACGAACTGTTTATAAGTACACGAGAAAATGTGATAAGTGGTTATAACTCAGTGGAATTTGTAATTTTTCGATGCATTTATAGCATTTTAAGGAATAATTTAGTTGATAAAGTATTTATTTAAGTAACCCATATTTATACTTAGAATATAACAATGTAAATAGTAGTGTTAATTACAATATTTGTAATTACGAAAATTAAATGTAACGTGAAATTCTGAAAAGCTTGTTTAATTGAACTTTTTGAGAGGATATCATAAATGTTTAATGAATTTTCTTTGTTTTAGGAAGTCGTACAAATAAGTTCATAATTTTCTCTTTCGTATTGAAGATTTTGCTAGGGACTCCTGAAAATAATAACAGGGCTGATAAATATTGCGTAATGGACTAAGCGCAAACTCTTTCAAGAATAAATTAAGGTCTTTTTCAACAAGTAATAATAAACATTAAGTCCTAGGAAAGTCCGGTGTTCTTAATGGAGAGAAAACTTTTAATGTTTTATAACGATTTTTGGCAACTTCATGATATATTCAACTAACTAACCTACCCTTTTACTCCTGAAGACTTCTCTACTTATAAACATAATAAATATTTGGTATTTTTACGACGATTTGATCGCTACATAAGCAGTCGTGGGATAATGAAGAATTAATATCAGCGAAAAGTACGAATCAAACATGACGGGCAGGCGTGAAGTCGGAGGTCCTAGGTCAGGTAAAATAATAAGTATATACAGTCGAATTCATTAATACCTATATAAGCACCATCACACCTTTGACTTTTATGATGACCTGAGTGGTGCAGTGGTCAACATGCCAGTCTACCACGCAAGAGGTCCCGGGTTCGATTCCCGGCCGGGCAGAAATTGAAATGATGAATTTTAATTTCTGTGACGGATCTGGGTATTACTATTTGATATTTTTTTTTATTTTGATATTTGACAACATCACATACATTGATCCGATTTCAAAGTAAGTAGCTAAAGCACTTGTGTTATGGAAATCAAACACAGCGGTGGTATTACAAACACCCAGACCTGAGCCAATATAGAAAAGTTCTCTTTTTTCAAATTGACCCAACCGGGGATCAAACCCGGGACCTCAGAGGTTACCTTAAAAACCGTTGTACAAAGCCACTCGACCACGGAGGTCTTCAAAAAAGTACAGTAAAATGGTACTTACCTAATACTTTCTGGTCCACCACAATGTCGCACGAGTACATAGCTGCCATCAGCCTTTGCGGTTGCACTTGGAACGCTCGTCTGCAGCCGTCCTTTACAGCGGACATTATTTGACCTGAGAAAATAATTTATAAAAACAATAACGAGTTATTTATCTTGTTCTTCATCAAATCTTAAATTAATTGAAAATGAAAAAAATATTTGTTGCAACAATCACGATTTACAAATTAATATAGCACCGAACTTCTAAAATTAGTAAACTATACCTAAATTTGATATTTTAGCATTAATATTGCTATTTTTATGTAATACTAAATACAAGTAATATACTAGAAATAATTCGACTCGTCACCAGATCGTATTCTTAGGCGGGAATCGAACCCGCGACCTTTGTAAGTCCGGTCAAATGCTCTTCCAACTGATTGAGTGACTAACTGAATAGTGACACAGTAGCTTTTTTCTATAGACAGTGTTCTGCGGCAACTTACAAAACGACGTATTTAAATCTGTAAAATTTTCTCTTTGCCATTTTTGAATGAAGTTGCGGTGGATCACTATCTATTGTCAATTTAATCACATCGTACACACGTTATTTTGTTGTTGCTAATTACTAAATTGTTAAGTAACTACTTTGCTTACCTGAAAGTGGCCCAAATGTATGCGATTCATCTCCCTCACTTTTATCCAATGTCCATTCTTCAATACAGAATGCTACTCCCATCATAGGTTCTTCACACAGAGGTCCAGCTAACGTGGCCAACTGGAACCCGTTCACAAAACTACTCTCATACTCAAACCTCGGATCCTCCTTTATATCTCTATCATGAAGCAAATACATCGTATTATAATCTGACGTGTGGTTCAACAGCAAATTTGGACCGCAATTCCTCGGGCCTACAGACCAAATTTGATTGACTACATCTTTCCATTCCGGCCCAAGTTTCGAACAAATAGCTTGTAAATCTTCTTTGAAATTCTGAATCAATTTCAACATTCTATCTGAGAGTTTGTGTTTAGTACCATTCAAGTATAGTTCTCCTAATTTATCTTCTAAATTGTCATTTTTGGCTAAACCATGAAGAGTTTTGATATGTTGTGATATTGCTTTTAATAAATCTGTAGATTTATCAAGAAGGTTTGTCAATTCACTAGGAACTGCTTTAGCTCTTATTTTGATTCTACTTTGCTTATTGTTAGTGTATACTGTGATAAGTGGATCTTCTTGTGTTGCGTCATTTTTGTCTATGTTTTGAGCGTCAATTTCTTCGTGAGCCATGTCTATTTTAGGTGGTTCTATAATTGTTTCTCTAAAAGGAACGATTGGTTCTGATACTGATATGGGTATCTTAGCGTAATTGTTTCTGAAAGATATTGATAAGTTAAAAATATTATACGTGAAGTGCAGACACTTGACCCTAACAAAGTTTTGCACTTTGAAATATTTCGCAAACGGATCCCTGAATCAAAAAGTAGTTAAAAAGTAGTTTTCACAAACATATTTTTGTAAGACTTATCCAGCGACTCCTCACACTATGAAATTGATGAGAAAAAAAAAACATCCTTACTTAACATGTACTTTTATTCTACCACTTTTTCGGCGTAATTAATATACACATGCTAAATTACAACTTTCTAGTACTTAGGGTCTCTGAGCAAAGCCGCGGACGGACGAACAGACGGACATGGCGAAACTATTAGGGTTCCTTATTGACGACTACGGAATCCTAAAAAGTTAATCTAATTGAAAGGATTATTCGACATAAAATTAAAACACATTTGAAATTTTTTCTTCATTGCCATGTTTTTGAATAGTAAGAACATTTATAATATGACTTACCTAAGGTCTTCCAGACATCTTTCTAGATGTACTTCACCAGCAGTAACCAAAACATGTTCCCCCGTTTCTTGTAAAAGTACTTGGACACATGAATCTGACTGGTTTAGGAGCTTAAGACCTGAAAATTATTATTCTTCGTAATTACATATCACAGGGGTTTTTATCAAATTGTTGCGTTTGCATAAGGCTATGTAGAAGCGTAGTTTAGTATTGTGGTTAATCATTAATCTTTTAAAAACTATGTTCTAAAAAATCAATAGTTTAATAGTTAGTTTATGTATATTTTTTTCTAGTAGGTATAGTAATTAAATGTGAAAAAGAGAGAGCTGAACTGAAACAACAGCTGGAGGATATCCTGCTAATATTAATTTTACAAAAGGAAGATGGGCCTTTTGTTACCGTTTTGGTAGGTATTCGAAACACAATCCCACGCAACCCATAAACAATAATTTGTAGACTTTCCAATCTAATAATATTGTCTAAAGACTAATCATTAAAAACAATAGTCGTTATGGGGAATACTCTCAGTTAATTCTCCGTTCAGAGATATTAACAAGTTTAACATCAAGGTTTTCTTTATTCTTTTAATCAAGAATTTCCTTCGCCATGTAAGCTAAAATTGCTGTTATTTTCGAGACTCACCTTTAACGAGTTGTGGCAATTGCGACGGATTCTGTGGCTCAATAGCAACCCTGAGTATCGGTACGGCTGCGTACTGTATCTCACTGAACGCGGGGCAGGAGATAGTGCTACTTAAGGTAGCTGTTTTGAGTACGTGGTCTTCTAGGCCACCAATGCCTGGAATGAGAAAAAACAATGCTAAAAAGTCATGAAGAAATTATATTTTAGGCTTGAGGTAGGTATGACTGCGAATAGCTCGGAAAAGGGAAATTGCATTTAAATTTTTTCCAGGAGTTAAGCCCAAATTGCTTTGCTTGCCATTTTTGAAATCTCACACACTTCTAATAGATTATTTCATCTAGCATCATGCATAGTAAATAAAGTTCAATCAAAACGTAACTATAAGATACTTAAAAAAAATATTTTGTAATATGGTCATTATTTTGACAACCTTCTTAAAGCAATGTCGAGCGTGTCGCGCTCATTAACTTATTATGATTTCATTAGTGTCGAGTTTTAGCCACCGGCAATTTTCTTTGAAAATCTATTATTGCTGAGTTTTATTCAGAACATAGTTAGATGAAAAATAGTACATTGTACATCGAGGCGAGAAAGCCCTATTACACAGATGACGTTTCTGTACTTTTACCTCCGGAGTTCTTAAGGGGGTCTAAAATAACCATATTTTTGGTTCCGACGCACCACTTCTGAGGTAAACAAAAGTAATTGAAATAAAATTGTTTGGGTTCTGGGATTTATTTTACATTTTTGTATTTTTTTTTTTTTTAGTAATTAGGTTCAATACTTTTAGTATAGTAAGTAGTGCTCGCATTGTTTGAGTAAAGCACTGTACAAGCTTTGGTCCACAATGACTGCACTGCTGGCCACGTTATTAATTTTTTGAGCTTGGCTTAACTACGTTCTCAGCCTTGCTTGGTCATGATCGCAGCCCCGGCCTTTATTCCAGCTTGTCCATGCGCGGATGCAATGCTGACCGCGCTGTGACGGCCTGGACCTGCGCTAAGCTCTGCGCCCGGCCATCATCATCGCTCCAGCAACGCAGTCATTAAAGACCGCGGCAGTAATGTACTAATAATTACCTATAATATTTCCAGCAACTGCTTCATTAATTTCTTCTAGTTCTCTTCCCATCAATATATACAATGATTTTATTCTGCAATAAAATAAAATAATTAATAAGTTGATTTTATGGATCTTTGGTAAATATTTAATTATTATTAGTATTATATTTACTTACTGTGCACATGTTATGTGTTCATCACTTAATAAATCTTTTAACTTCTTATTAGGATCTACTTTGAAATCCTTAACATTAAGTATTCTGGACGGGTCGTGTTTAGGACCTAACACAAACACTTTGTCCCCTTTTTTCACTTTTCCACTAAATACTCTAGCAAATGCTATAAATGCTGGTTGTTCTTGATCATCTTCTTCATTCTTTTCAGCTGTTTTGTCACCATCTTCTTTTATTTCAGAATCGGGAACTGGTTCCTCAGGACTCTTAAGTTCTTCACGCAATTTCCTAGCTTTTTCTCTTCGACGCGCCATCTCTTCGGGTGTAAGCACCTTAGGCTTATTCTCAGGTAAAATACTCTTGTCTACACTAAACATTTTAGATATAAAAATAATAAGAGGCTTATCATCACTACTATCACAGGCTAAAAAGTCATCTTTAAGTTTCTGCGTTTCAAAATGGTATGAGTCAAAATCTCTAATCCTCGAGCACATAAGCTTTTCAACTTTTTCTGGGAGAATTTCTTTAGGGGATGGAAGTTGTGAACAGACCATGTTTAGAACAGTCTGGGATAATGGAAGCCATTGCATCATAAGGGATTGGAGTTGGATTCTGGAATCCGTATGCCTTAAATCACGGGTTGTCAGTTTAATACCGAGTTTATCACAGATAATTGGCACTTTATCTTTTTCATTTCTTATAACTATAGTTTCGTAAATGTTCCATAAATTATCTAGTACAACTTGAACGAAAAGTGGCTTTTTCGCCTTTTCTTGTGCACCTTTCATAAAACGTTTTGTTTTTGGATTCAGGTAAAAGTCACCCCATAGTACTTTTCTGAGAATTTCTTCTTTAACTCCTGAAAAAGATTTTTTTTATTCCTAGTTACAAACACTATAAGAAAATGCATTTCTATACATTTACCGTGTTATGTAGAACAATACTGAGAAGGGAATTTTAAATACTTATCACACTAACCTCATTACAACAAGATGACACACAGACATATACCCTCAAATAGCATACTATGGACATTACTACATAGTATCCTTACTTAATGTGCATAAAAAGTTTCTAAAATTCACATAAATATGTTTATTGTATTTTATAATATTGAGAAGAAAACTACTTATTCAATATTGTATCCTCATCTATTGATCTTAATTGACAAAAGATACTAACTGGCTATGGCTATATTATTTGAGCAGATTTAAATAATATAGTTCCTATGAACATTAGCACTTACCAAGTTTTTCAGAGAACAGTTTAGCAAAAGTGTGAATTGTAAATCCCCAACCATCTATTGCGCTGGCAAATACTACATTGCCCTGTTCTGGAGCAAAATAAAGTTGAGAATCATCTGCATCTTCTAGAGCGGAAGTCCATTGATCGTAGAGGTTATTATTTTCTTTTGATTCCTGAGGTTTCTCTTGCTAAAATAATACCTATATTTGTTTAATATGTATTTAATAACTTATTACCTATTATAATAATCATCTCTTTTATTTTTGTTTAATTCATAGTTACACAAAACCATTTATACTGAGAATTTCTTAATTTTTTTTTATAGTTATTTCAGAAAGAAAGTATATGGAATTACCTAAAATTCTTTTTTCATGAAAGACCTATATTTTTATTATTTACTTAAGATTCCCATTGCTAGAAATTTTTTTTATTTAAAATAATTATCATACAATTTTACCCCCTTACTAATAGAGATTGTATAGCAGATGAATAGTTACACAGTGTTTTGTCCCTTTCTTTATAATGTGAAACTTAAATAGTTTGACAGAGAGTAACAGATCTTTATTAGTAAGGGGGTTAGAATATAATTTCATGATTATATGGTTACCTGTTTCTCTATTGTATTTTCTTCATTTTCAAAAACTCCCGAAGCAAACAGCTCACCCGTCACTGCATTGACTTGTTCCATAACTTGTGTCAAGTGAATATATGCGTCTAAAGATGTAAACTGCATCTCCAGAATGAGTCGGTCGATTTTATTTAGTACTAATACAGGTTGGATGTGTTCAGAGTAAGCTTGTTTTAGGGCTAGTCTTGTTTGTGGACAAACACCTTCAACAACATCTACCTGAAAGTATATAGAGGACTGTAGACAGTCTAAGACCTTCATTAAATCAGTTGACAAGAAGAAAACTAGAGAGCTGCTGAAATAAAGCAGGAGTAATATAAGAATAATAGTAGGAGTACTGACAGGACGCTGTCCACTAAACAGACAGATAGAGGAGCCTAAAAGTGAAGGACTGTAGTTCAAACAATGATATTGCATAGTGAAAGATAATAAGTAGGTATTACTAAAATAATATGATTTATACTACATTGCACAATGTGATACAATTTTCTAAAAATTTTTGACAGTATGCATGGTTAATAAAATTGGCTATAAGGATTTCAGTACTTACAGAGCAGAGTAGATGGATAATGTTTAACGAAGGGTTACTATGAATTATAAATACAATCATGAGCTGTCAATCACTCACCACAACGATTGCTCCATCGCACAATCTGACCGCAGTTGATACTTCACTTGAGAAATCGATGTGCCCAGGTGAATCTATGAGGTTTATCAAGAATTCTTCCTGGTTTAAAGCATAATAGAGTGCAATACTGCTACTTTTCATAGTGATACCTCGTTCCTGTTCATCGGGCCTGCTGTCCATATATCGAAGTTTACCAGACATCCTTTGGGATATGATACCATTGCTGGATATCAGAGAGTCTGCCAAAGTAGTCTTCCCATGATCCACGTGTGCCACAATGCAAATATTTCGAATATTTCGAGGTTTGTTTTGAAGCTCCAAAAGTTTTGACAATTCTACAAGCCGCATATTGGGAGTTTGCACTTGATCTTTACACTAAATGTTTTTAGTAAGAAAATAATCTTATTACTTCGAATTTTTAATCAGAAAATAACTCGTAAATCTGTGAATATTGTGAAATAAATTGCACAACATGCACTGTGTTGTGATAAATTTGACACTAATGCCATTTGTCAGTTTGACATTGACGTTTTCGTTCTGAAACCTTAAACCTGCAGACTGCAGTGTAGCAGTCCGAAAACATTTTTGGCTGCGGTCCGCATAGCGATAATATCGATATTATCGCGATAACAGCCGGTCCGCATGAACGTTAGCGCGTTTACAATATCTAGCGTGACGTCATTACCAGCGCCAACTTGGGCTCTCAGCGTAGGAGCGTAATCACTATGAGCATCCTGTCAAAAGTGTCAAGTGACTGTCAAACGAGTCGAGTGTGAGAATTTTATTTTGTCAAAAAATAATAGAGTTCATTCGAAAAGGAGCTTTTTCTCACTTAACAACAAAAAGATAGAGCATTAAATTGTTTAGCTTTTTTAACTTTAATTAATTCAGGGACTTCTGTTTAGTTAGCATTTTGTAAAAATTAATTTGTGAGCTTGCTATAAAAAGTGGCTGGATGTTTAAAAAAGTGAAAAAAAATTTTGGGTGAACTCGACACAATAATTAAACTCTCTTGATCATTATCGTCGCTTTCGAGAGCGAAAATAATTTCTAGCCATCAATCCATCTTGTTTTTGAGGTTACAATGAAATGTTAGCACGCTTACGAACGGTCCACATCGTCAACTGTCATTGGTCAATTTTGTCGATTGAAGCGCGATATCTAATGCGGATCACGCGTGAGCGTTGCAAACGCCATTATCAATATTATTACCATGCGGACCGCAGCGCAGCCTTTATATTTTTTTCGAAAAACTATTACCTACCTATCTTCTTATAATTGCTTATTAGTAAGCATTAAATTATTTTGTGTTAGCACGGTGTCACAGAATTAATAATAGTAACTATTGACGACGGTGTAGTGTAGACTGTAGAGATAGAGAACTTTCTTGACTTGAGTTAACTTGCGGTTTCGCGCGTAGAGATTTAATAATTGGAAATGTCTGAAAAAAATAATCGGCTGAATGTTTTTTCGGTTTTTACACTGTTAAATTTGCATACCTACTATTTTAGTGTCATATCATAAAATTAATGCTTGGATTGTAAAATTTGAATCGCGATATTAATTTTATGCCACTTATTTCGTAATGTAAATTCTTTAACAACAATCAGCGCTAATGTGTAAATTGAGTTATTATGGTTACCTACTGATACCATCGAAAAGTATGAAATGTAAAAACTTGTTTATTTATAATATCGTCGCTTATATCTAGAGAGGCTACCTTCCAAAGAAAAAAGCTTTAAAAAAACAAAACTTCCTTCAAAAACCTTAAAAACTAACAAAACAGTTTTAACAATAAACACTCAGCTCTAAAAAGCAAGAAATAATATTCAAATCAGCATAATTACTAAGTAATAGGTAGGTACGCAATATCTGATATTAAAAATGTCTTATGAAGTTTTAATGATTAAATCAAAAATTTCTAAAATTATTGACTTCTAGAACCGGGGTGCAAATTACGTAACTCTGTTGCTAACAATTCTTGATTGAAATCGATTGAAACCGCAGTTACATTGCTGCTTTAAGTAAGATAGTTGTCACATTAGTTTTTACTAAAGTAGCAATGTAACTGCGATTTCTGTCATAATTGATAGCAACAGTTACATAATCAGGGGGCCGGTTGCGGTCGGTCATTGGATGGGCATCAAGTGACCAAGCCATCTTGAGCTTCTCCTTGTACTATTATGTAAGTACGTAAGTACCTATTCTGTGCTTTTCCGTCTTCAGTATGTAGGTACCTAGGACAGTAGGTTGCATTTGCACGCGTTAACTTAGTACTTATATACTTACCACTTCCATCCACCAATCCGCATTCTGCCCGCATGGTGGATTATGTCCCAGTAAGGACATTCAAATTCCTGATAATAGTGATAGTGACAATAATATTGTAACTATATAAACTATAATCGCATTATTATTTTAGAAAACTTACAATTACTTATAGCAATCTGTAGTGTAGAGAATCGTCATTAGTGATGTAAGGTGCAACTTTATACCTACTTACTTGAGCGTTCACTTAAGTAAAGTAGAACATCTGGAAAAAACTTTGACCAAACTATCTCGTCGACTTTGAGAATGAACGGTAGCATTGGGGCGGGCGTTAGTTCTGAGCTAGACTTAAATGCCCCGCTTAAAGAGACAGATAGCGACCGTTACAGCGAGCTGAAACCCCTCCTTTGGGGGTCTACTCTTGGTGTTCGCAAGTCGAAGTCTCGAATTCACAAGAAAAATGGAATCGCATATTGAAGAGAGGACCTTAGTCCATTTTAAAACTGTGAAAAAGGACATAGAATAAAACTTTGTGTCCTTTCTGCACAAACTGTATTTAAGTACTTAAGTAGTTTGATGTTCGAGAGAGTACCGGAGTGTTCGGATGAAGAGGAGCTCGATGGTGCAGTGGGTTAGCGCATTGGCCTTTTTTTTTTTTTTTTTTTTTTTTGTTGTAACAAGAGGAGAATGCGATCTTTATGCATACCAAACGGCATGTTGGACTCAGTAATACCAAGGGTACGTCCCTCGCCGCACCCAGCCCTCCCGCCAAGCCTGATAGGCTTCGCGTCAAGGCTGGGTGGTTCTGACCCCTGCCCCACCCCCTAACGAGCTCGAAAGCTCGAGAGGGGGCCGGGCAGGGGGAGGAAGCATCCTCCCAAGCCCCCCATAGGGCTACCCACTCTCGGTGGGGAGGCCAGATGGGGGGGTCGGGAGAAGGCACCACTACCAACTAAACTCCTCTCGAAGACCTGCGCTGCGATTGTTGAGGTTAAACAACTTTTGCAAAGGGAACAATATTTTCTGTCACCTAAGTTTAGATGTGTCACTAATCTGCAATACCCTAATTATAATATCTGTCCCCAAGAAATATATTAGTCATCATATTTATCAAAACTGTCTCTAAGTATAAATCACCGTATTAATGTAAATATGTCTCTTAAATTATAGTTTGATCACTTTGTCTATAGCCTGAATATAAGATCTGTCCTCTAAAAAGTAAGTCCCTGGCAGCAATTATATATTTGTACCTAAAATAGTAGATCTATCACCTTATAAATCTAATCAACAAACTATAAGTATCATTTAAATCGTTCAATCATCAAAATAATAGATGTGTCACTTAATTAATAGAAAAAATCCTAAGTAGAGGCGGAGTCAAATTGGCGGATTATGAAAATTTAAATGCACTAGGTAGGTTAGGTTAGGTTAGTGTTTAGACCACTCGCAGCGGAGCGAGCGAAGCGAGCGAAGCTCCATAATGCTTATATCAAGATCAACTAGTTTGGCCATAATGCTTATATCAGGATCAACTAGTTTGGCCTAGGCTAAACTGGTTTATCCTATCGGGCTTAGGACAAACTAGTTTGGTCTAGGCTATACCAGTTAATCCCATCGCTTATAGGAAAAACTAGTTTAACCTAGGCCAAACTAGTTTGCCCTGAAAATCGGGTTTGGCCGGTAACAAATATACCTAACTAACTCGCACAGCTCGCACTTGGCTGCAGTGTTTTGTTTAGTTTTAGATAAGTTGTGTTTTTCTTTCGATTATAAATGTAAATTATATGATTAAAACCTATTGTAGTTTTATTTAATTAATTGTACCCATATCGTCAAATTTAAGTTGAATTATAATTAAATATATTTTTTAGGTAAACATTTTTAATTGTTTGGTGATTCAGTTTTAGTGACACTTTTATTATTAAATTTAGATTTTTCGCATTCACAATGCTATTTTTATATTAAGATGAATAATATTAGAAAAAATACTAGAAAAAATCGACTCACACTTTTATTATTTAGAAACCCAATATAATTATTTGATGATTGATATTATTTCCAAGTAATTCTTAATTATTATTTAGGTAAGCGTTTTTATATTATTTGGTGATTTAATTTAAGTGACAGATCTACTATTTTAGGAACAAATAGTATTTATTAGGTCACTGAAAATGCATTAATTAGGTAATTGATAAAATCATACCCTTTTGCAAAGGTCGGTCATGGGATAGGTGACCAAAGATTTATGCACCATTGCATCCCGAGCAGTTGGTCCCGGCTGCATTTGCAGTCGTTAACACCCACCAATCCGCATTGTACCCGCGTGGTGGGTTATGGCCAATCCTCCTTATCCACCCATAAAGAAGGCCTATGCCCCAGCAGTGGGGACAATAAAATGGCTGATGTCGTTCGTACTAATACCATTTTTGCAAATTTGTCTCGGCTTTGAGAATGGAACGTTCCGTTTATCAAATATTGTTTTTATACTTTCTTGGTCTTATGCCTTTTCTGCAATATGCAATTCAATTTAAAGCTAGGTAGGTATTCATAATCAATGTTTCTAAGGAACAAAACACAAGCAGAGTACCTACCTACCCAAGTGTAACAACTGTCGTAACTATCACCACATTCGCTTTTCTTTGGAAATTACTGTGTTATTCGTTATACCGTCTTATTTTCTCCTGTCCTGGCAAAGTAAAAGGTCGAAAGAGGAAACAAAATTCTGTACCCTACCTATAGATAGGGCATACCTAACCCCAAAGAGTCTTTAGCTAGCCCAACCTTTTTTTATAGTAGGGGGTGGCTAACCCAACCTGCTGGGCTACTACCTACCTACGTACCATACCAGTCTTTATGGAATACCATGTGCTCATCCATAATCAAAGTCCCATCTGTACCATGAGGCATAGTTACTTATTGCTAACTATAATAATCTATCGTGATAGCCCAACAGCTGTAAAACTTGCGTTGTGGAAATAAACAAAAGGCTTCCGAAAACACGAACTTTGTTCTAATAGAGAATAGATCCCCTCGAACGACGTTAAGCTTCGATAAATAGGGCGTCAAAATATTTTAGACTGTGTTGCTCTGGACGTGGGAAAAATGAAAAAAAATTCATTTTACCCTATACCATTATAGAAGCCGTAATTTTAAAACCAACAATTTTTATTTCACTGCGATACGTTAAGTATTTACAAAGTTATTGAAAATACTTAATATTAATCTGCTTAAAACACTATACCTACGTTTGCATTCGCGAGTTGGCGCGATGAGTCCTTTCTATGGTATAAATAAGTCTATGGTCCTTTCCGAATGAGAGTAGCGAGTCCGAATACGTCATCGTATCTTCCTTTCCTGCCTGTTACCAGCATAAACTTATTATAAAGTCTATGGTTACCTCGGTAGTGATTAATTGCTCAGTGCCTGTCACGAAAACAACCACGCGTGGTCATTTTTACGAATCTCAAAATTTATTGTGAAGTATGTAGAAGGGCTACAGAAAAAAATAATATGTCATATTTTAAGTTAAAATGTATATTAAAAAAACTTTTCCTAAACTCATTGCGAGTAACTCTATTGTGGTCTAGATAAAAATTAACTTTGCTCCAAAAACGCTATTATAAACATTTCGTTTCAGATATTCAGTTTACTGATGTGATAACCCACGGGATTGACCTTTCAGTCTCTATCTAAGTATAGACTCAATTTTCATAACGACCCCGCTGACAGAAGACTTAATTCTGAATTTAATATCCAGCTGAGACTAGTGTCAAAACTAAGTATTAAGTTATTAATGCGCCAAGCACCCGGCCTTTACTTGATACAATTTGAATTACAAATAAGGGTTAAAAGCTTTCAATCAGCTGCTTAAAATAAAGACAGCAAAACTATTTTTGTTGGTAATGAATTATTTGTATAATATTATAGGCATTACGTTACGCCTCGTATTATTGTCATTTTAATGTCCCCATTGCTGGGGCACAGGCCTTCCTTATGGGTGGATAAGAAGAATAGGCCATGACTTACAACGCGGGCCCAATGTGGATTGGTAGGTGCTAACGACTGCAAATGCAGCCGGGACCAACGGCTTAACGTGCCTTCCGAAGCACGGAGGAGCTCTAGATAATTCATTTCTGGTCACCCATCCCATGACCGACCCTTGCGAAAGTAGCTTAACCTCAGTAATCGTTGGGCCAGGCGCTATATCACTGCGCCACTGAGCTCCTCAATATTATACTAAATAATATACTAGAAAAAACACGACTCGCACCAGATCATATTCTCGGTCGGGAATCGAAGCCGCGACCTTTTGATTTCCGGTCCAATGCTCTGACCACTGAGCTACCGAGTCACTCAATATTGCTTACTTACTCTTCCTTTACTAGAACTAGCATACTAGCTATTCAAAATTAGCTTGTGGAATTTAAGAAGCTTAACCCAAGTGTTGTGGACCTATTGTGTAAGTGAACCCAACTCAACGGGTCTTCAATACCATTGCCTGGGACTTTGATGGTGACTGCTTAGTTTTATAATAACCCTGCCTCCACATTCTATACCTTTGAACGCTACGCTTAGTATTAAAACTTAATAATGAGCAATATGCGCGATTAAATCACATGTCGAAAACTTATGTAAATCACAGACTTTGGTTTATTATATGGAATTGACAAGCTTGCGATACCTAATTTTACAGTTTACTTATTAAATTTAGATTTTTCGCATTCACAATGCTATTATTATATTAATATAAATAATATTAGAAAAAATACTAGAAAAAATCGACTCACCCGTAGCACCTCAGACGGGACTCGAAGCCGCACCCTTGGGTTTCCGGCCCAATCGGGTTCGAGTCCAGAGAGTATGAGGTGCTACGGGTGAGTCGATTTTTTCTAGCATTTTTTCTAATATTATTTATCTTTACAGAGTACTGCTTATTTTAAAGCTTAAATAGCAAGCGTAGCGTTAATACGCATATAATGTTTGCCATTTGAGTAAAGGGGCTGGTTGAAAAATTTCCTCGATGATCTGACGTTTGTGTCATCTTTTCTGTGGCTGTCTGCAATACTTAGAGTGCACTGACCTCCATGTTAACTACAAAAATTTTTTTCAGGTCAGTGTTAGAGTGGCATCTGTGAATCCATCAAATAACTATCGAAGTAAGTAGGTGTACTTACCTCTAATATCACTGACCTGAAAAATTTTTTTGGATCTAATACCACTGACCTGAAAAAAATTTTTTGTAGTTAACAATACCTACCTATTTACTAATTTATCCAAGCAATCTCTAGTGTCAATTGAATATTTGATTGATTTGTGTTTGACTTTAAGTAGCTGATGAAAAAAATATTTTGTAGTTTAAGTAAGTATAAATAAATATTAACTAGAGACTTCACCATTATGCAACATGTTACAAAAATACCCTTAATGCCGAATATGGTATATAGGGACCATCAAACTGAACAAATTTTACTATAGGACCAACTCTCAAATTGGGAAAAAAATCAGCTGTTTCATACATATTCGGCATTAGGGGTATTTTTGTAACATGTTGTATAATGGTGAAGTCTCTAGTTAATATTTATTTATGCTTCAATTATCTTGTCAAAACCCTGCATTTTTATTTAAAATATGGTGTTTTATTTT
This sequence comes from Catoptria pinella, assembly GCA_963556745.1. Taxonomy (NCBI): domain Eukaryota; kingdom Metazoa; phylum Arthropoda; class Insecta; order Lepidoptera; family Crambidae; genus Catoptria; species Catoptria pinella. The sequence continues at coordinate 9,748,979 of OY750774.1, read as the reverse complement.
CGAAATAGACTTTACAACTGTTATTTTTGTTTATTTTCTCTTTATACAAAGTAAGTACCCAGGTAGCACAAACGCTGTGTATGATTTGTCTTATATAGCAAAGAATCTTAAGAAGGTTGTGTAGCCGCAATTTACAAAATACGCAGCCGGATAAAGACATAATATATGGTTTATTATCTTTTTTCATCATAAGCTTAATAAAATAGCGGTGTAAACGTTTAAACAGCGTTTTTAAATTGCTGCCATTTAACAGAGTTTGAAATAAGCCATGTAAACGTTCTTATGTTAATGTTGAAAAGCAATAGTAAAAGAGCTTCTTACGCAGGCATTAAGTTGTTAGTTTCTATATAACCGTAGAGTAATTTACTTCTATATTGCTTTAAGTACATTTAACAGTGTTAATAATCACGGAAACTTAGCTTCATACAATTATCATAAAGAAGCACTGTAAGTTACATTTAAATAGCTTTTTGCCACGCGGAATCGGTTAAAAGTTGTTACTATTGTCAGTTATTTGCCAGCAGCTATAAAAGTGACAAATTTGTTACTTTTAGAGCAAAAAACACTATTAAAATGCTATACCCAAATAATATTATAAAGCTTCAAGTGCTGCTTTCAAAATTCAGTACGACCCACGACCCACTCGATCAGATAAAATTGCACGGAACTGATTTCATTTTGCTATCTCTTTGCTTATATTAAAGCTAAAGCTAGTAGCTTCTTTTCTTGCTAACAGCAACATAAATGCAAATATTGTAGCTAAGAGCAATGTAAGTGCTCAAATTTAGCATCCTTCATTGCAATAAACAGTATAAAACACTTTTTTGTAATATAAACATCAACGCCATGTTTTTTTTAAGTTCTATTTGCAGAATAACAATATTAAAATGTATTTTCCTTGGTAATTACTACTAAAATGTTGTGTTTTGTTAACCCATAGCTTTGTATAGCTGTTATAAAACGTTTGTTTACACTTTTACTGATAAATAATAAAATTACTGCTTTTAGCAATTTTTATTTTTTTATATATATTTCATAAAATAGCAGAATATTAACAGCGCATTAAAAATTTACATAAAACATGAGTATAAATTATCAGTAAAATTTGATTTGCATAAGAAATCATGCTTGTTATTAGTGTAATCACCTTAAAAAATATCAACATTTTAATAAATATTCGCCATTAAAGTTGACAAAGCATTACAATTGTGAATTAGTTGACAGATAATTTGATTCATTTTGTTCTGGCATTAATTAAATTACTTCAAGTTGCAAAAACTAACATCTATATCATTTTGAGTCAATAAAAGTTGCGTATTAAGCAATTATTTGACAATTGAAAAGCCTTTTAATTAGCTACTTCACAGCTTGTATGCAGCAGAGAAAGGCTATGTAAAGTGCGCCCAAACCGGCTGTATAGAAGTTGTATAGAAGCTTACATATACAATTATATGATAACCACTGCAGCCAAAAGTTGTAATAAATACGTGCTCATGGCTTTTATACCAACAAGTTTGGCTACCTGGGTAACTCGGGACATGAGCTAAACTTACGCAAATGTGCTAGGTACTGCTTTAAGAGCTAGATAAGTGACGTCACGTTTAGATACCTACCACGTTCCACATCTCGCCTCGTAGAGTTCCGTCCCCAGGCACCTTTTCAAACTATTTGAATTTCCAGTCTAAGTCCGACGAGCTTAAATGTAAGTCCCCGTGAACTACATAGAAAAGGACAAATATTTAGTCATTTTCTGCTACCCGTTTATCAAGATAAATATTTGAATATGGCGTATGCCGCTGGTCCGTTGCTCTATTGAAGTTTATAAAGGACGATGTTTGATTTTATTAGGGCTTTAGGTAATAGAACTGTGAGCTGTAGACCTCGCGTTTCAATTAACTGAGTTGACTAAAAATGTACATATATATTTAATTAAATAGAACTTGCTCACAAAATTTCACATAAATTGGTTGAGAAATGCGACCTGTAGAAGAAAACAGAACCGAGAGATCGCCGACGAACTATGAACACTTAGACTACCAAATAAAACATCGATGTCCACATGGACGATCTGAAGGATGTTACATTCGTTGGCGCAACGTTGTTTTCAACGACGATGTAACGCTTAGAGAATTGCACTGCAGAGCTTTTTTCCCAAGCTGAAACGGAGACGCTTCGCACTCGCTCAAATATTTACTAGTAGCTCTGTAGAGCCGTAGACCTCGCGTATTGTGATATTTTTCGAAATGGCTGAAATAGGATTTTACCATATCACCGCCATTTTGAAAAATTTCGAACTGAATCAACAAAAAATCTATTAATTATAAGATTATAACATTTTTAACCTTCAAGAAGATTAAGTTTTTTTATTTCAAAGAATGTTAAGTTTAAGTTTTAGTATTTATTCATTTATAAGAGATACTTATTTTACTTAGTAGAGCAACAATCATTCATTGGTGGTACGGCGAGGAATGAAAATTCCTGTTCGTGCCACCAGGGGAACTATAGTTGGTGGCACGACGAGGAATAAGAGACATTTTTGATAATTTTTTGAAATGGCTGAAATATGTTTTTTTTTGATAAAAATTGTATCGCAAGAACTTTTTATTTTTAATTATCGAACCTGCTCAAAAATTTCATGAGAATCGGTTGAGAAATGCGATCTAGAGGAGAACAGCCGCGATATACGAAAGCAATTTTGCACAAGCTGAAACGGAGACGCTGCGCTCGCGCTTATGGCTCGCTCGGTCAAAACTCACGAAAAAAAAGTCAAATCTCACGAAGAACATCTGATAATTGGAAAGAAACATAGTAAAATGCATTAAAAACATTTATTTACCCCATTTCAATTTTCAGAGCCAACATCTACATATATTTCGAACAATGTTTCTACGGTTTGGTATACGTATAATTTCCAAATGTACACTTGGGAGCAGGCGAACAGGAGCTTGACTTAAATGCGGCGCTTAAGAAGACGTATAGTAGACATTATGCCACCTAAAACTCCGTCTGTAACACTATTCTGATCTGCTAAGTTGTTGGATATTTTAATATGAATTCTACTCTTATTCGAAAGTCGGTTTATTTGTTTAGTAAATTTATCTCATGAACGCGTCGAGTCGCGAGAGTAGTGCCAGGTGCTTTAGAAATTAATTCCACCTACCTACCTATTTTAATAGTAAATTAACTTTGAGATGGATAGTGGACATTAAGCCGCCAACAGCATCCAGCCAGACTGCAACATAAGTCGTATCTGCTGTTTTGCTCGCTTTATTTTGAATTTCCTGTGGGTACCTAGCTCTACTTATATTTTATGCAACTATTGTAACCACTGAGTGCTAGAAAGATTGGCTCGACTACTGCTTATATTTTTATTTATTTCCACTGATTACTAAGTAACTGCTAATATTTTTATTTATTTAAAATAAATAAAAATATAAGCAGTAGTCGAGCCAATCTTTCTATTGATAATGATAGGTATGTACTGTTACATTTTTATTTAATTAATTTTAAAACCCCACAGATTGTAGCGTTATTTTTTGACATGACACTTTTCCTTTCCACAGACTACAATGAGACATTTTGTCATTTCTTAACAAAAACAGCATTAGAATAAGTACCGCTGCCTGCATATTTATAAAATTACATAAAACACAAAGCTTTATCTCAATGTTTGACCACGACACTCCAAGACAGAATCTCAATCTTTAAATTAAATAAATTCACATTGCAGTTTTGACAGCATACTCTACTTTATAAGAAAGCAAAGTTGGTGAGGAAAATGAACCAACAACAGTTGGCTTTTCTTTTAAACTTAGTTAGTAGTTGTGATAGAGTGTGAGAAATATTATAATGTATGTACTTAGTTGTGTGTGGGGCGTTACTACGCTGTCTCGGATAAAAGGTTTTGAATTAACAGCTCACTTAGCTCAATTATAATTCACTCTTTGAGCTTAGTTCTAGGAATCCGGACTTAAGTAGCTTTCTTAAGTAATGGAATGCTGGAGGTTAGTGTAAACTATCTTTATAATGTTTATGATACTTGCTTGTATGCTGGTATTTGTGGAGTCTCATTTCTATAGTTTTATATATAAAAATTGAAAACCATCAAACAAACATATTATTTAAGACTAAAAGATTTCAATAATTTCAAAGTAAGTACGTATCTTACCTACTTGAGTATAAAACTATGCCATATTGTTTATTCTGTGACTATGCTTACAAACTCCTTAGAATCACGCTTCTCGGTGCATGAATATTTATGAAAGTGTCATAAATGTTGGTGCTTAAAGTTGGACTTATCTTCCTCCTTTTGACTTTAGAATTGCAGTCGCTAGTTTTATAATGAGCGGTATACATTTGTTTTTAATAAGTGTCACACTTTTTCATGAATAGAATGTTCGCTCTGCTGTAAATTAATTAGCTAAAATGTTTTAAAACTTCAAAACTTTTTCTTTCTGGAAAAGTCGTCGTCGTATATATTATTTATTTAACATAACTTGCCTCAATCAGAAATAAAGTTGTAATAATTAGTCTGTTTGTATGTTCAAACATAAAACCATTATGGATTAACAGTATACCTACTGACCTACCGGTCAATTAAACAGTTTCGGTACATACAATTATTAGATTTATTTTATTTATTTCACAATATTCTTAACGCTACCAAAATGTGGCACTTTAAGAGAAAAAACGTTATGAAACAGCCTTACATACAAAAAACATTTCTCCTCATTTGATCAGAGCATAAACCTCATCATCAAGGCCAATCTTCATCTCGAAACGAAGATCGCAATTCCTTGAATCGACAAGACGCGACGCGCATACCGACCGTATTCTTTACCCGAATCAGTCGAGAAGCGCGTCGAAATAAATATAACAAATAAACTGGTGGGTGAAGAAAGAACAACGAAAGCAATTTCTCTAGAAGAATACATTATTCTTAGCACGTCGGGTGTGCAATTAGCTGGCTAGAGCTCGTTTTATGTAGCCAGTTTTGCCACAATAACCACTCGGCCACAACTTTCTTTGTAAGCGAGGAGCGGAGCGGAAACGGGAAAAGCGACTTGGAATGGAACAGACAAAATACCTATGTACATCACTGGTAATAGCAGCATCATACCTCTTAGTGATTTACAGTCTCATGGGTTCTAGAAGAAATACACAAAACAACTCAACCCCCACGTCACAACAAAATAACTCGATCCTATTCCTAAGATCACTACGTATGTGCCAAAAGCAAATGAAATACATACCTCACCAATGTTAATTCATCAGATTCAATGCCTCGCATCGAGCTTGGATCGTGGAAAATCAATTCGTAATTTGGATTTTTTTATAGCACATCGCTTGTAACTCCAACAAAAGTCGCGTTTTGCCCCTCTGGCCATGATTCTTCGTGGCCATGCCCCAACCACTGCGTTCCCGCGGCTTAATGCAGGAGGCGTGTCTAATTCTACATCAAGTGTTTCTTTAAAAGCTGAAAGAAAAGTGAGTTGAATAAATGGCTGGCATCTTCCATTGTGATTTTGCTCCTTTGTGCTTTAACTTCCATTTTAATTACGTAAGCGCAAAGGGTTCTGTGCGTATGAAAAAAGTGCAACTTAACTTTTAATAAAAGCTATGTATGTACCTACTACGTAATATTGTTGCATAGCTACCACAGTACATCAGGAACTAAACGGCTAAACATGCGAAGTTTTGAAGTCTTTCGCTCTCATCAAAAGACTTAGAATCCTTGCCAATTTTATAGTTATGGTTTTTTATTCTGTTGCATAACTCTTAGCTCTTGCTTTACATCCAGCTAGACTACAGTTTTCTGCTGCCAGCAGGCTGCCACTCCCTTTGAACTTGAATAAGAAGCAAAAATTAATCTGCTAAAACTTTGAGAGCTAATATGAACGAATTTGGTTAGTGGTGTATTAATTTTTTTACAGTAACCTCTTATTTACATATTTTTTCATTATTCACAAAGGTTTTTTCAGGTAAGTTTTCATAAAAAATTACAACACTTCGCACTACTGGGACTGACGGCCGTGAAAAGGGTTGGTATTTTGGGATGCAGAGTTATTATGTAAATTTCTTTAGGGGTTTGACGTGATATCAAGTCATAATCTCGAGTGGGAATGTACAAATTGAGCTCTTTTTTGGGTAGCTCTGTATAAAAGATTTTATTTTTATTTCGCACAATTATTTGACGTTAAAAAGTTTGCAGGTTGGTTTTACTGCTTTTAAATGTCCGAGGGGTGTCCCATCGTCAATGATATGCCATAAAGATAGGGTCAGTAATGTGGCGTTGTAAGGTTTTCCAGTGGCCTTAGGCACAAAATCAGGTTGTAAAGTAGATTTTCTATAACGGATTTCTTCTCTGTGCGAATTTATTTTTACTAGCTTAGGTGAATTTAAATTAAATTGTTTCTATTATACCTACGCGCCCACAATTAATGAAATAATTGAAAATGATGGTTATTAATGACTTTGACTTATCGACAAATTAATATGTTTTTGTTGATTTACCAATGTAAAGTCAAATTCCCCTTTTTATGGATGGCGGTGACATTATGCTATTATTTTGTTGGTGTACCTAAAATAATAAATAAATAAAATAAAAATTATGCTTGGCGACGCGTGATATTCTGTTGTTGCAAGTATCTTCTTTACCATGACTTTCCATAATCAAGTATGCTTTTTTGCCACCCTACATTAATTGCTTGATTGTAAGAAAATTGTTAATTGCACTGTGAGCCTAATCTGAAATAAATGTTTAACCTTTGCCCACAATCATTACTGCAAAACTAATAAAAATTATAGCATATTTGTCACGCACAAGAAATAAGTGAGTAAAAGAATATGAGTGTTGAAAAAGGCGTGAACATCTCACATGTTTGAAGCCCTGGGATCAAAGCAGTCGGTCACGTAGCTGAACATCGGGCAGCTGCAGGCGATACATTGGCTGAGGGCTGGTGTGAAGCAGAGGATATAGCGGATGATCACAGCACTAAAGTAAATAACGCCTTTATTGTTGAGGACACTGCTCAACACAGACCTATGTGAATGAGAATAAGCTATTACAGCTATATATAATTCAATTAGACTCCATGGGGGTGAGTGAAGTTTATTCTGCTGATGTAGCGAGGATATAAAAGCACAAACAGGAACATTCTCCAGGTAATTTCAAATACTCATCGGATGTCTGATCTCAGAATCACATTTGGTTTAATCGGATATGGAATCATCGGATAAATGACGAAGATATGACGTTGACAGGATTTTTTTGGAATCTACTTTGATATCCTCCATGGTAGAGTGGCTTTGTATGTACACCACCATGTACTAGACCGCATGTACAGGTTTTCATGATGTCGCTTTTCTATTGTCTCAGTAGTCAATGTTTGTAGTACCGTTTTGTAGTTGTTTCTGATTTTCATAACTTAATAAAATTGATTACTTTAGTTCTAGTTCTTACTTTGGTATCGGGGCAATGTATATTTTGTCCAAAATATATTTATTAAATAGTAATCTTCTCTCAAGGGGTGTCGCTAATATTCTCTTACTTGGACCCTGTGTCAGTTGATGGCGGTCAGCAATATTGACTCACCCAGCACCCAGCACCCACCTCACAGTCTTGATTGAGTGAGGGGTTGTTAATTAAGGGCAGCATTTTCCTCGATGCGGCGGCACTTTCTTGTAAATTATGAACGTGTTCGTTTGATATTCCAACCGAGAATCCAACTGGGTTAGTGCTCTTAGCTATTTTTATAATGCTACAGAAAAATAAATTATTGTTGACTTTTAGACGCGAGTTATTGCTATGGGAGGAATAAGATAGCTAATGAGGGGAAAGTTATTTTTGCTACAGTATTTTTTAATGTAAAGCAACGTTTCCGTGAGTAAATGCGACTATACTTTTTTTAAACATCTATTTAATTGAAGTTACTCATAAGAACGCAAAAGAAGAACAAAATATTAATTCACAAACATATAACTATGTTTATTAATGATTTTCTCGTAAAATACTTTCATTCCACACAACTCACGCCACCTCACACTTCAAGTTTTGTCATAATCTCGCCAACTTGGTTAATTTCGCTAATGCCATCGTCAGTGATGGCGCCGATGGTTTTATTGTAGGTACGAAACTCCCCAAAAACATCATTTTATAGAAATTTACACTTTAGGAACCTCAGGCAACCTAATTTGATTTACATATACACTAACCCCCTTACTAATAAAGATTGTATAACAGATGTATAGCCATCTCTCAAACTATTTAAGTTTGGCATTAAAAAGAAAGGGGCATAACACTGTGTAACTATTACAACTGCTATACAATCTTTATTAGTAAGGGGGTGTGAATAAAACAGTTGAAATTTTTTATAATTTTCTCTTGCCGGGAAAGATTACGTTTGTTTGTATCACCTACCATACCGCAAAAAATCTTAACCCTGAGACCACACCATGGAAAGCTCGATTCCTAAGTTTATCCAGCAGCAGAAGTATCGACATTGTCTCTGATCTACTTAGATTCCTGTAGCTGGAATTAACATAATATTTACTCTGAAGTAAATATTAATTATGTTAATTCCAGTTTTACCTTCAAGGGCAGACGAAAAGAAATGCTTAAACAATTTAAAATTCAAAATCGTATTCCCGAAGTGTAAGGTTCCCAATCTCCTGCACATAACTCAGTCCCTAAGGAGTCTACGGTGCTGTCACGGCACTTAATCCTGTGACTTACATGCGCTACTGTTTCAACGTCCCTCAGCTCAGAATGGTCACGTACAGAAAGTTTGCTTAGGTCCCACCGAATATAACTTATATTATTATTACTGTTAAAATTTATAGTATTAAACATAGTGCTTATATTTTTGGCTTACTATTCGATTTATACACTGAAACTAATTTTATCTGCGGGGGATCGTATTCTGCGGATGATATTTTACCGAGGGTATACTTAGGAGTCAAAAAATTATGAAAACATTGTGTTTTACACCGATGCACTTGTTTATCAGTAAAAGATGGGTCATCTTTAAGGATATTTAAAATCTAGCGAAGAATGTCAAGATTTTAGTTACATGAATGCATTTTAGTTTGTTCTTCTATAGTAGACCCTCTTCTGAAGACCCTCTCCTGTAGAATTACAAAGTAAAATGTATTTATCCTTCTAACGTGATATTTTAAAAAGCAATCTAAAATGTTTAAGCTCTAGAATGTTAAATTAAGTACTGCATAAATACAAAAAGCAAGTCTTATGAGGAAAATCAGAGCCCAGACAAACTTCTTAGCTCTAATGAAAATACAACGGATTTTGGTCTCTAAGCGTTTTTCAAGAATGTGGAAGTAAGACGATTTCTTAAAAAACAGAGTTTGTACGTACCTCTGAATTAAACGATAAACCCAGGTTCTAGGAATCTGTAGCACGGACTGGGATTCACCCTTTACTGGTCCCATAATCAAATTCCCTTATATATACATATATTTCTAAACGTGGCGTATTTCATCTAATCTGGAAAATTAAATAAACATAGTTAGGTACTCAGTCAACACGCTTTCTACAAACCTCATCTAAACTTTACATAAATAGGTATTAGTACGTCAATGCAGGAATAACTATAAATATTAAAAGCTTCATAATTCAGATAGAGACCAAACTCCGAAATCCGGATTTAAATTTCTCAACTAAATTCCGAGATAAGCCGACCATACAGCCAACCGGTAGTGAATTTACTTTTGTGATCGATGGTTATTCCGTTGCGATTTATTCCCCATCGAGAAGTAGTATAATCGATTTCTTTGTATTCGACAACCCTTAAGGGCAGAACTTCAATTTCTTTGTATTTGACGACCCTTAAGGACAAAACTTCTAAAACTGAATTGAACTTATTTTCTAAATCAAACGATAAATGATAAGATTTCAGAAAAAACCTGTAAAAATTGATCTGGTTGTTATAATAAAATTGTTTATCATACTTCCAATTATATATAGGTACTTAATCTATAGACAATTCAATTATTCTTTCATGATAGGCCTAGTTATGTTGGAGTGGTAATGATCAGGCCTCGGCACTCTTGAGCGGTGACGTTTAATGAGCAGAAGTATTTTTTTTAGGTCTCGTTGACGGGGGACGTGGTTTGAACTGCTTTGCTTTGACACTTAGCGTCTAAAGTTGGTAAAAACTCCCCCATTCTTAAAGAAATCCTTGGTTTTTTATGTATCCACCCAGATAGACACATAGATTATAAACTCTAAGCTTTAAGTTATAAGCTGAATATGTATTGAAGAATATTGCCATATCAGATTACACATCTTTCAAAAGCAATAAAATTATAATGGACGTTGCAAAAACTATACCTAATACAATCACTTCGATTGCGATCACGGTTCATCGATTAATAAAATAAGATGAAATACCGACACGGCTAGATGTTCATTAAGTCGGGCTGATGTACCGGATGAATTAATGATGAGGCAGGTAGGTAGCTATAAGGGGATGACCACACTTATCAATGTGAAAAAGCGAAGGATGGCTATCGGTGTCGAGTAGTTCGAGTAGAAGTAGTTTTGTCTATTGAGACAAAACTACTTCTAATTCACTTTTAGGAAACCTTTCCACCAAAGGCAGAGGACAAAAAACTTCCACTTCCACTGACTAATGACTGACAGGTTGATAGACCTATGACAGATGATGACAGGGATGATGTACCGGAGGAACGGACATACGACAATCGTCAAACAAAACGGACGGCTACTGGACCTGAAGTCGACCAAGACTGACCCGCAGACCAACGCAACGACTGCGACGAAATATGAACCATGTCTAAACTAGCGTTTAAAGAATAGCTGATAGAGAACTACGCATCTTCGTACTTTACAGAGTTCAGACATTGTCCACTGATATTGTCTTACACCGCTGCATGAATCTCTCACTCGCCTACTTCACACACATCTTACACATTCTTTTGTTTCTAACTAGCCTAAGGGCGACTTGCATCATAAATTTGTTTAAAAGTGGTTTGTTTAAACAACGAAAGCGAAAGGTACGAAATTGTGTTTAAGTGGTATTTAAACAATATTTAATGTATGGTGCAAGTCCTCCTAAGTCTTTTTCACGAGAGCTGCGTTGAGTGAGGCTTGATATTTGAAGTTAGTAAGTATGGTGGTTAAAAAAAGTTTTATGTCCATGAATAAAAAGCGAAAGTTTTAAACCGAATGTCAAGTTGCGTTGTCAGAGCCCAAACGAGATCAATTACTTTTATGTTGTTTATTGGAAAAATAAAAAGCTCATTCTTTACTTTTATTTGAAAAACAAAAAGCTCTTTCTTTAACGTAAGCAGATTCCGCCGCATCAAGTGTGCTCACTCCCTTGCTCGACGTCGTCGCACGCTGCGCAAATTGAGTTCTCTGGAAAAACGTCGCCCTAATCGAGTTTAAGTGCGAAATAACAATATCATCTGGAACATGACTAATGTCGCAGTTAGAGCGCGGGACGCTTTTTGGCAATCACTTACTGAATTACTTTAGCTTGTATCGAGGTTGGACGGATTTAGTATTTAATACCATGACATGTAGGTAGGTATTTGAAACATTTATGAATTCAGCTCTCTTCTAAACAAAAATGTATTGTACGTACATGGAGAAAGTTAAGTATGTTATCCATATACAATAATAAATTAATAAATTGAACTAAGAAAATACGAAGATCCTAAACAGACTTTGATATTGAGTATCAATGCGTTTCACCAATGCACTCGATGATAAATGGAACTAATTTTGTTAAATGTGAAAAAATTGGTATGCCCTAAGACGCAACTTCTGACATACTCAACGCTCAGTTCACGGTTTGCTTTTGGCTGTCATCTGCCACGAAAATGTGATCGTAAATCCCTTAACAAAGTTTTTTGAAGTTACCGACGACGCTGCAATTACTAATTGCGTTGTTCGCTTATCTATTGTCAAGCTTTTTAGTAAACACACCACACGCACCACACCATTTTCAAATAAATAAAATTGTATAACATGATATCACCATAATAAGCCTATTAATTTGTATAGAATTATTCCAGAGGCCTTCCGATGAAACCATTATTGGAGGACATCCAACTCCATCATCATTATCACCATCATGGCATACTCCAAAGACACGACGGTCGGTCTTGCGCTGCCTGCATCCAGTAGCTTAATACGACCGTCACAATCGTAACTACATTAGTCATTCCATCTTCTAGTGGGCTGGGTTAGAAGGTGGAATGACTATAAAACGATTGTGAACGTCGTAGGAAGCTACTGGAGGCAGGCTGATTGCTAATACGGGTTCCCCTAGTATAAAAAAAGAGCTAACTCACTGAGGATCTTCCGGAACGCGGTCGCCTTTCCAATCAAAATCACTGAAGGTACACATGTACCTAATCATTTTTTACATGGGTACAATGTAAACCTTAGATAACGGGCACAGTGTGCACATTCACGGTTCACCAACGAATGCAACTTTGCAATTCAAAACACGGAGGGACATGAGACAATTTGTTTTTAACCACCTATTCGGTAATAGCTTTAGCGAAATTATTGAGCCTCATCTTCTATTGAGTTCCAAACTCAAGATGTTTCCCCTTCTTAGAATAATAAACCATAAAATGTACATCAATATAATGAGGATGTCTCAAAGGAACATTATTCAAAAAGCTTTACAAGAAGATAATTCGAATATTTTCAATACACTGGACCAGATAATTTACTCTTTGACATTGATTTATTCAGTCAAATTATAACTTCAGTGACTAAATTAAATTGAGTAAATTCTTGAGACTTCACAGCTTGACGTAAAGATAGAATAGAATATAAATGGCTTTAATAAGGGTTCCGGAGACAAATATCTTGGCGATGCGTAGACATTTTAGGGTTTGGGTATAGCAGCAATCTGTTTGACTGAAAGCAATAAATCTGTAGTGCTAGATGATTGGGCTAACATACAACTTTACAAACATATACAAATCAACATCTAATATAAACTTTGTAACAAATTACTCTTGCATGATGATTCAAATACTTGCTTACGATTGTTATTGAAACACATTTTATGTGTTGTAAACTTTTGTTCTCAAAATATTAATTTTAACAATTTATTTCACTAACAAGACTGAAGAGCTTCTTAAAAATTACCACAGAATAAATTATATAATTATCTACCACACTATTTTTAAGTTTATCTAATTTTTTTTTTATTATGTTAAAATTGTTATTTACAACTACATGTTGTGTTCCGGCAGTCAAAGGTAATATAGCCTATTCTTAATTGGTTGAGCCTTCAGCCTTATCATCGTCACTTAAGACTGCTGAGATAAAGTCCAAGAAGTACCTAACCTACCTACCCGTTGTAGATAAAAAAAGATTATGTTTATAAAATCTCTACCATTTCTCAAAGTTGTTGACAAATAAAGTCCAAGGTGTTTGAACGGACGGACATAAAATAAATGAAAATATAAAACTCCTTGTGGTTGGGAAAAGTCTGGAGAAATAATACTTACAAACGTCAGATATCCGAGGTGAAACTTTGCGAGCACGCCGCTATTGACGTCTTTCGGCAACTAAGCAAACTCGCAGGAAGTAATTTTTGAAGAACTGCATAGGATTTGTTTTGTTAGGAAAATATTTTGTTACTTTATATTGTTTTAGGTTTTGACTTTTATCTATTTTGCTAAAAACAACAACAATTTTTGTAATCTTCAAACTTAGGATTACATTGGACATTAAAGAGTAGAAAAGCGACATCCTAATAAAAGGCATGTGATCAATGATAAAACCCTCTCGACGCATTATGTCAAATTATCACATGCAATCATGCATTGCATACCCAAAATACTACCGGGATTTTTCCAGCTCTTGGTCCCTCTGTGGGCCGGTCCGGTCTGGCTGGCGGACCAGCCCACCAGGAAAAGTCCGTATTCCCTAAGGCCAGACCGACCCTGAACTCAAATAGCTTGTAATAATTAATAAGGAAATACCAATACTTAGTTCCAATCGTGTGCAACTTTAAAATGAAATGAAGTATCTCTATTGCTTTTGATTTGATTACTCTTATCGCAAATAAATGAATTACTACAAAATAGTTCGCTAGCACTTTGTCTACAACAACGGTTCCCAAACTATGGTCCACGGACCACCAGCAGTGGTTTGATCAGCTGTTTGTGATTAACATTGTAGCTTTGACTTACAAATTCAATAAATCCTAGAATTACCTTACTTCTTAGAAGAAGCAAGCTCAAAAATCACATTTACGCCTGGTAGCACACCTTCGCTGCGAAACACCGCAGTAGATTCCGTCATGAAGCGAAACAAATGCGAACAGCCTGTTCTAATGCATAGATTTATCACGCGCGATTCCGGCCGATCGGCTCTGACCGTTGGCAAACGCGAAAGTAATAACGCGAAACCGCTACGTAGATGTGATGTCATTATATCGTCGACGATATAAAACGATTTAACGCGGAACTATGGCGGAACTACCGCGGTTTCGCTGGTACTGTTTTGCGGCGGAGGTGTGCTACGGGCGTGATTCAAAATTATTTTACTTAGGTGTTATGTTTTCTACTAAAATACAATTTTATTGAGTTTTTAATCTACGGTTATTCAAATTACTTTATTTTTCTTGTAATCTAATTCATGGTCTCAAAATGTTGGGAACCACTGGTCTACAATATAAATTGGTGTTTGATACTTCGAAACAAGAAACGGTTTCTCTGGAAATAGAAATAACATTTCATCGAAGTAGTGGCCCGTAACAAAAGAGAAACAATCCCGGTGCTCCCGAAGGACTCGCTATTGTATTTCCATAGTTGTCGTGTTTCGACTAAAAAGCGGCAAACTCTTAAAAGCACTTTTTGTTTATTTTTTGAGTAACAGATTATACGTAGTTTAATCATGCTTTTATAACAAAAAGAGGCGTAACTAAAAACATTTAAATACACACAAAAAAATATACACGTTGACTAGTCGCTCGACTAATAAGCTTTAAGAATATACTTCACTGATTTTTTACAGCCATTTCTAATAAAGATTATCTTTGTCACACAATCGTTGGTTTTCTCTCTCTCATTTTAAAGCATTTTGCAGCCAATTTTTTCCTCATGGTTTCAGTATAAAAGTACCTACATATTCACAAAACTATAACCTCAATAATTTTCTCTCCTTTTTGCATTCAGTCGAAAACTACATATCCACTTTGTGACTTTTTGGTCAGTGGATGCGATAGTCCAATATAACTACATGCGAAATCTCGAACAAAGGACGGTGGAGTGGCATTCGCATTTTTTGCTCTATTCCCATATGTGCGTTTGTCGACGCATAACTGATCGTCGAAATTGCTCCAAGCCCTGAAACGAATGGCCACAGAAGGTGCCAGAACTGCCCGACGCTCATTTGTCATAAAAGTTCAGAAAAAAACGTACATCTGTTATTCTAATACGTGTCCGGTCAAAGTATTCGGGTCGCGTGAAAAAATGGGATATATGCACACGTACCTACTAAAGGAGCTCGGTGGCGCAATAGTATAGCGCTTGGTCCAGCGATTGCGGAGGTTAAGCAACTTTCGCAAGAGTCGGTCATGGGATGGGTGACCAAACATTTATTATTTCGAGCTCCTCCGTGCTTCGGAAGGCGCGTTAAGCCGTTAGTCCTGGTTGCATTTGCAGTCGCTAACACCCATTAATCCGCATCCGGTGGGTTATGGCCTATCCTTCTTATCCACCCATAAAGAAGGCCTGTGACAGTAGTGGGGACGTTAAAAATGGGTGATGGTCGTGGTCGACCTACTAAACAATGGGGTTTGAAATAATAAAAGATGGGTAAAGTTTTAGGGAGTGCCTAGGTTTATTTTAATGGTGAATATTGAAATTTAATCAACTACTCTATCTGTTATGTAGTTATCTATCTAGGTAGATATTTTGTTATGTACCGATACTAAACTATGATCAACCAAGTCACTGAATTTTGTACTGCGTCTTTTTTGGGGCGTTTGATATCCTTTGTCGTGACTTTTCGCTATGATGAGTACTCACTCACTCATGATGATGACTCACGATGTAAGCCTAAAAAATACTCATTTTGTAGGCTTACATCGTCTAACTAAAGTTATTAGAGCACTCCGGATACGGCACTTTTTGAATGCAGTAAAAGTTTAACAATTATTTTTCGTATTCAAATCACAACATCGAATGTTAAAAAAACAGTTTTCCGCTTCTCGCAACTATCGGAGGACATTGAAAATGAACAGCAAAAATAAAAAGTACTATTAATAATACCTAGTTCAGCCATCTGCTCGTACATTGAAATCGGAGAGAGTTTTATGTGAGTATGAATTTCATATAAAGAAAATTTTAAAAATGTTACAATTTTTCATTGTTATATATATTATTATTTTATTGAAAGGCTATGACCTAAAACTTTTAAAAATTTCGAAGATTTGTATTTTTAAGATTTGGTCAAACTACGCTCTTTCTCCTCTTCAACTTTCTCTCAAGATTCGTATTTTCGTCTTAACCTCCACCAAATGCAATTGCAAACCTACAATAATTTCTAAAATTATTAATAAATAATAATAACTTGGATAATTTCACACAGCGCCATCCAGCCCCAAACTAAACAAAGCTTGTAATATGGGTGCTAGACAACTGATATACTACTTACATACTTTTTAAATATACATATACTTATTATACATAGTAACACCCAGACTCGTCACAGAAATTAAAATTAATCATTTAAATTTCTGCACGGCCGGGAATCGAACCCGGGACCTCTTGCGTGGTAGACCAGCATGTTGACCACTGCACGACTCAGGTCGTCAATTTTAAATTTATTATATTTAATAAGGATTCATTTATTTACTAAATTCAATGTTAAAATACAATTCACACATGTAAACATACTTAGCGTAGCCTATATTTTTATAACTTATACGAACAACCTCAAAATATAACTCCAAACACAACTAAACATCTCCCCCAATCAAAATTTTTTGTTCCCCAAAATGATACGTTTTGTGTGAAGAGAAGATTTTCTTTTCTCCCCAATAATATTTTTATTCCAATCCGGAATAATCCGGATGCTCTCAATCTAGTCCTGGCTACAATATACAAGGTGTTACAAAAATACCCCTAATGCCGAATCTATATATATAAAAGGGAAAATCACTCACTCACTCACTGATCACGAAATCTCAGAAACTACAAGTGCTAGGAGTCTCAAATTTTGCATGGGGGCTCCTTTTAGGGCGTAGGTGCTCACTAAGACGGGATTTGGCGAAATTCAACCCCTAAAGGGGTGAAACAGGGTGGCAAAGTTTGTATGGGAGGACGCGATTCCTTGGCCCGATTGACTTGAAATTTGGCATAGACATTCTTTCACAAAATTAATTGAACACGTGTTTCGTATTTTTTTAATATTTATCACCTAACAGGGTTAAAAAGTGATATAAAGCTAATTTTGCTGTGATTGACTTCGACGTCGGAATTGAAACTATTTTGTGCATTTGATTGATTAATTAAGAAAAATAAATATCATTTGTCATCTCAACGTAGTATTACATTCTCTTTGGTCATTTCCCCTGAGAGTAGGTAGAATGCATTTCATTGAATAGTACCTATGGCGTTATGTTGGCAGTGCTGTCATTTTTTCCTTCCTTGCGTTGTAATAAGGTGCAAATTTATTCCATCTAATTATCAGTTTTATTTTAAAAGAATACAATATTCGGTCAAGTCGCCTATGCTATGACAATTAATAAAGCACAGGGACAAAGTTTAAGAGCGGCTGGTGTAGATCTGCAGTGATTGTTTCTCCCATGGCCAGCTCTAATGTCGCCTGCTCGAGAGTCAGCTCGCCGAATAACCTTTTTATTTTGCAACCGGATAACGTGACAAGAAATGTGGTAGGTATAGAACATGTTACAAATATACCCCTAATGCCGAATATGGTGTATAGGAACCATCAAACTGAACAACTTTTACTATTGGGACCAACTCTCAAATCGCGAAAAAATAATCAGCAAAAATTCAAATGGAAAATATCAAAACTTATGAAACACATTTTGATATTTTCGATTTGAATTTTTGTATAAAACAGCTGATTTTTATTATAGAGAAGTGTTGGATGATCGAGATTGAGAATCCTGTTAATGCACAACATATTTTTATTTAGAACTAGCTGCACCCGGCATGCGTATATTGCAATGCTCCGTTCCCGCCGTCTGTACACTTAGATCTTTTAAACTATGCATAAAAAACCGCATCAAAATCGGTCCATAAGTTTGGGAGCTAGGCTGCCTCAGACAGACAGACACACACAAGTCAAACTTATAACACCCCTTGCGTATGTTGTGTACGTCGTATATACATATAGTGGTGGCCACATAATTAAGGACACAAGTCGATTTTCATACAAACGAGGTAATTTTGAAGTCTTGGTTTTCCGCTAGGGATTGAACTAGCTGTGATCTGATGATGGTCATCCAGGGAGTGAATGGAGAAGATTCAGATAGCAATACACACCCAACTGATCTGGTCAGCATTCTAAGAGATGTAAGCATAAGAATTTGCAGTTGCAAGTTTTCATACATTTCTATACTATATTCGCGGTTTGTTTAAACATATCCTTACATCTCTTAAAATGCTGGTCAGATCACTTGGGTGTGTATAGAAATCTGGATCTCCTCCATTCACTCCCTGGATGGCCATGCTCGATCAATCCCTGGCGGAGAAGCAATGCTTAAAAGTTACTTCGTTTGTATGAAAATCGACTGGCGTCCTTAATTTTGTGGCCACTACTATACCTATATAGATATCCTGTAGTATAGTCTAATAACTTCACACTCACCACATTAGTAACTACATTGTACCCGTGCGAAGCCGGGGCGGGCCACTAGTATGGTATATAGGGACCGTCAGACTGAACAACTTTTACTATGGGACTAACTCTGAAATCGCGAAAAAAAATCAGCTGTTTCATACATTTTGATTTTTTCATTTTTAATTTTTGTATGAAACAGCTGATTTTTTTTTCGCGATTTCAGAGTTGGTCCCATAGTAAAAGTAGATAGATCAGTTTGATGATCCCTATATACCATATTCGGCATTAGGGGTATTTTTGTAACATCTTGTATAGAGGGCCTGTTTTTTTCAAAATGTCCCTATGACATATCGCTAAGGGTTTTTTCATCTGGTAATCATTCAATGAATAGGGCACCTGCCCAACCCTCGGTTTTTCACACAGCGCCATCTAGCCCCAAACTAAGCAAAGCTTGTAATATGAGTGCTAGACAACTGATATACTACTTATATACTTTTTAAATATATACTAATAAAAATACATAGTAACACCCAGACCCATCACAGAAATTAAAATTCATCATTTCAATTTCTGCCCGGCCGGGAATCGAACCCGGGACCTCTTGCCTGGTAGACCGGCATGTTAACCACTGCACCACTCAGGTCGTCAATAACTAAGTTAAAATAGAAATAAAGATTAAATATAAATTGTGATAACACTGAATGTAATAAGATATCAGTAGATCATGTTTATTCGATTCAAGAGCGAAACTCGATTTCTGCCGAACAAATTACAAGTGCATCAATAATATCAAATAGCTTGACGATATTAGATTTTTTCGTATTCGAAAAATGTTTAGATGACAAGGAAATTATAAAGAAAACGATATCTTGCCATTCCTTAGTATTTGTATGCGACGCGAGTAACAAATTACATTATGTGTTTTCCTATATCATTTTCAAGTATATTCGAAAGGGAGAGTATTAGCACCATCTCTGGGTTCTTTTTGTACAATACTGTTAACTTTGATTGATCTATTTCAATTTCAAGTATGTCCAACATTTTTTGTATGAAACACAGTTAGTTTAGGTCTAATTGTCCCTCATCTCAAACGCAAATAAAAAGTTCAAAAATATGTCACTAATTGTATAACACAATATGGCTGCATCAATTTATCTACCACTCTAAATATTTCCAACGGATTGTTTCCATCATAGCCGAGAGTCAAAAAAATATGACTGAAGCACACCTGTTACAGTTTAATTAAAAATCGTAACTTGAATTCTGAGCACGCAAACAAAATAAAGGCAAATATATCCCCTCCCACCGCCATCAACCCGCACTCAATTTGAGATAAATTGCTTGATCAGGAATTCGATTTGATTATAATCGCCTTTTATAAGCGCAGGCGGAGTTAAATTTAAAGTGCTTCTCGGGATTTCTCGGCATCGATTTTCCGAGTAAAAAAACGACTCGATTACCCCACAGTGTCCTGCTGAATGGATATTCGGACTGGCTCGTGTTCTTTTATTATCCAATGCGAATAGGCTCTTAGGGGACACAGTGGGTCGAAAATTGTCTGAAAAGAAGAGTAAATCAACTTATTCTCCGTGATATGTCTTTAGAAAGCAGTCGAGGTTATTACGGGTCTTATGGCTTGACGCCTTTTCTTGCTGTTCAATGGATTGCTCGCGGTGCCCACGTTCACGGTAATACATGAATATAATATTCCCTTTATAAGACTCGCTTTTCAGTATTTTCTTAATATTTCCGATGAAGCAGCACGGGTTTTTTGAACTACGAGCTTTGAAGCACCTCAATAATTTTCAAGAAAACCTACTGGTTTAAAAGTAAATAAGTAGGGTATAGTTTTTAGCTTGTTTTTATACATTAGTTTTCCTTACGGAAAAAGTAAAATTTAGTACTTAATAATTTAAATTAAGACTTAAACTGAACTGTGTACTATTATATCGTTAATAAGTTTAATAACACGATTTTTACTCCTACTTATAGTTAAATATCATCAGAAATACTTTAGTCAAGTATATATGAGTTACTTTAGTAAATAAGCAATTGAAATTGTTTTAAGCATTGATACTTGGGGTAAGTATCAATGCTTAGAACAATTTCAACTTTAATTATGTTGATGTAAGACTGATAATTTATTGACCGAGCAAGCGCGAAGCGTCTCCGTTTCAGCTTGGGCAAAAATGCTTTCGTATGTCTGTCCGTTTGTTCTCCTCTACAGGTCCGCACTATTTACCGAAAATTCTCAAAATTTTATGAGCATGTTTTATAATTATATAGATTTTTCTGTTGATTCAGTTTTTCGAAAATTTTCAAAATGGCGGAGATATGGGGAAAATCATATTTCAGCCATTTCGAAAAATGTCACAAACGCGAAGTCTACTTTACAGCTCTATAGAGCCACTGGTTTAGTAATTAGCTATTACATTAAATTATTCTGTTATGGTTAGGCTTTGACACTGATTGAGATGTGCTTGTGATACTCATGGGAATTGCTGTCTCAGGTTTATACTTACTACCTACGCTTATATTTATTTTATTTAAAACTCTGTGTGTAATACAAAAACAATATAAATTATATACCCCATTTAATACTTTAGTTTTGTGCAAACTCGTAATCGCCCAAAGAAGAAATTTTATGGTGATTGGCTACTTTTTGTCTTGTGATATTGATCGCATTCCTATGAGATTAACACCCAAAAGTATATACACTTCTAAGATTTTCGCGCGTACAGTTCATTAGAAATAAAACACTTTTTACGGATTACAGCGCGTATATTATTAATTCAGGTGTTGTTTTGGAATTATTTAGTTTGTATTTATTGGTTTTTTAGAATTCCCGACGTTTCGACACCTTTCCAGGGGCCGTGGTCACGGGAGGACTAAAGCAAAAAAGGCTGCTCATATTTTTATGAAATTACCCGCTCGAAATTTTATAAAAATGTATTCAAGTTTATTAAATTATTTTATAGCTGCGTTCTGATTTTAATAATTATTACCGAATTAAATTGAATAAAGTTAATTAGAAAACAAGATGTGTGAACATGCATCAAAGGGACCTAACCATTACATTAGATTTGATAAACCACAAATACTCGCTAAAGAACAAAGATTCATTCCCAGAATGCTACGCGAGGCTATTGAAATCAACAAACATCCAAATTTCAATAGAGATGATGGTTGGAGAGTACCACCAGCTTGGGACCCCATAATCCATCAACTAAAATCCCATCCCAAATCACACACTGCAGGATCTAAAGATATAGTTAGTTCGTTCTGTAGATAGGGATCAAAAGGGAGGTCGACACAACCTCTCTGAGTTTTCTTCCGCCAGTTCTTTCTCTCAGAGGCCTCCCAATTTGTGAACTGGTAGTAGATTCAGTAGCTAGATCTTGTTTTCTAATTAACTTTATTCAATTTAATTCGGTAATAATTATTAAAATCAGAACGCAGCTATAAAATAATTTAATAAACTTGAATACATTTTTATAAAATTTCGAGCGGGTAATTTCATAAAAATATGAGCAGCCTTTTTTGCTTTAGTCCTCCCGTGACCACGGCCCCTGGAAAGGTGTCGAAACGTCGGGAATTCTAAAAAACCAATAAATACCCAAAAGTATGTGTAATGTAATCACTGAAAATAGATTTAAAAAAACACACACACAGAGAAATATCAATAATTAGGTATTCTTGCTATTTATTTAATTTGTGTGTTCTTATCTTCCCGTGATCATAAAAATAGTGGTTCCGAATGTGAGTTACTTCTGTAAGCAGTGTGTAGCACAAATTCACTTATTATTTTAAAAGTTCAGTGTAATGTGTCTGGTATGCTAATGCCTAGAAGCGAAATAAACGAAATATGTTTACCCAAAACTGTGGCGGACTTTTCAAATCCTTCCCTTGCGCATTTGTAAAACAAAAGCCGAAGTGGCTAGCTTGCAGTCGACGTGAACAAATGCACGATCCGCGTTTCGCGTTCGCTACACTGAGCTCCTAAATAAGAGTTACAGTCAAACAGAGACCAATATTTTAATAATAATAAGCAAATAATGAGGAGCTCGATGGCGCAGTGGTTTAGCGCCTGGGCCAGCGATAGCAACTTTCGCAAGGGTCGGTGATGGGATGGCTGATCAAAAATTTATTATCTCGAGCTCCTCCATGCTTCGGAAGGCACGTTAAGCCGTAAGTCACGGCTGCATTTGAGGACGTTAACACCCACCAATTCGCATTGGGCCCGCTTGGTGGCTAATGGCCCATCTTCCTTATCCATCCATAAGGAAGGCCTGTGCCCCAGCAGTGGGGACATTAAAATGGCAGATTGTTTAAGTTTAAGCAAAGAATATAATGGATCATGTTATCTGATTTAATTATATTTTAATTTTATTTGATATTTATTAAAGTGTGAAGGGTACATGAACTTTGAGGAAATAATTATAATAGTAAATTAATAAACTGTAGCAAGTACAGTCTTACACTTACTTTATCAAATAAAATAATGATTTATTTATTTTTGTTTATTCTTTAAACTCCTGTCTCGTCCTCCGGCCCTATGAAATCTCAGAAAGTTTAAAAAAAATTGTCTCTGTTCGTTTACTGAAGTTTTCCTCGAGCCAACATCTACGGTTATGAAATGGCGTAATGCGAACAACAAAATGGTGGAGTGTGACGACCTGGATATTATTGTGGAGGTTTTATGCGAACTAATGTTGCTGTTTTCTTATTTATGTTTCAATTCTGGATGAAAATATTTTAATATTATACAGGGTGTAACAAAAATACCCCTAATGCCGAATATGGTATATAGGGACCATCAAACTGAACAACTTTTACCATGGGACCAACTCTGAAATCGCGAAAAAAAATATCAGCTGTTTCATACAAAAATTAAAATCGAAAATATCAAAATGTATGAAACAGCTGATTTTTTTTTCGCGGTTTCAGAGTTGGCCCCATAGTAAAAGTTGTTCAGTTTGTTGGTCCCTATATACCATATTCGGCATTAGGGGTATTTTTGTAACACCTTGTATTTTAACTTGAAAAGCTATTTATAAATCGCAATTTAAAAACCAAATAAATAATTACTGGACTGGACTACTATAATACAGTAATTATTTGGTAATGCTTACACTAATCAATTCGTCTCCAACTTAGGGAACTTGTACTATGATGATTAAATTAGGGAAAGATTATAAACATCCGTCCCTAGGTAGCAAAACGATAATTCCTTTACGTGCTACAGATGGCACGAGTTGGTGCCACGAATTTTCATTGTTTTATGGTCATGACAACAAAGCCCGCGGCAGGAAGGTCGCAAACCTGGATTTTTGATGAAGGCCTATATATTATAACATATCCAAAGTTTATTACTGACTTTGCCTGTATTATGAGTTTCCACAATTACATTTATTATGGGTACTCGATAGAAACTGAAGTTAACATTTTTTTTTATGCAATTTTGTATGCAATATGGCACAGCGCCCCTGGCGGTAACTAAACTAAACTAAAAGTTTTCATACAATCGAGCAACTATTAGTAAGCGTAAACTCATAATATGCCTACTTGACAATACTGAAGCAACAACTATGCCTGAATCACCCAAGATGTTCACTCAAGAATTTGTTAATTTATTTATATCGAGTTATCAAAAGGATTAAATACAGATCTAAGCAAGAGTGAGCACTATCACCCTGACATTAGAATACGTTAAGATGATAACACACGACCCGACCTCAACCCGAACTCAACTCAAACGCGGCCCACTCCTTGAAATACATCATTTACAATTTTGAGTCTTATATCACATTAATAAGCTCCGTTATATTTTGTCGATGCAACTGCAGCTGCCCTGCGCTCAACCAACTCAAACTCAACCCGAACTCACGGAGCTTATTATTGTGTCATAAGACTCAAATTTGTAAGCGATGTATTTTAAGGTAGGCTGCGGTTGAGTTGAGTTTGAGTTGAGTTCGGGTCGTGTGTTATCGTCTGAACGCAGCCTGATAGTACAAACAATAAAAACTAAGTTTATTACTTTCATAACTTTATTTTCTTTTTTATAATGCTTTTAATATAAATCATCAGAAATACGTGCTTTAGCCAGGAAACCTTAAATAGAACCGATTGTTTGTGTTATTTCTAGCGAAAATTTCATTATAACGCTCCGCTGAAGTTCTGACTTTATGAAGAAATAATTACTTAGGTAATTAAATTTTTGTCTCTTATATTAAATTTATATTTCGTCCCCATCTTTCGCAAAGTAATAAGAAATCCGTCTTAGAATCTTTCTTATTAGTAAAAGAGCTGCCATAACGAATGAAATTAGTGACCTTTTACCTAGAAACGAAATTGGGAATATAATTTCAAAGTGATGTCGAATTGGTGAAAATATTTTCTTTCTTAAATAGAATATTGGTTTTCTATTATATTTTGTATCTCCACATATCACAGTACATTTTAATTACATACTTTAGAAGTAAGATACGATAATTTCTTGTATATGTGGCATATCGACGACCTCCGTGGTCTAATGGCGTTGTACACCGGTTTTCAAGGTGTCGCCATCTCTGGGAACCCGTGTTCGATCCCCGGTTGGGTCAATTTAGAAAACGAACTTTTCTATATTGGCTCAGGTCTGGGTGTTTGTGATACCACCGTTGTCTCTGATTTTCCATAACACAAGTGTTTAGCTACTTACTTTGGAATCGGAGCAATGTATGTGATGTTGTCAAATATTTATTTATTTAAAGTATGGCTTTTAATAACATATTCCCATTGCATTGTACTTAGTTAAAATAAGTGGGAAAATTAGGAAGGTGTGAAAATACTTAACATTAGTTATGTATGCGTTTAATTCCTTTTATTTTAGCTAAGAACGTGTTCCCAGTTTTGCTACATAAATAAACTTACTTACCGAGTTTAATAAAAACTTAAGGTTACGGAGTAACCTAAGTATTTATTACCCTCCTGCGCCGTTACGTTATAGAAATAATGTAACTACAAAAATTCATAACATTTTATCAGAGAGATAAATCTGTAATAAATTGCGTGAAAACCTAAAGAGTTTCCATAAAACTAATTTGTTCCTTTAAAGAGCTTAAATCGTTTCGTTTAGAAAATGAAATGAAAATTGCTTTTATTTCCGTTGGAAATGAACAAAAACTGGGACAACATCAATTGTTACGCTCAAGATTGACCCATTCCTTTGATTTCCGTTAAAATTCAGACGAAGTCGACGGAAAATATAACTGAATTATCTTTTAAATAATGATTCCTTGAAACGATTTTAAAGAAAGAAAACCATTGAGGTAAAAATAAAAAATAAAAGTACGTTTATTGTAGACAAAGTCCATTTAATGTAGATATTACATGAATTACGTAATGTAACAGAGTTCAATTATTATAAGCTAGTAATCAATTAGAAAGTTGCCAATGAGATTTGTTCGCGCGATTATCTAGGGAGTTAGGAGTATCTGGGGCGTTTACATCACCGAAACTAGTGATATATCTAACGGAACTTGGGAAAAACAATGGCACGAGACGATCCGGCCGTTGGTTCACGATCTCAAATTACTCTCAAGGGCTTTCTTCTGATTTTCGGCTAATTTTCTGATGGAGAATAGACGCAAGAAGTATTTCACGTGAGAGCAAATATTTTGGTAAACGTGGGAGATGGATGGGTTTATGTCGATTATAATAATCCACATAAACCCATACTTAACATAGTAAATAATCAGCCCGATTCACTATGTTAAGTAATAAGTCCCCCTCCATTTTGATTATTTGCCTGACGGTTAGGAATTAGTTAGGGTTACGTTAGGTTAGGCCCTAACCTAACGTAACCCTAACTAATTCCGATTAGTCAAGTCACGTAGAGAAAGACTATAACTCTAGCTGGCTGTAGTGGA
The DNA here is from genome assembly GCA_963556745.1 of Catoptria pinella. Classification (NCBI taxonomy): domain Eukaryota; kingdom Metazoa; phylum Arthropoda; class Insecta; order Lepidoptera; family Crambidae; genus Catoptria; species Catoptria pinella. Next base: position 9,722,237 of record OY750774.1, on the reverse strand, counting down.
ACTTGGAGTGCCACAAGGACCTCAGCTCGGCCCAATCCTGCTTGTAGTTTTTATGTTCAGTTGCAGCTTCGTCTATTTCCACAAGAATTTACGTAAATTCTTTTAAAACGCGAAAAATACATTAAAATTATTGCACCTCAGAAATATTTAACTAAAAAACAGACCTCATCCTACAAAGATCATTATTTATTTGCTTCTGAATGATTTCAGGGCCCTATTTATTAAATGTGACAAATTTCTCACTTTTACTCACTTTAAGTTCTTTTGACTACAGTTTTCAGAGTACCAAGCAAAAGGTCTGCTTTTTTTAAGGAACTATTTTCACACGAGCCCCAGTTTAAAGCAGGAACATATTGCGGAGTCGTTGTTGGTATGTTTGAACTTTTCAACGTCGTTTTATGAAACATTTAATTGAAAGGCATTAAATAAGTATGACCTGATTCTCTGTAATAATGCAGTTTGCTATTTCTATACCAAACTATTTTGTACGTACTTCATAATAAATTAAATAATATAAAAAGTGACTAACACTGCTGTTAAAGATAATTATTCAATTTCATTATCTTTGATAAACCTAATGATATGAGATAGCTTTACCTGTTTCTTATCAAATCAATTTTATTTACCATATTTTGATCGTCCTTAAAGTCGACATTCAATAAATCTATGGCACCCATATTTCATTTCCACACAAAAAACGTAGAACTGTATATTTTCAACATATTTGATACCAGTATTAGTAACCAATCATTTTTAAGCAAAACACACCTTTTTTGCTTGTTTATGTATCAACCTCTATCAGAATTTATGACTACGATAATACGTGAAGCCTGAATGAAACACAAGTTAATATTTACAAAGGCAACGAATACTTTATACCCCAATTAACACACAATTAATATCACGAGATAAATACAAACATAATAATATTGAATTAAATCATAATTCGGACGAGATTCTTTCTGCTACGGTTCGTTGCGATAACAACAATATTATATTATTTAGTAGCTATTAAGTCCAAGAACTAGGAATGCTAAGTAAGATAATTGTTAAAAGTAAGAAATGAAACTTCGTCACAATGTAGCTGGTATAGACGATCGAAGCACTGTAGGTATTCATTGATATTAGATCTGAAAATATTATAATGATCGAAGCACTATAGATAGGTGTTCATTGATATTAGGTCTGAAAATATTATAGTGATCGAAGCACTATAGGTGTTCATTGATATTAGATCTAAAAATATTATAATCTTACTAAGATTTTTTATAAGTATACACTTTTAAACTTTTGCGTTGCATTTGATTAGATTAAAATCACAGGTATTAAACGCGTTATTAATGATAGGCGCTTACACACTACCTGAATTCCCGACGTTTCGACCGAGTTGCATCGGCTGTGTCCACAGGCTAACCGTTGCAAAAATATTTTTTAGACTGAGATCCCTAAAATATTTGAAAGTACTTTAAGTGGTGACAAGAAAAACTCCTAGAGCTTTACATAAACACTTCTAGACTTCCGCGCGTACAGCTCATTCGAAATAAAATACTTTTTACGGATTACAACGCGTATATTATTAATTCAGGTGTTATTTTAGAATTATTTAGTTAAGATTAATTGTTTTTTTGAATTCCCGACGTTTCGACACCTTTCTAGGGGCCGTGGTTACGGGGCGAGAGAACTAAAGCAAAAAGGCAGTTTTATGAAGATAATTGCTCGAACTTTATATAAATGCATTCAAGTTTATTAAATGATTTTATAGATACGTTCTGATTTTAATTATTATTACTGAGTTAGATTGATTAAAGTTAACTAGAAAACAAGATCTAGCTACTGAATCTACCACCAGTTGACAAATTGGGAGGCCTCTGAGAAAGAACTGGCGAAACAAAACTCAGAGAGGTTGTGTCGATCTCCCTTTTGATCCCTATCTTCCAAAATTTAAAAAGTCAGATTCAGAAACGTAGGGAATTCAAAAAACCAATAAATCCAAACTAAATAGTTCTAAAATAACAATTGAATTAATAATATTTCTGCTGTAATCCGTAAAAAGTGTATTATTTCTAAAGAGCTTTACTTACATAAGCTTATTTTTTCAGTGCCTAAGCACTCATTGTTGACAAACGAATCTAGCATCAGTTCACGTCCAAATAAAATGAGGGCGCCCTCTACCGAGGAAACTGAGGAAATAAACTAAGCCGGCTTTTTTCAACGTTGTTTTATCAACAATGTTTTTTTTTCTTCAAAAAACATTAAAGGAATAAGTGGATGGAAAGAATAATTACCATCGTAAGAAATAACTGGTAAGTAGGTATCGGTAAAATGACATAATACGGTTTAGAATCATTCGAAAAACATTCTCAGTCTTCGTAGAAAAAATCAGTCATTTCTTGAATTCGTGTTAAAACGGTTCTTCAAAAGTTTTCCGGCTTTAAATTCCGCTTCTACAATATAATTGACATTATTTATAATATTATCTACTAATATTATACTATGCTGAGTCAAATACAAGCTCTGCTGTCTTGGGGCTAAATATAGGGTAAACCAGCTAGTAACTGGCCACTTAAGCGCTTTTGCAAGTTCCTGTTTGTGTTTTGAGAAAACGGGACACAATTTTCACGTGTTTTTAATAATTACTTAAAGAACGTATATATAGTTTGTAGATTTTAAGGATTATTAAGTAATAGAAAACAAAGTTGTGCATAAAAAATGTAATCGTTTGCAAAATGACTAAATTTAGTAGTAATTGGCCACCAAATTTAGAAAGTGGCCACATTTTCGAAGCATCATTTTAACATGATGAGATCATGATAACATCACAGAAACTGATAGGAACTAAAGTTACTTAAATTTTAGTCAAATATTTATATATTTTAAACAAAATTGCATTTCAAACTTACATTTTTCAAAAGCAATCGTCCTAAATGACCACAGAAAGAAAAAAAAACAACATCTTTCTGAAAGCCTATATATTATATACTTTTTGTCATACAACATCTCTTCCGTGTCCGAGGGTGGCGTCGCGCAGAAATTCTACAACTGAACGGAAATTAAAGCCCACAAAGGCGAGACCTCGCGATACATTTTTATTGCATGGATTCTTAAGAATTCCCGTGTGACATTTCTCCACGTGGCTACCAGTGTCGCTTTGATATTTGCCAGAGCAGATATTTCTCGATGACTTAAATCTTATTTTTCGTTAGAAAAACCAGCTTATTTAGATTTGATTTTCATTTTTCCTTAGAAAGTAGAACAATGTTTTGAATGGTTTTTTATTTTGTATTAAGGAAGCTTGTACTAAGTCGGATTAAATCCTTAATAAGCTTTCGTGTTTTGCAAAGGATTCATAGTTATCGCTATAAAGGTATGTTTAGAGCCCCGGATTTTGATTAAATTTGTATTTTTTTAATAGGGTTGCCACCACTTTTCCTCTTTCCTGATGATAAGCGATGAACTGAAAGGCCTGTAACAATTTATTAAATACTAGAAAAAAACGGCTCACTCGTAGCACCTCAGACGGGACTGGAACCCGCACCCATGGGATACCCCAAGGTATGCCCCATGCCGGTCCAACGCACTGACATTAGATTAGAGATTAATATTAGCGACGCGGTAGCATTATTGGTCAGTGCATTGGGCCGGTATCCCAAGGGTGCGGGTTCGAGTCCCGTCTGAGGTGCTACGGGTGAGTCGATATTTTCTAGTATTTTTTGTAATATTATTTATCCAAAGTATTTTTTTGTTTTACCCCAATCTTTTGTCCTTCTTTTTATTTTAGCTAATCTAGCTTTGAGAAACTTAAAGATGTTCAAACGATGCCTCTTTATGTTTTAAAGTAATAAAAGTGTTAATCGTATTAAGTAAACACAATAAATTCCATTATGTGTGATGTAATGATAGCACTTGCCTACCATATGACCCTGGTAAATATGTAGTGGATAAAACTTGAAAATTGACTTTTTGGGATTAGATATTATAGATTATCATAAATCCAATCTTATTCCAAAAAATGTAAATAGGAATGAGGAAAGTTTCCTTTTCAGAAAAAAAACATCGTCACAGACTGTATCAAGATTAAAGTAGATTGAAAGATTGTTAATGTTTTTTGAATAAAAGTTATCTTATTAGGTAAGAAACAAATATATAACGTGTAATATTCACAAAAAAAACAAGATTTTACAGATTAAATTAGCTACTTGTTACTTATTAAGAAAATAGATTATGACAATATTATTATATATACAAAAACATTGGGTTGTTTATTACCTGCCAGGGTGCATAATATGTCATCCAGTGTACAGTAGACGAGTTCACAAAACGTGTCAAAATCCGGTTTCTTGCGCTTCTTCTTGCTTGTTACCAAGAAGATCCATTATTTAGTTTTGCCAGAGTAAATAAAGAGCCATTAGGCAAACGATTTAAAAAAAATGAGATTTTAGCATTCACAATGATATTTTTATACAATACTAAATATTATACTAGAAAAAATTCGACTCTATACCAGAATTGTCTCAGGCGGGAATCGAACCCGCGATCTTTGGAAGTCTTACGCTGCTAACCAGCGTTCCAACGATGCCACTAGTGACTCGGTAGCTCAGCGGTAAGAGCATTGGACCGGATTCCAAAGGTCGCGGGTTCGTAACGATTGTTTTGGACAAAAGGATGAGATCTACCTTTAAAAAGTTGTGTTAACTCGCCCAATAAGCACTAGATTTTCACCAGAACAGTACATTAAAATTGCGGCCGAGTTCATAGCTAACCCATTTCAAAGAACTTCATTAAGCCATTACACAAGGACAGGTACAGCGGATATAAATAATGTGTGCAATATTGTGCATGATAAATTGCCACTGCCACTGCTTCTGCCACTGCAGTCCTCTGTAGGCGTGTAATTAACAACATAAGTGTTTGTAATGCCAAACTGCAATCAGTTTCATCATACACATAATTTCCGTAATCTTCGTATGCCCTCTTCTCTTTTTTTCTATTAGAAAGTTCACCAAAAGTCCTATCACGCACATTGACAGCAACAATATACCCTTCCGCACTATTGGCTCCTCTATAATATCTACCACATAACTACCTATATCTACGTGACAGTTTTTACCCTGCGACTCGACATGATAATACATGCTCTTTGACCCCTGGGGTCCGGATTATGGTTATAAGTTTATGTTTGGGCTGCAGATTATAAGGGAAATTCGTATACTCGCAAGGGATTTCGGGTCAAATACTTTTTAAGTCGCATCGACGAAACCAGATGTTATCTAAATTAGCTCGTTGATTTTATCAGCGTAGTTGCTTGTCCCTAATTTTAGTTCTAGATAGTTTTGGTTGTGTTGTGTGGGATTGTTATATTATTTTTTTATTTTGCGTTATTGTTTGTTCACACGGTATGAATGTTTGTTTTCTGTGTTTATACTGAGTTAATCTTATTCATACGTTGTGTTTTGTACTGCGTATATGACGTAAGAATATTGCAGTTCAAGTTTATACTTAGTACTTACTTATCCTTGGTGATTTATCATTTTAAGAGTTATGTAGTTACTTTATGTAATGTGTCTAAACAAACTCACGTTCTGTGCATTCGATGATTTTAAAGCATAACTGTCACTTTGCCGCTATCCTATCGAGACTGTCACAGGAACGTAATAATTCAGTAAAATCTTAACTTTCATGAATTTTAATGTTAGCTTATCATTAAGTTCTTCGTTAGTTAATAAGTATATGTAATAATAATAAGTATAATAAGTATTCTAAACACTACTTTATACTTTTACATAGCAAAAAACACTTTTCCATTTCAACTCAGTAGCCCATTCACCGTAATTCAATATCGCGTAAAACAGTAAAGGAAATTCCATTGTGAGTTTAATAACGTGATGTTGAACGAGATTGTACAGCAACAAAATAAAATGCGTGTTTAAATACAGAAGGTTCGGCTAGCACGCGTAGCATAACGGGCTCGAGAGAGCTTTGTCTACCCCAAATGTCACGTTGTCCGGTCGAGAGTGAGATACTGTTATGTCGATGACAAACCCGACTAAGCTTTGTCTACCCCTAAACGTCATTTTGACTCACTCTCGACCGTACAAAAGTGACATTTCGAGTAGACAAAGCTTCTTTTAAACCCGTCATGCTACGCATATTCGAAAATGCTCACGTCATTTTGTTTTGTTGCGCTAGGAAGTCTTTCGTAACTGTTACAGTATACTGTGACTGTATTATGAGTTTGCACATTACGTTTCCTATAAATAAATAAATAATAAATAAATAAATATTTGACAACATCACATACATTGCTCCGATTCCAAAGTAAGTAGCTAAAGCACTTGTGTTATGGAAATTAGAGACAACGGTGGTATAACAAACACCCAGATCTGAGCCAATATAGAAAAGTTCGTTTTCTAAATTGACTCAACCGGGGATCGAACCCGGGACCTCAGAGATGGCGACACCTACTTGAAAACCGGTGTACAAAGCTACTCGACCACGGAGGTCGTCAATAAATACTCGATAGCGACTGTAGTAAGCTATTTTGTATGCAATTGGGCACAGCGCCTCTGGCGATAAATACACTAAATTAAAAGTTGTCATAATAGTGTCAACTGCAGTCGCTACCGAGTATAGTAAGCGTATACTCATATTATGCCTGCTAATATAGTCTGGGTTGGTCTGTGACTGCCTGTACGAAATGTCTATGTGTGTGTGCACGGATAACCGTGATTTCTTCCGAACGGCTCTTTTTGTATTTTGTGGTACGACTGTACTCAAATGACGTGCACGTACAACGGGGGATGGAAAGGTTGTATTTTTAAAGTATTTCCATGCCAACTGTCTGGTCCGAAACCATAAATCTCTCGCTTCCAAGGGCCTTACTATGGGTTTTAAGTGAAAACGAAACGGCGCTGCGGGTGACATCGTCGTTCCAAGCTGATATTTCAAAGCACATTTTCAGATCTTTGGATGAAATCTTAAAGGGTTATCACGCGACAATCACTTTCTATCAGTGTACTATCATGACCAGCCCCCCTAGCATGACCGAAACACGATATATATCGCGTGATATTAGCGTTTTATCGACACTACTGTTAAAATTAATTGTCTTTTGATAGTTAAACGTCATAAATCGCTATATCATATCCCGTTTCGGTGTCATGCTAGGGGCTCTACCACGCTAGTGTCGTCGCTATCGACTTCATTAGACAGATGGATGTGACAATAGCTACTTCTTATTGGCACAAATAAAAAAATACCACAGAAAAGTAGCAATGTGTCACATCCATATGCCAAATGAAGACGATAGCGAAGCCTATTTTTGTCAGGGTTACTAAGTTTGTATTGATACTAATTACTTGGATAATTGATGGAAAAAATATTTTTTTGGAATAAATGATAAAAAAAGATGATACTGTTTTTTTTTTGATATTTGACAACATCACATACATTGCTCCGATTCCAAAGTAAGTAGCTAAAGCACTTGTGTTATGAAAACCAGAGACAACGGTGGTATCACAAACACCCAGACCTGAGCCAATATAGAAAAGTTCGTTTTCTAAATTGACCCAACCGGAGATCGAACCCGGGACCTCAGAGATGGCGACACCTTGAAAACCGGTGTACAAAGACACTCGACCACGGAGGTCGTCATACTTAATTGGTGACAAATATAAACTTTGATGCATAGACATATTATATTGCTTTGATGATATAAATAATTGTCCCCATTTTGTATGTATCTTAGAGAGACAATGCACTCCAAACCTATTATTACCCCTTCGAGCCGCACCACACCGCGTTCGGTATGCGGAGCTTCTAAGAATTCATAGTAAGGGCAGGGTTCAAAGGAACCCCTAGTTGCGTTTTCTCTTTAAAAATTAATAGTGCTGCCTTGTAGCATAACGTTTTATTGCTTACTAGCAGCCGGAAGAATGAAAAGTTATTATGCGGTGCGGGTCGTAATATTTCATTTCATATAATAAGCCCTTGTTCTACGTAGTTATTGAAAAATGAAAAGCTGGACAATTGACAGATTTCATAATGGATGTTGAACTATTGTTTTGTTGTTGTTTGACGCCTGATTTAACTTACTAGCGACCGCCCGCAACTTCGTCTGCGTGGAAAGTTTTGTTGCTATCCCTCGGGAACAATTATTTTTTTCGGGATGAAAGGTAAAAGCTCTATGTTCTTCTCTGTACCGCTGACAACGTGTATGCAAAATTTCATGATGATCGGTTCAGTAGTTAAGACGTGAAGGCGTAACAAACAAACAAACGGACTTTCGCATTTATCATATTAGTAAGGATGAACGATGAATATGTCACTTGAATAAGCATGTTATTTGATTTGTACAGTATTTTTGTGAATTCGAGGGCACGTTTTATTGGTGTTAAAAACCTCAATCAAATGAAGATTTGAATTGTGTATTTTTCTATACTAACACTTTTAACGGATAGACAGCCGACAGCAAAGATGAAGGTCACATGATGTTACTGGGGATAAATAATTAGACAACTTCACAAACATAGCTCTGACCCCAAAGTAAGTAGCTTAAGCACATGTGTTATGGAAATCAGAGACAACGGTGCAAGTACAAACACCCAGACCTGAGCCAATATAAAAAAAGTTCGTTTTCTAAATTGACCTAGCCGGGGATCGAACCCGGGACCTCAGAGATGGCGACATCTTGAAAATCTGTGTATGAACCACTCGACCACGGAGGTCGACATCGTTAATTATGTCTTTATTGATACACAAAAGCACAGTACTTACAAAAATGATGAATGAAATCAATTTTACCTTGAGAACCAGCGCTATCTTTTTAATTAGTAAGTTAATAACAAAGCACCTGTATACTAAAACGAAAGCAACACTACGGTCCTTTTATCCCACATTACTAAGATCATTATTTGGACTAAAACCTCTTTATCAAAAGTTAGCCGTCAAAAGTAACACGAAATGGCGATTCCCATACAAAATAACCAATGTTCATAGTACGTTTCATTGAATATAGTTTGTATATACCTATTCTGAATTGCACCATATAACTTTACAATAAGGGCCATAATTCATTGTTCAGCTTAAATACTTATATTACAGATTGACTTAAGAGGGTTTCAAATCAAAGCATAAATTTATGGTGTCTGGTGTTGAAACCCTCCGTTTATTAGAGTGCCATTAAAGGATCGGGTTTTGTTATTATGTAATTCAATATGAAGCCCAAACATAATAAGAAGATTTTTTTTTCAATAAAATCGAATTCAGGTTTGCTCGTTATTTTAAAGAATATTATTTTTCCATTTTAATTTGGAAAGTTTTATGTTATCTTGTTTTTTTTAAGGTGTGTTAATTTATTTGTTTTTGCAGCAGCATCAGCAATCTGCCTCCTGATTATGTAACTTTGTTGCAATCAACTCTGACATAAATCGCAGTTACATTGCTGCTTTAGTAAGAACCAATGTAACAAATCTTACTTAATATTTATTATTTGATTCTATATTGTGTTTTGTGTATAATATGGGTTACTTTGCTCGAAATAAACATATTTTTTATTTAATTTTAATTAATATTCTTTTTTTAAAGTAGCAATGTAACTGCAGTTTCAATGGATTCCAATCGAGAATTGTTAGCAACAGAGTTACGTAATCAGCCCCCCGGTAAGTTTTTGATTAGTTGAATGATTGTATACCTGAAATTATTATTCAAATAACTATTCCAAAGGTTGTTACCAACAAATAAAAAAATTCACCGTTTACTAAAAATTATGATAAAGCGTTACCTAAATATAAAATAGTAGATTATGCAATAAGGGCTTAAAGTAGTGTATTGTGTCCCGGGCGCTATTATAGAACCCCGAGTACGAGGGATTCTATGGTTAACTCCCGAGCTGAGCGAGGGAGTTAAGGCTAGAATCCTGAGTACGAGGTGTTCAAGATCGCCCATGACAAATACACATTTAAGCCCGCGATGCATACTCTACTTTTTATACTTTCTGCGAGGCAATTGAAACCAATGACTGTTATAAAGAAAGTACTTAAGTAATTATTTAAAGTTAGAATAATAAAATATGAAAAATTAAGAATATTTATTGGAAATTAAAAGTTATATTAGAAACATTACACCAATTGTGCAACGACAAAGTTACATTCTTTGGTACATTTATAGTTGGGTTAGAGTTTATGTTTTTGTCGTCTATTCTGTAGTGGTCAGTTCGACATTCAAATAAATCCTTCTTTTTTGCGCGGGTGAAAATGAATTTCGTAAAAAGTTTTCATGATAACATACAGCCTAACTCAGAATAAGATCTCATTGCACCTAAACTTTTTTGAAACCAACATCGATCAAGCACGACTACAAGGGTTGCATTCCAAATTCAAATCACTTTATTCCCCATGGGAAAAATGACTTACTTTAGGAAAGGTTTGCATGACACATAATATGCCATTGACGAGCAGGTAGTATAAAAAATATATATTATATGTGTTGGTGTTAGTGAAAATAAAAACTAGGTAGGTACTTTTATTTTTTACGGGTGACTTTATTAATTTTCTGGTTTATTGTGTTGTGATTTGTAGAATCTTTTCGCTTTCATTTGTATATAATTTTTACATAACATTATGTCTATAACAAGATGTAAGATTTTTTTATGTAGTACAATGGGTTAGTGCTTGGCCATAATTTCGCCTGATGTTGATCTGGCTTCCTATTTCTGTGACCATCAGCCATTTTTAATGTCCTCACTGCTGGGGCACAGACTTTCCTTATGGGTGAATAAGGAGGATGGACCATAACCCACCACGCGGGTCCAATGCAGATTGGTGGATGTTAACGACTGCAAATGCAGCCGGGACCAACGGCTTAACGCACATTCCGAACGACGGAGGAGCTCGAGATAGTAAATTTGTGGTCACCCATCCCATGACCGACCCTTGTGAAAGTTGCTTAATCTCCGCAATCGCTGGGCCATGCGCTATAGCACTGCGCCACTGAGCTCCGCCTTATTTCTATAACAAGGTGAAAAGGTTGTTATAATTAAAGAAGGCCGATTAAAGAAGGCTTAAACGAGTTTCAAGTTGCACCTCGCCTTAACTACCTGACCACGGAAAAGAGCGACTAGCAGCGCGGCTAGCGAATTCCTAATCATGGCGTGTACAAGCATTTTGACCGCGCTGTGAAAAGAGATTTTGCTTTCGCACTGCCGGTCGCCCTGTTCCGTGGCCAGACCGTATGAGCAAAAGGTAAAGTGCCTATCTGCACTGCATAAACAAAAACTAACTCGATGGATCAATCCTCTCGAACGAGCAACTCCACTAATGTTAGAAGAGAACTTGAAAACAAGCGCTGATGCGCTTTAGTCACAAACTTTCGTACGTGACGTATCGAAAATGCATCGGATCGTAAGAAGGCTTATATGAGTTGACTTTAAAGCAGCTAGAGCGCTAAGCGCGCTTCCCATTTGCTGCACTTCGTACTTACATTATTCAGGTGATCTGATCTCTAAGGTCTTAGAAACTTTCACGTAAAAATTGCTTTGGGAATCAACTACCTAATGCTTTGTGTTTAGGATTATACTCAAAAGTTCAATGAACTTTGAGATAACAGAAACTGGCAACAAACATGGGAAAAGTATCATAACATTATTAATAGCCTATACACTTCTAAGATTTTCGCGCGTACAGTTCATTAGAAATAAAACACTTTTTACGGATTACAGCGCGTATATTATTAATTCAGGTGTTGTTTTGGAATTATTTAGTTTGTATTTATTGGTTTTTTAGAATTCCCGACGTTTCGACACCTTTCCAGGGGCCGTGGTCACGGGAGGACTAAAGCAAAAAAGGCTGCTCATATTTTTATGAAATTACCCGCTCGAAATTTTATAAAAATGTATTCAAGTTTATTAAATTATTTTATAGCTGCGTTCTGATTTTAATAATTATTACCGAATTAAATTGAATAAAGTTAATTAGAAAACAAGATCTAGCTACTGAATCTACTACCAGTTCACAAATTGGGAGGCCTCTGAGAGAAAGAACTGGCGGAAGAAAACTCAGAGAGGTTGTGTCGACCTCCCTTTTGATCCCTATCTACAGAACGAACTAACTATATCTTTAGATCCTGCAGTGTGTGATTTGGGATGGGATTTTAGTTGATGGATTATGGGGTCCCAAGCTGGTGGTACTCTCCAACCATCATCTCTATTGAAATTTGGATGTTTGTTGATTTCAATAGCCTCGCGTAGCATTCTGGGAATGAATCTTTGTTCTTTAGCGAGTATTTGTGGTTTATCAAATCTAATGTAATGGTTAGGTCCCTTTGATGCATGTTCACACACTGCAGACTTGTTATCGCGCCTATGCTTCATGTCAGCTACATGTTCTTTAACGCGCGTCCCTATACTTCTCTTTGTTTGTCCGATGTAAGAGAGCCCACAGTCACAATCTAGTTTGTAGACGCCCGCATCTTGAAAGGGAATATTACACTTGACAGGTCGTAAGAATTGGTTTATCTTCTTCGGCGGCTTGAAGTAGGTCTTGATGGACGCACGCTTCAGAATACCTCCAATCTTGTCAGTGACAGTACCTTTCATGTATGGTAGGATGGCAGGACGTCGTTCTACTGTGGCTGGTTTGACACGGGTTCTGTGATGAAGGCGTGGTACTGGCAGTTTGTTGCTACGCAGTACGTGCTTGACATGCTGAAGCTCAGCTGTCAGGTGTTGTTGGTCACAGATCCCGCGTGCTCTCTGAAACAAAGATTTCCCTACGGTAGCTAACTGTAAAGGATGGTGGTGGGATTCACCACTGAGGTACTTATCTGTATGTGTTGCTTTTCGATACACAGTGTGGCTCAAGGTTTGATCAGAATTCCTGATGATAAGAATGTCTAAGAAGGCTAGTTTATTATCTGCCTCTAACTCCATAGTGAATTGAATGTTAGGATTGATGGAGTTAAGGTGGTTCAAGAAAGCAGGAACACTATCTCTAGGTAGTATTGTGAAAGTGTCATCTACGTACCGTTTGTAGAACCGGGGAGACACAGGTGCTGTGTTTAGTGCTTTCTCCTCAAAATCCTCCATGAAGATGTCAGCGACAACGGGGGATACAGGAGAGCCCATAGCTACCCCGTCTACTTGTAGATAGAATTCTTCATTCCACAAGAGATAGCCGGATGTTAGGCAGTGTTCTAGAAGTTCTGCATATTCAATTGGCATGTTGTTTTCAACCAGCTTCTTCCTAGTAATATCAATGCAGTCCTGTACAGGTAGGCATGTGAATAAGGACTGCACATCAAAACATGCCCATTCACATGCCTACCAGTACAGGACTGCATTGATATTACTAGGAAGAAGCTGGTTGAAAACAACATGCCAATTGAATATGCAGAACTTCTAGAACACTGCCTAACATCCGGCTATCTCTTGTGGAATGAAGAATTCTATCTACAAGTAGACGGGGTAGCTATGGGCTCTCCTGTATCCCCCGTTGTCGCTGACATCTTCATGGAGGATTTTGAGGAGAAAGCACTAAACACAGCACCTGTGTCTCCCCGGTTCTACAAACGGTACGTAGATGACACTTTCACAATACTACCTAGAGATAGTGTTCCTGCTTTCTTGAACCGCCTTAACTCCATCAATCCTAACATTCAATTCACTATGGAGTTAGAGGCAGATAATAAACTAGCCTTCTTAGACATTCTTATCATCAGGAATTCTGATCAAACCTTGAGCCACACTGTGTATCGAAAAGCAACACATACAGATAAGTACCTCAGTGGTGAATCCCACCACCATCCTTTACAGTTAGCTACCGTAGGGAAATCTTTGTTTCAGAGAGCACGCGGGATCTGTGACCAACAACACCTGACAGCTGAGCTTCAGCATGTCAAGCACGTACTGCGTAGCAACAAACTGCCAGTACCACGCCTTCATCACAGAACCCGTGTCAAACCAGCCACAGTAGAACGACGTCCTGCCATCCTACCATACATGAAAGGTACTGTCACTGACAAGATTGGAGGTATTCTGAAGCGTGCGTCCATCAAGACCTACTTCAAGCCGCCGAAGAAGATAAACCAATTCTTACGACCTGTCAAGTGTAATATTCCCTTTCAAGATGCGGGCGTCTACAAACTAGATTGTGACTGTGGGCTCTCTTACATCGGACAAACAAAGAGAAGTATAGGGACGCGCGTTAAAGAACATGTAGCTGACATGAAGCATAGGCGCGATAACAAGTCTGCAGTGTGTGAACATGCATCAAAGGGACCTAACCATTACATTAGATTTGATAAACCACAAATACTCGCTAAAGAACAAAGATTCATTCCCAGAATGCTACGCGAGGCTATTGAAATCAACAAACATCCAAATTTCAATAGAGATGATGGTTGGAGAGTACCACCAGCTTGGGACCCCATAATCCATCAACTAAAATCCCATCCCAAATCACACACTGCAGGATCTAAAGATATAGTTAGTTCGTTCTGTAGATAGGGATCAAAAGGGAGGTCGACACAACCTCTCTGAGTTTTCTTCCGCCAGTTCTTTCTCTCAGAGGCCTCCCAATTTGTGAACTGGTAGTAGATTCAGTAGCTAGATCTTGTTTTCTAATTAACTTTATTCAATTTAATTCGGTAATAATTATTAAAATCAGAACGCAGCTATAAAATAATTTAATAAACTTGAATACATTTTTATAAAATTTCGAGCGGGTAATTTCATAAAAATATGAGCAGCCTATTTTGCTTTAGTCCTCCCGTGACCACGGCCCCTGGAAAGGTGTCGAAACGTCGGGAATTCTAAAAAACCAATAAATACAAACTAAATAATTCCAAAACAACACCTGAATTAATAATATACGCGCTGTAATCCGTAAAAAGTGTTTTATTTCTAATTATTAATAGCCTTTAGTGCAAGCTTTCTATGTGAGGTGGTTTGATGATCTTGTAACGGTTGCGAGAAGACACTTGACTGGATGCGGGCAGCGCAGGACCGATCGTCGTAGAGATCCCTTGAAGGCAAGCGCGGATTTGAGAGGGGGGAGGGCGGAGGGGGTACAGGCCCCCCAAAGGCCGATTACCTTTGCGGTTTACATGAAACTTGCATTGAAATTACAATGTTCCCACAATTATGTGGATAGTGTGCGTGTCAAACTTAACTCAAACTCAACCCGAACTCAACTCAAACTCAACCCGAACTCACCTCAAACTCATTTCAAACTCAACTCAAACGCAGCCCGCGCCTTATTGCCATAAGACTCAAAACTGTAAGCGGAGTTTGAGTTGAGTTCGGGTTGAGCTCAGGTAGTGTTTTATCGTCTGAAAGCAAAGGCTAGTATTCAAGATGATGATGACTTATTGACTGTAAACTTAATTAAGTACCTAATTGCGGTTTACTCGTTATTGATGCGGCTGCCTTGTTTAGTCACAAAATAGACAATTAATTCTTAATTAATAATTTCACATAACCTTCTCCTCTTTCCCAAGGATCATTGTAATAAGAAAGACATAATCACACTTCTCGGTAATTTAATATCTTTGTGTAACATAGATAGATGAAATTAGGCAGTGCGTAACGACTTTTCTATTTATAAGATCCCTCTCTTACTCTAGATTTACATTAATCGATATTCCCGTATTCGTATAATTACAATTCGAGATTTTACTAGATAGTATAAATTATTTCGGGTAGGTATAATACGCCTATATACATAGATTAGTTAAGAACTAGATAGTGTGAACAAACAATAAAATTCCTAGATTTTTTTAAATAAATAAAAATTAAAAATCGTTCTTTTGAGAATTTTTCTGATACAGAATATCATATGTCATAATATCAGTTTTCGCATAGTGTTATTCGTGACATAGAAAAGAGCGATTTCAAAAGGTAACACTTCGCTTAATGTGCAACTAAACTACAACAAAAGACAATAACATTTAACTTAGAATGATGGCAAAAAATCTGAGATCTTGATCACGGCAAAAACTAAGCTTACCCTTGGTCCTGTTTCTGCTGCACACACGTACATACGTACATACATGGCTTATTAGGTTACTTGTCTGTATAGTCTATTGATTTTTAAATTGTGTGTGCAATGCGTCAATAAAGTAAATAAATAAAAAATAATAATGAATATTTGACAGCATCACATACATTGCTACGAATTCAAAGTAAGTAGCTAAAGCACTTGTGTTATGGAAATCAGAGACAACGGTGGTATCACAAAGGATTTGTCTATCTATCTGAATACCTTTCTTACACTGAACGTCATTGAATCTAGTAGAACTGCGAATGATATTTTTCAATTATTTGAATATAATTCCCAGTTGAGTAGGTACCTATTCAATAAAAACTAAATACGAGCAAATAAAGAGCAAAATACCTTCTCGGTCCAAGTGCCGTCTTAATTGTAATAGATAGAATAGAAAACAAAATTCTAGAAAGGAGAGGATAAAGCTAAAGGAAATAAAACCGCAAGCACGCAAACCAAGTAGGTATTATTTCAATAAATTCGTGGAGAAATGACACAGTACAGCAATAAGCAAATCAGAAAGATGAACATCCGTCAAGCTATTTGTTTTTATCCACTACGGGAAAGTGCTTGGCCTTCACCTCACCTGATGTTAAGTGACGATAAAGCCGAAAGTGTAAACGCACTACACCCGAAATCCTCATGACTGAGGGTGAGGAACTGGCTATATCTTATTTGTAACTGCCGGAAAATAATATTTTTAAAGCTTTTGTAATGGTTTCAGACTTAGGTAAGATGGTGGTGGCTAGTCAAACCCTACCATCAACCAAATCGAGTGGAAATGTACCACACTCCTAGGAATCGAACCCGGGATCCCTACGTCGTACACGTGTGAGCAAACCACTGGACCGCAGAGGCGGTTAAAAAATATAAGGAGGTATATTTTTATTTGCTTGACGTGTGGTTATTACTCATTACTATATTTATGAAGATGGTGTCTCCTAGATACAAGCGTTAAATGTTACACGTAGTATCTGTTATATTATATGGTATGTGTACTTTACCACATTATCTGTTATATGATCATATTTATTTGACAAACATGCAGGAGCAATCCTTTCATGCTAGGCATTTATTCGTAGCAAGTTCCTAAAATGATAAAAAAAGCATTTCCATTAATTTATAAGGAATGGAACGTAATTAGTGAGTAAGTAAGACAGAATGAAGTAGGATAGATATGATGTTTTCTTTTGGCAAGTTAAAAGCTACACCCAAAGCTTTTATTGATGTTTACAATATCATTCATGAAGTATGAAGCGGTAACACTTAGTCTAAACCCACAGGAATCCCAACAAAGATTAAAGCATACTACACGTTGTACTTTTATTCTGTGGTACTACCGACTTCTTCCTTATCTACTGTGCCGCATTTGTATTTCACATTTCTTTAATTTTCCAGGGTTTTCGCTAAGCCGGCTCTTTGTGCCGAGACCTTCAATTCGCGCACAGACATATAATTTCTGAATTATCTCAATATTGGCCAACTTGGGAGCCTGTTTACTTTTAAACGAAGCAAGTTAATTGTTCTGTTTCAGACGGTCGGTTTTGGTTGGACGTAAATATATTTATTCAGTTTTAATTTTTAGGTAAAAACATAAAGGTTAATTTTTCTGTAACCAAACTCGCATCTCACTTCGAACCTCACTTCACTTCGCGTGAATTTGTTATCAGAAATTAGCTGAATATAAGCTACTTTACCGATTGCAAAAGGTTTTAGGTAGCTACCGTAGCTATTTTAAATCTTTTGTGATTAGAAAAACAGCCTATCATTATCTCATTTATGATTTAAAATTCCCGCGCAGTGAATTGAGATTCGAAGTGAGGTTAGAGTTTGGTTAAAAATTCGACAGGCAGAATATATTTCAATATTTTTAGTATATCTATAAATGTGTAGCAAATGGCAACTGTTTTTTGTACGATATGTTAACTGAATATATCAGGAAGCTGCGAATATCATAGCATTATTATAATGGTGCAAACATTCGGCGTTCGAGGCGTTCAACAAGAGAAAAAAATACTTCGGGATATTCTTACGCAATTAATTTTCATTTCAATAATGTTTGAGTACTATCAGTTAATAATTTTGCACGACCTCCGTGGTCGAGTGGCTGTGTACTCCGGTTTTCAAGGTCACTGGTCACTGAGGTCACTGGTTCGATCCCAGGGTAGATACTCCCCGTTGACCTAGAACTATGAAATTTGACAAGTAATATCGTCTTATACTATACGGGGAAAAGTCTAAAAACTATACATTTGTAATAAAAACATAAACAATATAGTATTTATTTAAGTACCTACAAATTTGTACAGAACCCTCGGTGGGCGAAGACACGCGAAATCATTTTGCCCAAGAGCTCTGGAGCAGAGACGCTTCGCTCTCGCTTCGCTCTCGCTCGGTCAGTCGTTTTGAACCGCGAGCGCTCTGAATTAGGGCAGAAGTGCCCTAATATAGTCGAATTGTGCTTACTCAAAACAGTATTCGCTAAAATGAAAATATTTTAAAGCAAGTAAAAACTTGTCTGTATTTTAATTAAACTATTTTCTCGTTCTTTTAATATCAGTTAAACAATGAAATTAATATAACTGTTCTTTGTAAAATTAAAAAATATCAGTTTGGTATGCAGCTGTAGAATTTCAATATAAGTAAAAATATCAGACTCCGATTTGAAATAAAATTCAAGTAAGTATCTAAAAGTTATTGGGGAATTATAGATATTAACTGTACGAATTCTGAGAGAATTTGTGTGGGAATGTTTTCTTACAGAACTTATGATACCAGAAACTTTTGATCGGAAATATATTTTTTGTACATTTTTCTGAGACCTCGTTGTTTCAAGGCTCAGCCTTAAAGAAAATTGTGTTACTATTTTTCCAGTAGCCTCATTTACCGTGTCGAAACTGCTTGTTAAGACTTCCTCGAATCGTTAGCTGTCTTTACTTTTCTAACTAGATAGGTACTTATACTTTCAGACTTTTCCATTGTACATGTTCAGATTATTTCGACGCAAAGTTTGCAGAAAGACTATTCCATTTTGCACTATGCATTCTCTTTATTTAATTTAGCAACTATGTAAACAACAAAACGAGTATTTCATGTAACTTTTGACGTTGCCTGATATGTGGAGATTCTATTATTTGGAGCTTCTATTTTCAGAAACTACGGTTAATCTGTTTATTCTGACAACGTCTTATTTATATTTTGATCTATAGTTAGCTAAAATAAAACACTTTCAAGTGGATACTTACTAGTGCGGTTTTATTGAATGCTTTGTGATGATTAGTTTGGTTTTGATTTGATTTTATATTTTTCCTGACTTTTCGGCATTTTGCAGTTGCCGTGGTCACGGGGGACTGAAGTCACTTATGTGACTACTTCTTTTTATATGACAACATCACATACATTGCTTCGATTCCAAAGTAAGTAGCTAAAGCACTTGTGTTATGGAAATCAGAGACAACGGTGGTATTCACAAACACCCAGACCTGAGCCAATATAGAAAAGTTCGTTTTCTAAATTGACCCAACCGGAGATCGAACCCGGGACCTCAGAGATGGCGACACCTTGAAAACCGGTGTACAAAACCACTCGACCTCGAGGAGCTCGTCAAGTTGTCGTTGTCGTAACTACAACAACAACAACAACTTGACAACAATGTTACTAATATAGTAACAAACTAGTTACTTTATTATAGTAACATTAAATCAGCCAAATTCTCGCATTTCTTTGCATTATTTTTAGTAGCGAAGTACGCTTGAAAATTGTGACTGAAAAAATTCTGTTGTCTGAGACGGAATCTTCGCAATTCGGTTGAGTGCTCTATCCTACCACAAAATATACGTACTTTGTATCCAACTGAGCCAACAAAACTTTCACAAAATAAAACGTTTCTAACGCTAAATAAAAGTTTTAAATTCTGGAATACACGTTTAAAGCTAATAATAGGCTTTTATGCAACTGCCGGACTACGACTGAAGCGCTTTTTAACCGACTTCAAAAATTAAAAAAGAGGAGGTTTGCTAGACCGATTACTCGAAGACGTGGTGTAATGTAATGTAAATATGTACCATGTGGCAGTGCTCAATAAATAAATAAAATAAAATAAAAAAAAGACGGATGAACCGGTTGAAATGACTCAAATGTAATCAAATCAAGTTTGTTCCCAAGTTGGTCTTATTTTAAATTGGGTTAAGATTTATCTATAGAATACCACGATAGCTTTAATACCATAAAATTGATTGCGGTACTGAATCGCGTCGCGATATCGCCTGTAGTGTGGTAAAAATAGGTTTTATAATGATAATTAAAAAAAAACTTCTAAATCAAATGTATCAAATTACAACCTTTTGTCTTTGACTACACAATCATTCAAATACCAAACAAAGTAAACAATAATCTTCTGGTCGTTTCAATCACAATGACTCCGCTATCCGTGCTGCCCCCTTTCCAGCCATCCGACCAAATTTATCGGCTCCAGCTTATTTACGGAGGCTTTTAGAAGCGCAGACAAACTAAAAAAGTTCGAAGAGGGATGTGACGTCGAAAAAACTGGCCGATGGAAAACTAAATTGGAATGTAAATCAAGTCCGCCCGTTTCGCGTCTCGATGTCGAATACGGACACCTGATTACGTAACGTGCTTAGTAAACAATGCCAAATTATGGTTTAGTCGGTGCCAATATTGTAACAAAAACAATAACTTCATTTTGACGACCTCCGTGGTCGAGTGGCTTTGTACACCGGTTTTCAAGGTGTCGCCATCTCTGAGGTCCCGGGTTCGATCCCCGGTTGGGTCAATTTAGAAAACGAACTTTTCTATATTGGCTCAGGTCTGGGTGTTTTTTATACCACCGTCTCTGATTTCCATAACGCTTTAGCTACTTACTTTGGAATCGGAGCAATGTATGTGATGTTGTCAAATATTTATTATTTTTGGCATCGCCTACTATTTTAGTAACATTACAAGTTAATACCTAGTAAAATAACATCAACAAAGAAAAAGGGTATAATAGAACTCTGCTTATTTTTCTTCTTATTTTCTTTTTATTATTACAACGTGTTACAAAAGTACCCCTAATGCCGAATATGGTGGATAGGGACCATCAAACTGAACAACTTTTACTATGGGACCAACTCTAAAAGCGCGAAAAAAAAATCAGCTGTTTCATACAATTTGATATTTTCCTAATTAATTTTTGTATGAAACAGCTGTTTTTTTTTTCGCGATTTCAAAGTTGGTCCCATAGTAAAAGTTGTTCAGTTTGATTCAGATGGTCCCTATACACCATATTCGGCATTAGGGGTTTTTTTGTAACACGTTGTATAATATTTTCTTCTTATTTTCTTTTTATTTATATAATATTTTCTTCTTATTTTCTCTACTCCACCTAAACTTAGTTCATTCGTTAGCCATATTGCGTTCATTTTGTCACTTTGTGTTTGTGCAAACTGTAGAGTTGATGCAACCGAAACATCGCTTGGTTGGATGCTGTTGCTAAAATAAACTGTTATGGTGGCACTGTGAGAGTTTTTCATACAAATTCCGTAGGATTTATTTCGGGTGCGAACAGCTACCGATATGTGCGAATCGATAAGCTGGCTGTAAAAATTTTCGAGCCTGCCATTTGATTTTCGATGTTGTGATCTTACTGTTCGTTCGAAATTTAATGAAAATTCTCGTTCTAATTAAGAGTCCGGCGAACAGTGAGCTTCCCATACAAACGTAATACCAAAATGATTAGCAATTTGGGCATAATTAACTATTCTTATGACGTTATTCGGATTAAGACAGTATTTGTCTAGGGTTCTATTAAATAAAAATACCAAATTAAATAAAATATAATGTGATTTACAATTTTGTATGAAAAAATGTACTTGGCATTTATTTTCAATGGGGTTATGTAGTAATTTCGATTTTTTAACCCTAAACAAATACTGTCTTAATCCGAATAACATCACAGGAAGAGTTAATTATGCTCAAATTGGTAATCATTTCGGTATTACGTTTGTATGGGAAGCTGACTGTTCGCCGGAGTCTTTAACAGTTGATATGAAAATGCTACTGCTTCGACTGACTGTCTCCTGCCTTCTTGCTACATATCTTCTTAATTCCTATTTAACTTGATTTTCAATACCTGAAAACAATTTCTAGGGTTGTTTCCATACAATAAATGGTTCACACTGATCAATTATTAAAAAATAACTTTGTATTTTAAATTCATTACAATCGTGTTTCTTTGTCATATAAATGCATGAGATTTTAGTCGGATGCAATTACTTTAAACAAATATCTACGTTTCTATTAAACTTTAAAACCATCTAACTTGGTAAATACACCCAATTTCAAATGTAATAATAATATTTTGACTTAAGACCAACGAAACTTTTCTTCTTAATAAAGCTCAGAAAATCGCGTCCATTTGGTTTAGGGCTGTCATCTTTTTTTGGACTAATAATGTACATTGGTTGTTAAAGGTAGAAAAAAAGTATATTGTATGGTTATAAAGTATTATTTTATTACCTTTAAAAACATACTTTTAATGACATTTGGCACTTTATCCTAGAGAAATAACAAGCGATGTGAAATAAAGTATTTTCACGTACTTTATTTTCCTCACAAAGTATAGAGTATAATTACCCCGAAATAAAGTATATACTTTATTATAAAGTATGGGTGGCAACCCTAATTTGGTTACAAGATTCCAAACAAAAATTTAATCTAATCTCGTTAATAACTTCAAGGGTATTGCGAAGGAATCGTTTTGCTTTGCTCTGAGTTCTTAATACTTCTTTTATCTGATATTTGTGCTGCTGACATTTCGTTTGTGTGATAACAGCTTTTAAGAGTCCGGCGAACAGTGAGCTTCCTATGCAAACGTAATAACAAAACTATTTGCAATTTGAGCATAATTAACTCTTCTTGTGATGTTATTCGGATTAAAACAAGGAATTTGTCTAGGTTTCTATTAATTAAAAAATCCAAAATACCCAACCAAATAAAAAATAATGCGATTTACAGTTTTTTATGAAACAATATAATTGGTTTTTATTTAGGCCCGGTTTCCATCAAAGCGGAGAGGAGAGGAGATGTCTCATTTTTTCTATATAATATTTCCACGTCTCTCCGCTTAGCTCGCGCGCGGCACAAGATTCTTGCAAAAACTAGAGGTTCATTTATGGGGAAAGGGCATAGTCTTTTAAAATAAAGTTCCACAACAAGTGATTGATCTTAATTTGCATGAATTTGAAAACCACGTTATAAAGACGCTTATGGGTAAAGGTTCTTTTAAAGTAGACGATTATCTAAAATACCAAAATGCGTGGAAATGATGTAACATGTAACACATAAGTACTTTGTTGTTAATAATCCGGTTGTTTTTTATTTGGGAACAATATATTTAAGTTTGTAAATATCGTTACTTATTTCTGGTAAAGCTGATCAGTTTCTTGCAACCGTTCTTCTTGTCAGTTAAAAAAGTCTGGAATGATTCAAAAGTGCTTAATTATTAAGTTTATTTTAATAAAGAATTGACTATTGACAGGGTTAATGATTTTTTCGCGGTAATGAGGAATGCGAGGGCGAGCTTTGAAAAACGTGCAAGTGCACCTCGGTTTTTTTTCTTTTTTTTCTCTTTTATTGGAGTCGAACAAACAGTTTCATAATGTGTAATACGTCAAAAAGTATACATCATTTAATTAACGAAATAATTGTGAGACCTACACTGTTAACCACAAATGAGTGGAATAAGTGGTGTTCAATATTAAATTTTATGTAATGTTAAAATTCAATTTAAATGTAATGTAAAACTATAGGTGAAATTTAGCATGAAATAAAATTATTATTTTAATTTAAAACTTAGTTAGGATTTCTAAATTTTGAGATAGCATTCACAATGCTTTTTTTATATAATACTTTTTTTATATAATGCATTATTTAGTTTAATTACTAATTACATTAATTAGTTAGGATGTAAACTATTTTTAGTCTTGTCTATTAAACAAGCAATAACTCTCTAACAACATTCTAAAGTAAACAATATGTTTGCACCTTGTTCTTTTGAATTGCGTTTGAAGAGAATGAACAAACAAATATCTCAGTTCACGTCAAATACACCGAGCAAATAATATGTTCCTTTGAAACTCGCTTTTCTTTATTTATTGCTTCTTTTAAGTTTTGATAAATACTGGAAATGCTAGAGAATCAACACGTAGAGTTTTGACCAGAATGTTGTATAAGTAAAATAGAGATAATTTAGTTAATTTAGTTAAGTCTTTGAATTTAGATATTATTTATCATCAGTATTTGATTGATTCAGGCATCAATTGGCGGAAGTCTTCATTAATCATCAGTAATCGTTCAATCATTTTTGGTCTTCTTAAAACTGTTTTTTTTTATAAATAATGTCTACTTTTCTAATATGAATGCACTCTGTTATATAATTATAAAAGGATAATTAGGATAAAAAATAAGGATAATAAGTGGGATATACTAGGAGAGAAATTCGACGATGCCACTAGTGACTTGGTAGCTCAGTGGTAAGAGCATTGGATCGGACTTCCAAAGGTCGCGGGTTCGATTCCCGTCCGAGAATATGATCTGGTGCGAGGCGATTTTTTTTAAATATATTATTTAGTATTGTTTAAAAATAGCATCGTGAATGCTAAAATCTCTGATATTTAGTATTATTAAAAAAGGAGTTTATCAAAAAGCATTCTATAAAATAGTTCTAGTTTCGCACTACAGTAAGTAATACATTTTTCGGTTCACTGAACAAATTCCATTCCCGAGAAAATACTTTTTTGGCATTTCTTTAACATCTTATTTCCACGCGTGTAACAAGTTAGATCCAATTTATCCGTTACAAAAAGTTTTGGAAAAATCAGAAAGTCATATTGTATATTATGGCTTATCACGTTGGCTCAATTCATCACTATGTCACTTTCGCACAACGAAGGTTGGTTAAATTTATCGTTTACTTAATCAAAGAAGCTAATGGAAAAAGCTGAAAATATAATAAAATAGGTATTTCGGTAAATTAAGCGGAAGTAGGTATTTATAATTTTTTCGGTTCACTGAGTCAAATATTATTTGTTTTAAATTTCCATGGTTATTGACGTTATTAGAATAAACTATATCGTTTACTATACAAGGTGTTACAAAAGTACCCCTAATGCCGAATATGGTATATAGGGACCATCAAACTGAACAACCTTTACTATGGGACCAACTCTGAAATCGCGAAAAAAAACAGCTGTTTCATACATTTTGATATTTTTTATTTTAATTTTTGTATGAAACAGCTGATTTCTTTTTCGCGATTTCAGAGTTGGTCCCATAGTAAAAGTTGTTCAGTTTGATGGTCCCTATATACCATATTCGGCATTAGGGGTACTTTTGCAACACCTTGTATAGTCTCAAAAATAAACAAGTACATGGTGTAAATCCCGATACAGTTTATTCTAATAACAAATATTATTCAATGAAATATCAAATTAGGTTTCCAGTTGAAAGCATGTTTTTTAAATTTAGATCTTCTTCTATTTCTAATTTTTTTTGTCGAACTGTATCTTCCGGAAACAGGGTAAATTGCCACAGAATACTACGCAGTCAATATTGGTCGTCACTAACCTCATTTTGTTCTCACAACCTTTTTAGGTCATATTTTCCATGATTCATAAATTATTATTACTAAATAAAATATCTACACTAGTCCATAAAGCATAAGATCCAAAAAGAGGAGGAATGGTTCTTAACAGACTTAAAAAAGAAGGAGGTTCTTAATTCAATTGTATATTTTTATCGTTGTTAGCGCATAACTTAAAAATAAGGACCGATTTTGATGATCGACTTTTGTTTAATGGAGTTTTTTAGTGCGAGATAGTCCCATATTTAAAAAAAAAATCGGTTAAGTAGTTTTGAAGTAATCCTGAAAATACTATCATTTCGGTTACTATTACATTGATGATATGGTCGTTCGGACATAACTTCTTTGTCTATGAACCGATTTAGATGATTCTTTTGTTGAAAAGGGATACCTTAAGTGTAGATAGTCCTTTTAACATCATTGACATTGGACCTTGGACTTCAAAATACCCAGAGGAACTCCTCAAAGTCAAATAAGATATGTACATTGATAAGGATATTATTTTCAATAAAAAAATAAGTTGTCTTCTAGCCCCACCAGACATCAATAGAGGTTTTTTTTATTAATATTGGTTTGCGTATCTAATGATTGAATATTATTTCTTGCTTTTTAGCTGTTTTTGTTTTTATTTTCAGGTTTGAAAGAGGTTATTCTTTTTGTTTTAAAAGTTTTTTTAAATTACATTGTTTAATACTAAATAATACTAGAAAAAATACGACTCGCACCAGATCATGTTCTCGGACGGGAATCTAACCCGCGACCTTTGGATATCCGGTCCAATGCTCTGACCGCTGAGCTACCGAGTCACATTGTTTAAATTAAGGCCATGGTTTGTATGTGTCCTAACTCCTAAGACTGCGAAGAGTACAAATGTAATAAAAAAAATAATTGATTAGAAGCGGCTTAATAAACCCTTTTAGTACTTGTTCATAAGTGTTATTTTCCCATGCACAGGTAGGTTTACGATCTATAAAAGTTAGTACGGCCGGGCTAATGCGAATGTTAATGGATAGTACACTTTATGCTGACTGGTAAATATTTATAATGAACCCACCCCATTTTACGATCTTTGTGTAGGATAAATAGTTACACTAGGGTTTTCTATGAAATAGGTGAACTTTTAAAGTTTTAGTTAGGTTAAATTAAATAGTAAAACATTGATTTTCATAAAATATAGAACTACTATAAGTTTATAGGTATAGTTTTAATCACCTTCACTTATTATGATAACTATTAATACAAACTGTTTAAGTTACATTAATTATCATTTTTAAGTGTTTACATATAATATAGCTGCAAATAATATTTTTATTACCAATTTTTTAAAACCCAGTATATTCTAATAATACTTCATAATAAAACGTTTGATTATCCATAACCTTTCCAAAACTCCATTTATATTTCATAGCAAAATCGTCAAAACTATTGTATTCCGTTCAATAAAATCTTTTTCCATTTTTACGGTCACGTAGCCAAAATAAAATAACAAGATTATACATACATTATATGGAAAAAAGGGTTCAACTCTAGCCTTTATTGAGTTAGGCGAAATCATAAAAAGGAGCGTTTTGCAATATCAGAGGCGAAACCACTTTTATAGTGATCTACCCTACCTTATTAAGTCAGCGGCCGACCCTTCAGAACCCCTGAAATGTTTATGAATGTGAGAAATGTTCTTAACTGCACCTGTTTATTCCATTACACGGGAATCGTCCAATTCGAATGCGACATAAAAAAATGTGTCCATAAAACAAATTGGAGTTAATTACTACCAGATTTATGACGGCAGTTACCGTTTTGTTGCGTTTACAACTTTTGTGGGTCCATTTGGCTGATAAACGGTTTGTGTTGTTTTTATATTGGAAACGAATGTGCGTTTTCGTTTTGAAAGTTTCGATGTTCAAATTCGACATGTGACCGATGTTGAAACATTCGTTTTTCTAGCGCGAAAATGGCTCTACTTTTCCTGATGTTAAGTTCAACAGTTAGAGGTAACTTACCTCTTACTGAGGAACTCCTCAGTGATTATGAATTTCCTGGTGTAGTGTTCTTCCACCTTATTGGTCTGACTTCACTGAATCGCTTCAACTTTCAACTCAACTTACGTCAAACGTATTCAATATTGCCTCCAGGCCGTGCGCTTTCCCTTTCAACTTTTAATTCAACTTACGTTAAATGCATGCAGTCTTGATTGCCTCCAAACAGTGCGCTTTCACGTTCAACTTTGTGCCATACATTTGAAGTTTTTTTTTTAAAGATATGTGCTATTGCGTGCGCTAAGGCATGCGCTATTACATGCGCTGTTGCATGCGTTATGGCATGCGCTATTGATTGCGTCAGATGAAAGTGAAAGAGAACGGGAAAGCAATCGGGGAAGCGTTATGAAGACACACCTTATCGTCACTTAGCATCAGGTGAGATGAAGGTCAGGCACTAACTCTGTGCAGATGCAAGACCTCTACAAGGTGTTACAAAAATACCCCTGATGCCGAATATGGTATATAGGGACCATCAAACTGAACAACTTTTACTATGGGGCCAACTCTGAAATCGCGAAGAAAAAATCTGCTGTTTCATACATTTTGATATTTTCGATTTTAATTTTTGTATGAAACAGCTGATGTGTTTTTCGCGATTCCAGAGTTGGTCCCATAGTAAAAGTTGATCGGTTTGATGGTCCCTAAATACCATATTCGGCATTAGGGGTATTTTTGTAACACCTTGTATAAAAGGATCCTTTAAAAATGAAACGTAAAAATGAAATAAAAATCATGAGCTGGAAGAAATTTATTTTTTTGTTGTTCAACAAAGTCTCTGAACCTTTTATTTCTCAACGGAATAGTAGCCACAGGCAAACTTTTGCACTGAGAGCAAGCGTGGTTTTAGAAAGTAGCACGAAACTATCGAATTTTTATAAAAGTTGAAATACTTACCTACTACCTACTTCAGTGCGCACTGTCCTTTGAAAAAAAACTATTGTTAGTAAGCTCGTGTTGTATTCTTTAGATAGGTATTTGTGTTTTGTTGTTTTGTAAGTTTTAGTTCCCTTATCATCTGTTAAAAATATTCATTTCTAAGGAAAATTCTGCACAAGAATTTAATTTACCATTTTCCGAGTCTTGCGTTCTGCAGATTGTGTTCCCCTAATAAGATACATTAAAGAATTCAACGACATACCCAATTGCGACATCAATTTCAGCAATTCACACGAAAATAATAATATTATCATACACCGCCCGCTTCGGTCGGCGAGCTTATTTCATTTCGTCGACCCAATTCTTACAATGTGTATCAATTTCATTTTATTTTATTTGTGAAATTATTTTTCATTTTATTTCTTGTTTCATCTTTCTACTGGGGTTAATAACCTTCATGCCGCTACAGATATCACCGAAGACTATTCAGTCACGTGTAATAATAATGTGTAAATTTGAGGCTCAAAGTAAGAATAATGTTCATTGAACGAAAAATTACATCCACACGTAATTTGTGTATGAAATGCCATGACTAATTGAGAAAAAAACTCTTGCAATGCTCTTACTTAGTATTGAGCATTGGACCTCGTTGTTAAAATAATCGCATTGTAGAATTTATTTGCTGGGGGCGGCAAATAGTGATTGAGAACAGGTGTCCTAAAGGTCATAAGTCGTCAGTCAGAACTATTACAAGATTTAAGGTAAGTACTTATGAATAGGCCCCGAGTGGTTCTTCTGTTAACTATTTTACTAGATACCGCCTGCGACTTTGTCTGCGTGGCCAGTTATTATCCCTTTCAATAATGATGATGATATTGATAATGAATAATAATTCCCCCCTGTCCTCTTCCCCTGAATATTTCTCTACTCCAGGTTTGCCTGGAAGAGATTGCTGCATTGCAATAAAGCCTCCTTTTGGGTACTTGTCCATGTTTATTGTTTGCTTCTTTGTAATGTCTTTTTCTAGTGTTTTATTTCACACTTTATTTATTATTTCAGGTTTTTATTATGTAATTTTATTATTATTACTAATGATATGAGTCAGTGACTTTTCTATACATGTCCTTTTCTGTACCCCTGCCAACTTGCATGCATTTCATGATGACCAGTTGACTAGTTTAGATGTGAAAGCGTAACAAACAAACAAACTTACATTCGCATTTATAATATTAAGTAAGGATGTGTCTAGTGCCAAACAACTTTTTCCGATGACGTCCTTCGATCATTCCAAATTCGATCAACCGTCGAGTCTGAAATAGGGAC
Source organism: Catoptria pinella (assembly GCA_963556745.1). Lineage (NCBI taxonomy): Eukaryota > Metazoa > Arthropoda > Insecta > Lepidoptera > Crambidae > Catoptria > Catoptria pinella. The sequence continues at coordinate 9,692,325 of OY750774.1, read as the reverse complement.
AAATCACATTAAAGTAAGGACATACCGTTAGAGAACGGGTGCTTTGTGTACAGATGTACGTCCGAAGCAGTGATCTGAACGAGACATCTGCCGATGAGGTTTTGGTGTATGCATTCCTACTGTGAGACAAAGCTATTTGGCACTAGAGACCGTCCGGACTCGGGTCTATTCAATGTAGAATCGCTATACAATATGTATTGAAAATTTGAAGTGAAAGGTTCATGGGATCAAACGATACCAATGATGTTTCGTACGTATTTAAACTTATTTAGGTACTTCAATTCATTCCTCTGGACCATCTGACATCAAAATCCCACCAGTGGTCAGATGAGACGAAAAATATCCCATCTGACCACTGGAGGTCAATTGGCCAGTGATGAAGTGGAAAATTTATTTAATTTTGTTTCCGGTGACCCTATAGATCATCTGACCACCACACATCACCGTGGTCAGCTGAGAAAAATAAATCTTATCTGACTACTTATCTGACTCATTTATCCCTAATTCATCACGAGTGATTCTTAGTAATAGATATAATTATACCACCTCCTTTGTTGAAATTTCCTCTGAAAATAATAGATTGACATGCGTCATCGTCATTGTCAACAGAAAATTTGTGGATCCCTGAAGAAGTTAAAGTTATTTTACGGTTAAAGTATGTATTGCAGTGCGGTATTCTTTTATCTTAATAATAAAAAAAAGAAAATGTATAAAATAATAAATTAAAATTGTAACTATTTGCAGCCTAGGTGGATGTGAGAGTACCATTGTGAATTTTGGTCCTGGTGGTCAGTTGAGAAAAACTACTGACCACCAGTGGTGAAGTATGGTGAACCACGGACTACCGTATACCCAATTTATCACCGGTGGTGAAATGGGACCATTCACACCACTGGTGAGTGAAATAGGAGTACTATTGTGTTATCTGGTACCTGGTAGTCAGTTGAAAAATTGGAGTGCCCACCGACCACCTGTGGCGAGACTTGGTGGTGAGATGGTCCAGAGGGCAATTCATCCTCTTTTCAACTGACTTAAAAAAATTAAAAGTTGGAGATACTTAGTCGAGATACCTTTAGTGTAGTCCTTTTAATTTCATTGACATTGGACCTTGGTCTTCAAAGATATCCAAAGGAAATCCTCAAAGTCAATTAGGATATCTATAGTGATTGAGATGTTGGTAGATTTAATCTAGCCAATCTAAAACAACAAACAGAGCTATGGTCTGCGACGTTCTGGGCTAGACTTGAATTACAAAGGCACAACGGAATTCCTTAAAAAAACAGCGTGAATTTAGAAATTTAGTTACTATCTACTGAAAATATACAAATATAGGTACCACAAAAAAGTTAAGAATAAAACATCTTTATCTTGACGGATACGTACTTATAATAGGCATTAAAAGTTGACTGAAACTGCTTTTTTAAGACATTTTGTCTAATTAGTTTCCAGAATAGTTTACTTTAATCTGCAAGAAAACTTAAGAAATGTCTGAGAAAAGTAATAATTCCAAAGTATCACCACACCATTATTTATCGTGGGAATGAATATATTGGTGTGAGGGTGTCCTGTATTTATTACCTACAGTAAAATGATCAATGCTTTGATGTGTTCTTAATGACAACATCTGACGTTACGCACAATGAAACGTATATCACCTCACATAAAGATGCAATAAGAATCATGTTAACTCCCCAAACATACATCAACCTTACCACCCTTTGAGAAAGACGTAAACCGGAACCACAAACGCAATAATAATAAAAATTTGTTCCACGTGATAGCTAGAAAGTACTTATTAGCATATGCTACGTGAAAGCATATAGCGACAATTTATGGCCATGTAATATTGGGACAATTGCCATCGCAAGAAACGAGACTGAGGGAATGTGGGAGCGTTCTAATTTATGAGATGTAATATTAGAACTCCGGACTGCGCCTCTTAAGTCTCACCTGGCAGAGGTACATACGGCTTTAAGAACATAATCTTTATTACACAGAGTACTTCCAGAGTTCCTTTATTTTATTCTCCACTGCGGTATACATACACGAAGGTATCAAATGTGTGTGTAGAATCTCTGAGCCACGCCTGTAATGTATCTTTAAGCGTGGAATACTTTTTGCTTTCGTGAGTAGGTAATACAGAATTTCATTTGTTTCATTTCGACACGTTTCTTCAGTATCAATTGTGACTCCGCCACTTCGAATATTATTTTTATATTATCTTATACTTCTTTTACGCAAATGATTTTTCTGAAAGGCTTTTTATTTTTCAATACAATCTATGATGTGTAGATTAGTGTGATAACTTCGTGAAAAAGATTTAACCCGTTGGCTTCTTTCGAATTGGATCCCTTTGTTATAGAAATTTGTTTTTGGATCTCATTTATTGTTTGGTAAAAGGTCATTCAACTTTCCATTAAATTAAGTAGTATGAAATGCGTGAAATATGGTGTTATTATTCTAAGGGTTTGGTTAATGACTGGTATCTACTGCTTTGTGGCTTGTCATCGGTTCACATTTAAAAGGCAAGTATTGTACAGATTAAACTAAAAAATATATAGATAATAAATTTAACCAAACTCGAGTACGTGAAGGTTCGTCATAAGTTATCTATGAAAAGACAATGGATTTTCGATAAACGCTAGTTAAGTGTATCTACCAACAAATCTAGCATTTTTAACAGTGAATGTCATTATTCTGGTTAAGCTGCTTCTTGATTGACTGATTAGACGATTTATTAATAGAATTATCCCATGCGACAAAGACTATAATTTAAGAATTTATGGCATAAAAACAGACTAGCAGCACCTTTCACTAAGTTACTTTTAGTGAGTTCAGGAACTTACCATATGTCAATAAAAATATATAATAGAATACCAAAAGAAATCCAGGATATACAAAAAGAAACTCGCTATTACAGTAAACTCAAAGATTTTTTTATGGAAAAATGTTTTTATACATTAACAGAATTTTTTAATTAATTTAAGTAGCCTCCTTGATCTCATCTAAGTATAATGTTGTTTACCTATTACAGATTTTTTGTTTTTGTTACTTAAAAGGAACTTTAATATTATGTTTAAGTAACTTTAGTATTTTTAATTTAATTTAATATAATTTTAAGTTGCAATACCCTTACAGGGTCATGTTTATGGTACCATTTACTATGTAAGATCTTTGTAACCAACATGTTGCAATAAACAATACGACTATGACTATTTTACAGCCGTAGAATATTCGTAGTCGGTGCACAAAGGATGCATCATTACCTGTCCAATTTCACACATAATGGCAATACGATGGTAAAGCTTAGGAACTGTAGTATTTCCGCGTTAATAACTTAGAACTGAACATGAGTTAGGCTGGCCCCAGACCTACCGGTTTCATTTCTTTGCTTTGCTGTTTTAGTTGAACAGGGGCTACCAGCTAACGCATCGAACTGTCTACCGGGCTTCAAATTAAAACAGATAAATCGAGCCCGAATCGGGCCAAAATGGCGAACCCCAATTTATGATGTCACACGGACATCGATATCTTCTAAATAACTACAACTACTCTTCTAATTAGCCGGTACGGCCCCCTGTTCTACTAGAACAGCAAAGCAAAGAAATGGAACCGGTAGGTCTGCGGCAAGCCTTAAGCTCTTGTAATAACGTAAGTGAACATCGAGCGCGACACATAAGTTAGAAACTCTACTTTTAACTTAGCAGGCCTCCATTTGAGATTTGAGCAGGCAAAAACTTTTGGGACTATGGTTTCCTGACTATTTATATTTTGAAGGAGTTGTAGAGGCTTCTGGGTTTTTAGGAAGAACGGTATTTTCGAGACGCACAAAAGAGTTCGGTTTAGTCAAAAGAATATCGACACTCTATGACAATCTTTTTCTTTAATAATAATAATAAATTTGACAACATCATATATATTGCTCCGATTTCAAAGTAAGTAGCTAAAGCACTTGTGTTATGGAAATCAGAGACAACGGTGGTATCACAAACACCCAGATCTGAGCCAATATAGAAAAGTTCGTTTTCTAAATTGATCCAACCGGGGATCGAACCCGGGACCTCAGACATGGCGACACCTTGATAACTGGGTTACAAAGCCACTCGACCACGGAGGTCGAATCCACTAATGATTAATGTATAATTTTTTGTGTAAGCAAAGTATTCGTACATTTAAAAAAAATCCACAATAGGATAGTGATTGTCCTTCACCTCACCTGATGTTAATAGTGCCGATAAGGCTGAAATTGTAAGCTCACTACACCCGGGATCCTCACCACTGAGGAACTCTAACTGCTGGAACACAACATTTTTCAAATGGCGTCAGACTTGGGTAAGATGGTGGTAGCTAGCCAGACGGACTTGAAATAAGCCCTACCACCAACCAAACCGAGCACAAATGTACCCCCCTTCTGGGAATCGAACCCGGGACTCCTGCTTCTTACACGTGTGGGTGAACCACTAGACTATAGAGGCGGTTAACCAATACAATGCCAAACGTATTTAGAATACTGATTCTGAAACACTTTCCTAATACAAAATATTTTTATGCTTTGTACGCAAACATCGCAATATCTCAGTATTCTTTCTTAACACAGGCTTGTTGGAAGAAATTTCAATATGAAATAAGTCCTTGTACAATTCTTCTGTTAATATTATTTCTGTTTAAATTCTGTGTGTATAGTATAGAATTAATAAATAAATACCTTTGTTGGTAGGTACAGTACCTAGAGCCAACCGGCGGCGCGAGGGCAAGTGCCGGAGTTTTTAGTGGGCATTCCCTCCTTCCGGGATCCCACCGAGCCACTCGGCTGGATGGGATCACGGGAGGCAGTCGTGGAGGGAGCCAAAACGTTGAATGTTGCGGTACCCTCCTGGTGAGCCCCACATACCCTCTTCTCGCTCACCTGCGGGAGGGGAAGCGCGTAAATGCGTTTTCTACCTAGGCTACTATTACTATTAAACCGGTTATTATAATGAGGACGTGTCATGTGCCCTATAGTTTTATTAATACAGTGTGAACACATTTTCATAGCTATGAAACCCAGTGAAAGTATAATGACGTCATAATACACCCCAAAATAACAGTGTTCTAGTCCATATAGATTCTCAGGTTTAAGATATATGGTAAAAATTTCATCACAGTTATTCTTCTTGTATATTGGCTATCGGAAAAGTCAATAAACAAAAATAGTTAAACAAACCCATTTAAAAAAAACTGATTACTTAGTAAAAAATTTGCTTGGAAAACATTGACTTCACTCACTGTTTAGGTGATACAAAATTAAAATAAAATACATGGATGATTTTTATAAATTGAACAATTTAACTAAGAACATTGCTAGATATTAACAACAATAACCAGAACATTGTTCTTCAACTCTCGAATCGCTGGTTGTATGGAAGGATTAGAATAATAAGACAAGGCTGTGAAATCCTTTCAATTCAATTTGTATTCATCAGATTTTGCCATTCCGAAGTGGGTATTATGATTGTGGATCGGTTAAGCCAGCGAGACTATGTATCTGTTTTGTGACGAGATTGATTGTGACAAAGCTCCTGTAATTAATGCCATGGGATTTATACAAAGTGGGAATCGCGACGCAATTATTTTTGATGCGTTGTTTGTATTGATTGGTTTGGTTTTAATTTAACGCTAATGGACGTGGGAAAAATTAAAAAAAACCTTCATTTTTACCCTACTCTACTCCATTAAAAAAGTCGTTATACCAAAAGCAACTGTTTATATTTCACTTCGATACGATAAGCATTTACAAATTTATTGTAAATAATTAATCTGCTTAAAACACTATTACGTTTGTATCCACGAATCGGCGCCATGCGTCCTTTCCGAACGAGAGTAGCGAGAGCATGGAATCCGATGACGTCATCGTATCTTCCAGCCTGTCACCACGGTAGTGATTACTTGCTCAGTGCCGGTCACGAAATAATAACGCGTGGTCATTTTTACGAATCTTTAAAAAATAATTATGATGTATGTAGAAGGAATTATACAGAAAAAAAATAATATCATATTTTAAGTTAAAATGTATTAAAAAAAACTGTTCCCAAGCTCATTATTACATCTCATTTTTAAGTGAACGTTGTGGATTTTGTTTTATTAACATTTGATAGGGTCAATAATTTAGTATTAGTGAGGACCTCAGCGCAGTGGTTCAGCGCCTGGCTCTGTGATTGAGGTGGATAAGCAACTTTGGCAATGGGATGGGTGACCAAAAATATATTATCTCGATTTCCTCCGTTCTTCGGACGGCACGTCAAGCCGTTGATCCCGGCTGCATTTGTAGTCATTAACACCCACCAATCCGCATTGTGCCTGCGTGGTCGGTTATGGTCCATCCTCCTTATTCATCCATAAGGAAGGCCTGTGCCCCAGCAGTGGGGACATTAAAAATGGGTCATGTTGATAGAGAATAATCATTACGCATTGGTGATTCCCCTCTTTCGCTGATTAGACAGCGAAGTAGCCGAAATCCAAAACAGTGTTATTACTAATTCATCTCTCCCGAAATCACCACTTTGATCGGACAACGGTCGGGACTGATTTCGAATGAATTTCTTAGACGGTTACACTTACGTGGGCATGGCGATAGTTTCGGGCTTCATTCATGAATATTAATTGCAAGGTATAGTCTGAGGATACGTCTTTGTAAACTGAGAATAAATTATCTATGGCCAAAGAGGTTTGTTGCTATCTAATTAAAGTTTGTGCTGGTTAAAACCATTTCAGAAATCTTGTTGAGGATTTTTAAATGTGATACGCATTATTTTATAAGTAAGTTGATTACAATGAATAGGAAATACCGATAAATTGTGGTTGAACTACATTGTCCTCCCGGCACCGGATTGTTGCGCAGCTCTCTCTTTCCGTTACTCGGAAACGGAGAGGGGGGCTGATTATGTAACTATATTGCTAAGAAATATTGATTAAAACTGACATATGATGCAGTCACATTGCTGCTTTAGTAAAAATCAATATGACAACTATCTTACTAAAGCAGCAATGTAACTGCAACATATGTCAATTTCAATTAAAAGTTGTTAGCAACAGAGTTACATAATCAGCCTACGAGAGAACCGCTCGGCCACGTCCGCGCTCTTCGGCTTCAGTAAGCCGGTCGACACGTTGCCGAGACCAAAAATAATATGAAGGAAAATAAGTTTAGCTTAGATATTTTCAGTGACTTTTCCAATAAAATCGAAAGGTGCTGCCATCCCAAGAATGTCCGATAGTCACTAAATAACTTTTGAGGTGAAATTAAATTAAAGGTAACAAATCGGCAACGTTTCAGACTTCAGACGCGAGGCGTCCGAAAGGAATTCGTTTAATTGTTCTATAAAGTCTACGATCTGAGGAAAAACGTCGATCGAAAGGTTGAAGCAGTTTAATAAAACAGTGTACCTAGCCGAAACACTACCAAAGTCCCGGATTTTAATTAGAACATTAAACATGGTTTCTGTTCATGTGAGACTTCACACCTAATAGCATAGTAACGTTTGTTTGCTTTGCTTTTAAGGTAATAGCTACCTGCGGTGTAATGGACGATAGAAATGTAACGGTTAGCTTAAATAACAGACCCATAAATGGAAACCGAAAACTAGTAGGTAGTCAGGGGTGAGTTAAAAGTAGCTCCATATTTGATAGATTAACTGCCAGACATTTCGTTGTACAGGTATTATTTTGAGATTCTTAGAAATGAACATGTACCTACCTGATTTGGTTGGTTAGATTTTCCGCAGTCCACCTGGCTAGTTGCCATCGCCTTATCTGTGTTTGTCGCCATAGCGACAATGTCGGCATTGTTGTGTCCGGTAATTAAAGGTATAAGATAGTTTGTTTTTCTGTAGTTGAGGATTTGGGATCAAATAAGGTTCTTGTTTTTATCATTTTAACACTTCTATTTAAATGGCCAATTTGTTGTTCCTTTTGCTGAGTAAAAGCTTATTAATAAACAAAAGACGATTAAATAACATTGATACGTCTCACTCAACCGGCCTAGTTATTCGTAAATTACATTTATCCATTGCGTCTAATTACAATAAGTATTTAATTAACGGGCTAGCAGATGTTTAGGCTGTAAAAAACACAAATTAAATTCATATTTAAACTTTTATATATAAATATATACACATATCGTTTAACAAACAATAAATTGCAATTGCAATATATCCAATAATACTTTGGTCAAAATGTTCTTTAATTAATACCTTCGATCGTTAACAGATACACTATTTTTATAACCACACTTTCATTGAACCATTATTCTCTTGAAAACGTATTTTAATCTCGTTAAATCGTGAGAAATACCAAATATACTATAACAGCTGGTCGACGCCATATTAGCAGCTCTGCTTACAGCGCTCCAGGTGGCAGAAAACGGAACTATATTTCAATATATCGTCTTGGCTAGGAAAGTTATTAAACATCATTAAACCAAGTCATTCGCATAGCCATCTAATTAAATGGCAAGATATCATTTAGGCCGCTGATTGAACGTCGCCGTTAATTGAACGACTAATTAAGCTAGTGACTGCAGATATATTCTATGGCATCAACAAGCTCACGACACATAATTTTATAGCTTCTTGCGGCCACCTGCGACTTCGTCTGCGTTGGATGGACAGTTGTTTTTCTTTTCCTCGGGAGCAGTAGCCTACATTTTTTCTGAATGAAATATAAATGATCGCTTTTTTTGTTAGTTTTAATGAAAACACTGTAAAAAATATTAAAAAGTTTTTAAGTTTAGCTTTTTTGTTAGTTTCAATGAAAACATTGTAAAAAATATTAAAAAGTTTTTAAGTTTAGCTCTTTTGTTAGTTTCAATGAAAACATTGTAAAAAATATTAAAAAGTTTTTAAGTTTAATCAGTTTGACTTTTATTTTTGTCCGTTTAGTCCTACTTTTTTATCCGTTTAGTCCTAATAGTATTGTCCGTTTAGTTCTACTAATTTCAGTTCAAAATTTAGAAGGAATATAAGGACTTTTTTTCCGTTTAGTCCTATTGAATTTTTGACAGAAAATTAGTATGACAAAGTGGACTTTTTTGTCCGTTTAGTCCTATCAAATTTTGTACAGAAATTAGTAGAACTGAAAGGACTTTTTACACTACCTGCTCGCCAATGGCATGTTATGTGTCATGGAAACCTTTCCTAAAGTAAGTCATTTTTCCCATGGGAATAATGTGATTTGAATTTGGAATGCAACTCATGTAGTCGTGCTTGATTGAGGTTGGTTTCAAAAATGTTTAAGAGCAATGAGATTTTATTCTGAGTTAGGCTGCATGTTATGTTATGTACAAATTAAAAAAAAGAAAAACATGAAACTTTTTACGAAATTCATTTTCATCCGCGCATCAAGAAGGATTTATTCAAATGTCAAACAGACCACTACAGAATAGACGTAAAAAAAAAAAAAAATAAATACGGATACAATGAGTATAAAGAAGAAGTACCCTACGACTTTTTTTGTACCCCTGACAACGTGTATGTAAAATTTCATGATAATCAGCTGTTGGTATAAATCGTAGTTATTACAGGTTACAAACATCGTAATTTATAATTTCCATATTATAAACAAAAAGTATTCATGCACAGCCGGCCGCAAGATTGAAAGCTGCTACCTTTTTTTAAAATATGTAAATTATACCGGCAAGTGCAAGTCTTCACTCGTGCACCAAGGGTTCCGTACAAAATGATTGCAATCCATAGTTATATCATGTTATATTATGTGTGAAAGTAACTTTGACGGTCTCTCTGTTACCTTTTTAGGGTAGGGAACCCTTATGGTGCGACTCAGTCTGTCTGTCTGTCTGTCACAGCTGGATATCTTGAGAACTACTAATGCTATCAACTTGAAATTTGGAATAGTTTAAGATGACGTTTGCCCAACTATTTTGCAAATAAGAGAGAAATTAAAATATTTATATTTTTTTGCAACAGGGACTGAAAGAGGGTCTTAAAAATTCGAAGTGAGGCTACTAGGGCACATGGAGTATCATATGAAAGAGCACTGATTGCAAATTCTCAAACATTTATTTGAGAAAAATCTTTAAAAAAAACGATACGGAAGAATAAAACGATGTCTCTAAATAGTGAACTTTTTCAGAATGATGATGGAAAGGACGGAACCCTTGGTGCGTGAGTCCGACTCGCTCTTGACCGTTTTTTACACCTGAACCACTGAACTAATTCTGGTGAATTTAAGTATAAAGAAACCTCGCAAAGTCTAGTTCTACCTTTGAGGTAAGCGTACCCTAAAAATAACAAGACAGCCTTCATATAACATCGTCTGAGGCATTATTAGGTTACCTAGGTGTGCTTATTCAACGAAAATATATTTTGTAGCTACGATTCACGACGGCAGCGTGCGAAGTATGATGAATAGTCAAGTAAATTAGCGAGTGGAGACGGGAAAAACGATGCGCCACTTCTGGGAAAATGCTTTCATTTTTCAAACCTTGATAGGTACATTAGGAGTAACTGCAAATGTTTCGGGAACGATACAGATGAATATGTTTCCCTTTCGTTTTCTGAGTTTGAAGTGCTTACCTGGCAAATTCGATGCCAAATGCCACGGGGATATAAAAATACATCGTGAGAAAAGAGAATGTATGACCGAAGAGTAAAACAAATTGTAACGAAAGATTTTTTTCTCAAACATGCTTGGAAATTCGATCATTATTTTTACATCCTTCTTCGAGCTTAACCGTAGTAGCAGGACAGGCCCGAAACAAGCCTGCAAGTGTGAAAATTCATATCTGCTGTGTTTAGTGGCCCGCAATGTTACTTTGAAAACTCATGTCAGCTCTCTAAACTTTTACTCGGATCCCCAGCAACGTATTTTCTATATTTCAAACTGTTTTGTTTGTTTGGAATTTCTACTAGGTATAAGGTAATGATAGTTTTGGTTGAGAATTATTTCTGCTATGGTAGGTAGTTTTTGTTTAGAATGATTTTTAATATGGTAGTTATTATTTTGTATGATTTTTACCATGGTAGTTTTGTTCATAATGATTTATTATCCTAAACCAAAAATACTATTTGGTAGAATTTTTTCTATGTAGTTTTGGTCTAGGATCATTTCCGCTATGGTAGTTTTTGTATACTTGCAATGATTTTTAACATCGTTGTTTTTATTTCCAATAATTTTCAACATGATAGTTTTGTTTAGAATGATTCATAATAGTGATCCTAAACCAAAAATAGTAGAAAATTTTGAACCATAAAAAATATTCTGAATTTCCGCGTATTGTTTGAGAAAAGTACTATACTAGCCTTGGCCGCAACTAGGCATAAATAGACTCAAACACTTTCACGTTCGTCCATCAATGCCTTTGCAGTAATGTGCTATATTTCCCTAATGTAAAGTGTTATAATACTGTATTATAAATAACTAACTACTACTACCGGTAGAACAGCGTAGTTTTGAAATTTTAACGGAATATTTATAAACATAATATAGAAGACCTCCGTGGTCGAGTGGCTTTGTACACCGGTTTTCAAGGTGTCGCCATCACTGAGGTCCCGGGTTCGATCCCCGGTTAGGTCAATTTAGAAAACGAACTTTTTAATATTGGCTCAGGTCTGGGTGTTTGTGATACCACCCTTGTCTCTGACACATAACACAAGTGCTTTAGCTACTTATTTTGGAATCGGAGCAATGTATGTGATGTTGTCAAATATTTATTTATTTATTTATATTTATAATATTTTCACAGTCGTGCCTGCCGTAAATAAGTACAGTACCCGTAGCACAAACAGTTATTGAAAAGTGAAATAAAATTTTTCATAGACTTCACTCCATCGAATAGTTTTACGTGCGTTTTCTTTCTCAATAGATGTTGGTGCTGGGGGGACAGAAAATGTATTAAAGATACGATATTTAATAATAAATAAATAAGTATTAGACAACATCACAAACATTGCTCTGATCCCAAAGTAAGTAGCTAAAGCACTTGTGTTATGGAAATCAGAGACAACGGTGGTAAACACGCACACCCAGACCTGAGACAATATAAATGTAGAAAAGTTAGTTTTCTAAATTGACCCAGCTGGGGATCGAACCCGGGACCTCAGAGATGGCGACACCTTGGAAACCGGCGTACAAACCACTCGACCACGGAGGTCGTGGAGTGGTTTGATGATTTAATAACGAATAAAGTTAGGAGTCGATATACACTTTGCTGTGATTTCCAGTTATTTTCCGTCGAATAACCTGTCAAAGTGGTTGTTTACGTTACGCGAACTAGATAATATTTCTTTAGAAGGAACGATTGAAAACCCTTAAACTGTGTTTTAAATTAACGATACTTACCTTTGTTATTCGTCCAAGTCATTGACAGTTTTCCTTCAAGAAATCTTAAGTCAATATCTTTAACGGCAAAATGCAACTATCTTCATTCACTTTCTTTAACAGCAAGCAAGAGCCAAATAAATCGAAATATTAACATAATTCTATTCTAAACTTATGATAAATCTGATACTTGCGCTTATTCTTCTTGACAGCAAGAGAAGACTGAATCAATGGTAGGGTTAGAAAATACGGTTTGGAAAACGATTCATTGAATAAATGATATTTTTGATAAGGTGCCATTGCCATCATTACCCAGCTGAACGGAAGTTACTCCCTTAATAGGTTCCTTTCCATCGAGTACGCACTCCCCAAAATCGCTACAATAATAGTTCTCAGAAAAAGCCCTCAACGCGACTCGGTCACGTCACAGTTTACCGACGAAACATTTTTCCTGCTTACTTAGAAACTAAGAAATATTGTCGCTAAGAGTGCTTGCGACCGAAAAAGTAAGCCTCTTATAATTACGTGTCGAGACGTGTTTTTATCGAAACATATATAATGAAATTTTATTCGTCTTCATTCACATGAATAGGATAATAAGATGTTGTGTGACAAGGTTTTTTGTTTATTCAGAGGGCTTATTACAAAAAAGAACCACGTCGGACGATGTTCTTTGATCAATTTACTTCATTTTGAACCTTATTCATAAGATACCTAGTAAAGTCACGTAGTGGGAAGAACATCGTACGTATTTGATTGAATCAGGCGTCACTTGGCGGAAGTTCCAAACCATTGTGAAAAGAGAAATGTATTTAGCTTACTCCCGCAAAAAAATATATGCAATATGCACCGCCCGCGCGCCCGCAAAAAAATGCACATGCACAACACAAAAATATCAGTGCACAATACCTGCATTTAGCAAGACAGCGACAGTCAGCGACACACCTTGCACCTTCACCAATTAGACTAATCTACACGTGTTTCGCCCCAACCCGGAGCATCCTCAGGAGTTAGATCATCGGTCACGAATCATTCGGTGTTGTTGCTAAATGCAGGTATTGTGCACTGATATTTTTGTGGTGTGCATGTGCATTTTTTTGCATCATGCATTTTTTTTTTTGCGGGAGTAAGCTACAAATATTTCTCTTTTCACAATGAACATCATACGCTTACGTGATTCTTTTTGTAATAGGCCCTCTGAACAAAAACACAGAGAAAAGAACACGGGATATGTTTTTTATTAATTTAATGTTGTGTATTTTGGTAATTACTTGTTTGAGTAACAACATAGTGGATATTTTATTTTTATTTATCTGCGTAATATTTTTACAATATAAGTACCTCGTTACAAAATTTGTAACGAGCTTGTTTGTATTTTTTTAAGCAACCAGTTGTATTAATTATTTATTACAAGAAATGTCAAGTGGACTACAGATATATTGAGATACATTGAGGAGACGTTATCTCTCCGAAACTGTTCAAAGCTGCGTTGGAGAACATCTTTAAGCTCTTGGACTGGAAAGGACTCAGCAACAACATTAATAGCCTGTACTTAACACATCTCCATTTTGCCGATGATGTAGTTCTCAGGGCTGAGACCGTGGAACACCTGAACACAACGTTCGTAGATCTCCGTATTGCTCCCCTAAGAGTGGTTCTAAGAATGAACATAGATAAGACGAAAACCCTGTCCAATGTCCATGGTGTACCTGCTCCAGTTCGTTCATGTTAGGAACACTTCACTCGAAGTTGTTGACCATTACGAATACATAGAACAGACAGTCCAGTGATGGAAGTCCAACTTCAAGAAAGAAATCTCTCGTCGAATCCAAATGGGCAGCATTCGGGAAGCTTCGAAAAAATTTTGCGTTCGACTTACCATAGTGTCTCTAGACGAAAGTCTATGACCACTGTGTATTGCCAGTACTTACGGTAGGGAAACGTCGTCGCTAACTATATCTCATAACAAAGTTCAAGGTCACCCAGTGGGCAATGGAGCAAGCCATGCTCGGGGTTTCCCCGCATGATCGAATCAGAAATGAGAATAAGGATCCGTAGAAGAACTAAAGTAACCGATATTTCTCGAAGGATTGTTTAGCTGAAGTGGCAGTGGGCGGAACACATAGCAAGAAGAACCGATGGCCTTTGGGACGGAAAGGTTCTGGAATGGCAACCGCGCACTGCACAACAACGCTCCGTGGGTAAGCCCCCAACAAGGTAGACTGAAGATCTGCTGAAGGTCGCGGGAAGCCGCTGGATGCAGGCAGCGATCGTTCTGGAGATTCTTGGGTGAGGCCTATATCCTAGGCCCAGCAGTGGATGCCGTGCGGCTAAAATGATGATGATGATTATTACAACAAATCAATTTTTAAGTTACTCTAGGAGCTTTAGCCAAAACCTCCCTGCAATCCTACAATCGTCATAATTATCTGTATCTACTGTACCTATTTGGTAAATAATTGCACTATTTGAAACACAGAAAATGTTTTTTTAACAGGGCAAAGTCGGGGAGGGCCCGCGCTTGTCTACAACTTTTCCACTGGGAAATGTTTTCGTTGCAACATTTCTATTATTTGTTTTATTCATGTTTATGAAACAAACATTAAATAAAAATATATACTTTCTGTGGTCTCCAGCGATGTAAATACGTATTCCTGGTTTATGTAACGTTAATGAAACCTTTTCATACATTGTTAAGTACTTACTTGATTGCCAATAAAAAAAATAAGCACAAATATGTTATGGTTTGGTTAGATTACGTCATACGTTTTAGTTGACAACTATTCAAATGAATACTTTTGTTTTTGTCAGTTTTTGAATAACAATAACCATTTGCATGCAGTTTTCTCGGTGACAAAGTACTGTATGCGGAAAGACAATTTTCTGAACTACGAGATTTCCCTGTAATTGTTCTATTCGATGAAAGCTCTCATACGGTAATTTTATACGACTGAATATCCGATGGCGCAGGGGTATTGTATGTATTTGCCTTGAAATACCACGCACGTGCGTACCGTGGGGAAACTCTTAATAGAATTAAGCCAAGCTAACATAGCGTTCTAACCAGTTTAAATGCTCCTAACTTAAGCAAGTTTACATGACGGGCAACGGCTGAACTCTCCAAATTATTATGCAAACAAAATGTTACTTGAAATTGAGGTGGGAAAGTCGCAGAATCTTGGGAGAGAAACTATTTTGGGGCATGGCGAATGTTCTTCGCAAAAGTCCTTGGTATGTCACTGCTACAAAATTAGTGCAACAGTGTCGCAGTAACACAGTATATTAACTTTAGCAGTAGGTACGGAAACTCAGTTTTTTTTGCTATTTATCGTCGGCGTGCTCCAAGCTTGACATTCGCTACACTTTTAACACAAAATATTCAGGTCTGGTGACTATAGTTTGACTGACCGCAAGCGCTGTACCGCACTACGGGTGGTGCTAGACGTAAGCAAAAGCGGCGATAGATGTACATGCGGGAGGGAAAATGGGGCTGCTCTGCTCGCACTTACCGCACACTTACTCAAGTCGCGGCATTGTATTTGCGGTCAGACTGTACTTATAAACACAAGACGACGCAGCACTCGCGACTCGCACGCATTGCAAACCTTGCTTAGAGCTCTTGTAGCGACGTGAGTCTATGTTGAGTGTGCTATTCGTACAGAGTTTCCTTACTGATTTAGCTAATTATACTGTGGCAGTTGCGAGCACTATGCAATTGCGGAAACTGCACTCTCGGATGTGGGAAGCAGTGCCTGTGAAAAGATTGTTTCTCACTTTTGACTTAATCTGGAGCAAATTGCTAACAACACTTGAGTTGCTCTCGTGCAGGCAATCTGTGTTCAGCCACCCGTTAGTGTTGGCATTTACTATGTATGAGAGATGCCAGTATGTTATCTAACTAGGTTTGAAAATAACTAACTAATTAAGGATCAACATTTATTTATAAACAACTTTGTTAAAATAAAGTAAATAACGTATTGTTTACCTTATAGAAATTCTATTAACTGTAGTTTGTTGTTACAAACAAAAGTAAGACAATACTTCTGTTTTGCGTAAAAAAATAGCAAATTGCTGAATTTACTGGATACTACTTTACGTCATATTGTATTTGGTAACGATATATTTAAGTTTGTAAATTATCGTTACTTATTTCTGTTAAAACTGATAAGTTTCTTGCGCCTGTTCTGTTAAAAAAGTCTGGAACGGGTGGTAGAAAAATATAGACGATTCAAAAGCACTTAATCACTAAGTTTATTTGAATAAAGCAATTTTTTACTTTAATTTTACTCATCTTTAAAAACTATAACAATTCGAGAACATGTTTTTGCTGTAAGCAACCCTTAAAAAAAATTCAGTTATTTCAGGCAGCAAAATATACTTATACCAGGTAAGTACAACTAAATATACTTATACTTTATAGGTACTACAGTGTATAATTATTTATTACTTATAATTAAGGTGGTCTGAAGGTGTAAAAATAATGAGAGATCGACCTTCGTATTTACCCAAGTTAGAATATTTAAACTCAATTATGTTATTTGCACAATTTTAAATATTAGACGTCATAAAATGATAAACAATAAAATAAAAAGTGAATGAGAATTATAAAACCTTTAAGTAATTCAACTAATTAGGCACAGGTTAGATACTTGGTGTTGCTACGCTTTCACTAATTAAGGAAAAATATACGGTCAAGAGAGAGTCGGACGTCATCTAAAATTATTCCTAATTTCAAGTAGTATCATTAGGTTCTTTTTACCATTTTGGTACGGAACCCTAAAAAGTATTTACAAGCCGTTTTGATGGCCAGTTCATACTAATGCTATCAACTTGAAATTTTGAATAGTAAACAATTAAATATATGGCTGAATAGTAGTTGTATTTTTCATCACTTTACAGAAAAAGCTGTACACAAAGCAAACATAAATTCTTGCTTTTTCAGTGTAAACCATTTTACTTATAAAAAAATTTCAAAAGCATAGTGAGATTGTTTGAAAGTGAAGCATTCTCCGAGAAGCCCTTGGCTCTATTGTCGAGAACCGTTCTACTTCGAAACGGTTCAAAAAGCTAGTTCGAAATCCGAGGAATTGCAATATACTACAATAGTCAGTCAGCTGCCGTTTCGCACCCTAACTGAATCGGGCTGTTGTTTATTTGTAAGGTTTGTTAAATGCAATTCGCGATTAAATTACGTTAAATTCGATGTTTGATAAATTTTTACTAAATCTATTTTCTATAAATTAAAGCGATTTCTTTACTTTATTGATATACCTACCTATCTGTCACTTTACTATATAATAAACTCTTTCACTCAGTTATTTAAAAAATATAAAGACTGAATTCCTTTTTAAATGGAATATGGTTTTTTTTGAGGCATCTGAATGGGCTCGATTTTCGGCCAAAGTGCGATATCGCCCTGGTGTTGTATATATTAGAGCTACGTTGAAGTTTTGGGTGTCAAAAGATGGGTCTTAAAAAAAAACTTTCCAAATCCCTTAACATTTATTTTTATATTCGCTTGGATTTGGTGAGAAAAAACTCGATTTTTAAAAATTCATATCTCGAAAACGAAGTGCGGTATCGAAAAAATTAAAAAAAAAAACCTATAGAAATGATTTTGGGCTTCTTATTAAAATACTTGGTGGTCTGTAACATTAAAGGATAACTCTGTTTTTATACTTTATGACGTGAGATTTGCACGGAGCGCGGGAGCGCGATGTCGTGCATCTATATTAGCGGTTCGAAAGATGATTGCGTTTTCATATGACTTAATGCTATAAAAATAAGGTCAAGATTTAAATTTTCAATGTACCAGAATGTCGTAAAAGGCATGAGATTTGTGATTTTTTTTATTTGATACTCATTAGACCATACTAGGCATTGAATATTTCAATCGACTAACTAAATTTAATCAATAATGTTTCCTTAAGCATACCAAGTAGATCTCAACGTATACACAACTCTAAAGCACATAAACTTTTTGCTTTAAATATGTGTAAAACTAATGCTGGTAAACGTGCATATTTTGTTTTTTTATTTTTTTATGCTGAGGAAAAACGTCATGTTATGGAAAATTATAATGATTATTTTGTTGATATCGATTTGTTTAATCTTTCTCCTGGGCAGTTCAGGACGGAAGTCCTGCTGCATCTTCAAAATTTAGATACTATGATGTAAGATCTGAAATTGTATGTATGTAACTATAGAAACTACTCAATTCTTAAAAATGAAATGTTGTGGATAACGTGGTTGTTTACAAAATTAGTAAGCTCTTATGTAAAAGTAATATGTATAACCTCATTTTGTAAATGTTTGTTGTCTTAATAAAAAAAAATCAAATACTAGATGCAATCTGTACAATCTATACTATGATTGTGTGTAGTAATCCGGTGGATAATTCAGGTATAGGATATTGATATCAGCTCGCAGCTTACACAATTGCGTCTTACTCCCGCGGCGGTCAGAGGGCGAATGCCCACTGCCCCGCACCCCGCGCATCGTGTGGCCCGAGATGACAGGTGTATGTTAATATGTGTATATGTAAAGTATGCTTATATACTACACAATCATTTTTAAAATTGACAACACTACGTTAAACTTAAAGTTGTTTTAATAATGCATGACTAGTGCCATTAAGTTCTGCTGCTGTAGACAAAATTGTCCAGGGAATCGTTTTAGATTCGCAATGGGCAAAGGAATTGATGCAAGCGCAGAGCAATTTCAGAGAAATACCTATGGGCTAGATTCTAGCAAACTGAACTAAAGTAGAGACTACATCGGCCAGACTATTGCTAGAAACAGAATAAACTTGCTGCTGTTTCATGCAAAAATAGTACTTGTTTAAATAAAAATTGTTTTCAGCAGGCTTGTTTTAGGTTGTGTACCAATAATAAAAACTTGATCAAAGCTGGTTCTCGAAACGGGAACCCGGGGGCTAATTGTCTAATTTAAAAATCTATCGCAATCGCTTTCATTTTTCAGTTGGATCCGACACATTGCTGTATTTCTTTGGTAAGTTTTTATTTGTGCCAAAAAGAAGCATCAATGTGTTTCATCCTGAAAGCGATTGCGATAGATTTTAAAATTAGACAATAGACAGGCAGATTCGATCAAGAATACCCTAGATGTCTGGTCAGAGTCTCTAAATCGGCCCTTGAAATAACGCCCCGATTTCTGGGAGCATATTTTATAAAAGGTCTTATTTATCTTCTTTGCTTCTTACAGTTTAATGTTGAATTAGAAAAAAACAGTTATAGTCACCACGTACATTATTCAGGTTGGGAATTCGAATTTCAAAATTTCTTTTGAATCGCTTTTTTTTGTCGAATTAAAAGTATTCTTGATTGAAAAGAACCAGCAAGGTTTTTAGTTTTATTTTAGTAAGTACCTTATGCTGATCGTCTAGACTTAGCATTTTGTAAAGCTAATAAGTCATTAATCAAATCCATAAAAAGTATGCCCCCAAAGAACTTGATAAATTGTTCAATAAACACAAAAAACATACTTTAAAACTTTCATAAAAGTTTTCTTTCGGCAAAATGTTTGAGCAAAAAGTCGATAGCTCTAAAATAATTTTCGGTTTATCCAGCATGAGATAACACCTCCATTTAACATTTTAGAAGTGCCAAAGTCAAGGGCAGTAAAGCTTCCGGAGTGAAGAAGAATAATTGCCATCGAGTTTCGTAGCGGAGTTTTTTCTAACTACGAAACGGTTGGTATAGTAGGTACCTACCTACCTTCATAACTCAAATATTTCGCCTGTAATGCACACGGCAGGAAAATGCTTACTAATATTATAAATGAGAAAGTCCATTTGTTTGTTTGTTGCGCCTTCACGTCTTAACTACTGAACCGTTCATCATGAAATTTTGCATACACGTTGTCAGGGGTACAGAGAAGGACATAGAGTACCTTTCATTTCTTCATTCTCGAGGGATAATAAAAAAACTTTCCACGCAGACGAAGTCTAGGGCAGTCGCTAATATTGTGTAACAAATAAAATATACAAGAAAAAACAACACGTCACAGATCTTCATGTAGGGAAAGTGTTGCATGTTGGTGTTTGATATTTTATCACCAACTAATTACCATACTAAAGTAAAGTAAAAATTGCTTTATTCAAATAAACTTAGTAATTAAGCGCTTTTGAATCATCTATATTTTTCTACCACCCGTTCCAGACTTTTTTAACTGACAAGAAGAACAGGCGCAAGAAACTTATCAGCTTTAACAGAAATAAGTAACGATATTTACAAACTAAAATATATCGTTACCAAATACAATACATACAACAGGTTATAAACAACATAGTACTTACTAGCAAGTTATTGTGTTACATCATTTCCAAACATTTCGGTCTTTCAGATAATCGTCTACTTTATTACCTTTACCTACGAGCGTCGTTTTGACATGATTTAACTATTTTTTACTATATTAATTGTCATTCATTAAACAGATCAACTCGTCCAATGGTTTCCAGATTTTGCTAAAAAAATAACATTGCACACTATACTGTTATCTATATAAACTAGTTTTAAGGCTTTTTCTGCAGCGTTTAGCGTTAAACAACCCCTTATTAAAAAGAGAGAAAAAATATAGTTGAACTCCGATGAAATAGAATGAGCGAGATAAGAAACCGTGCTGTTTCAAGTGAACGCCAATAGCTTACAGGAAAAGCTGGATTGGAAGAAAGCAACAAATAGCCATAGAGGTTTTATCTCGTATTTGCCGGAAAATATTATTTTTATGGCATTGTTGTACTACTTATGGTTATTTATGGAAATGTTGGACGTGCTTGTTCGTTTTTATAGTGCGATTTGGACAGAATGTTTATAGTTGACACTGTCTGACTTAATTGAATTGGTTCATTTAAAAATATTACTTTATTTGAAAATAATATTTATCATAAAGTTTGTTTATTCAACTATGATGTAAAAAGATGTAGAAATCAGGTGAGTGGATCTCACTTGATTTCACAAATTCATTGACCATTAGAAAGCCTGTGTGACAGGAAATATTTTTGTCACTGAATTTTTCACGGGAAGTAGGAATATATAGTACCTTATAATGAAAAACAGAACCCTAAAAGCAAGATCGTGTTATATAATCAACAGTACCTACGGCTATCGCAGTATTTCATAACCAAAAAAAAACGGTAAAGAGCGAGTCGGACTCGCGCACCGAGGGTTGCGTACCATCATTCTGAAAAAGTTTACTATTTAGAGACATCGTTTTATTTTTGCTGTAATCTTTATATAAACTTCTATCACGTAAAATAATTTCAGATTTTTCTCTATGCAAACTTCGGTTTCATCAAAAGTCTAGAACTATGCGGCCTAAAAAAATTTTTGAGTATGTGCAAGCAGCGCTCTTTCATATACCCCATATGCTCTTGTAGCCTCACTTCGAATTTTCAAGACCCCCTTTCAGTCCCTGTTGGAAAAAAATATAAATATTTTTATTTTTCTCCTATTTGCAAAATAGTTAGGGCAATCGTCATCTAAAACTATTCCGAATTTCAAGTTGATAGCATTAGTAGTTCTCGAGATATCCAGCTGTGACAGACAGACAGACTGAGTCGCACCATAAGGGTTTCTTTTTACCATTTTGGTACGGAACCCTAAAAACCTAATATAATATCACATTGACGGGTATAATTCTGCGATTTCCGTTACACTAAGAAATTCAAAGTGGCATGAATTTGCAATATGCATAGGAATTTGCATATACAACGCAATGCCTCCGGTTATGGCTGTTGTGTAATATGATTGAGGAATACGAAGCGTTCTACTGTTTACATGTGGTTTGCCGTCATTGGGAGAGCTTAGAGGTTATCGTTTGCAGTTTTTTTGTAAACATGGTCCAGTAGCCATTTTTAATGTCCCTACTGCTGGGGCATAGGCCTTCCTTATGGGTGGATAAGAAAGATGGGCCATGACCCACCACGAGGGCCCAATGTGGATTGGTGGGTGACAGTTTATAGGGAATTCCCAATTTCTGAGAAATAATTTTAGGGTCAATTTTCGACATTAAACATTAGAAATAGGAGTTGTTGTTCGTTCTGCTTCGTGCTTTCGTGATTCGTGACAAGATATATATCGCGTGATATAGTGTTTTATGCACTCAACTATAAATGAATTTTTTACTTTCTTTCTTTCAACTGTCAAAATCTATTGTCTTTTGACAGTTAAACGTGATAGACCGTTATATCATATCGCGTTAGGGGGGCAGGAATAGGTACGCCGTAAGAACCAAAATTAATACTAAATAATATACTAGAAAAAATACGACTCGCACCAGATCATGTTCTCAGACGGGAATCGAACCAGCGACCTTTTGATATCTGGTCCAATGCTCTGACCGCTGAGCTACCGAGACACTAGTGGGAACGTCGAATTTCTTCTAGTATATCAACTCTTACGCTGCAAGCCAGCGCCATCTCACCAATGTACAAGGAATTACCTCAACAATCAATCTCAAAATTCAAAAAACCAAAACTAATACTACTAAAAATATTTCGTTATTAGTAGAGGTCAGTTTTTATTGCAATAGGTTATTTTACCTTAGAATCAAATATAATAGTACCAACCAGCGAAAATTTTTCTAAGTCTATGGTACCAACAGATTTTAACGCAATTTAGAATACTTTAATTCCCTACTAAAACATTTGATATTAATCGCTGCAACTGGAACCCCACCTGATTGTATCACAGTTGTTCAATACATTATATATTATGCTGCTGTGTCGCTTGAAAGCACATTTAATATTAATGTCATTATTTATTTCATGAGTTTATATTGTATCAAACTGAATTAGCATTTAAAACGCAAAAAAATCGCCAGATCTTGTAAAGGTTTGCAGTCTCGATATTTTTCACTTTATTTGTATACTATTAATTGAAATCTTCAGTAACTAAATTACTAGATAAAGGATCAGGAAGCTTTATTATTATTTTACTAGCTAAAGTTTCGAGCGGGTAATTTCATAAAAACATGAGCAGCCTTTTTGCTTTAGTCCTCTTGTGACCACGGCCCCTGGAAAGGTGTCGAAACGTCGGGAATTCTAAAAACCAATAAATACAAACTAAATAATTCTAAAAGAACACCTGAATTAATGATATACGCGCTGTAATCCGTAAAAAGTGTTTTATTTCTAATATTTTACTAGCAACAAACATTTTCGGCATATGAATTACTTATATTGAACTTAAAATTTATGAATAAAATATGATGAAACTTTGTCACGACCTTTTTGTCATTTTGGTAAACAAACCCAGATTATGCTAAAGAAGAAAAATATGTTTTAATCATTCTTAAAAAGATGCTAAAACAGATTGTAACAACAACATCTTTGTAACACAGACAATGATAATTAATTTGATTCAACTTCCCGAAGTTCGAATATTAAATCAAAAGTTATGAGGCTCATGATGGAATGTTGACGAAATGTATTTAAGGGGATTTTTGAAATTGAGAAATTTTAAAAAGTTCCGCGAAGCTGCCGAAATTCTCCAAGACACTAATTACATGCTCGTTCAAACTCCGATTTCGCCATTTAACGAATATTGCTCTTCAAAGTTTTGGCAGATCTTATTGTTTGTCTGAGTTGGTGTTTGCCGAACGGTTTTCACCCTAACAACATCTATAGAATTGACGACCTCCTTGGTCGAGTAGCTTTGTACACCAGTTTTCGAGGTGTCGCCATCTCTGAGGTGCCGGGTTCGATCCCCGGTTGGGTCAATTTAGAAAACGAACTTTTCTACATTGGCTCAGGTCTGGGTGTTTGTGATACCACCGTTGTCTCCGATTTCCATAACACAAGTGCTTGAGCTACTTACTTTGGAATCGGAGCTATGTATGTGATGTTGTCAAATATTTAAAATACTAAATAATACTAGAAAAATAAATACTATCGCTGAGTTACCGAGTCACTGCCACTATGACGGTAAGAGCATTGGACCGGACATCCGAAGGTCGTGGGTTTGATTCCCGTCCGAAAATATTATCTGGTTGCGAGTAAATAATATACTAGAAAAAAACTAGAAAAAAATGAATGCTGAAATCTCAAATTTAAAAAAAATTCTATAGACATTTAAATCACTACTCTATTGTGTTAATGTCCAAAAAAAATTACCCAATCAAACTCATGAAACAATATGCCTAGATAACTATGGACTCATTTTTTTTAATTCTGGTGTTTTTTAAAAGGTACTTACCTACATGAGAATGTTTAAAATGCTTTCTTAAACCATTCAATTTAATTTCGAGCAAAATTTGATGAGTAATTATGAGTTATTGGTTCAATCCACGATTATTTCGTCCAAATGGGACCAAATATGTACTGAATTCCAAAAATAACAATGACATATTGCATAAATATTAAATTTCTGAAATTTGTCATTGTTATCGAGTATATTATTAATTAAAAGCATTAACATCTAATTGTATTAGTTAATAATGTGCCCGATTACAATGACAAATTGCAGAAATATTATTTTTTTAAGAATTAGGTGAAAATTAAAAGAGATCTTTGTCAACAGAGCAATATTTAAGTTCGGTATAATATAATAATAATAATAATTCATTTATTCATAACGTTTATCCATATTTGTAGTAACAACATGGTACCCACTTATATTTTATGTTAGTATTTAATTCGAGAATTTAATAATAATAACTTTATTTACAATAAAAATGTCAATAAAATTAATAATATACGAGACGACCTCCGTGGTCGAGTAGCTTTGTACACCGGTTTTCAAGGTGTCGCCATCTCTGAGGTCCCGGGTTCGTTGGGTCAACTTAGAAAACGAACTTGTGATACCACCGTGGTCTCTGATTTCCATAACACAAGTGCTTTGGCTACTTACTTTGGAATCGGAGCTATGTATGTGATGTTGTCAAAATAATTATATAACATTTATAATTTATATATTTTCATTGTTCAATATATTAAACGATTTACGCCGTTGTCAAAAAGCCTGTCATTAGACACTCCACGTTAACCACAAAGCAAGGGATACAAGGATAGTGCTTAATTGTTAATTTAGAGGACAAAGGAATGTGACGTTTATTCAAAATAAATGAGAGTAATTTATAATATCTTTTGTCAAAATTCTGGTGTAACACAAGCTTGTTACGAGCGTCGACTAAAATTATGTGGTCTCCTGCTAAATTACAGGTTATATTTCATCTGTAATTATGCTTTTTGCACGAGAACGTTGGGTGGGTGGGACGTTAATTCACCCATTAGTAATAAAACTTGACCCTTTTAGAGTTTCACTCGGCTTTCACGAGAGGTATTATGAACTAGTTCAAATGTGAATTGCATGTCAGGTAAAGCTTATCTTCTTTTAGTAATTCCACGCGCATAATTCATTGAATTAAAATAGTCTTACACAGCGCATTTTATTGGTTGTTAGTTGAGGAAAAATAATATTTAAAAAAATCTGAAATGCTATGTGTATTACGTAAATATTGGACAATATCACATCGAAAGTATATAGGCAACTAAAGCACTTGGGCTATGGAAATCAGAGACAATGGTCGGTGGTACCACAAACGCCCAAACCTGAGATAAAATAGAAAAGTTCGTTTTCTAAATTGTCCCTGTCAAGGATCGAACTCGGAACCTAACAGAAAAGTGTAGGTCACTTTTCCATGTTCTATGCGTTTTTTATCTTCTCCAATAAAATTGTAATGCACTTAAACGATAGACAAAATTCCCAATAGTCCCATAGCATGTAACAAAGGCCTTAAGCTTTTACTATTCGTTAAGTAACTGGCTTACATACTGCAAGCCAGATTGTCCTGAATCCCTAAGGAACTAAGCTGGCAAAGCGAGCCACACAGGGGATTTTTAAGCGGCGTGGCCACGCGAAGGGCGACCAGCGATGCGAATTCTCACTTCATTATGGGCTTCACTCGCTCATTATTCCATGGCTATCAAAATATTTACCAAGATTCCTGAAAACTTTAGAGATCTGCCTTTTAATCAATTTAAATCTATATTAAAGACATGGCTAGTGAAAAACTGTTTTTAAACGATGACTGAATTTTTTAATAGAAAAGTTGAAAGGGAATCGTCTGACTTGGTATGGGCATGTTATGAGAAGGGATGAAAGGCATGTTACTAGAAGAGTAATGGATATGGATGTTGAGGGTTAGAAACTAAGAGGAAGACCGCAGAAAAGATAGATGGATTGTGTGAGGAATGATGTGAATGTAAAGGGAGTGAATGAGGAGATGACGAGTGACAGGAAGGAATGGAAAAGAAGGACACACTGCACCGACCCCAAATAAATTGGGATAAGGGTAGGGGGATGATGAATAATTTTATAATGATCTGACTTGTAATGACTTTGAATGATATTAATGTTGACATACTATACTTATCACTACTATAATTTGCATGCCAGCTCCTGGTAAATGTGATGTGACAATATGAAATATATTAAGACCTTTATGTACCGCATTCTAGCAAATAAATTCTTGATTATTGATTCACTGCATAGCGCTTTATTCACAATTCGCCGCATAAAGCTGCATCTATACTTGTAACATTTTGGGCGTGTCAGATCGCCGTGTCTTTATCATACATCGCTATTAGTTTGGTTAGGCGTGCGCTTTGGTGATACTGTTAGTGTCTGTCCGAAACAGAATTTTGCAGCTGAAACCAATCTTTCGGCCTTAATCTCAGTTTCAAAACTTATTTAGTCATGTTATAATTAACTGTTGTATTATTTACGATTATTTCAACGCACTTACCTTCCTTCTAACCGGTGAACACAAACAGAGACCACGCAGCTTCCGACGCGAGCGCGTTTGCGAGAAATCGGACTGTAAAACTAGATTTCTACAATAGTGGGGCACGCGACTACTCGCGTAACTTTTTTATCTGAAGAAATGTAAGAAAAAAGTACAGGAAAAAAATATTTCGTGCCAGAAGTGTCCTGAATACCAGGTTTTTCAGTATCCTGACAGTTGTAAGCAAAATGAAACATGGGTGAAATCATGGATGAATAATAAAAACACGAACATTTAATGTTAAGTTTAAAAAATCTGTTTCTTTTTCATTTCAAGTCTGATACTAAGTTCCTATTCATTCTAAAAGTACTATTCTGCTTGTTAAAGATTTTCAATAAAGTATTATTTAACATTATAAAAATATTTATTCAATTTACAAAAATTATTCTACATATGTAGAGCGCGCGAGCACTAACGTCACAAATAAGGGGGTGTACTGGAGTGTTAACCCTAAGTTGCTTTTTTTCTAATAAAATTATGTAGATCTTCTTTAATCGCTCACGATGTTGTAGTCGCGCACTCTGAAATCACGGCCTAAAAAGTATCCATCCACTCCACCTAAGATTAAAAGGACTTTTGTTACGTTTATCCTATTTATTTATTAAGCGCGTGTAAAAATTTCATTAGCGCGATTCAGATTAATGTAGTTAAAAGTTAAGAAACAGACATACCGAAAATCAAATAAAAGGATCTTAAATGATCTGCAATTAAAACAAATCCATAAAATTAATCATGTGTAATTTTTTCATAAAAAACTTTTTTTTCAAGCACTCCCGAGTTGCTTTGGTAATTATAAGGCTTTTGTTTGCTAAATATTGTAATAATAATAATTGGATCATTAACGAACATAATCGTTTTTAAACGGCAATGTAAGCTCGGTTAGTAAGTAATTATATTTATGAGTGTCGAAGAGTTATTCCGTATTCATCCCATGACGTCACATCCTACTCGTCGAACTCTACACAACGTCATATTCTATCTTTATTATATTTACACTCTAATATTGAGTACAACTTGAATTTTTAGGTAATTCAAAAATTGTAACTAGCCGATGTTGGATTAACCCATTAAGGCCCCGAAAATGAAACACATTAGATATTCTATTGTTGTCTGGCCGCATTCAGCCGTTCGGGTGTTGATGAATTAAAGATTTTTAAGATAAATAAAATAAGGTGTCTATATGAGAGTACTAGAAGCCAAAACATTTTTTTTGTCTGTCTGTCTGTATGTTTGCACGCGCATCACGCAAAAACTACCGTACAAAATTAGATGCGGTTTTCACAGTTGTATTTCTGAAAGTTTAACTTAAAATCCGGTGCATGTTTCATCTTGATACGCCAACTAGAACAAAGCACCCGGACGAAGTCGCGGGCGGCCGCTGTTTTGAAATAAAACTGTATCGCAGGAATTTTAAAAAACCAGCTAAGTATTTATTGTGCTTGCTTAATTTTCAGAATAGAATACAATATCACTCCATAGTTGTTTGACGACCTCCTTGGTCGAGTGGCTTTGTACACCGGGTTTCAAGGTGTCGCCATCTCTGAGGTCCCGGGTTCGATCCCCGGTTGGGTCAATTAAGAAAACGAACTTTTCTATATTGGCTCAGGTTGTCTCCGATTTCCATAACACAAGTGCTTTAGCTACTTACTTTGGAATCGGAGCAATATATGTGATGTTGTCAAATATTTATTTATTTATTTATTTATTTATAGTTGTATTAAAAATGTTATAAAATGTTGTAGATACGCAGAATACGTTTTGCAAAATAAAACTGAAAGATACTTTTACAGTTTTGTAAAGCCCGTGGCATTCAGTTTTTCAGTCGGGATCAGTAAAGCCTTTGTTACAAAATAAATTTTTACTACATAAAAGGAC
Source organism: Catoptria pinella (assembly GCA_963556745.1). Taxonomy (NCBI): domain Eukaryota; kingdom Metazoa; phylum Arthropoda; class Insecta; order Lepidoptera; family Crambidae; genus Catoptria; species Catoptria pinella. The sequence continues at coordinate 9,663,333 of OY750774.1, read as the reverse complement.
ACAAAGACAATAACACAACAATGAAAACTTAACAGCCTCTGTGGTCTAGTGGTTCGCCCACCCGTGTAAGACCCGTCCCGGGTTCGATTCCCAGGAGGGGGGTACATTTGTACTCGGTTTGGTTGGTGGTAGGTCTTATTTCAAGTCCGCCTGGCTAGCTACCACCATCTTATCTAAGTCTGACGCCATAACAACAATTTAAAAATTGTTGTGTTGAGGTAAGATAGCCAGTTCCTTAGTGGTGAGGATTCCGAGTGTAGTGCGCTTCCACCTTCGGCCTTATCGTCACTTAACATCAGGTGAGGTAAAGGCCTAGCACTAACACGTTGCTAAAAAAAACACTATCAAAATTATCACTCAAATAATCCAAAAGCGTTCCTTTTATATTACACAACAAGCTAAGATTTAATAAAATGACCCGCCAGATGAAATATTGTAAACGAGGCATTTATTTGTTATTTTTTTTCTCTCGTCCCTTTTTCGTCACAAAGATAAGAGACAAGATAAGGGCTCAAAAGGGTCCAACGCACAAAGGCCGACGGCATAATGACGTGAAATTTTTGGCATAATTTTAATTAAAGGCTAATTTGCGACATTCGCAGGCCGGAAAGTATGGCTTTTGTGAAATCACTTTTAGCTAAAAGTAGCTATAAATTACACGTACATGTGCCTCGACAACAATAGGAAAATATTTTTTCTTTTAGCGGAAATAAAATAAAGTAAAATGTTGTGCAAATGCTGTATACGTTTTTGTTCTTTTAAATTGACAAGATGTCACCGTACAAAGTAATAAACATCACCCGCCTATAAAGACACACGTCTTCACTATATTGTGTATTATGAAGATTTGGTCACCCATCCAAAAACTGACCTGTGTAAAGTCGCTTCTCATATATCTCGCTTTTTCCTCAACAACAGTATAATACGCGATGAGAATGGGATGCAACCTTGTCAAACTGAGACGCGCTTGCTCGCCGGCCAGTTACATTAAATTTCTTTTTTTCATACAAAACTGTAAATCGCGTTAATTTTTATTTGGTTTAGTATTTTGGATTTTTTATTAAATAGGACCCAGAAGAAAACAGAACGGTCAAATGAATGCAGTCCAGAGGGCTGATTACGTAACTCTGTTGCTAACAATTCTCGATTGAAATCGATTGAAACCGCAGTTACATTGCTGCTTTAAGTAAGATAGTTGTCACAATGGTTCTTACTAAAGCAGCAATGTAACTACGATTTCTGTTAGAGTTGATTGCAACAAAGTTACATAACTACTTAAACGCCAAATCCTATGAAACACTATGACAGTTTGTATCTAAATTATTACATTTTGTAGGTTCCTTACTGCGTTACACTCGATTATTAAGTATTATTATTTAAGTATTTTGAGTTTAGAGTATTCCTTTCATCTCTAAGCTTTGTGATAGCTACTCTAAATTAAACCCTCTGACATTTTGCTATAAATATTTAATGCGAATCGAGCGATGAGTTAAGGAAATTAACTTTGGTTAATTTCTTAGTTGGCTGGAAAATCACTTACTGAAATGAGGCGGGTTTATGTAGACGTTCCTATAGTGAGCCGATTTTCTTTGATGGATTTTAACCCTTATGTTTCTGAGTACGGAGTTTAAATCAGTAAACAAATTATAATCCGCGCGCGATGAGAATGGGATGGAACCTTGTCGATGTAAATCGAAAATTGACTGATCAGTTAATTTCAATTTTATTAATCAACTAATTGTTTACTTGTTATCTCACTTGAAGTTGCTGCAGCAAAAGTTCCCTCACCTCGGATGCGGATGACACCGTGTATTTGGATACCCCTATAGCTGGCCGGCAAACAAACGCGTCTCAGTTTGACAAGGTTCCATCCCATTCTCATCGCGCGTGGATTATACGTATATCTGTACTTACGATACGCAGAGTTAGGATGAAGCCCTAAAAATATTTTAAATACTATTTATGAAAATAGTCATAAATACCTGGGCACACGTGAATCCAACATGGGTAGGCTGGAACTCCTATCACGTAGCTTTTGATGTTGTACAAACACCACAGCACACACAAATAGTTTTCACTTGTGATAATGATGATAATTATTGGTGTTTTTTTTCTCACACACAGAGAACCTCATAACTGCCGCGATTCAAAATATTTATCAAATTATGACCATAGCCGTCAACTATCAGCATAATTAAAGTTTATTTCTTTTGTTTTCTTAGCATTCAAAAAATTACTTGAAAGTGACTCCTTTTTTTGTTAGCGAAAATGACCACTAACCGTTGTAACTTAACCTAAACCTATTTTTATCACTTAATTTATGTTGCCTAATGTTCGAACATTTGTACATACGACGGCACCTCAGACTATACATGTTGACCTTGAGACAACCTTTATGCCCTACGTAATAAAAGCTGTTTTCGCAGTTTAACTGTATAACCTGACGTGCTGTCGTGTGTACATAAAAGTTTTGTTACAATAGCGTTCACGGTTGTTAAATCAATTACTAAAATATTAGTATGGAAAATCCAATTTATTTAAGATTCTCCAATCAAAACGTCATTTTCTTAGGTTGGGACCTAATAATTATTCAATTTAATGGAATGATGCGCAATCCGATCTAATGCTGCTGACAGTTAAATTGACGGCAAACAGAAAGTTATGTGTTACTACCCTCACTAAGTTGATAAGATATCACTTTTCAAGTCTATATTTTTAGCGTTCCGTAGTCAACAAGGAACCCTTATTAGTTTCGCCATGTCCGTCCGTCTGTCTGTCCGTCTGTCCATAGACGCTTAGTACTAGAAAGTTGTAATTTGGCATGGATATACATATTAATCACACCGACAAAGTGGTGAAGTAAAATTTTGAAAAATATATTTTTTTAGGTTACCTCCCCTACACGTGAAGTGGGGATGTAATTTTTTTCTTGTCTACCCCATAGTGTGGGGTGTCGTTGGATAGCAATTTTAAAAATATTACGGGTTTGTGACAACAGGTTTTTGATTAAGGCATCCGTTTGTGAGTTATTAAGCTTTAGTGTTATTTATTTTGCTCCGTTTTAATATTTATCTACCACACCTTTTGCCTCTTCTTTAAAGCACGCTATTCATTGTCTTTCTTTTGTTAAAGTATTTATAAAAAAGTATTTTATTTTTTATACATCGCCCAAATCTTTGAACGAATGTATTAACTAACATTAGGGTAAAGATGTGATTAACGACCTAACAAAAACACCTTGTATCTAAATCCAAACCAGATTTTCAAGTGAAGACGTGAACCGTGCACTGTTTGCCGATAGCAATCCGATTATTCACACACAAATCTGCTTAGAAGTGCCACAAACGATTTTGATCACTTTACGCAGATGATCAAGTGCTATTTTCCTACGACCGGGTCCGTTCCATTCAGGTTTATCTGGTTAATCCACAAAAAGGGTCAACGCGACCAGCATGGGAAGGTTATTGAATTAGCCGCTCGTGTGTTTTCACTCGATTGAAAAAGGGAAACGCGTCATGCACTCAAGTGCCCATTTTGTTAGCAAGTCGCTTGGAAATTTTTAAAGGAATTGTGTTTTTTTTTTCATAAAACATAATGTTTGAGATCCAAGGAGTTTTAATTATGATTTTTTTAAAACCTTTTTTCTAATGCAACTAATCACCTTTTAAGTTGGATAAGGAAGAGTTTGAATCATAAACTTATTATACTCGTATAAATAAGTCTATGGTTTGAATTATTTATAGAATAAAGGTAAATGGTAAAAGTCCTTTGTATACCCTCTAAAATCCATTGACAATTTACAATGTTACAAATGTTCAATTTATGTGACATCAATTTACTTATTACACTTTTAAACTTTCGCGCTGCATTGTAAAATAGCAGTAATTAAACGCGTCCGTTACTAATGATAGGTATAGTAGATACATTTTTAAATTTAAGTTTTTGCTCGTAAAAAGTTCGAGTAAGAAAAAAAAATTGTTACAGGTGTGCGGGCTTTGGTTCCCGCCTCACTATATTTGCGTTCGTTGTTATAATATGATGATGAAAGTGAGTTGTAGAGGATGCCCTTGGCAGATTGACTACGGGTTTAAGTAGAAACACAGCTTGCGTGGTTATAGTTCTATGTTCACTTCACAATGTTCTCTTCTTCTTCTTTTTTTGTTATGGCAATCTACTTTCCTCTTGGAAGTAATTTTTGCCAGTGTCAAGTGTTAAATAGTTCAGTGGTAGATATTGTTCAATTTTTCATTAGAATGCGGGTGCATCGCATTCCAATGCTGCTTGGAGCATTTGGCACCAAGTATATCAAGACAGTTTACTCGGTTAGTTCTGCCGAGGAAGCCACCACTTCAATAAAAGTCTCAGCTTCACACAACCAAGATCTCGCCTATTTCAATTATCCCACATATTGTTCAGTTGCGTAGACACTTGTACCATATAATTCACACATGTTATGTACAGTGAATATTTACAAATATGAGTCACATTTTAATAGGCAGGAATAATACTAATTTCCAATAGCAAAGGCGCAACGATAATATTAGCTACGTGAGCGTGGACTAAGAATAAAGAAATGCTTTTTACTAATAAATTATGATATATTTCTATGTGTCGGTTGCAATGACATTTTATGAACAGTAAAAGAAAAGACTGACACTTAGCTAATAAAAAGAGCATAAGTGCTCTATGGCGACCAGCCAGTTTCCAACATCCCCACCCCCAGTGGAACACTAACAATCGTTGGAAGGTGGCTGGTTGCCGGAGCTTAAAAGTAAAAGCTTCCGGACTGGGCGGCGTAAGGTTCCCCCTTTAGTAACAACATCGGCCACGCGCACAGTTCCGTCAGCACCCCTAAATATTTTAAGGATTCTCCCTAGTGGCCATAGGCCCCGCGGCAAGGAAGAGTCCGCGATAAGCACGACGTCCCCCTCGGAAATAGACGGAAAGCCGCCGCGTTGTCCTCTAGGTCGCAATGTAGGCAAATACTCCCGCAGCCACCGCAACCAAAAATGGTCAGCCAAACGGAGTGTCTGCCGCCAATCACATCGCCTTATCAAATCCGAGTCTGTGAGTGCCGATGTCCACGGACTGATAGATGATGATCCGAGTATGAAATGGAAAGGAGTTATGGCTTCCGGAGCTTGCGGCGAGGGTGATATATACGTGAGCGGTCTCGAATTTACTATTCCTTCTACTTCTGCTAGTAGGGTCGTTAAAATCTCTTCCTTGGGCGATTTGGTCTTTAGAGTGTACCTTAGGGCGGTCTTAACAGTTCGGACCAGGCGCTCCCAGGCCCCTCCCATAAAAGGTGATGCAGGGGGAATAAAACGCCACTCGATCTTGTGGTTTGTAGCGTACTCGCGCACATCATCTCCGTGCAAAGCTCGTAGAATCCGATTGGCGCCGACAAAGTTTGTGCCGTTGTCGGACATGATGACCGACGGAGATCCTCTGCGGGCTATGAAACGCCTCAGGCTTAAAAGTGCGGAATCTGATGATAGTGACCCGACCACTTCGAGGTGTAGCGCTCTGGTTACGAGACAGGTGTATAGGGCTACATAGCGCTTCTCGTGGCGACGATTCACCGTGACGTCTACTGGACCGAAATAATCGAGGCCGACGTTAGTAAAGGGTCTTCTATGGTGTTCAAGCCGTACTGATGGTAGGTTGCCAGTTTGCGGGATAACAGGCTGGATCTTATGCCGCTTGCATTCGTTGCAGGTGTTAACGACGCTCCGTATAGTGCTCCTCGCTTTAAGTATCCAATACCGCTGTCTTAGTTCGTTCAAAACAAGTTCGTTGAATGAATGAGCCGTCTGGCAATGGTAGTGCAGTATTATGAGGCGGACTATGTGATGGCGGCCATCCAAAATCATCGGACATTTGACACTCTCACTTACCCCAGGCGCGGATGTTATACGTGAATCGAGTCTAATGAACCCATCGGGACCCAACACCGGGGAAAGTGCAGCTATCCTGCTATTCTTGGCTACTGGCTGCGACGACTGCAATGATTTGTATTCTTCAGGAAAGCTGTCGACTTGCGCACGGTGAAGAAGAAGGTTCTCGGCGTGTGAGATATCCAGAGCCGTCAATCCAGAGGGGGAGGTGGTGCCATCTGCGTACAAACAAGAGTGTTGATCGATTGGTCGAGACAAAAAAGATCTAAAAATACGCGCGGCTTGTAGGAAACGAGTGGTCGCTCTTAGAAGGCGCAACCATTTACTAAATCGCGTAAAATTCGGAACCGGTAAGTCTGGCAGAGGAATATCGATAAGAAGTCCGACTAGTTCCGATTTGTCGTCGGACGCTGGTGTGACTTCCTCATCATTACAACTAGATTCGATGGGCCAGTCGGAATCAGGGGATAAAAGAAAAGATGGCCCGGAGAACCAACGATGAGACAAATCTAGTTTTAATGCCTTAGGCTTTGTAGCATCGTCAGCGTTATTGAGTGCACTTGGAACCCATCGCCAATTGGAAGGGTTTGTGGTTTCCAATATTTCCCCAAGACGGTGGGCTACAAACGGCTTAAACGCTCTAGCGTCACCTCTCAGCCACTTGAGGACCGTGGTCGAATCAGTCCAGTGAAAAACTGCGGATGGTTTTATGCGGTGAGCTTTTAAAATAGTTTGAGCAAATCTAGATGCGATTAATGCCGCCTGTAGCTCCAATCGCGGAATCGAAATGGGTTTCAATGGAGCAACTCTAGCCTTGCTACCGATGAGTGACAAGGACACTTCATGATTACTGTAAGTGAAGCGCCAGTAGGCAACACAGGCATACGCTTGTTCGCCACCATCAGCGAATACATGCAACTGAACGTCTAAAAATGTCGATTGGTTCATATAATGTCGTGGGATGATAACGTTCGACGTGGATTCTAGCAGTTTAAACCAATTATTGCATTCGGGTATAAACTTTTCGGGTATTGGTGTGTCCCAGTTCAATCCCTCTCTCCACAGCTTTTGAAGGATTATCCGACCTTCAATGATGATAGGCATTAATAGGCCAAGTGGGTCATAAATTTTCATGACCTTTGATAAAATATATCGTTTTGTCAAAGAGGCAGGGGAGTCGTGTTGTACCACGCGGAAGCTCAATTGATCTATTCGTGGGTTCCATCTGACCCCTAAAACACCTACATTGTCATTTGGTGGTAGATTGACATCTGAGCCGCTCTCGCTTCGCAGTTCAACCGGAATTTGAGACAACGCTTCTGGACAATTTGAAACCCAGGAACGCATTTCAAAACAACACGCACTATGGACTTTTACGATGTCAGCGGCGATTTTCGAAGCTTGCGAAATGTCAAAATGGCTTCCCAAATAATCGTCCATATAGTGATCGTTTATGATTGCGAGACAAGCGTCTGGAAACTGGGGTTGAAACTCTTCAGCGTTTTTGTTTTTAAGTGCAAGAGCGATAAAGGGACTGGAGACGGCGCCAAACATCATTGATGACATGCGATATTCCTTTAGATTTCCTTCCTTGCTCCGCCCTAGAAAACGTTGAGCGTCTCTATCCTCTGCTACAATCTTTATTTGGGGGAACATCTCCCTTATATCTGCGTTCAAAGCAATGGCGCCCTCTCGGAAGCGGAAAAGAATGTCAAGCAAGGGTTGAAGTAAATCTGGGCCCTTAAGCAATAAACTGTTGAGACTTATGCCTTTAGTCTTCGCCGCTGCGTCATGCACCACTCTCAGCTTACGCTTCTGCGGATGCATCACGCCAAATGTTGGTAAGTACCACCGTATGGAGTTGTTATTACTGGAAAAAGAACCGTGGTAGGTCTCCATCTCACATTCTTCGGCGTAGCCTTTCTGTATGATACCAGAAACGAAGGCTTCATAGCCGGCCTTAAGCACGGGGTCTTTAGACAGCTGTCTCTCGAGCGACAAAAAACGCGATAATGCTAACGTGTATGAATCAGGCAGTGGTTTCGGTATATTCTCGCGCCACGGTAGCCTCACTTCGAACCGACCAGTATCGAGTCTCCGTGCCGATTTCATAATAATATCGAGTGCGCGTTGATCTTCTGCGTTTTCTTTCGGTAGCTTTTTGCTAATGCCTAGAGAATCAATCTCGTATTGATGTTTAATTAGACTCTCTAACTCGTCATATTGCCTTTGCATAAACGCTTGTGTTTCAGTGTCACTAGTGTCATCGTAAGTGACGTTGACAAAATCGATAGGTTTCGAAGAAGTCGAAATAGCGCCGTGTAACACCCACCCTAATAAGGTTCGCGAGGCAACGGGCTCGTTCTTTTTGCCTACTCTAACATCTCGGCTCAACGATAAATCCCAATCTGAGGCTCCGATGAGCACAGTCGGACTCGCGTTGTCATGTGACAGCTCGTCGGAAAGGTTAGCCAAGTGCTCGAACTCACGGTAATTGATTTCGCCTATAGTCTGTGGACGCAAGCCTAGCGGAGTAATAGCGCGGGCATTTTCAATTAAATAGCGTTTGCTCTGATTGCGACCTCTTATGTAAAAATTGACGTAACTTATGTTGACGTCTTTAGTCATACCGCTGACACCCTCTATGCGAAGGCGGCTTTGGTGTGTTGTAGTACTAGCTCCGATACGCGCGGCTACGTCACCATCAATTAGTGTGGCAGTACTGCCCTCGTCGAGAAGTGCTGTCGTTGCAAATTGTCCTTTTGGACCTTCTATAACGACCGGAAGCACCTTCAAGAGACCTCGCGGGAGTGCCTTTGATTGTGGCAGCCCTGTAAGTGCGAGAGTTTCGGATACATTTGTTACCTGAATATTAGACTGGTTAGTGGGAACATTTATATCTGTTTCAGAATTTGTCATTGCGACTGTACCTCTAACTACCGAGCCGCTACAGTCAGGCTGTGAAGAAGATTGTAGCGCACCATGGAGCAACGAGTGATGACGCCGTGTACACCCGTTGTTACCACAAGGTTTAGCTCGACAAAAATTCCACCTATGCGGATTAGACTTAAGGCATCTGTAGCAAATTTTGAACTGACGTATCCATTGCCAACGACTATCAATGTTCAGAAGCTGAAATTCCTTACACTTGACAATAGAATGCGAGCCTTGCTTACAATAAGTACACTGTGCATTGTTACTTTTCACGACTGTGGCATGTACGATCTCCTTTACGATTGGCTTAGGAACGGTGAATCTATTCGAAGAGCAAGCCGTTATTGAGTCGGAAATAAAATTGAATTTAAGTTGGCGGTCCGCCTCTTCTATCAAAAAATCCGATAGTAGTTGCAGTCGAGGTGTTGTATTGTTTTCTCGAGACACGACACGTGTGGCCGCGTAGTCGGTGAAACGACTTCGCGTGTGCTCGCTCAGTTTTGACAGAACGGTACGGAAGAGCTCTGGCGAATACAAGTACTCGTACTGGCGCAGATATTTGATTGTTGACACACAGTTGCGCAATTTATTTGCCAAGATATTTAAATGTTCTGTGTTACTTAGCTTAATATTCCGCAGTCCAGCGATCTCCCGTGCCACCAGAATTTCAGGCCTAGCGAAGTTTTGCTCCAGCGTGCGGATGACGTCGTCTGGGTCGCTCGAGTCCCACAAGTGTGACGCCACGGCTTGATATGCTGGGCCGCGAACAGCGTTGTTTAGACGTACCAAATTCTCGGCTGGAGAAAAAAGATTTTTTGTTTTATCGTAGCTAGACTTAAACGACATCCATTGATTAATATCACCTGAGAAAACACCTAGCTCCGGCCGTTTGGGCCGTTCAGAAGCAGCAACAATGGCTTTTGTGAGCTGTGACATATAGTCGGTGCTATTGTTGTTCGGTGGAGGTGCAGCATCTGTTGTGGGTTGGAATGGCATAGATGAAGTTAATGTCGGAATATGCGTCGCGGAGATGGCGGGCCGTGGTAGGGAGTCCAGCGACTTGTGCTGGGTGACGGTCGGTAGCGACACTTGGACCACCGCTTCTAGTGGTTGTTCTGACATCAACATTGCCGGAGGTGACGACTGTCGAAAAATGTGACGAGTGTTAGCTTTTGGTTGCCGGTCTGGGGCTGAATATGCCGTGCAGGTTGGTTCGTCAACTTCTGCTATGAATGTGTCATGATTTCTAACCCACGACTCTGTACGTTTATCTGATCTACGTGAGGTTCGAGATGAACCTTTAGAACAGGTTGACTTATCTGTAGCATCCAGGGCGGCGAGCTGCGCCTGTAGCTTCATCTGCTCGGCTTCGAGTTGGAGGCGTGTGAGCTCACGCTCACGCTCTGCCTGCTCCTGTGCCAGCTGTACGCGGCGCTGAAGATGTTCCGCTTCAGCGGCGAGCTTTTTGGCGCGTACGGTGGCTGATGAGTGCGAAGACTGTGAATGTTCTCCTTTAGAACTACTGCAATCAGAAAAATTGTTTGCGACACTGCCATCGACGGGTTCGGGGCGCTGTGTGAGGCCTGTTTGTAGGCTCGCGCTCGATGGTTGTGCTAAAACATTGGTATTGTCAGCGCTAGGAGTCGCCTTTGGATCGACATCGTTTCGTGTATGCGCGGAGCGTGTATTACGCTGCATACGATCGACTCCGAGTGCTGAAATATCTGCAACCGACTTGCTTTTACTACGTGTTTGCATGATCGTGAGATGAAATGATGAATTATTCTAACGATGGATGACAAACTATGACATGGGAAAAATACAATGAAATGAAACCTGAATTATGCTGGTGATAACGATGGTGACGGTTAGAGGCGCTGGCTAAAATCCTGAGAGGGTTGAGCAATAAAACCACAAACTTTCACATGAAAATACATAAACACGGGCCCGTACCACGCAAAAAGGTGAAAACGCGGGAAACTGCGGAGCGACGTAGCGCAATGTCACTTTGAGGGCGGTTTGCGGCTAACTGCCCGATTGAACGGGAGGATGATGCGAGCCCGAGCGCGGTTTTACCGCCTTTATTTTGAATATGGAACATATTTTGGCGGGAACAATATTACCAAACTTGTCATTTATATTAGATACTTATTATAAACTTTTTAGAACACAATACATTGTCTATGCTCAGAACGCGTCGTTAACACTCTCCCCCTCAGTGCTGGCTCAGCACTCACCATTTACAAGGAAAGGGGCAACGCGCGCTGCAGACCGGCGCAACACACCTGATTGCGTTCTGACGTCGACTAGTCTCACTCTGTTGTCTTTGCCCGGATACACAGCTTGTATGACGCCTTTGGGCCAAACGTTTCGAGGTGAATTAGGGTCCACCACGAGGACGCAATCACCAATTTTCAGGGCTGGCTGTTCCTGAGTCCATTTTTTACGCGGCAACATTTCAGGTAAGACTTCTTTCACCCATCTATTCCAAAACATGTCTGCTAGTCTTTGTGCTTTTCGCCACTGTTTCCGGAGGTACAGATCCTTATCATTAAAAGAGCCGATAACAGGTAAGGTGCATGTTGTGCCTAGGAGAAAGTGATTAGGAGTCAATGATTCGCTACTTCCCGGTTCGACAGAAACATATGACAAAGGACGACTGTTCACTATGTTTTCTACTTCAGCGAGAAGGGTGATTAAAGTTTCTTCTTTAGGCGCACGTTCTTTCAAAATAATATTCAATGAGGTTTTAACAGATCTGATGAGCCTTTCCCAAGCTCCCCCCCAGTGTGGACTAACAGGTGGAATGAAATGCCATTCCATATTATTATTCACTCCTTCGTTTTCTAGCACCTCTCTATCAAGTTCACTGAGCGCCTTTTGCAACTCTCGGTCGGCGCCTCTCATATTGGTGCCGTTGTCAGAGTAGAGATGCTTCGGCCAGCCTCGTCGTGCTGCCATTCTGCGTATGGCCATGATGAGAGAATCTGTGGTAAGCGATGGCACAACCTCAATGTGAACGGCGCGAACTGTCAAGCACGTGAAAAGGACACCGTACCTTTTCTCCCTGCGCCTCCCTACCGTGATCTCGACAGGACCGAACAAATCAAGGCCACAAAACGAAAAGGGTCTTTGATGATGCGACACACGAGCAGCAGGTAAGTCTCCCATCTTGGGTACGCGAGGCATGGTTTTACGGATCTTGCATATCAAACATTTTGATGCAACGTATTTCACAGTAGGTCTCAAACGTAAAATCCAATATTTTTGTTTCAGGTCGTTAACAACGGTTTCGTGATTACCGTGAGCGGCGTTTACATGGTAACGAAGAACAATAAGTCGCGCTACTTGGTGTCGCCCGTCTAAAATTACAGGTCTTTTTGCTTCCAGGTTCACGTCCCTCGCTGCATCTACACGACCGCTAACGCGAAGGAGTCCATACTCGTCGAGAAACGGAGATAAGGTAAGTAACTTACTTGTGTTACTTAATGGTTTCCCCTTTTTGATTGCAGCTATTTCTTCGGCAAAGGATGACGTCTGTGCGTAGCGTACAATCATCCGCTCCGCTTGTTCCATCATGCTGCAGTCCATGGCAATGCCGCGCCTTTTGAATACATTGGCGGCCCTAAGAACAGTAGCCGTAGCCCTCTGCAGTCGCAACCAAGAAGAAAAATTACCAGGATCAGGTACAGGTAAGTCAATAGGTATACTTTCCCCAACAGAAACCGCAAAACACGCAGTTTCAACCTCACTCATCACGGGCTGAATCACGTCTACGGGCCAGGATTTCTCCGCAGCGTATAAAAAATCAGGACCTGTGAACCAATTATTGTCAAATAAATGTTGGTCAAACGCTTCTCTGGTACCTATATCAGCGACGTTCATCTTAGTAGGGATGTACCTCCACTCGTTTATACGCGTAAGGTCATCGATCTCACCTAAGCGGTTAGCTTCAAATACTTTATAGCTTCTCGTATTGTTTCTTATCCAATGAAGCACAGTGGTGGAGTCACACCATAGAAAACGTTGAGTAATTTCTAATTTATGTTCATTTGTAATCGTATCAATAAACTTAGCAGCTAACAAAGCAGCTTGCAATTCGGCGCGGGGCATAGTCAATGGCTTGACGGGCATAACGCGACACTTACTTCCAATAAGCGCAACTCTTGTCTGACCATTATCGACCCAACGCCAATAAGCTACGGCGCACATTGCCTTGGCAGACGCGTCGCAAAACACGTGCAACTGCAGCTCCCGATAATCACCCGTCGTAGCGATAGAACCTATCGTAGCATCTTCGTAGCGGAGCGTCGTAGTAGCAAGCTCCGTAGACGCGGATTCCGCTGGACTCGCGGGGCGGGCGGCGGCGGCGGCGGCGGGAGGGAGGCAGCGCGGGCTACGGCCGTGTGTGTTTCGAGAGTGACCGCCAGCCTGCTTTTCTATCTCGCTCGCACCTGCTGCATTGTAATAGTACCTAGGCAATCGCACCTTGTTCACGTTTTTAAGTAGGTCAAGCCAAGTACACCACTTAAAATAAATACTATCTGGAGTGTAATCATCCCATCCTAAATTCAATCGCCAAGTATCTTGTAACATTATTTTCCCTTGTATTGTAAATGGCGACAAAAACCCAAATATATCGAAAATTGACATTATAACACGCAACATAATACGTTTTGTAGGTCTTTCTACTCCTAAAAGAACATTTTCGGGAATACGTTTAAAGGAAACGTCAAATCCTAACTCATCTGTTCGAGGGTACCATATTAAGCCGAGAGTTCGTTCACCCTCGTTTTCTCCCGCTATTTTGAACTTTATTGCAGCTGAGCCTAAACTTTCTTTAGGTATGTTATCTAAAACCGCGAGACTGTTACTTGTAAAGTTTCGGATCTCAAAGCCACCTTGACCATGTATATAGGTTATGTCTTTAACCATATCAATCGCTGTAACCTCGTCCGGAAGACTTTGAATGTAATCATCCATGTAGTGCGAATTATTTATTGCATCGGCGGCGGCTCTGTGCGATGATTCATACCGCGCTGCATTAATATTTTTTATAAATTGGGCTACGAACGGCGAACAATTGGCACCAAATATTAGCGACGTCATTACATACGTTTTGATGGGATCATTAGGGTTGTCTCTCCAAAGAAAACGAAATGCATGTTGATCTTTTTCATGAATTTTTACACGGAGAAACATGTCCTTTATATCACCTGTTACTGCGATTCGATTTATCCTAAAGCGCAGCATAATACCATAAAGCGATGATAAAAGGTCGGGACCGGTAAGTAAAAAATCATTGAGACATAACCCATTAACTTTAGCTGCCCCATCGAAAACGAGTCTTAATTTCTTTTTGTTAGGGTTGTCAACCCCAAAATGTGGTAAATACCAAGTATTATCTGTTACCTTTGTATTTTTTATTTCTCGAGCATAATCATTTTGTAATAAGTGATCTATGCGCTCCTTGTACCTTTGAGCGAAGCCTTGATCCTTACACATTTTTTTTTCAATATTTAAGAACCTATTTTTAGCACTGAAGTAACTATCTGGCATTTTACAATTTTCTTCTTTCCAGGGCAGCCCTACATACCAGTGACCATCGATGAGTTCGGATGTTTCCTGCAGCAGTTGTACAGCGCGCACATCATTAGCATTTTGTCTAGGTTTAGCTGAAATGCCCAGAGAATCAAGCGCGAACGAGCGGCGCACCTCTTCGTGTATGTCTTGCAGAAGGCGCGTATTGTCTGCAGTAACAGAGTAAGACTGCGATAGGCAAACAGTATGTGTCGCGCCCTGCAGCGTGGACACAACACCGTGAACACACCAGCCTAAGGGAGTTAGTGTAGCAGACGGCTCATTGGTTTTCCCTAGCTTAACATCTAACGGTAACAGCAAATGGTAATTATCCTGTCCAATTAACAGTTCTGGTTTAGAATCAGACAAATTAAAGTTACATTTAATATCTAATAAATGCTTAAATTTATTACAATCTATAATCGAATATTTTTGAACTGGTAAATTTAATTCGTTAACACTGTGCATCCTAATTATATTTAACTTATTGTCCATACCTGATATCTTCACATTCATTACCGTAGCGTCGCACACTAGCTCGTTCCCCGCCCAGGCTCCGCCCACTCGCATTGCCTGCGAGCGGCCGCGCAGCCCTGCGCGCGTCGCTAGCTCACCGCTTATCAGTGATACCGTCGAGCCGTCGTCGAGTAAGGCGGATGTAGTAAACACGCCATTCGGTCCGTGTATGCGCACAGGGATGACTTTCAACAGTACTTTGCATTTATCACTCGCGTTTATGTGCGTGACGGATTCACTTTCACTTTGATCACTTGGGGGTGCACTTTCGGTATTGGGCTCGCGCACTACAGCACTGTTGCACTCACGACTAATTGAGTAATGTAATAGTTTGTGATGAGCTTGATTGCAGCCGTCCTTATCACATGCGGCCGCCGGGCAGGTTTCTCGATCGTGGCGGGCGATTAGGCACTTGAAACATAAACCATTTCTTTTGATGTGATCCCATCTCACCTTGCGTAATGCTCGTTTGAACTTCTTACATTCAGTTAGTTTATGGGCGGAAACTTTGCAAAATGTACATTTTTCACTAGTAGATCGCTCAGCTTGCATTAAAGTAGTTTGGTAGGAGTTCATTGACCTTTGCTTTAGGTTAGTTTCGCTGCGTTTTGTTGCGTAATAACAATTTGTTGTGGTAGATACCTTCATGGCTTCATCACATAAAAAATCGGATAATATCACAAGACGTGGTTTGTTGTTTTGAGCGATCAGCGTGTAACTATATTCAGTCCATTTTGGTAGCAGAACAGATGGGAATTTATCCAAAATAATGGACACAATATTCATTCCATATAGATATTCTTCTCGACCAACTGCTCGAACTGCTTCTACGAAGTTCTGTATTTTACATGAGAATGCAATTATATCTCTTTGATACTCATTTGACATCGGTTGTAACCTTCTAATATCTTGTATTATTCGTGATATTATGTACTCAGGGTTACCAAACTGTAGCTCTAAGGTTGCTAGTATTCTGTGAGGCGAAGTTGCACTTATAAGCAGCGCAGAAACAGCATCTTTAGCAGCACCTTTGAGACATTTTCTTAGTCGCCATAGATTTTCCTTTTCGGTGAAGTTACAAACTTCAGTTGACTCTTCGTACGCCCTTTTGAATTGCAGCCACTCCAAAGGGTCACCAGCGAACTCAGGTAAGTCGCGTGGTGTGCATATGCGGCTCAATAAGTTGGCGTTACCACTAGGGGCCGAGTTGGCCGTCAGGTTACTCAGTGCACCAGCTAACATTTGTATCGTGGCCTCCGACGATGTACCGGCGTTGTTGCTTTCCATTAGTGCCCGTGCGTACGGTGGCTGACCATCTAGTGCTGGTGGTGCTTGTGGCGTTTGGGGTTCTTTGTCTTCCAGAGCTGGTGCTGCTGCGTCTTGAAGCGGCATTGTGCCCAGAGCTGCACCAGCGCACAATGTCGTACGTGCTGGTACGGGGCGAGGCTGAACTGGGTCGGCTGGTAGCCTCGCCTGATGCTGGGCAGACACGGTTTGTAACTCTGAAATTGAGCAGTATGGTTGGCCGATGACTATCGACTCCTGCTTGGGTTCCCCCTCTAACCACTTATTAACGTTTAACGAAGGTACTTCTTCTTCATCTTGTGAACTGTATCCATTTTCATCTTCTTCAAGTCCAGCAATGTCGACCTCCAACCGTTTGTCGATAAGCTCCATGCGAATCTTAGCTTTTTGTTCAGCGGCTTGCAACTCTAGCTCAAGCCGTTTCCTTTTTATTTCGGCTGATGACGCCGCGGATTTCATTGATTTAACGCTTCCGGCCGACGACGTCTGTTTTTCGGGTTGCGTGGAGTCAGCGGGAATTGGTTGCTGTTGCTGAGCAGCAGCTTGCTGCTCATGTTCTCGGCGCATGGCGGCGGCACTGCGGGTGTTCATTTTTTGTTTGTAGGCGTTCGGTACATTGAGATCCGGCCGAATGACCACTTTGATAACGATGGTGACGGTTAGAGGCGCTGGCTAAAATCCTGAGAGGGTTGAGCAATAAAACCACAAACTTTCACATGAAAATACATAAACACGGGCCCGTACCACGCAAAAAGGTGAAAACGCGGGAAACTGCGGAGCGACGTAGCGCAATGTCACTTTGAGGGCGGTTTGCGGCTAACTGCCCGATTGAACGGGAGGATGATGCGAGCCCGAGCGCGGTTTTACCGCCTTTATTTTGAATATGGAACATATTTTGGCGGGAACAATATTACCAAACTTGTCATTTATATTAGATACTTATTATAAACTTTTTAGAACACAATACATTGTCTATGCTCAGAACGCGTCGTTAACAGCTGGCTACACAATTTTGACAACGAAGGACCAATATTAGCTACGTGAGCGTGGACTAAGAATAAAGAAATGCTTTTTACTAATAAATTATGATATATTTCTATGTGTCGGTTGCAATGACATTTTATGAACAGTAAAAGAAAAGACTGACACTTAGCTAATAAAAAGAGCATAAGTGCTCTATGGCGACCAGCCAGTTTCCAACAATAAAATTCTGTGACATCAGCCCGAATAACAGAAGTCAGAACAATCTTTTTCTTTTCTGCTTATTAACCATAGAGGAGTGGTCTGCCCTCTTTGCAGACGCCACACAAGTAATAAAAACAACAAACAACACGTAAAACGTATTTATTTACAAAATATTTACAATCATATACTACCTTATACTATTATTAGTCGAATACTGATCATGGAGAATATCATTAATTGAGAAAAAGAAAATTACATTGAATCTTATTTGTCTTAAACGTAGTCTTTCGGAAGGTTGATGTAACAGACATTATTTACAATTCGTTTGTACAATTCATTACACAAGTCCTAAATTACAATAAGGAACAAGTAAAATTGAAACTTATAACTATTATAATTGCACTAAATAGTCTTCAGGCTTTGATTATTTATAGACTACGAACGCGTCAAAAAAAATATCAGCCATCTGTTGACTGACAAAAACACACACACACATATTGTAAGTAGTGTGACACGGCCATTGTTTTTATTACAATAGTCTTTGGACGCGATGATGCTAAAAACGCACACCATCTTAAAAAAGTTGTTTGGTTTAGTACGTCAAAAGCGCAACACTATCTAGACATATAAATAATCAAAGTTTTCAGGATATGAAAACCAAAAATAGGTATGACAAAACATGTATATTTTAATAGCATATTTGACTCCACCAATCAGTTTATTTTTAACCAAGGATTTTAAGGAGCTCCGAAACTAACGCATATCCGAAAAAAAATCTATCCGTAACCGTAACCGAATCCGATATTACATTATTGAAGCTATTCGAAACTAACGGATAATTCGTATTCACCTCTCAGGCTAACGCGTGCACTAGACATTAAAATAAAAACACTTTTAACAGTCCCTCGTGACCACGCAGCTGCAAAGGTGCCGAAAATCATAAAATCAAAATAAATACCAACTAATTACCAAAGTACTTTTATTTTACCGCGCTAGTATTCAATACTAAATATTTTCTAGTATATTATTTTGTATTGTATAAAAAAAGCATTGTTAATGCTAAAATATCAAATGGTATTCGTTAGATTTTTTATTTCAATAGAGAATCCGAAATAATTTCATATCCGTATCCATCCATATTCAGATCCGAAATTTCATTTCCATAACATCCCTGTTTTCAACTTTTGTTGGGTGCCAATGAAACAACCTATTGAAACGTAGCGATTCATAAATTATTATTCATCCCACTTATATTTGTAAACACCTTTAAATAATAACTCCTAGAAGCCGAGTCCTTGTATGTAAAGTGAGGCAAAAAATACTGAGCCAAAATGGCTTAGTTTTCAGATTTATATCCTTCAAATGTTATCTCATCGTAACTAAAATCCAATGAAATAATAACTAATACCCCCTAAAGGTAGGGAAATTGAAACTATTTCGTTCTTATAGGTACGATCAGGTAACGTATGAAGTATAAAAATCTGAAAACTAAACCATTTTGGCTCAGTATATTTTGCCTCATTTTTGACAGTGTGCTTTGTAGGTAAGCTTCGTTCTAAATTGTTACTATTTTAAGTAAAAACCTAATCTCTGAAACATTTGGATCAACAGACAGACAAAGATTATTTGATATTTTTTTATTTAATCATAAGCCTTATTTATTGACATCTACTAGAATATTGTTACGAATCAAAATGTATTATTGAGTTCAAATACGTAACTCAAAACTTTGATCACATCTCTGTAGTACTAGAAATGCCGTCTGTCTACATATTCGATCGAACAGGAAAGAGAAAACGATATATACCTTGAACTCGAATGTAATTCTACGCTCGTATTAACCCGAATTCCATCAGGACATATCTCTTTGACGCTGGCAATAACAGCGAGGAGCTAACATGTCCAAAATACTGTGATAGCTCTTCCAATTTGAGAAAACGATTGAAGTTTGGAAATTGTAGCACAAAATTCATGAGAGCCATCGCAGATTTAAGTAGTTAAGTTTATATTCAAGCAAAGATGACAAAGAAAATATAGTAAAAGATACAGAGCAGAATATTTGGAGTAGCCATTATACTTTTTGATTTTTGGCAAACCATAATTCTGTCAGGTTTATTACGTCGATGAATATGAAATCCACGCTTTGAACAAAAAAATACGTAGCTGTCCCATAAAGGATTTAAAATACTAACTTCTTAAAACTGGCTCTGCCAAGTAATTTGCTGATTCCTTTGATTATTAAACTGCATAAATACAAATTAAAGTAAATTATGTACACCTAAAGTTTGAAGGTTTAGGCCATGTGACTAGTAACCCTAACCCTAACCCTAAATGCGCTTAATAGCTCAAGAAAAAGCTACTTTAATAATAAACCAACAATCTGCAAAGCGCCAGAGTAGAGGTAGCGAACATATTAGTATGAAAGCATTTTTAGGGTTCCGTACATCAAAAGGAAAAAAGGAACCCTTATAGGATCACTTTGTTGTCCATCTGTCTGTCTGTATGTATGTCTGTCAAGACCCTTTATCTCGGGGACGCGTGGAGCTATCGAGTTGAAATTAAAACCATTTACTCAGGTCCCTTGAAACTGTGAAAAAATCAAACTTCTAAATTAACGTCAAAAAAGATCTGGCCGCTTATACCGCAATAAAAACGCATATTTCGTCACTTTCAAGGCAATCAAAATTTATAGGGTACTTCCCGTGTTGACCTAGAACTATGAAATTTGCAAGTAATAATCGTCTTATACTACAAGTACAGGGAAAAGTCTGAAAACTATACATTTGCAATAAAATCATAAAAATGTACTCTTTATTTAAGTATGTACCCATAAATTGGTACGGGCGGAACCCTCAGTGTGCGAGTCTGACTCGCACTTGTCCGGTTTTTTCGTAAATACTTCATTCCGTCGACGTCAATATAATAATTATGCTTCCAAAGTGAAGGCTGTATGATAAGAATACAATAGCCAATTTGTCTCGTTAACGTCTTGCCACATATTGAAGACGAAGGTACAATACATTTTTTGCGTTCAGCGTTGTTATTATTTATGTGAGCAATAATTCCACTAAATAACACGATATTTTATGAAGTGTGTTTTAAATAAGTTAAACAGTAAAATTGATGTGATTAATCAGTAAATAAAATGCATTCAATAAATTTATTTTAACGTATTACATAAAAAAAACCAGACCTAAAAAGGATCCCTGTGAAACTCTAAATTTCGTAATTAAGCATAGTTTGCTGATGGCAAACGCGAGATATTGAACACAGGTAAAATGGCTGTAGCTAGCCGTAAATCATTTTATTAATTTTGAAACTTAGTAGGTTTCAAACAGAATTCGAGGGGCTGGTAAAATATTGGTTTGAGTTATTTAGTTATTGCCGGTATTGATTTTCAATCTGACCTAGAACTATGAGAGCAATTAAGCCAATTTTCAAAAGGGACGAAATTGAATTTGTTTTGAATCTCAAAATTGGCATCAATAATAACTTACTTACAGATTTGTTATTACTGTAATTAAATCATTTAGGTACAAAGTTAAAAATGTATTTATATTCTAACAGCCGCCCGCAACTTCATCCGCGTGGGTAGACCCTGAAAAACCTTTGACCAAGATAGAAAGTGACCTAATTAGTCTATATACGTTATGTACTTTCGAAAAATATTAAAATTCAAATTAAATCTGATTGAATTTGCCAGGAAAATACCTTTCAGATCTTAGCTCTTTTTTACGGAAAATCATAATTCTGTATCTATAATAATATGTTAATAATAATCTATCTATCTACCAAATTTCATCCAAATCCGCCGTAGGTGTGAAGAGACACACACACACACAAACATTTTTTCATTAGTTATGGTACACTCGCCCTCGGCACTTTTTTAAAATACTATAACTCGACCAGATTGCGTTGTTATAGAGAGTCTACCGATTTGTGGGGATTTTAACGTCGACATTTTAGATCCTAAATTGTCACAGCTCTCGAGTAGGTTCATAAACCTATTTAAATCTTTTAATTTGCTACATACTTTTAATGAACCAACACGAATCACACCCACTTCGGCAACCTGCTTAGATAATATTTTCTCCAACTGTAATGTACTTGAAAAATCGATTTTAAATTGTATTAAATCCGACCACAGTGGACAGTTAGCATCTATTGAGCACCATCATGTTCCGCCTAAACGGGAAATAACGTGTAGGCCAATAAGGAAACACTGTATTAAAAAATTCAGAACTAATGTCACAAGTAAAATTGAAACTTTACCAGAGCCAAATTTTGAGGCTAATAACTTATATAATCACTTATTTAGTATAGTCCAAGATGAATTTAGTCAAACTTTTAAACAAAAAGTGATCAAATGTAACGATAATAGAAAATTTAGTGACTGGGCCACACCCGGTATATATATAAGCAGAAGGAGGCTATACGATCTTTATGCAGAAAAAGCCACTTCCTGTGATTCAAACTTCATTGAATTTGTCAAGAAGTATTCACAAACATTCAAGGAAGTTTGTATCCTAGCAAAGTCCAAGTATTTCTCGAATCAGATTAAATCAGCTGACAATAAAATTAAGGCTACTTGGAATATTATTAACAAAGAAACAGGCAAAACAAAATCCAGTGTAAATTCCTTCTGTTTAAAAATTGGTGATCAAACATTTAAATCTGACGATGAGGTCGCTGGAGTCTTTGAAAATTTTTTTGCTCGAATACCAATAGAAACTACCAGTACTCTTAGTGCTTGTTCCAACATCGCTATCTCCCTTTTAGAGTCAAGTGTTGATAAATGCAAGGAAACCTTCTCTTTTAAATATATAAGTAGTGAAGATATAATTAAAGCATTTAAATCAATTAACGTCAAAAAAACAGAAGATCTCTGGGGCATGTCAACAAGCATCATTAAATCAATAATTGATATACTAGCCCCTTACTTGGCTTTCATTTTTAACAAATGTATTGATGAAGGGATATTCCCTGACTTAATGAAAAATAGTAAATTGATTCCTCTTTTTAAGTCTGGTAATAAAACTGACCCAGCTAACTTTAGACCAATATCTATACTGCCAGCACTTAGTAAAATATTTGAAAAAATTATATATTTTCAATTATTAGATTACTTTACATCAAATAATATACTTCATAAAAATCAGTTTGGATTTTCCAAAGGTAAAAGTACTACTGATGCTGGAATTGCTCTTCTCAAACATATCCTTGATGCTTGGGAGGGAAAGCAAGATGTGATTGGTATTTTTTGTGACCTTTCTAAGGCATTCGATTGCGTTGATCACCAAACACTATTAAAGAAGCTAGAACATTATGGTGTCTCTGTTAAATCAGTTAGTCTTATGAAATCTTATTTGTACAATAGAACCCAGAAAGTAGTGATTAATAGAACTGAATCTACTGGAGCCCCCATCAATATGGGCGTGCCACAGGGATCAATATTGGGCCCTTTGCTGTTTTTAATTTATATAAATGACCTTCCTAACTACGCGAATAATTTATGTGAGACAGTGCTATTTGCGGATGATACTTCTTTAGTTTTCAAAGTCAACAGAGGTAATAACTGTTCTGACGAAGTAAATAGCGCTCTCTCTAAAGTTTCATACTGGTTTAATAGTAATAATTTAGCACTCAACCCCAAAAAAACTAAATGTGTTAAATTTTCATTACCGAATGTTGAGCACGTCGAATTGAATATTAATCTGAATGACGTTGAAGTTGAGTTTACGGAGAGTACAAAATTTCTAGGTATTACACTAGATTCACGACTGCAATGGGATCCTCATATTGAAGCTTTGTCAAGTAGACTTAGTTCTGCGGCCTTCGCCGTTAAGAAAATAAGACTTTTAACTGATATTGAAACGGCAAGGTTGGTATATTTTAGTTATTTTCACAGTGTAATGTCTTATGGGCTACTATTGTGGGGCTCGGCTGCCAACATTCAAAATATTTTTATACTTCAAAAAAGAGCTGTTCGTGCCATATATAATCTTCGTCGAAGAGATTCCCTGAGAGAATTGTTTAAAGAAATAAATATACTAACTTTGGCTGGCCAATACATATATGAAAATTTACTATGTGTAAGGAAACACTATGATTCATTTGCTAAGAACAGCGATAATCACCATATTAATACAAGGAATAAAGATAAACTTGCCGTTCCAAGATTTAGGCTTGCAAAAACTAGAGGTTCATTTATGGGGAAACGCATAACCTTGTTTAATAAAGTTCCACAACAAGTGATTGATCTACCTTTGCATGAATTTAAAAATCATGTCAAAAAGACGCTCATGGGTAAAGGTTATTATAAAGTAGACGATTATTTGAAAGACCAGAATGCGTGGAAATGATGTAACACAATAACTCGCTAG
The DNA here is from genome assembly GCA_963556745.1 of Catoptria pinella. Lineage (NCBI taxonomy): Eukaryota > Metazoa > Arthropoda > Insecta > Lepidoptera > Crambidae > Catoptria > Catoptria pinella. The sequence continues at coordinate 9,639,530 of OY750774.1, read as the reverse complement.
TAAGTACTTTATTGTTAATAACCTGTTGTATTTTTTTGTATTTGGTAACGATATATTTAAGTTTGTAAATATCGTTACTTATTTCTGTTAAAGCTGATAAGTTTCTTGCGCCTGTTCTTCTTGTCAGTTAAAAAAGTCTGGAACAGGTGGTAGAAAAATATAGACGATTCAAAAGTGCTTAATTACTAAGTTTATTTGAATAAAGCAATTTTTTACTTTACTTTTTTTACTTTAGAGGTTGCATGCAGCTTACAAACGCGTTAGCTTTACTTGGTTTGACAAAGTTATGCTACTTTTGAGACTTTTTGCACCACACTACACACCCTTTTCTGGAGTACCTACCTACGTAGTTTCATTTCAAACTCATTAATCAAATATTTATAAAAACTTAAGATTTTATATTTAGGTACACAAAATATGCTGTATCAAATAAATATGTAGAAATTAAATAAAAGATAGATTTTCTAGAGTACCAACACAATTGGTTTAAGCTACAAAAAAAATGACACGAAACTACTACAGATACCCGTGGTACTACCAGTTGAATTATGCTACTGCGTAGTCCTATTGGACCACGGGCAAACGGATGTTAAAGTTTCATTTATTTGGTTCTACACCCACATGGAATATAAGATGGAATAATTTAATAATAACAGGTGCGTGCGGCGCACGAGCATTAATAGAATAAATGAACGTTTGACGTGAAAATGAAAAGTTGACTATAGTAACCAAGCGTGGCCAATTTCATATTGATGCCAGAAATTACGATTATCAAGAACTCTTAGAATTACACTTTATCCCCCTTACTAATAAAGATTGTATACAGTACTGTAACAGATGTTAAATTACACGGCCTTACTACAAAATATTTTAAAACACTGTTTAAATGTCATGCCGTCTCTCTCAAACAATATTGTCAAAAAAGTGACAGCATCACATTTAAACAGTGTCTAAATTAAATAGTGTTTTAAAATGTTTTGTAGTTTTTTCAGAGTTTTGTCCCTGTTTTGTCCCCAACAATGTTTTGTCCCTTTTTTAAATGTCAAAAGTAACCTTACCACAAAAGATTTTAAAACACTGTTCAACAAGTGTTTAACTTAGACAATGTTTAAATGTGATGCTGTCACTTTTTTGACAATATTGTTTGAAAGAGACGGCATCACATTTAATTAAAATCTTTTGTGGTAAGGCCAAAATAGTTTACATATTTTGTGACGTAGTCTGTGATGTCTGATTACAATTAATTTGTACTCAGTATTAGTAAAAGCAACAGCTACTTAAGTAGCAAAGATCCGTGTGCTTCTACACAAAGAGGCCGGTAATCCGTGCATAGTCCCTGCGTAGGTACTACAACAATGAAGTAGGTACTGTCCCTTAACTGAACAAAACCTTCCTTTATCTTCCGAAACCCTTGTAAACAGATAATAGTACTTTGAGCAATTAGATTATGGTTAGTTACTGTTTCAGTACTGTTAATTGGAATTAATTCCACGATTTCTCAAGACGTTGCTTGTTCTAATTTCTGAGTAAGCAATTTGGAAGATTTCAACCGGAAAGTTTAGAGGCTTAAATGATTCGAGATTTTGTTGATGAAGAATCTGCTACGAGGATTTCCTTGTACTTAATCCTCTTTATTCAAAGCCTTGATTATTACTAGTTGAAAACAGTTTATCAACTCTTATTTTTATTTTTTTTTACTTTAATTTTTTAGTAGCACCATTTTTTTAATGGCAATCTTAACATTTTACATCTAACTCAACGACACAGTTCTAAGAAATTTAGCTTATGCGTAGAAAAATTCGTTCCGAGTTTCGGACAGCCTTTGGCATGTCTCTTCTCGAATCCATTTTCCGAATTACGAAATTTTATATTAATCTGGCTGGTATAAAATTCAAACTAAAAATAAAAGTATACTAAAGCTTCATAAGGAGTTTCTCAAAGAAACAAAAAATAATAATAAAACAAAATGAACTTGGTCATGGAATTATCAAACCGCCCTCGTAGTAAATGACAAATAACTGCATGTGAAAAGTCAGATTGTGAATTTTGGACTGTTGCGCGATAGTGTGAAAATTCATAGTGCTAAACAAATTACAAATAACATAATATGAAAAGGTAACTATCATGCAAAAATCTTTTACCATTAAAACAATCAGTACAGCATTATACGTGGTTATACTTTGTTCTCTCACAATGTTTCTTGTTATAACGATAAAGTTTTAGCGTGTATGACCTCCTTAAGGGTTAAATCCCGGTATAAATAGTGAAATGTGTTTTTTTTTAAAGCATAGTACTGGACCTCTTAAATGATTTCCTTCGTTATATTTTAGTATGTGTAACTTCAGTATTTTAACTAAATATATACAGAACAGAAACACGATTGGTAATACTTTTCTCGATCGTTTTTTTATTTTGAAAATGTGCCTTTTTAAAAAATAACCAAATATTTGCAAAACCATACCGAAACTAAGCAATTAAAATGCTGTATTCGATACTTCTCCGTTAAACTGATTTTATGACCGAATATTTTAGCGATACGTTTATTATTTCAATTACTACGAATGAATTCGTGATTTTTTGCCTAATCTTTCAAATCGGTCTCGCTCCCGTGCGCGTCGTTTTCTCATTGCTATCTCGCTTTAGTAAAGGAGCGCCTTAAGCTGTTATAGGTATGTTTTGTTAAGTATGAATAATTTCCTTCGATTGGTGGGTCAATATAATTTGTGTAAGTCTAATTTATGTTCAGCATTACATCATTATAATTTTTAAGGTGAAATTTTATCTGGAAAACCAAAACATGCTGTTATGACAATCATGGTAATAAATGCATTTATTAAAATTAATGGTCTTTAATTATTTTTTATACTGTTTTTAAAATAAAATCTATTGTCGATGGATATGACAAAAATATGTAACGAAGTTAAATAAAATATTTTTTTTTATTATAATAACTAATTGTTTGTTTTCAGACTACGGTTAATAATCGAACTACATCTGGTTTGGGTACCCTTTGTAAATATTCGATGTTTAAAAAAAGTAATTACCTAATAATATAAAGTAATATGATTTAAAATTTTAAAACTTGTTCATTTTTTATTTCCAAACTGTTGAAAACAAAAAAGAAGTATATCCTCCAAACAAAATCTGTACAAAATTCAATTAACAGTTACCTATTGAAAAGGTTTTACTTAATTATGTAGTAAATTGTGAAAGTTAACAATTTGAGTCTCTAGTTAAGAGATTACCGACTGGATAATTGCTAGTAAATTCGTGAATATTTGAATTTATATTTTTATGTAAACTTATATTCAGCGATTTATCTTTTTTTAACTCCTCTTCGCGTGGCAGGCCTTAACATTCAAAGCGCATGGGGCTTCCTCTAGAGCCGCCAACCAAGAAAAATCATTACAACAAATCACTATGTTTGATACTAAATAATATACTAGAAAAAATACGACTCGCACCAGATTATATTCTCAGACGGGAAGGGAACCCGCGACCTCTGGAAGTCCGGTCCAAGGCTCTTACCGCTGAGCTACCGAGTGACTAGTGGCAACGTCGAATTTCTTCTAGTAGGTATATCACATTGATGAAATAACGCTGACTTGCAGCGTAAAAGTGGGATATACTAGAAAAAATTCGACGTTGTCACTAGTGACTCGGTAGCTCAGCGGTCAGAGCATTGGACCGGACTTCCAAAGGCCGCGGGTTCGAATCTCGACCGAAAATATGATCTGGTGCAAGTCGTATTTACTCTAGTTTATTATTTAAAATCTCAAATTTAAAAATCACTATGATTAATAAGATTCTGAAACATATGAGACCTAGTGTTAGCTATAAATTATTTTTCTATGGGTTTATTTTTGGTTTATGAGTTTTTGTAGTAACAATCAAGAAAACCGCCTACAGTAGCCACTTTTAGTGTTTTTTTCATTATAACTACAAAAACATTTAAATAAATAAAAAGATGTACAGCTAATACTACATCTTATTATGTTTCAGAATTTTATTAAACATAATTGTTTTGTTGTAATGATTTTTTATTGGTTGGCGGCGCTAGTGGAAACTTGATGCGCCCTTCACGTATTCACTAGCAATTCTTGTATCATTTATTTACCTGCAATATGCAAGTATTTTTTTTCCTTACCCAAATCTTATTAAAATAATTCGTTTCTTCGTAACGTCAATTTCTAAAAACTATTAATAGAGAGAGTTTTATAATTTTCTTTACAGTTCCGGTCATCTATAGACAAGTCTTTTGGTAATACAAATTCTTCGGTATTTAACTAATAGATTGATAGCGACATTTTCTAATGATACGAATAATTGTACGATAGAGATTATTAAAGATCTAGGTAGTGTAGATTTGAATGTTATTAGTGTTACCGCTGTTAGGGATGGAGCAAGTTTGAATGCGTCGCTTTGCATCGCTGCTGGTCGCTCTCCGCTTACCACGTGGACCACAACTGAAGCCGAATCTGGGGACAAAATTTTAGAAATTGAAAAACCGGCCAAGTGCATGTTGGACTTCGCACATTAAGGGGTTCCGTACCAAATAAGCTAAAGGTTCCGCTAAGGGGCGGGGCTTAAAATGGCACTAATTTTTCGTCTGCAAAAATAACTGCTTTTTATAGTGTTTGTAAAAATGACAAAGTTATATTTGCGGTTTTGGAAAATTTGCTATATCTCAGAAACTGTTTAACAGATTTCGTTCATTTCGTTAATGTTTATTGAAAATGTTTATTAATATCAATAGCCTATTTTTTTTTTTTTTTCACTCTCTTTGTACAAAAGTTAGAGGGGGGGCATACATTTTACCACTTTGGAAGTATACATCTTTAAGTTGTAAATATCGTTACTTATTTCTGTTAAAGCTGATAAGTTTCTTGCGCCTGTTCTTCTTGTCAGTTAAAAAAGTCTGGAACGGGTGGTAGGAAAATATAGACGATTCAAAAGTGCTTAATTATTAAGTTTATTTGAATAAAGAAATTTTGACTATTGACTATTGACTATTCAAACGGTTAACTTTGCGAAAAAATTGTTAAAGAACCTCAATGTCATTTTTAAAGACCTATCTATAGACACCCCGCACGTATAGGTTTGATGATATTTTTTTTCAGTTTTAGTTCCATGTATGGGAAGCCTCCATAAAAATTTGAGTTATTCCCATCCGAGCCACTGTAACTGATCCACCAAGAATTAAAAATCCCAACCGATCCCCTTATAGTTTTCAATTCCCAACGGATCCCCTCATTGTATTTCTAAGCAAGAAAAGGTAGGTGAGTACAGTCAGAAGAAACAGAAGTATTAAAATCAAATAATTATTTATTGAGCAATTATTTTTAATGTAATAAATATCACAGATAAATCAGTTTTAAAAATATTGCCATAATTGTTGATAATTAACATGTTAAAATTATGAAATTATTAAATTATTAGGCTAAACTCAAATATTAATAAAATAAAAAAGTGTTTTTCTCGAATATTGTAATTAAACGTAACAATTCCACATCAATGGATGATTTGGAAGAATTTGTTACGTTAAATTACAATATTTCTTCTCACTTATGGTAAACTTATAATTATATTTTTAACTTATAATTTTAACATGCATTTTTTACACCATAAGATAAAAAAAAATAAGATCTCTATAGGTCACAAAATGAAAGATGAACCTGGTGCGATACACAAAAGATAGTTTCTAACTTGGGGACAATTGAGATTAAGTATATTGTTGTGTTTTATTTATCCTGTGAGTATATACTCAGTGCCGCCGACGCGGTAAAACCATGAAACAAAAGATAGCAATTTTAAGGGTCATAAAAATCGGGCTTAATCTGGAATTTTATTATTCTTATTTGTACTTAAAACAATATAATCTAAAAAAATTCTATGGCTTGAACTACTTGAACCCTTCAAAATGTGCTTTTGTTACCGATAATATCGTCAATTCAAGGTTATACTTTTCACTGAATCGATCACTTTTGCTTAATTATCATATGAATTTTATTTTGACTACAAATATCAAATTGTTAACGTAGTAGTGCGTTAGGTAATTCTGTAAGAAACCGTACTATAAAGATAAAACTTCAAAGACATTTACAACATGACTGTACAAAAATAAAATGCAAAAAATATATGGGTGCAGTTAAGCATATGAGTTGGGGGCAATGGGTACTATTTATAGGCAATAAAAAAGATTTTTTTTTAATATTAAACTGCGCCTGGGCTATGGAGCATGTGACTTGTTGACTGTACCATTGTACCTACAAAAAATAAGCTAATAAGTGCTACAGGGTATCAGATGGGAATAAAATATTAATATTTATTCTTGATCCCCTACACAGGGGATCCGATGGGAATAAAAAATAATAAAAAATAAAACCGATCCACCAGGGGATCGGTTGCAGGGGATCAGATGGGAATAACTCAAAAATTTTCTTTTTTTATTTTAGTATTATCTTAAAGTGGTTTATAGAATACATGCTAGATGCATGCTAGAATAGATGCATGAATAGATGCATGCTAGAATACATGCTGCTTACCAAGTTTCAACAGTGTAATCTTAATAGTTTCACTATAAAGTGGCTGTGACATACGGAGGACAGATATACAGACAGGTAGACATGACGAATCTATAAGGGTTCCGATTTTAGCCATTAGGCTACGGAACCCTAAAAATAGGTAATTGAAAAAGGTTGATTGAAAGACGTGGAAGAGAAAGACGAATGGCGAGAGAGCAAAGACGTGACGCATATTGTCATGCGTCAATTGCATACAACACAACAATATTCGTGATTTAGGTATTAGCTTGCGACAATATGACGACCTGAGTGGTACAGTGGTCAACATGCCGGTCTACCACGCTAAAGGTCCCGGGTTTGATTCCTGGTCAGGCAGAAATTTAAATGATGAATTTTAATTTCTGTGACGGATCTGGGTGTTACTATGTATAATAAGTATATATTTAAAAAGTATATTAGTAGTATATCAGTTGTCTAGCACCCATATTACAAGCTTTGCTTAGTTTGGGCCTAGATGGCGCTGTTTGAAATTGTCTAAGCATTTTTTATGATCTATTCCTTTCTAATACCAAAAACTTATACCAAATGGTATTTGTTTATTACCGTTATAAAATGTATATTCTCAACGAATACGATTTTTTTTTTAATATAATTTTTAACAAATTTAAATATTTTGGTATTCGTTGGGAATAGAAATTTTATAACGGCAATAAACAAATACTATTGGTATTAGTTTTTGGTATTAGACAGGAATAGATCTTTATTATTATTATAAATGTTAATTGTCTAATTATTGCTTATTTTTAAGCTTTAACTTAGCAAACGAATATAAATTCGGCCAGTTAAGTAGGGGATTCCCTGTCACATTCACCGAAACTAAGCTTCGCACTCGTCACTTCCCCGCGTATGCCGAATCCGATGACATTATCAGATTCATTGGGGACACGGTGATTACATTCTCTTTGATCGGGGACCCCTAAATTATTTCAGCGTTCAGTCCGATTCGGCGGATCGGCGATTCATAGGATTTTATACGGAATTCATTCTATATTTAAATTGGTTGACGCTTCGATAGGTATTCGCTTATAAAGCGCGCTAAAAATATCGTGGAGAAATAATGAACTACAAAATTATTAACCGACTTACACACGCCATATAACAAATAACTACGTTCATAAATTACGATTTTGCAAATGAAAAACGAAAGGAATACAGTTATAAAATTTACAAATGTGTTAATTGTTAGTTTAATTTAATTCATCAATGCCCGAGCGGCCGCATGTGGCCAGATAACGATGGCATATCTGCTGTCTCATTTTCCAAGCAATTACAGAAAAGAAGTTATAAGTTTTATTTTGTTGTTAAATTTTATTCCAAAACATATACCTTAGTATTATTCTTTCATTCGTGAATTAAGACTTGATTATTTATCCGGGAAGAACTCTAAAAAGTGATTCAAATGTTTTCAGTTTCCGCTATGGGAATACCAAGAGCAAAAAGTGTAGCGAAAAGAATAGGAATAGCCGATAAGAATCCAACGCCAAAAGTGGATTTAGGCACGTTGATTTTGAGGGTTTACTACGAAACAGAATTGCGTTAATCGGACGATATACGTCGTTTTTTGTTTTTTTTATCCACTACAGGTTAGTGACCTTCATCTCACCTTGAAACATCCGAGTAATTGAGGTTTGAGGTTTGAGACATTTATTTCTCTAAAAGAATGTACATTCACTTACAAGAGAAATACATTATAATCTTAAAAATAATACTTAGAAACTAGTAGGTGCATGCAGCAGACAAGTTCGTAGCTGCATTAAATTTTTAAAGTTACCCGCATTGTATTTGCAAAACAAATGCTTTGCAATAACAAGTTGGTCACAATTACGTATCGCTTAGTAGTTGCCATGTAAGTTACGTCCAATAGACATTGTATAGCAATGTATCAAAAACAAAATAACATTTAATAACAAAAAATAAATAAACAAATACTCCTCCAAAACATCATCATTATTATCATAAAATTGCAATAAGCTTATTAGTATATATATGTATAGATATAATATTACTATCATTTCACTATGCTATTAATTTATTTTAAGAAAAATGGTTTAATAAGTGTCGTCTTAGCTTGTTTTTAAAGGATAGTAAACATTTTGTGTTTTTTAAATCATTAGGTAATTTATTGAATAGTTGTGCTCCTTCGTACTTTATGTTTTTCTTGCCATAATTTGTTCGAGGTGATATTAGTTGAATATCATATGGTCTTCTTAAGGAACGCTTTTGTAATTGTGATTTTGTCCTGAATGATATCTGCGTATGTATATTTTTTGTAAGTATTTTATGTACAAGTATACATGTATTATATTTATACATCTGAGATAATGTCATTAGACCGGTTTTTTTATAAATTTCTACTGTTGGCGTTAAATAGTCAAAGTGAAACAACAGTTTTATTAGTTTATTTTGTGTTCTTTGGAGTTTATTCATATGAGTTTTAGCAGCGCTGCCATATACTTCTATCAAATAATCAAGATGACTTTTGACCAATGAGTTGTATATAATATAACGAACAGATAAAGGAAAACAGCGTACGTTACCTCGGAGAACAGACATGAGCGATGTTAATTTTTTTCGAATTTTTTGTATGTGTAGTTTCCAACATAAGCGGCTATCTAGAATAAGGCCCAGGTATTTTTCAGATTGGACTTGAGTCAGCGGTTCATTATTTATAGTTAAAGGGTCAAAATGTGGGATTTGTTTATTTTTTGGACTAAAAATCATGTAATTAGTCTTAGCTATATTTATAGTTAATAAGTTAGACTGGTACCAAGCAAGTAAAGTGTCTAAATCATCTTGCGCGTCCTTTACTATGGAAGAAATAGTATCTCCGAAATAGAAAAGACACGTATCGTCAGCATATAGTGAGATTTCACCTTTAAGAAGTAATTACTTTTACCATTCTGACAGCTTGCGATTTTAAGTTTTATTACACGAAATATAACGTGTATATTGCCTGTACAATTTATTTACATTCTTTAATAAACCCCAAACGTTCAGGTAACTGTTGTCACCAAAAATACGAACTATCAATGTCAAAAATAATCGTTTGGGACAATGATTTGTTGACGCGCGCGGGTCTCGGACGTTTCGCGCCTCTTTTTTGGGGAAGATCTTCCCCATTGACGTTTGTGGTTTGAGTGGCTACAACAACATTCAGATATTTCGCTACCGGAAGCGATTTACTGCCGCACGTGTCGGTGTACTAAGTTAAAAAAAATACTTAAAAAAAATTGTAACATTAAAACAAGACAGTAAAGATTATTTCGAGTTTATCGTTAAAAACTAGCACTATCGTGCCACTGAGCTAATTTTGTCACGAAGCGGAGTAAAAGTCGTCCGATGATCGTGGCTCGGTTTTTGAAGTGGACCCTCTAAAACGAAAGGCTTGGAGAAAGAAATATGGCCTTTACGCAACTTCAGGCAGAGATATAGCGAAGAGCGCCAAAGAAAAATGTACGCACTCCATTGATATTATTCCACGCGATTTTCAGTCTGTGTAGTAAACTGTAGTAAAATGAGACACTAATGGTTTCTCTAGCCTTGCTTTTGATATTTTTAACCGACTTCAAAAAAGGAGGAGGTTCAATGTTTGTCTGTTTTAATTAAACAGTATTAACTGCCCAATCAAGCTTTCAGCGAGAGTTTAAACTTTAAACCATGAAGTTTTGTATTTATATGTACCTACATAATGTATTTTTACTCTTGTAAAACTTAGTACCAATAGCAATCTACAACAAAAAAATATGTATACGATTTCTATTCTATTCTAGTTTCATAACACAAAGGGTTTAATTTATTTCTATATTTAAATTTTATTGCATTTATTGCGAATGCGGACTTAATGCCTTAAGGTATTCTCTGCCTGTCGGTTTCAAGGAAAGAAATTGTGGCGGCAATGTAGTAAGGTAACTACTTCGGTCATCTAAGATGATCGAAAGGTAACGAATCAAATCGAATCGAAGAGTGTGAGTTAGTTGAATTTCAATTATTGAACTCAACTCATTCTCAAAACTCACTAAGTACTTAGGCTACATACAAAGAAGAAAGAATTTTAACCCATAAATCTTTTCTACCGAATGCTAAACATGTATTTACATATTTATTAAGTAAACTGTGTCATATTTTCTGCTCCAACGGTTTTATACAAACAGATTATAAAATGCAGATTAAGGTTTTACAGTATTTTGTTTTACAAACTTAATACATCGTGGAAAATGAAATATTATGCATAAACTTAACTTATTTTACTTACAAATTACGAAAAATTTCAGCGCATGTTTTTGAATGTGATTTATGTTGTAGATAACAAGTTTCACTAATATTTTTACAAGTTTTTTGCGATTTCAAATAACTTTTATTTAAGTATGAGTAGTAAATAACCAAAGCAACTATAAGAGTGTTTTATAGGAACCGGCCATCGTAGCCTAGTGATTGCTAGTACTTTATTCAGATTCAGATTAATTTATTTGCTTTAAAAATGGTACAATGCTTAAAATATATTAAAAAAGGTTAAAAATATTTTTTACATCAGTCTTTCATTCTTTTTTTTGCTTTAATTCCTGAAAAAGAAAAGAGAGTAGCAAAGTGCAGGTTATTCGACGTTAGTTTCCTATTCCTTACTTTAAAGTTTAAGCCCTTTTTATAGTAGTTTTATATTTAGCCTCATGACTTTTAACGTCATTTCGTTTGTTGTACAATTTTTTTAACTTTATTGTTTATTGCCCCACGTATCTACAACCTGACTCCATCTGCTTGGATGATGTTCAAGTAACTTTTTAGTTTCATATGTTTGTAGCTATGACATACCTGACAGATAATAACTTCGACAATAACTTCGATAATGAAATATTTGCTTAAGTATTTTACGGATAAATAATAGGTAGTCGGAAAAGTACGCGGCCTTTTTAAGCATGAATTTTGCGTGTTATATTTCTGGCAATACTAAACTTAGGAGGGAATGTAACATATTGTTTAACAGCTGACTTTCTGGCGGTAAAATTAAAACAAATTGATAATTGTCTAACTTTTTCAAATTTTTTATTAGATACGTCTTGCATTTTTTTTTGATAAGGGTTTTTGTTAAGGGTAGTACACAAAAAATGGTTTGTAATGTTTATAGAGAACTTTGTCGAATACAACTGCAAAAAATAGTTCAGCAGATTTTGGTCTTGTAATTTTGATAATAAAGATGTTCCTCTCTGTGGTATCTTTATTAGTTTTAGAACAAAAAGACAAAGAACTTTTCCGACTACCTAACATAAATACGTTACATTATTATAATACAAGAAAGCTTTTAATTGCTTATAAATAATATGGCAAGGAGCTCGGTGGTGCAGTGGTATGGCACTTGGCCCAGCGACTGCGGAGGTTAAGCAACTTTCGCAAGGGTCGATCATGGGATTGGTGACTAAAAGTTAATCTCGAGCTCCTCCGTCCTTCGGAAGGCACGTTAAGCTGCATTTGCAGTCTTTAGCACCCATCAATCCGCATTGGGACCGCGTGGTGGGTCATGTTCCAATAAGGAAGGCCTGTGCCCCAGCAGTGGGGACATTAAAAATGGCTGATGGTCAAATAATATGGCAAGTAAAAAGTTTAGGGAATGCATATTATAAGAGGAAAAATATTCTATCTTGGAAACCCATGTTCTGGCACTCCATTCCTAGTATTTCAAGTTTCAATATTGGCGGAAATATTTTAACGAAATATGTGTCGCATGTAAAAATTAAAATAACTATTTCAGCAAAATAAGCTAATATTTATTATGTTAGTATCTTTTACTATTGGCACAGTTTTACAGTCGTTATTTGGCTGAAATTACCGCTATTTTCAATAAATAACGTTATTTTGCCGTTATAAACGGTTAAAATACTGTTAAAAATTACGGTATTTTTTTGTAATCGTTACATTTTTTACGGTATTTTAATCCTTGATGTCATCTTTATTTGGCTATTATTATCGTTATTTCCAATAAATAACGTTATTTTCCGCTATTTACAGTTAAAATACGGTTAAATCTGGAAAAATACCGTTAAAAATGATGGCTTTAACGGTTTTTTATAGTTATATTTTTTTCCGGTATTTCATTCCCAATAAATACTACACCTTAATCAATTAGGACTAAAGATAAGAAGAAAAAGGAAGTAGTTATAGTATTAGATTATTTGAGATACGGTACCAGAGCTACTGGGCGCGCAGGTATAGTTGCCAGAGTCTCTCGGCGAGGCTCGCGCTATGAGCAGGCGGCTCGTGCGCGTGCGCTGCTCCGTCTCCACGCTGATGCCGCCGCGCTGCGCGTAGTTCACCACGTGCTGCCCTCGGTACCAGTAGATGAAGCTGTTGAGAAAAGACCGATGTTACCCATTTTCATTGTTAGAAACTAGTTTTTTCTTAATAATATAGAGCGAGGTGAATGGCGAGGCCTACAGGTGAATAGCGACATAGTCGCATGTGTAGACATAAGCTCGTCGCTTTGCTCACTCACACGTTTCCGTTGGGAGCGGCATTTCAGGCGAATAGCGAAGCTATGTCTATACACATGCGAGCTTGCTATTCGCCATTCGCCTCGCCACTCGCACGAATGTGTAATTGCAGCATTAGATAAGTATTGGGCAATTGTGAATTATAATTTACAATTTCTTACCTTGGAGGGTCAGGTGCATGTCGGGCGATGCAAGTGAGATTGATATCTGAACCAGCTCGTACAAACAATTCTGGACCTGACAGTATCTCGGCCTTTGACACTGTAACAAGGAATGAAATAAATACCTTGATTCTTTTATTTAGTCCAACTTCATTTTTCAGATTGTAATCATCATGTTCTCCTATAGTACATTTGTATTCGGTTTGGTTGTTGGCAATTTTACTCTGTGTTGATGGTAGACCAGGTTTCAAGCCTGTCTAGATATCTACCATAATCTTACCGAAGTCTGGCGCCATAGCAACGATTTTAACATTAGATTAGATAGCTAGGTTCTCATTGGTTCAGAGTTCCGGTTGAAGTTAACTTCCACCTTCGGCCTTATCGTCACTTGCGTTATAACGCCCAGTAGGGGAATCTGCGTCATCAGGTGAGATGAAGTAGATAATAAAACTTACCAACAACTGTGAGTCGAAACGACAAGCTGATTTTAGGCTCCGTCGACACTTGGCATTCGTACCCGCCCGAGTCCCTGGGCTGCGCAGGCGCCACCCTCAGTGTCCACTCATCCGATCCGTCTGTGTGGAGAGCAGCGAAGCGAGCGTCACTGCTGTACGTGTGGACACCCACTGTCAAGATGTGCAGGTCACGCTTGCGGATCCAAGACACCTGGAAAGATGGAAAAAATAAAACGCTGAATCTCAATAGTCATCATCTATTTTTAATGTGCCCACTGCTGGTGCAGCATATGGGTGGAAAAGGAGTACGCGTCATAACCCACCACACGGGCCAAATGCGGATTGGTGGGTGGGATCCCCAGACAATTATTATAATACATTTACCAATCCTAACTTGGCGAGCTGATTTTTGAAATTACTGCATACACCGTGTATAATAAACGTAATGGTGTCATACTTCAATAGCTTATTATATTGGTCCTTTCTTTAATGAATTTCAACTTGATACTTTTAAGTATTCCAGAGTTCCTGACAGACAGAAACAATCCAGATTTTTTTTGCAAAACAATGCTTTATCGAGAGAGTCTCAGTTAATCGACCGTTAGACGTTGAGATTACTTTATTACTACCTTAATACATTACACCACCGGGGTACACAAAGAAAAAAACAGAATAAAAAGTTTAAACTATAGGTAAAAAGTCAATGAAACATTAAATATATGTAAACACAAAAACCTTCTTCGAGATATGGAACGCTAAAGATAATCCAGATTAACAACAATGGAAACGCATTCCGTGAACTCATGACTTGTAACAAACAGGAATTGAATTTCCAATTAAACGAAATGCGAGCGTGCCTTTTGCAAAAATCTTCTGTCACTTTTGGTGCGTTCTGCGTTCCGATCTCTCATATGATAATAAAGAAGTTATATTATCTGCGTTTGTATATTTGACGACCTCCGTGGTCGAGTGGCTTTGGACACCGGTTTTCAAGGTGTCGCCATCTCTGAGATTCCAGGTTCGATCCTCGGTTAGGTCAATTTAGAAAACGAACTTTTCTATATTGGCTCAGGTCTGGGAGTTTGTGATGCCACCGTTGTCTCTGATTTCCATAAAACAAGTGCTTTAGCTACTTACTTTGGAATTGGAGCAATGTATGTGATGTTGTCAAACAAAATAAAAAATAATAATAATAAGAAGGATAAATTTAATATTTTTCTACGGGTCACCAAAGGGACGTCAATTTAGTGCTTAATCAACAGTAACATAATATCAGTATTTCAGACCAGCACCAGCTAATACATAAATCAACATGAGTCACATTTAATAGAAAAAGATAAATAAAAGGCAAAGCCAAAGTTTGACCACGGACCTGAGTTTGACATGCAAAAGCCGCTCACATTGTGTTGTTAATATACTCGTACGTTTCATCTGAACAAAGCTTTACGAACACCCACCACTTAAAGTCTGTTGTTTCGTAATCCTACTAATATTATAAATGAGAATGTTTAGATGTTTAGATGTTTATTGAATTGCATGTATTGACTTTTAATTTTTCGTAACAGCCTAGACTGAATAATGACTTAATTTAGCTTGAACTCTGTTAATTGATTCAGTAGAAATGAGCTAATTAAATAATGTTATCTATTTGTTAATCTATGTTAATTGTAACATGTATGAGTGTAATGTCTGGAAACGATATATATATTTGTAAACATCGTTCCTTCTGATAAAGCTGATAAGTTTTTTGCGCCCATTTTTCTTGTCAGCTAAAAGACGTCATAATGGGTGGTAGGGTAAAAGAATTGACGATTTAAAAATGCTTATTATGAGAGCTTATTTGAATAAAGAGTTTTTCAAATTCAATTTCAATTTGGATGTTTGGATGTCTGTTACTCAATCTCGCAAAAAGTAAAACCTGGATTAACACATAAGATACTTTTTATCCCAGTCAAAGGTTCCCTAGAGATTTTCCGAATGCCCACGCGGAAAAGTCGCGGGCGAAAGCTAGTACATCATAATTCGTTTAATAACTTAACATACTCACATAATAACATTTCTGCGACGAAATATCCGACGTTTCAATCTAATAATATCGTAAAATCTGGGACATGAAAAGTACTTGCTACGAAGGGTCCTTTGAGTAATATTGGATTTCCCTTTGCCCAATACGGGAATGTTCTAATACTTGCGACAAAATTATGAGGAGTTGGCCCGTCATCAATCAGAACAAACTACTGTGGGCCTACTACGCAAAATATAGAGCGACAGTCTTTTCGTCTTTCGATTAAATCATTTTGGACCTCCTGAGCTTATATTAATGCCACGAATCAGATCGAACGTTGGTTAGAGTTCAGTTTTCAGAGTAGGCCCTCTGAATTTATTAAGGTCAGATCGATATGCAATATATCAAAGAAAACGCAATTCTATTATGAATTGCTTAGGAATTTGTTGGGTTGAAGATCGAAGGGGTTAAGGGTTCAATGTACCTTTTCAGTACTAATGCTTGAATGGGAAAAGTAAAAAGCATCCAATATTTCCTTAGAGTAGACAAACTCGATTCAATAGACTCAAAAACGTGCGGTTAGTTTTCGTAGTAGTAGTTAGTAACTAAACACACATTTCAGAAGCATACTCATTATATTCTCATTTTATATTTCAGAAACATACGTATTATTGCGATGCCATAGCATAAAAAATCACTTTTGGAATTCTCAGAATGAACGACAAATTGATGCTCGCGAAATATTCGCGATACGTGACATGAGAAAAGACAATAAACTTAATAACCTTTTTTGTCAGTGTCCCGTTTTTATTATTGACTACAGCCAGGCTGCGAATATCATATTTTTCTGTAGTACTATTTTAATACGAAATAATAAATACGAAAATATTGAGTTAATAACTAAGGTCAAGAACCATTAAAAACAATAATTATTCTTGTTCACTCCTCCTTCACTACAACGCTAATCCACACACTGCATACTTACCATCTCAAAAATACAGGAGCAAAAAACTGGCAACTCCTCGTTATTTGCCGACCTCCGTGGTCGAGTGGTTTGCCTGCCTTTTACGCCTGTATTCAAGGTGTCGCCATTTCTGAGGTCCCGGGTTCGATCCCCGGCTGGGTCAATTTAGAAAACTAACTTGTCTATATTGGCTCAGGTCTTGTGTGTGATTACCACCGTTGTCTCTGATTTCCATAACACAAGGCTTTAGCTACTTTTTTTGGGATCAGAGCAATGTTTGTGATGTTGAATAATATTTAAAAAAAAATTGCCATACTCGCTAGACCTTGCTTCAACTGTTTTTTTTCGGAATTCGGATAACTTTTTATCAGGGAACCAATTTTAATTCCGAGTAGACGATTAAATCAGTACTTAAAGATTTCACTGAAGCCCACCCCAAGGACAACAGAGACAACAATGAACTTCAACAATAATAGCCAACACTTTAATTAAATAAAGAAATATTTTCATAATTTTTTTTCGGTGAATTGAACCGGCAATATACAGGGTTTTTTTTAGAAAATTGGCGGTTTTCAGGGTAAATAATAATTTTCCGGTTTGTATGCACGATACCATATATGGTGCCGCTAAAGCTTAGTAAGGGTTTTTTGTAACTCGTTGTATAATACTTTATCCTTACTAATATTATAAATGCGAAAGTCTGAATGTTTGTTTGTTTGTTATGCCTTCACGGCTTAACTACTAAACCGATCATCATGAAATTTTGCATACACGTTGTCAGGGATACAAAAAAGGACAAAGGATACCTTTCATCCCAAAAGAATTGATCCTGAGAGATAGCAAAAAATCTTTCCACGCAGACGAAGTCGCGGGCGGTCGCTAGTAATATTACAAATCCGAAAGCAAGTTTGTTTGTTACACCTTCACGTCTTAAGTATTCAACCGATCATTATGAAATTTTTGCATTTATCAGGGGTACAGAGAAGGATATAGACCCTTCATCCCTCAAAAAAATACTGTTCTAGAGGGATAGAGAAATAATTCACTGAGATTGCTAATGTAAAATAATTCTTTGTTATTAATATAATATCTTCCTTTTGGCAACGTCCAGAATTGGTGCCAAATCTTCACCATTTAGATGCTTCATTGATCGCGCGTATTACTTCTATGGTAATTTAAAACCCGGTATTTTTTCGGTTCTCTTATAAAAAATCTGGTTATTGGGTAACCCGGTACCCAGGTACTACATAGCTAGAGGCACCTAGAGGGTCGTTGTTATTATTCTAAGAACATAGACGTTCAATACACTTTGACCTTATGATCCGTATTTATTTAATCTGACCTGTCACACCACATTAATACATTGCCATAGTATCTGACACAAGTTGGCAACTAGATATTCAAGTTAACTCGTAATCTGTCTAAAAAGCGCTGGAACATATTAGCCAATTAATCTGACCTGTCACACAACATTATCACATTGCTATAGTATCTGACACAAGTTGGCAACCAGATATTCAAGTTAACTCGTAATCTGTGTAAAAAGCGCTGGAACATATTAGCCAATTAATCTGACCTGTCACTCAACATTATTACATTGCCACCGTATCTGACACAACTTGGCAACCAGATATTCAAGTTAACTCGTAATCGGTGTAAAAAGCGCTGGAACATATTAGCCAATTAATATGACCTGTCACTCAACATTATTACATTGCCACCGTATCTGACACAACTTGGCAACCAGATATTCAAGTTAACTCGTAATCGGTGTAAAAAGCGCTGGAACATATTAGCCAATTAATATGACTTGTCACACATCAATATTACATTGCCACAGTATCTGACACAACTTGGCAACCAGATATTCAAGTTAACTCGTAATCTGTCTAAAAAGCGCTGGAACATATTAGCCAATTAATCTGACCTGTCACATCACATTATTACATTGTCACAGTATCTGACACAAGTTGGCAACCAGATATTCAAGTTAACTCGTAATCTGTGTAAAAAGCGCTGGAACTTTGTAACTGCGTGCCAGCTTTATCTCCGGCTCGGTACGGCGTGACTGGCAATATCAGTAATTTCATGTTGTGTAAACGCTTGATTTATACTCGTCAAGACGTTGACGAACAGAATACACGCATGGTGACTATAAAATGTAATAATTGAATAATTTATTCCCTTTTTTTTACGTAACGTACCTGGTTATATTTTGTAAAAGGTAAAATACCTACGTTGTCTTTAGAAATAAAACCTTTTTTACGGATTACAGCGCGTATATTAATTCAGGTGTTGTTTTAGAATTATTAAGTTTGTATTTATTGGTTTTTTGAATTCCCGACGTTTCGACACCTTTTCAGGGGCCGTGGTCACGGGAAGACCAAAGCAAACCAATAAATACAAACTGACTAATTCTAAAACAACACCTGAATTAATAATATTATACGCGCTGCAATCCGTAAACAGTGTTTTATTTCAAATGAACTGTACGCGCAAAAGTCTTAGAAGTGTCTACGTTGTCTTATTATATTTTGCATCACTTTTGGTTAATAATTAAAGAAAATAATACAAATTATTATAATACTGTTCTAAGTAGTAGCCAACGCTGGAAAAGACTTAATGTTGTAGGTTTTGGTCATAATTTGTGTGGATTGATTATCCAGTTTCAAACATTGTATCAGGCATTGTTAAGTTTTAAAATTTTCTTGTATGGCTTACATATAACTGGAGCTGCAGTATAATAAAACTCTATCAAATAAACACAAAAGTATACTGACGTAGTCATTAACTGAGTAGTCATGCATGACGCGACGTAATCATTCATACGTTACAAATTAATTGTGAAAACTTAAGACTTTTTATCTTTTTTTGTGTAAACTTAAGACTTTTTAAATTGTTTTTTTAGCAAGAAAAGTGATAATGGTGATTAGAAATAAAACACTTTTTACGGATTACAGCGCGTATATTATTAATTCAGGTCTTGTTATAGGCGCCTATCAAAATGTTCGTCAGTTGTGGCTGGTTTTATTTCTAATGAACTGTACGCGCGAAAGTCTTAGAAGTGTATATGATAATGGTCACCCTACATATCGCATTATAATTTGTCTCGCGGCAAATTCGCGGCTCACACTCACAACGAGTTAGGTTTACATTTTAGCGTTTGCTTTCGAAATCATGTGCGTTTTATACGAAGGAGTCTTTGGATAAACACCATGTAATTAATTTATGGGAGCTCCTGTGTTTGAACAGTTTAGCCGCCATTGTTGTTTTACTCACCTTATTTGAGAACTGAAACATCCTTGCTTATTATTTTATCGTAATAGAGGCGATAATTAATTTTAGTTAAGATTCAATTTAATAAATTTATTTTTTTTGCATTTCACAATGATATTTTGAAATTAAGATAAAAGTAGATACTAGAAAAAAGCTTCGATTTTTATTCCGCCTTTTTGTTTATTGTGCTATGTTTTCTTGGAATTATTTCGTACCCATTTCAAGCCGTCATAAATGTGACCTTTTATAATTTATAAATTCAGACAGCTAAAAATGGACTCTTTTCAAAGAAAGTAACCACACAACAATACAAATTTTGTGACCATAAATAATGTTCCAATTGTTTTTTTATCCACTACGGGTAGTGCTTGGCCTTCATCTCACCTGATGTTAAGTGACGATAAGGCCGAAGGTGGAAGCGCACTACACCCGGAATCCTTAGCACTGAGGAACTGGCTATCTTACCTCTAACTGCCGGAACACAACAATTTTTAAATTGTTGTTATAGCGTCAGACTTAGGTAAGATGGTGGGTGTTAGCTAGCCAGGCGGACTTGAAGTAAGCCCTACCACCAACCAAACCGAGAAAAAAATTACCTTTGTAATCGAACCCGGGACCCTGCGTCTTACACGGGTGGGCGAACCACAAGACCACAGAGGCGGTTAAATTTCACTGTTTGCCCGGAAAATCACCAGCACTTACTAAAGAAGCATCAAATTTTATAGGGTGTGTATACATGTAAAGGTTTATATTCATTAAGGCTGGTTCGACACTGTGAAACGGAAACCCAAATCTGTATATCAAAGTATAGGCGCCTATCAAAATGTTTATTGTTCCATTACGCGTCTTTGATAAAGCTCAACCGTTGTACCGTTGATCAGAGCCACACTGATTCGAACTGTGCTTTTAAATGCCCAATAATTGCCGTTCAGTGTTTGTCATAAACGGAACGATGTCGTTTAAGCGCGGGTAAATTGTCAGACGATTTTAAAAAACAAAAACAAAAGTCAGTTGTGGCTGGCTTCGCTCCAAAATCGGCTATGACCTGATTCCCGCTTTATTCCGGGTACAATCATGTGACGTTTCCTATTGCACTCATTCTGAAATGTTCAGGAAATCAAATCCCTCGAGCAAAGTGTTAAGCCCGATCGCCAATAAGGAGGGAACACTAGTTCAATATATTGACGGCGCGTCTAATGGAATCTTTATTGCGGTTTGGAGCTTTTTCCTTGAATTGTGTCGCAAATGTCGCAATTTGGCGATCTTGAAAATCCGATGAACTATTCGGCGTGTTGTTTACTGTTATGCTTTAGCACTTATCTCATATTTATGGTCGTCAACATATTTTTAGAGTTATTTCAAGAGGAATAAATAAGATCAGTTTCTTTGGTCATCCTTTTCTGTCTGGTATACGAACTTAGTCACTTTTTCACAGAACAACCTTGAGGTAGCCAGTTTGAAACTGCGGTTCATGGATCAGCTTCAAAACAATACTCTAACCAATATCAGAACCTATGTAGATAGTTCCTGTTGTCCTAGATTCATAAAGTTTGGCAAGATGCATGTTCTCACAGCATAAAACAAAGGAATGAAAATAGTTTATTTTAACGTAGTCTGCGTAGTCTGTAACATATTTTATAGTTTATGTTCAGACAATTTATACAACGACAAACAATAAAAGTTATTTCCCTTTGTTCTTGCTATTTTTTTAATAGCTGATTTTCGGGATTATGTGGGATTTACACGGGTCGATTTTCCAGGCGACCTGCTGGTCGTTTTTAGTTCACTAGCGCTTTTTATCGAAATTGGTTTGTAAAATGTTATCGCAAACCTAATTTCAACGACGTGGCGATTCGATTTTACAATCGATTGTCGCAAGTCACCTGCCAAATCGACCCGTGTAAATGCTCTATAAAGTTTTAAAATTTATAGAACACATACATTTTAAAATTATTATGCTAACTTTGTAAATTATTACAAAGTTGCTTAACCAAAGAAGTTGTACGTGTCTTTACGAAAACTGTCTGGAAAGTCGTTAACCTAAAATAAAGTTGAAAGTTAAACTAAAGACGACCTAAACGCTAATGTATGCTGGTGTAGAAACATATCTATAGCTATATGTATATAGCTATTACTCCACAAAGTTCGATGTATTGTAGGCGGCTAATGGAATTCTTATTGCGTTCACGGCATTTCTACTCCGAAGCATTTCGGTGGATTTTAAAATCCCCTAAATTTTCTTCTACATATATTCACCTCAAAGAGTGCGTTTTATGGTCGGTTTATTACTTACAGGTTTCGTGGAACAGCGTCATTAGTAAAATACTAAACTGCAAAAGCTTTGCCGCATTCGTCAAGTGAATGAGTGATTACAATTTGAACACGAAATGGTATGTAATTAAAGTGATGCGCTTGACGAAATTTCAAAACAACGATCGAGTAGGTATGTTTTAATTATGTTTCATAGATTCGGATTCAATTTGCAAAGCAAAAGCAATCAACGTTTTGATGAAGGAAAAACTTGGAATGTAGAATACTTTTGCGTGGCAGCTGCCATGAAAATTACTTAAGAAACAGGCAAAGTGCGAGTCGGAATCGCGCACGAAGGGTTCCGTAAACATCACGTTTGTTGTATGGGAGCCCCTTTAAATATTTCTTTTATTCTGTATTTGTTGTTATAGCGGCAACAGAAATACATCATCTGTGAAAATTTCAACTGTGTAACTATCACGGTTCATGAGATTCAGCCTGGTGACAGACGGACAGACGGACAGAGTATTAGTCTTAGTAATAGGGTCCCGTTTTACCCTTTGGGTACGGAACCCTATAAACTGGCAATGCTAATGTACAATTTTAATTGTTTCATTCTTATGATGTCATTTTCCATAAAGAATGTCTATTTCCTAGCAGTGATGATGATTTTTTTTTATTTTTATTAGACAACATCACAAACTTTGCTCTGATCCCAAAGTAAGTAGCTAAAGCACTTTTGTGATATGGAAATCAGAGACAACGGTGGAACTACAAACACCCAGAACTGAGCCAATACAGAAAAGTTCGTTTTCTAAATTGACCCAGCCGGGGATCGAACCCGGACCTCAGAGATGGCGACACCTTGAAAACCGGCGTACAAACCACGGACCTCCTTGGTCGAGTGGTTTGTACGCCGGTTTTCGACGAACGACCTCGTTTGATTGATTTGAATAAAGTTATTTGAATTTTTTTACAAGATAACGTTTATGACAAAATCGTGTGATTTGTGTGAGTTGCATGGTTATGTGAGTCTTGTTTGCTATTAGCTATTGATATTGATAAATAAATATAAACTAAAATTTAACTATAAAAAAAAAATATAGGTAGGTAATTGGTACTGATTTTGTTAATAGTTAATAGTAAATATTTTGTTCAAATGTACTGAGTTTTTACCAGGAAAGTCACGTAAAAATAACTGTACGTATAAGTTGTATGTTTAACACGAGACCAAATTGTAGTTCTGAAATGCCTCGTACCTTTGAACCACTCACTGTGATCATTTGTTTGTATTTAGAATCACGAGCGAACTACTTCGCTAGTTCGTGATTAAGGCGCCATCTCCACGAGCGAGAGAATCGCGGCGATATTATCGTCGTGCCACGTATTTCTATACTCTCTATGAATGCGTCTCCACATGGCGATGTTATCGCGGCGATACGATGATAGAAGAAGTGCTTACTCGTCGGGATTCTCTGGCCCGTGGAGACAGCGCCTTAAAGTCGGCACTCGCAGCACAAATTGACTTTAGTTTCTTGTAAGTATAAAAAATAACTATTTCTCACTTATGCTCTGAAATGTTATCACTTTATTTGAAAAAAGAATGCGGGGCGTTCCATATTTACGTGGTAGCGGTTCATCACGTTTTAGAGCGGGGAATGAAATGAACAAATATGATGACCTGAGTGGTGCAGTGGTCAACATCCATCAAACATCCGGTCTACCACGCAAGAGGTCCCGGGTTCGATTCTCGGCCAGGCAGAAATTGAAATGATAAATTTTAATTTTTGTGACGGGTCTGGGTGTTACTATGTATAATAAGTATATATTTAAAAAGTATATAAGTAGTATATCTAGCACCCATATTACAAGCTTTGCTTAGTTTGGCGCTGTGTAAAATTGTACAAGATTTTTTTTATTTATTATTAATATTTACTTCCCGTACTGTTCTAAATAAAAAACGGTAGAACTCATCCATCAACTAGCGTTATTTTTACGAAACTTTATAACTGCATGACTGGTCACACGAACCAAATTAAAAATTACATTTTTACTAAGAAATTCAAAATTCAAATTCAAAATTCAAAACTCATTTATTCAGTCTAGGCTGTAACAAGCACTTGTGAATGTCAAAGAAGCTACGCCATCAGTTCGCAAACCCTAAGCAGGAGACCTTGTAACGAGAAGAACCGGGAAGAAACTCGTCAAGGGCTACTTTTTTCTCCCTGTATATTTCATACAGAGTCGTCAAAATTTGAAAAATGAGGTCGGCATTTAAAGTGACGTCATTTTCCATTACAATAATTAACAAAGTTTACATTCAATGGGTAGGTAAAATAAATTTTAACTAGTTGAGAAATCGCTGTCTACTACTCGATAACACATAGCTAAGAAAATCCTTGTATGAATATTTTGTTTCTTAAGAAAAATTACTATACAAGCCTTCTACTGGAAGCTATTTACATTGCCCCGTCTCTACATTGCATTCAAACCATCCTCGACAATGTAAATGCTAACTTCCCGTTCTATAATGTACTATTATCAGCTTAAAAATAAAACTGCGGCCGTAATTACCAAATGTTGCCAAAATTTAAGCCTGTACAGATATGTACACACGAAGTTTTACGAGCGGTGTGCTCAACGTCGCGTGTTGCCGACAAATAGAGACTTTGCGGCGTTCGCCCGATTTTTACGGTGACTGTACCCGTAAGTTACGGCGGGGTTGCGGCCAACTTTTGTGGAAATTGTTTTACGTCGGTACATTTATAACTAGCCTTTACATCATAAACACGTTATTTCACCCTGCGGGCAATGGAACTAAAAACACAGAAATGCTGTAACTGTGTCGTGTTTGATAGATTTATAACAGCGAGTTGAAGGCATTCTTTATTAAATATGAGCAGTAGGTCTAGGTTGGTATATTTTCATCATTAACACGTTATTTTATTCAAGTGTTGGAAACGTTTTCGATCGGTTTAGTTTTTTTTATGATAAGGGGCTTATTCCCCTTTTTATTTTTTTAAATATGCTTTTATAATAGTTTTTGATTGATTTTTTATTGAATTTTGTCATCGTTACTCGAAGTTATAAATCCATCTAAAGTAAATTTAATTCATACTGTAGGTATCGATTTATAACATAAGGTTATTTCATTTGACGACCTTCGTGGTCGAGTGGCTTTGTATACCGGTTTTTAAGGTGTCGCCATCTCTGAGGTCCCGGGTTCGATCCCCGGTTGGGTCAATTTAGAAAACGAACTTTTCTATATTGGCTCAGGTCTGGGTGTTTGTGATACCACCGTTGTCTCTGATTTCCATAACACAAGTGCTTTAGCTACTTACTTTGGAATCGGAGCAATGTATGTGATGTTGTCAAATATTTATTATTATTATTTATTTATTATTTATTATTATTATTCATTGTGATTTTAAAGGATAAATGAATGATTATCAGATCACAAGTAAGAAAACAAAGTGTAAATTCAGAATTAATTTCTGTGATTATTATCATGATCTAAAACTAATATTTGATATTAATTTAGAAATTCGATTATCAGAATCTGATTGGTTCTAACGTTTATCTATTATCATGAATTCATGATAAATGACCCAAACTTTCAATTATTCAATTATTTTCATTGATAACCACTATTATTAATCAATTGTTTGTTTACTCCAAATCCTAGTCTGCTACAGACATCCAATAACATTAAATCAACAAAATGGACACAATAGCGAACTTTCAATAGATTGAGATGAAGCAGCGAACGTTTTGCGATCTCTTTGTTCCGAGAGTTATTGATGGTTCTATAACTGAAACAAATATCGAAGTACAAAAACTTGTGATTAAAGTATAGATACAATTGTTTATTTAAGATAACGGGTTGTTTTGTTTAACCCTCTTGCTTGAATTAGATATTACTTTTCAGAGTTAACTTTTAAGTAAACAGTAAACATTTGAAAAATATTCATTCTTTTGTTACGAACTGGCCATCACGCCGAGTGTGTAATTATTTGTTTGTCTATGGTTTTTCTTTGATCTTTGCCATTTATCTGTCTTCGGTCTTGGCTGTTTTCTGTTTTTGCTGTGTCATTGGTGGTATTTTATTTGGTTTGTCTTTATTATAAATATGAATTGTTTGCCAATTATATATAAGGTTATGATAATACAGGTAATGCACTCATATTGACGTAAACTTGTGTAAAATAAAGAAATCGTAAAAGATGCCAAGGATAGATAATGTACAAAGTTGACGCATTAAAAATTACTAAAATGAGTGACTAATTTATTCGCTTATTGTACGAGTATAATGTTATTACGTCCATAATTAAAATGAACGTCTTTTCTGAAATTTATTAGATATTTGGTGATTATATTTGAAAGCCGTGCATTTATTATGATGATATGGGTGGATTTAGAAGGTTGAATCCACATTACTGTGATCTAATGACAGGTAAGTGCTGATTTATAAATGGGTTGAGTGAGTGTGGGTCGCATTAAGTAGGTTTGGGTTCATGTCTAACCAGATAGATGGGACTTATCGATAACAGAAGAAGATATGCGATCTTTCAAAGGAAAATATACGCTATGCCCGCTGAAATAGGGTTTTATTTTTTTACGCTGTTTCCCGAATTCCGTGAAAAAGGCTTAGCGAGATGGGTGAAATATTTATAATACGATAAGTATGCGCACGTCGATTTACACAGATGAAATAATAACCTGACAAGTTACGAGGTTAACAGAAAGAAAACAATAATATTATCTCTGCTTACGATATAATGTTGGAGAAAAAATAAATCGGGAAATACACGGATCCTGGTCCAGAACGGCGAGACTGAAGCCGATTGACTGAAAGCGCATATTCTTTAGGGGCTCCAAGCTTCACCATTAAGCTTTCCACAAGTTTAGGTAGATCTAAGTCATTTGAGTCTGGAATACCTGCGATTTCCACGTGATCACCTAGCAAGCTGTTCCAATTCTACATTAAGCTGCTCCAGGTGTTCAATTTTGAGCAAACAAGATCTATTTTGGTTGTCTAGATGGGTAATTTTTCTCTCCATATCCTTGACTTTACTGGTCGGTGCATCCACAGATTCTGCAAATTCATCCACCTTATCACAGTAGTGTTGAGCTACAAGTTGTTTGCCACTTAATCCAGATTTGTCTAGATGGGTAATTTTTTTCTCCATATCCTTGACTTTACTGGTCAGTGCATCCACAGATTCTGCAAATTCATCCACCTTATCACAGTAGTGCTGAGCTACAAGTTGTTTGCCACTTAATCCAGATTTGTCCAGATGGGTAATTTTTCTCTCCATATCCTTGACTTTACTGGTCGGTGCATCCACAGATTCTGCAAATTCATCCACCTTATCACAGAAGTACTGAGCTACAAGTTGTTTGTCACTTAACCCAGAGCAAATAGTAGTAGCATATACCACTTTTTCACAGCGGCTGCATTCCAAAATATTAGTTTTGTTTTATTTAATAATTTGGAACAACTGTAACATTTCGTCATTGTAAGGGTAGATGCAAAAACAAATAATTAAAACCGGTCGTGTATTTACTCGACAACGCTTGAATGAGAACTGACATTGTTATTTTGGTTACCGTTATATTATACTACCTTGTTCAATTTAATTTGAACATAAATATAGGAACAGTAAGATTTTTCCTTTCATAATTATAATATTATAAAAATGTAAGTTTGGATATTTGACTCAATCACACAAAAACAGATAGTGTAAAAATACTTTTTAACTCGGTCAATGGATTTTCCCGAAAGCTAGTAATCTTATTTATAGACAGTATTTTTCGCCGTCTTTATATTACAATAAAGAATTAAATTATCGTATTTAAACCAACATCTTTTATCATAATAACAATTAATGTTCAATCTTATTTGTGACAAGTTTTAACAAATATCAGTGAATCATAATTATTTAGTGTTGTTCTATCCTTGTGCTATCGGTGAAAAGCGCATTAACATTTGGCAACACAGACTGGAATCGGTAGGTTTACACGTGAGATACGTCCGTTAGGGCTGGCTGTACATATTATTATTATTATTTATTTTATTTACTCGAGAAACAGAGTCTCATTATGGTTAGTAACAATGTGATTTTAGCTAGGTTAGTACAAAATTATTAAATTCAATTCAATCCATTAAATTAATTAATTATTATCAGTTCATTAAATTAATTATTATTTCCAATTCATTTTCTGTTTAATGTAGTCACTACATGAACCATAGCAGCATGATTTATATAGTGACAGTCAAAACGATTCAAAAATGCCTTGAGGATGCCGTTAGTGCTGGCGCGAACCCTGCGCACCAGAGATGTATACCGCTTACGCATGGTGAAACTCATAATTCAATGTCATTTTGTCATTGCTCAAGTATTCCCTGCGTTGTGCCTTGATTTGATATGGTGGGGAAGGGGAGATATGGTTTGTTTATTGAAATATTTTCAATAAAATCTGTAAGTGACACGTAAAATATATATTTTTTCTAAATTCTCTCAGTTTACTAAATAATACCATTGTGTTTCAGAAACAATTTTATCTGCATAGCCAACCCTCGACAACCTGAGTGGTGCAGTGGTCGACATAACGGTCTACCGTGCAAGAGGTTCCTGGTTCGATACTCGGCTGGGCAGAAATTGAAATGATGAATATTAATTCCTGTGGCGGGTCTAGGTATTACTATTATGTATAATAAAAAGTAGTAAGTAAGTAAGTAAAAAAGTATATAAGTAGTATATCAATTGTTTAGCACCCATATTACAAGCTTTGCTTAGTTTGGGATTAGATGGCGCTGTGTGAAATTGTCCAAGCATTTATCATTAAACCTATTTTGTTTGTGTACGCCGAAATAAATAGACATCTATTTTTTTTTCGAAAAAATAAAAAATAATCTCCAGATATTGAGTCAATTTTCAATAATAAAAATAAAAAATTTCAAGTTCCGCGTAATAAGTTTGTCCAAAAGTGCCCTTTTAATCCTCCTAAAACAGACCAAACAGTTTTTTAACATTTCTCAAAAACTATCAAAATTAAAAAAAATATTGACCATCTGGTAGTCCTCATTGATTCGCGTCTTTTGACATCCTAACTATTTACGTAACCTTAAAACTCACAACACCAAGGCAAGTGCAAATTTCCCAGCGAAAATCAGGGACTATACGGAAACTATCGAAAAAACATTTTCAATGTTAAAACCGTTACCGGTTTTCGATGTGACAGAGTTTCGCACACAAGAAAAGTGAACTAGCTAGACTGATTCGGTGTGAGCCTCCGTATTTCATTCAACGTCGTTTCGACGTTCGAGATTTTGACGTCCTCGTAATTGGAATATCGGGATTAGGTTTTCGATGTGAATCGAAAGTCACTATATTGGTTGAAACTGAGGAAATATTTTCGTTCAAACTTTACAGCTTCATTAAAAGCTTGGGTAAGTAGTAGAGTTGCCAGACGTCCCGTATTTCCCGTGACGTCCTGTATTTCAGGCATAATTTTAAACATTATAAAGAGACAGTCTCTATCCCATATTTTAACATTTTTAGATTTTTTGGCAGATTTGCGCAGCAAATGTATTTACCCCGGATTTGATAAATATCTAATAAGTACCGTTTTCATTTTCAATTATGATTATAACTGCATCGAATTTTACAAGTAATATTTAAGAAACCACACAAAACTTACACGATCTTCTTTAAAATATAACTAGCAATAAAACACATAAAAACAAGAACGTAAATACAATATTTTTCATTTGTCCCGGAAAAAAAAATCATTTTTTGCCAACTGGCAACGTAGGTGGACGTTATTAAAAGTAGAATAAATATTTTTAATTTTAAGGTAAAGCTATATTGAATAATCCGGTTCCTCTAGCTCTATTTATTTCCGTCGCGCGTCGTTTGGAAGCATTATTTCCTAGAGCGAGAAAATGACCGGTTCACGGATATGATAGGATAGCGTGAATGTGGCTAAGTGTTCTTTTCGCTCTAGTTAACGATGTTTCGGTGTGATGAAAGGAGATAGAGCTATAAGAAAATGCAGTGCCGGGACGCAATGTAGCTTTACCCTAATATGGAGTATTTTTATTACAACTTCAAGGCTATTCATGTTATTTAAATAGAACGTTAAAACCCTATTCCACTTATTATCATCATATCAGCCACACGACACCCACTGCTGGGTATAGGCCTCCCCCAAGGATCTCCACAATGATCGGTACTGCGCTTCCCACGACCTTCACCAGACGTCCACCTTGTCGGGGGCCTACCCACGGAGCGTTTTCCGGTTCGTGGTCGCCATTCCAACCCAACGGCCATCGGTTCTTCTCGCTATGTGGTGTCGGCATCTCGCGATGTCGGTTACTTTAGTTCTCATATAGGATCTCCTCATTCTGATCATGTAGGGGAACGCAGAGGATGGCTATCTCCATTGCACGCTGGGTGACCTTGAGCCTTCTTATGAGACCCATAGTTAGTGACCTCGTTTCACTGCCGTAAGTCATCACTGGCAACAAACACTGATCATAGACTTTCGTCTTCAGACACTGAGGTAAATTGGACGCGAAGATTTTTCGAAGCTTCCCGAATGCTGCCCATCTGAGTTGGATTTGACTAGAGATCTCTTTTTCTTAAGTTAGACTTACCTAACTGGACTGCCTATCCTAGGTATACGTAATTGTCAACAACTTCGGATGTAGGTTCCATTTATTATACTTAATCGGAGTTTCTTAGAATGTTGATCAGATCGGTTGGATTGTATAGTGATCTGGATCTCCTCCATACACTCCTTGGATGGCCATCATCAGATCCCAGCTCGGTTAATCCCTGTCGGAGAACCAAGGCTTCAAAGTTACTACTTTTGTATGAAAATCAACTGGCGTCCTTAATTACGTGGCCACGTATAATTATGTAGTTAATAAATTGTATCACAAAACGCTTAATTTACTATTTTTATAATAACCATACTTTTTAATTTCCATGTGTACTACTTATCGCATCGTAAAGTGTCTCGATACACTATATTATTTGGACCCACAATAAATCCATATTTCCATTTGGGTCATTTTAGGGTTTCTCTGCACAATGGACTGACGAAGCAAAGTAACAACAAAAGGGAAAATGTAATAAGAAATTGTGCATGGGAGTGTTTTGTTAAAAGGGTCCGTTTTATATATTTTGTTATTGTAACTTACTGGCGGTGAATTCTGACAATGCAAGACTAGCGTCACTCGCCGCTACATACTTTGTGGCAAGACTAGGTTTTAAATTAATTATTACGTGCTTTCTGTACTTTTGTTTAGTTTCATCCGGTTTGACTCACTCTAAATACAGAATATTAAAGTGGCTAGTTCTTAAACAAAACAATTATTGCAAACTATTTTCTTTCTCAACTCATTAGTAAAGTAATGTTTAATTAGCAATTGAGATCCATGCTTTGATTTTCACTTCGATGAATTTTGTTAGTTTGGAGTTTTATAACTAGCATTTTCTTTATTCATTACAACTTTTTTTAACAGCAAGATTTACAAAGGATAAGAAAGATAGTTTACACTTTACTATACAATTGATTTAGAAATTGATAATAGCTTTACTAAGCACGTTTTAGCTTCACTTTTATTTGACTTTTCTTACCTACATAACTCAATCGTGTTATCCAATAATTGTTTGTCTAAAATACCACTTTTCTCTTCTCAAACAGAGGTTTCTGCTTTGGCTAGGGCATGCGCACAGGATGGGACCCTCTCGACTACACCAAAGCGTCCTGCTAGGTGAAATTGCGAATGCTAAAAGAGACATTGGAAGGCCGTTGCTTCGCTTTAAAGTCTGTTCCAAACAGGACATGATCACCTTTAAAATAGATCATTGGATTGGGTCGCCGATAAGCAGTCCCAGTGGCGTAAGCGTGTAGCAGAGGTTCAAACTTTGCGCGACGAGACCTGGTTCAGAACACTAGCTGACAGGAAGGAGAAGCGTGACCACCAATACATCAGCCGAAAACTTCCCCTGCCAGGCCTGCGGGAGAGTATGTCGCTCTCGCATCGGTTTACTAAGCCATCAAAAAAGTTTCCTCAGGCACTGAATATAAATCCGTCTGCAATAGACGCAAAGGCCATTAGTAAAATACCAATGTATTAACTTGATCAGCTTTAGTAATGAATCAAGCAAACGTTAGGCATAAACATGCAGAGTAAATTAACATTATGATCATTTTATTAGAAACACAACAAGCAAGTTGCCTAATATATTAGTCAATGACTAGATGCAAATACATCACATCATACATCATATTAATAAGGCTTCCCGCCCACGAACGATTAATCGCTGAGTGATTTTTTGTCGCCGAGAATAGAACATACACAGCCTTACCACAAAACACTGTTTAACAAAGTGTTTAACTTAGACACTGTATAAATGTGATGCTGTCACTTTTTTGACAATATATTTTGAAAGAGACAGCGTCATATTTAAACTGTGTCTAAATTAAACAGTGTTTTGAAATCTTTTGTGGTAAGGCCGACAGAGTTCGATACGTAAACCCCCACGAGATACAAAAAGTAGCTCACCGACTAATCGCCCGCGAAAAGACACTGACAAGAGTGACAAAGGGTTTACTTAGCCAGCGACAAAAAACGCCGCGTCGCCGCGACTTTCGCCGCGATTAACGCCGCGATAATCGCAGCTACGGCGCTGACGCTTATTATTTATGAAGTGGCAGCAGGTTTTTAGATATTAATTTCTGAGTTTGTTTTTGCATCGCTACTGGCAGATTTTATAAGTGCTACACATATTTTGACATAATAATATAATATTTTTTATTCAAGTGATTAGTAGTTAGTACTTCAACATTTCTTTTTTATGCTGATACCTTATACAACGTGTTACAAAAAAACCCGTTATGGCGAATATGGTCAGCTGTTTCATTTTTTTTCGTTATTTAGTTTTGTATGATAAAGCTGATATTTTTTTACGATTTCCCGGGGGCCGATTCTCGCGCACTGCGACATATCTCGAAATCGACACTAACTCTAATCACAAATCTCTATTAAAAATATCACTAAAATCTCTATTGTAGCCAAAAACTTATACTTAGCTATTTTCGTCATTACAAGTCGAATGACTTTGCAATCTCTACGATTTCTTAACTTTTTAGAAATATCTCGAAATCTCCTCCCAGAGTTGGTCCCATAGAAAAAGTTGTGTAGTTTGATGGTCACTATCTACCATATTCGGCACTATGTTTTTTTTAACACGTTGTATACTCCTAATCCTACGTATAACCGTTATATAAATGTGACAGTCTGTGTGTGTGTTACCTCTTCACGTCTAAACGGCTGGATGACAGATTGGGACCTGTATTAATATTAGGCTACTTTGTCCTAGTTAAAAGTTCCCTACGATCCACGCGGACGAAGTCGCAGGCGGCCGCTAGTAAGTTAAAAAACAATACGTAAGTAATGAAAATACGATACCGACAATAACGTGTAAGATGATAACACCGTGCTCATTAACGATAAGGAAAAGTAGATAACTCTCAATATCGAGGAAAAAATTGGTTTCCTTATTTGAGTGTCCTTATAACAATGACTAGGGTCATAATAAAAAAAATATACCTTGATATTATTATATTGAAAATGCCACGAGAAATAAAATGGAAACCTACTGAAGCTATTACTATAGGTTTAAGAATTAAAGGACAGTTGTTAACCTTTCAAAAACTTACTCGCATTGGTTATATAATTTTTAAGAATAAAATATTATGTCACGTCACTACTCTCTATAAAAAAAAATATTTTTTCAGTCTTGTAAAATAATGTTTTTTGACAAACCCAAGCCATATTGTTTTCATGTATTGTGTATTATTTAGGACACTCTAAGATAGATTGGAATCTCAAAATGATAAACGACCTCCGCGGTCGAATGGTATGTACGCCGGTTTTCAAGGTGTCACCATCTCAGAGTTCCCGGGTTCGATCCCCGGCTGGGTCAATTTAGAAAACGAACTTTTCTATATTTCCAAAGATCGTTGCCAAAACCCCAGACAATCCAACAATATTAACATTTTGAAATATTTTTGATCCCAGTATTATATGAGCACCAGAATTAAAAAAAAATTGCTTGGACGTTAGAAACGAGTTATGAGTAGTCTGGTGTATGTGTCATGAAAATTCCTTCAGTCGTTTTTCACCTGCAAGAGCTTAAACTAGGTATGTTTTTAAAATGATTTTCTGATTTTTTTTAAAGTCGCTGCAATGTAACAATATTGTATATAGGTAGTTGAAATCAGTCCAAGAAGCCCTTGCATTCGATACCTCACACGATGGGTTTTAGAAAAAAAATCCAGGCACAAAAAATATTGTGTTATATAACGCCCTCCCATACAAAAATCCAAGATGGCTCCCCATCTTAAAATGATCCAAGGGTTCGGAAGGATCACCCTCCATCACCGAACGTAGTATATTGCACTTTTATGTCGTGAGCAGACGCAACATAAATACCAAATTGTGTAATAATGGGTTTCACCTATTAAATTGGCGTTTTTTCTCACAAATATAGAACCTCGTCACTTTTATGATTTAGAATATTCATCAATTGCTTGATATTAAATATCGAATAATGACCATCATAGACAACTATCAATAGTAAAAAATCCTTATTATACTTTTCTTAACATACTAAAAATATACCTTATAATTACTACTCTTTTTGTTAGCAGAAATTACCACTTTATTTGTTTTAACTTAGCCAAAACTTATTGTTTTCGCGTCACCTAAGTAGAATACGTTATCTTAGTGTTTAATCATAAAAGTTTTAGAACATTAGCGTTCATGGTTGTTAAATAAATTAAGAAAATGTTAGTATGGATAATGCAACTTCTTTAAAATTCTTTATACATTACGCCGATTTCATAGGTAATACAATAAACAGCTACGACATTCTATGTCATGTATTGTTAACAATATCTAATTAACTATTGAGTATGGTAATTAATCGTATACGTACCCTATTATTTTCGTATCAGTAGCAACAGTATTGACTCATGAATAATGCTAAAGTATAAATTATGGCAGCCCAGCCATTGAATAAAGCCTTTTGTAGGTAGGTTTAAGACTATTTAATTAAATAGATAGATACTTACCTACCATAATTTCCGGGTTCGATCCCCGGTTGGGTCAATTTAGAAAACAAACTTTTCTATATTGGCTCAGGTCCGGGTGTTTGTGATACCACCGTTGTCTCCGATTTCCATAACACAAGTGCTTTAGCTACTTACTTTGGAATCGGAGCAATGTATGTGAAGTTGTCAAATATTTATTTATTTATTTATTTATTTACAATTGAAGACTTGAGTGGTGCAGTAGTCAACATGCAGGTTTACCACGTAAGAGGTCCCGGGTTCGATTCCCGACCGGGCAGAAGTTTAAATGATGAATTTTACTTTCTCTGACGGGTCTGGGTGTTACTATGTATAATAAGTATATATTTAAAAAGTATAAAAGTAGTATATCAGTGGTCTATCACCCATATTACAAGCTTTGCTTAGTTTGGGGCTAGATGGCGCTGTGTATTGTAAAATTGTCCAAGCATTTATTTATTTATAATCATTGCAACATTGTTGTTGTTTATGTTGTTATTGTCTGGTGCTATATCCATAGTACCTACCATTTTTTTAATGATTTGAAATGTGAAAATAAATTATCTCTTTTTTTGACTGACTATTTTTTAGAATCTAATTAAAGAAGAAGATGAACGGAAAGGACATAACATACTTTTTGACGCAAAAATGAATATTATAGTGGTTGATGAAGGGAAAGAAAGACGAAGTCGCGGGCAGCCGCTAGTTTTTTATAAAATGTGACTATAGCCAGGTAAAAAAAGTTTCACAAAACTTGACTATTAATATAGTCATGTTTTGTGAAACGCCACTTATAATTAGCTCCTTGTTGACTTGACTACGGAACCCTAAAAAGATCATCAGATCAGATCATGGCCACAACCAATTTTCAGTTCTACGTCACATAAAATGCTCTGCTTTCAAGATTTTTTACAAAACAAACTTTCACAAACAGTCCAGAGGCCGCTACATCCATCATGTTGAAAAACTGCTAAAGAAAATTAGACTGTTGTAGCTAAATTAATAAGTTTTCAAGTAAACCCTTGTGATAGCAGTTTATACGGTATTTTTCTTCGCGCGGTCAGAGTACCATTAATTTTCGTGAAAAATTGTCTTTCTTCAACTAGATATATTGTCATTACAACACTTCATTTTGTTGAAAGGGGCAAGCAAAAGTTCACTAAGGTTGCTTATAAATTATTGAGTTCTTTAAGCAATGTTTGAGTCCGCTGAAACCACCCATCACAATATTTATTTTTATATTTTTATTTGACAGCATCACATACATTGCTCCGATTCCAAAGTAAGTAGCTAAAGCACTTGTGTTATGGAAATCAGAGACAACGGTGGTATCACAAACACCCAGACTTGAGCCAATATAGAAAAGTTCGTTTTCTAAATTTACCCAACCGGAGATCGAACCCGGGGACCTCGGAGATGGCGACACCTTGAAAACCGGTGTACATGCCACTCGACCACGGAGGTCGTCGAATAATTATTGTCTTTCTTACAGTAAGTACTAAATCCTGATACCTTCGGAAGGATAGGGGGGTGACTCATCACCCCACTCGTTCAAAAAGGATGCGGTAACTTATTATATGTAAATTTATTGAGGGTAGTTGTGTTTTTCTGTATTCCTTTTCCAAGCATACGTAATTAGTAGGATATACCACTGATTTGCGGACGGTAATGAATTATGCAATATTAACCTTGCTGGGGCGACCTATCACCCCATTATCCTTTTTTATGTTTGTATTTTTTTTCGAAGGGAAGGGAAACAAGAGTATTTTTTGTCAAAAATGGCAAGACGATGCTTTAATAAATACATAATAAATGCTTGGACTATAATAATAAACGCTATTGATAAGTATTTGAAAAATCTAGGCAATAATTTTTTTTTTTTAATATTTGACAACATCACATATGTAATAATAATAATAATAATAATAAAGTTCTTTTTCCAAAAAAAAACAATTCTCATTTTCTCTACAATGAAGTTTGTGACACATTGCTCAAGTAGCTAAAGCACTTGTGTTATGGAAATCAGGGACAACGGTGGTATCACAAACACCCAGTCCTGAGCCAATATGGAAAAGTTCGTTTTCTAAATTGACCCAACCGGGGATCGAACCCGCCGGACCTTAGAGATGGCGACACCTTGAAAACCGGTGTACAAAGCCACTGTACCACGGAGGTCGTCGTTTTGATGGGGTATATACTTCAGATGAGAGTGAACTGTCAGAAACTGTGGATAATGTGTCTGTGCATTCAGAGCAGGATGACGTTAATTCTATGATACTTTATGTTGCTGCTAAACGCCTACGACTCTTGTCAATAAGTTTCGAAGCAGATATTTGAAACAATTGGCAATGAGCCGAGTAGCATATGAAGCGTTGTTTGAATACGAAATTACCGCGAGAAATTACTTAAAATATGGGATACGGGATGTTATAACCAAAACCCTTTCTTAGTTCTCACCTTCAGCCGTTACAAACTGAAACACCCTGTATAACGGGAATTTTCTAAAACCCTTTCTTAGTGATCACGTGCACCATAAAAGGTATCTACCCTCCAAAAATGGTGTCTCTACGTTCAGACGTTAGGGCTCTACGCCTATCCCAACAATGAATAAATTAATCAACCAATCAATATTGAGTTTTATATGTAGAGATTTTGAGAGTGGTCAAGTCGAAATAATTTAGGCAGTTAGTGAAAAAGGCTACTTACAGCTCTATCAGCCAAGTTTTTAACCCTGCAGTGTAAGTAGGCGGGTTGGCCGACGGCCGCTGTGTAGTCCCTTTTAGTCGCATTGTCGAAGTACGGCTGGCCGATGCTTTCTGTCGACATAGTCGCATTCAGCTCGAGACCCGACTCTGTGGTCTCGGTGATCTCTCCACCACCGCCGGCTGACGTCCCTGGAAAAAGAAAAAAGGAAGTGAGTGAAAATGTTATGGAGGCTCGTCGTAAAACTATCAACATGACAGAACTGTTATTGTGCAGAGAAAAAAGCACAAAAGAAGACACAAGAGCCGCTCAGAAGAAATCGTTTTTACTGTGCACTAAACTTTTACTGGTCATTTTCAGTAGTACACTGATACTAGATATCGCACGCTTGAAATTGTGTGGTCTAATTTGATGCTAAAGTAAAAGCCATTATAACAAGTTAACGACAAAAATACAGTAGTAGGGAGGCAGCTGTCACACAGTACAGACTTACCTGCACAGCACACTACGCGACCTTTTCGTAGTGTGACGTGCTTGTTTACCTCCCCTCCCACTAAAAGTGGCAGAATAATTTGTCCACTGTTTTCGGTCTTACCGTCTCCAATGGTTAAATGCTCTTAGGTTCGAATACGGCCAGAGTGGCGCTTCCAGACTTTGTATAGAAGTATAACACAGTAATAATAAACGTCAGTAAATTATGAAAAATTAGACGAAATCTAATAATATGTAACATCATCGACTTTAATTACATGACTCAGCATTAATCACCGCAAGCTTTTCATGTCAGGCCTGTCACAGAGTACCTATGTCGCTTAAGTAACTATAGCCAGTTATATACGGTTAGTCTATATCATAGGTACAGACACCAAAACACTGTGTGTAGCGCACAAGGCCTACAGGTTTTTCTATGAAAAGAGCATTAAGTGTACATAACATGTAAGTTTAATTTTGTTCATAAAAATGAAGATTTGACCTATTTTTTCAGCACAAATTTAAAACATCCCAATGGGATTTCCCATGGAAAAGTTTTGAAATGTGGGAAATTCTTGGACAATTAGCAATATATGCCACGTTTTTTTAATAACTTAATAAGAAATCTGACAGTTGACAATTTTTGTATAATTTTATGTAGCAGGGGCTGTTTCAACTATGTAGTTTTTAAATTAATCCCACTTACAATCATAAAAAAAAAAATCATGATTTTCATAGACAGTTCTACGTTATTGTAAGTTTTAAGGGCGTCCGTTATAAACTCGCGTGGCACGGATGCACGGTAAGCAATCGGCAACCACACGCGCGAGTTTTAGTTGAGTTTAGTTGAGCGAACTAAGGGCTAATGATTATTCAAAAATAATAAAAATATGAATCCTGTTTGACTAGGACAGTTTTTTTACCAGTGAGTTTTGCGTTTCTTTATGGCTGCAAGAGACTACGTTCCATAGTCTTTACTCATGGTTGCATTGACACCAAACCACCAGAATAATGTCGCTGGGCTTATTTAAAATCCATATTTACGACAAAGTTATCGTTTTACAGCAGAATCAGTAACCAAAAGCAGAGTTCAAAGTCATCAAACAAAACCACGAACGAAGAAGTAACTTAAATAAAGAACACGCCAACAAACAACCAACGCACAACACAACAAACCACAGATTTAACAGACGTATGTCAAAAAAGTACTTAGTACGTTTAGTAATAATATATTCTGTGAGAGTTTTTGGCGCCATTTTGTCGAGTTCGGTTTGGTGTCTATTTTAATTATTTTCAAATTGATTCATAGTGGATATTGTGTCAAAATTAAACAATATCTACCACTGAACTATTTAACACTTGACACTGGCAAAAATTACTTCCAAGAGGAAAGTAGATTGCCATAACAAAAAAAGTAGAAGAATATATTCTGTGCTTACGTCAAAAATTAGCTTTGATTCCTTTCACCCCTTGCCTTTTTCTTAAAAACCTACTTAGTTGTTCAACGACATCTAGCTGTTTTTATGTACAACTTTTTTTAAACTGCCCTTTGAAAACCGCTTATCGAAAAGTACATAATGCAATAACCATTTTTCAAAGTGTCTAAATAACTGTTCTTAGAAACAAAGAAGGACTGGCTATTATTTTACGCATTAGGCTTTTTTCAATAAGACAGTTCCCCTAGTTAGATCTCACAGGAATAGGCAATTTGTCAACGTTCCAAAGCCTTCCTGACACTGACCCTCAGGTTTCTGCAGAAGGCTCGCCAGAGATCTCCGAAACTCACCGGCCTCCGTCGTCCATCATCCTGACAGCTGCCAATAACATTAGCCTCTTCTTTTATCACACTGGAAATTGTAAGACGATGACGGCTGGCAATTTATTTTTCATTTCGATGAACAAAACTTTATCACTCCGTCATCTAATAAAGTTAGGAAACTAGAGAGGGATTTCTTGCTTCTTACGTGGTTCGCATGGGGATGGGGTTAGACATGATTTTTACGC
The DNA here is from genome assembly GCA_963556745.1 of Catoptria pinella. Classification (NCBI taxonomy): domain Eukaryota; kingdom Metazoa; phylum Arthropoda; class Insecta; order Lepidoptera; family Crambidae; genus Catoptria; species Catoptria pinella. The sequence continues at coordinate 9,599,026 of OY750774.1, read as the reverse complement.
GTCTTTGTAGAATATAATCTATTTTCACTTCTACTTTCACTTACGATAAAATTGATCATTTTTAATCAAATAAAATAAACTCAACTTTATTTTGTGTTTAATTGTTGCTAATTAGCAAAAAATTAAATTCTCAAAATATTCTAAATACATATTTTGAGAATTTCATTTTTTGCTAATTAGCAAAATATGAAAATATTGAATGTTTGTAAAATTTTGCGAACAAAGAAATGAATGGTGGTCGAGCCATGAGTTCTGCATTAGATTCGTAGGCAGGGAAGACTAGGCCAGTTCATAATCTGACGAAAAGGTTGACATCAATATGCCTACTTCGGGCAAACAAAAAGAAGAATAGGGACCCGCGTTAAAGAACATTTAGCTAACATGAAACATAAGCGTGATAATAAGTCGACAGTCCTGGTTCTGTGGAGCCCTGTGGGCCCCTCAAAGGCGTGTTCACACACGCTTTTGAGGGGCCCGACCATTATGATATTAGACCTGATTTCCTTGCTAGGGAACATAGATTTATTCCTAAAATGCTCCGCGAGGCTGCTGAATTAAATAAATATCCTAATTTCATTATAGATGATGGTTGAAAAATTCCACCAGCTTGGGCTCCATAATTCATAAGTTAAAACACTGAACACTGAGAGAAAAATATTGTTGGGTGTAACAATAAAACTTTAACAGGGGAGAGCCGTTTAAGGTGGATAGGTACCACTACAACGTTTTTATTGCTATCTGGTTTTTGTTACACTAACAACGTTAACGTTCTGCGTAGGGATTGTTAGACCAACAAAATTATTATATTGTTATTGCAACAATCAATAAACTGTTCTTGTAACAATTTAAAAATGTTTTGGCGTTAATTTAACTATGTTCCTATAACAACTGAGCTTTGATAGACTTTGATAGATTAACAATTTTCCTTTGTTATTGCACCTACCGTCACATAAAAAAGTTGATAAAAATACAAAGTTATTTTGTTACTGTAATGACATTAACTAAGAACTACAGCAAATGCTAATATTTGCTACGGCAAACTTAATTTGTTAGGTTAGGTTTGATAGTAACTTCACCTTTGCTGTAGTACTAAGTTAATGTCATTACAGTAACAAAATAACCTTGTATTCTTATCAACTTGTTTTTGCTACTCCAGCAAATGAAAATTGTTACTGTGACAGTTTTAAGACGGCTACTCCCGCGACGGTAGCGCCACTCCGTAAAATTATTAACTACTGCCTGAAAATATATTTAAACCAAATTCTCTAGTAATGCACTGTCTCGTGTGATTTGGCACTAGATCTGGAAAATGTCTTGTTTCAATAATTCTATTGGTTCTAAATATTCTTAAGTGCTTTTCTAGATAGAACTTGGTTTTAATTAATTCTCAGAAAGTAGTTAATAATTTTAGGGAGTGGCGCCACTGTCGGTAGTAGCCGTCTGCGGTCCATTATCTGTGGGAAATAATATTATAAAGGTTTTTAGTAAAAGAAAGTTTAAATAGACAAACTGAAATATTTATTCAACATAATCACAATCAGTGCAGAAAACATTTGACATAGGATCACGACCATAATGGCGGGACCCATGCTTTTTTAAATTTCTTGTGAAATACACAAACATTTATAAATTTAAGAAAAAGATATTCAACAAAAAAAGTTGTCATTTTTCATGAAAGTGGTGGGATCACCATAATATAATTACATATTGTGGTATCAACCTTAACACACAAATGCTCTCATTTTATATATAAGTATTAAATACTATCGGAATAGCGATTTTATCGATTTCAGAGTTTAGGTAAGCTAAGTAATTATAGTTTGGAGCTACAAAATGTTATTTTCATTAAGTGATGGTGGTCCCGATACTTTCATGGCAAAATGAGGCAATGAAGTTGGTAGGAACTTATCAGTTACACCAACTTGCACTAAAGTCCCTTAATTCTCTATCTACACAGTCTACACTCATTTTTCCGTGCGTATTCACGAACACCCGTAAAAGAAATGAATGCCAAATCGATATTATAACAAAGTTCTTCGTTCCCCGCTACTCCCCGCATACCCTCAAATATTTTTATCACAACAAAGTTTACATTGTACGTTGTTAGATTGACAGCTTACGTTTGAACTTCATAACAAACGCTTTTGATGGATTCACTTTGCTATCGTATTTCCTTCATATTTATTTATCTTCACAATAAAATCCTGTCATCACAACAAAATTACTTGAACTTTTTGGCAGAGACAAATTATTTATTGTTCGTGTTACAATAAAAACTTAACAAATAACTTTGTCGCACACTTCAAGCAAATTGTAGTCTCAACCAAGTTAGTTAATATGGTTAAAATAACAATGCACATGTTATTATTATAACAGTATTTATTTTGTTAGATTGGACTTAAATACTACATCAAAATATACCTTCTTAAAAAAACAACGTACTATTGTTAACTATAAGAACTTTTTTATGAAAACAAATTGCGCGTTGTTCTTATCACAACAAACCCAGAACAATAAAAAAGTTGATATGGAAACTAAACGAGCCTGGATGTGGTAACAGAGGTTTTAGTTTCTACAACAAGAAAATTTTAGCAAAGCTTTTATTGTGACTTTGTTAGCCATTATTTTTCTCAGTGAAGGATCTAATGATACAGTTTTTAAATAAATTTATAAACATAAAAGACGGAGGTCGACAACCCTCTCCAAGTTTTCTTTCGCCTTTTCTCTCTTGAAGAGTGAAATGGCGGTAGATTCCGTGCATTCTCTATTTTTAGCATTAATTAATAAATTCACAAAATTAAAATAAAACAATAACTTAAACTAATTAAAAAAATAATTCAGCAGCACCCGTTCACGAGCATGACGCATGAACTAGCCATCGCTTCGCTCAACTATGTTTGAAAAACCATCGCTGAAAATTATATTGCCCATGCAATCAACTTTAGATTCCCTGCACGTTTTATGATAGCTCCTGTAATTACAGAAACTACTATACTCATAAATGTAAGACGTCATACTGCGACCTAATAAAGTATATTACTAGCTCTTTTCTCAATAAAATACTGAGCCCGTCCTATAATAAAAAGAAAAGGGTTTCTTTCAACTTTTGTAGCCATTTTTATTTGAAGTTATTAAGTTTTATATCATTTGAAATAGCCATTTTATTTGAATTGAATACCTTATTTTTTTCGTCCAAGTTCAGTTAAGTTTAGTGAGTTAGTTTTTGAATCAGTTTAGAAAAGTCCAAACACCCTCGGGTAGAATCAAGCGATGGACAACGGTAACACTCTCTTAACCACTGACGTGTATTTACTAGTGTAGTGTGTGTACTAAAGTATGTACTCACACACTCCTCTTCTCATATAAGCTTTTACGGAGCAGAATTCCTGTCCACGAGCGATTAATCGCTGAGCGATTGACCTCATAGTAATGTTTGTGATCAAGTTTGCAATGGTCCTAAGCCTAGTATTGTAACGCAAGTCCGAATTTACGGAAACACTTATAAATTGTTAGTTTTTACAAGAATAACAAGTTTCAAGAAACTAAAACTACAAGAATTTTGTAACACACAATCATAATGACAACTTCAAGCTAAGCGTAATAGATTTTACTCTTGTATTTTTCAAAAAACAGCGCCTATGTTACGCCATGACTGCGGTCGTTGTTAGTAGTATTGCAACTTACTTGAAGCGCAAAGTTGGGATTACAAAGAACTTAAGTGTAGCAAGTAAACCCAATTGCGATCCAATTAGGGAGACTGATCACCCGACCGGCTTCGCTGGCGTTCCCCGTTCCAAAAAAAAAAAAATAATAATAAACCCAATTGCGATGCCAATATTTTGTACAATAATTGAGTTTGAATGCTCTACGTAATACTTGTAAGTGATCCTAAGTAAGTTACATCCGTTCAGAACTTTAAATTCAACAAGACTCGAGTAATCCAACAAGATACGATACCTACAGTGTTAACTTGGCAGTAGAGTTACTTAAAAATTTAAGCCAGCTTAAGTGCCGAAACGGAGGCAAATAGTAACAAAATTGGAGAAGATGGAAATCCGACCTTTAGTAATCTTTTACTTGGAAGTTAGGATGAGTCACCTTCATCAGGGTATTAAACAATAGTTGTACAAAACAATTGTTCTATGCCACTAATTACTGATTATGTAAGGTCCTTATTTTGCCCTTTCGTCATAGTTAACTAAATTAGTGGGAAGGTATATACAGAATCAGTTATGACCTTCACATTTTTAAAACAAATTCGCTTTCAAGGATGGCACTAAAGGTTCGTTTTTTACCTGCCTCTATTATTTTTATACAAAATATGCTAAATTTGGGAATAGCAAGACCATAGAACACTGAATCTAGAATCTTGTCTCTGATTTCCATAACACAAATGCTTAGCTACTTATTTTGGAATCGGAGCAATATATATGATGTCGTCAAATATTTATTTATTTTTGACGAGAAGAATTTATATAAAATGTTCAGTGTCATTTACAGTGTCATTCATTACATTAAAATGTCTTCACATACATTTTCACTACAGGATCATCTTTGAGGTTTCGCTCGTTAGTAAAGGATGTGGGCACTTTTCCCGGTTTAATTAGGGCAGAGATTATTTGTGATTCACGGCCTCGTCCAGACGAACTTAGGATAATTACTTTAGCTGATAGTTAGTGAGTGCTGACACGGAAAATGTGGCGTGTGAGTCGAATGAAGAGCATTGTTCAAATAGGGTTAACTTTTACCCCCTAACTGATAAAGATTGTATAGCAGATGTATAGTTACACAATGGTTACTCTCTGTCAAACTTTTTAAGTTTGACATTAAAAATAAAGGGATAAAACACTGTGTCTATGCATTTGCTATATAATCTTTATTAGTACGGGGGTAAGTGTACAAACACAGTGGGAGCGGGGCGGAGCGGATCCGCTCTATGTCTCTCTCTCCAACCCCTTGCTTAGAAAGTTCTCGTATACTTAGTGTACAAACACAGTGCACAGTGTTTGTACACTAAGTATACGAGCTCGATGACGAAGTGGTTTAGCGCCTAACCCAGCGATTGCGGAGGTTAAGCAACTTCCGCAAGGGTCGGTCACGGGATGGGTGACCAAAGATATATTATCTCGAGCTTCTCCGTGTTTCAGAGGGCACGCTAAGCCGTTGGTCCCGGTTGCGTTTGCAGTCGTTAACACCCACCAATCCGCATTGGGCCCACAAGATGGGTTATGGCCCATCCTCCTTATCCACTTATAAGGAAGGCCTGTGCTCTTTGTGTGGATATTAAAAATGGCTGATGGTTATAGGAACTCTCTGTTTTTCGTATTAATACTGAGTTTATAAAAGCAATTAGACATTAGATAATGTCCGTATTAGAATAACAGTCTTCGGACAACTTAAAATCTACGTAGGTACCATTATTACTTTTTCAACTTTCAATTATAAGTAAAAGTCATAGAAAAATGTTTCGTATAGGTTAGTAAGTGGATCTATATGTAATAATTAATTATGTACTCATAATTATGCATAATACGCACGTCTTGATGATAATTAGTTTTTCACACCATTCGCTTATCACGAGTAAGTTTTATGCAAATAAGTAAAATAGTTATTAATAAAGAGATAATTAACTTCGGTTGAAATAAAACTTATATTTTGGACTTTTCTCAAACTTGTATTTGGTATTTTTAAATTTTGAGATTTTAGCATTCACAATGCTATTTTCATATAATACTAAATAATATACTAAAAAAAATACGACTCGCACCAGATCATGTTCTTGGACGGGAATCGAACCTAAAAATTATATAGGTTTCTTATCTTAATCAATTGTTTAAAAATATATCTGGAAAGGTATTGAATTGAATGTCGAGGTAATTCCTTGTACATTGGTGAGATGGCGCTGGCTTGCAGTGTAAGAGTTGATATACTAGAAGAAATTCGACGTTCCTACTAGTGACTCTTTAGCTCAGCGGTCAGAGCATTGGACCGGATATCCAAAGGTCGCGGGTTCGGTTCCCTTCCGAGAACATGATCTGGTGCGAGTCGTATTTTTTCTAATATATTATTTAGTATTATATTTGGTATTTTTTATCAATTTCGTTTGCACAGTTTAGTTTTCAGGGTCACAATATGACTAAGGTCGTCTTTACTTATTGTATTCTATTCTGTCGAATATTTCATCGTAATTGATTCAATCGTCCAAATTGACTTTGACAATGTCTCATTCTGCTATTATGTCTAACTAAAGATACAGTTTCATCTAATAATTTTCGGTCATTGACCAAAATGATAAAGGCTTGAACAGTGAATAAAAGGAAAATCAGTTATCTGTATGCCATTCACCCTAAACTCGGGTAAAGAACCGTAACATTATACCCCTAATATCGTGATCGTAATGGGATTATGGAACTATTAAATATTAGCACTATTTTGTTCGGAAAAATGTTTTTTTCGTATTGATATTTAACGGACAAGGTTCCATAAGGCCAGTATTTGGAAATCAGTAGGTAGATTGATTAATTCTGGTAATAGAAAGAAGAAATAAGAAATAGAAAATTTATAATAGGCTGAGTGTGTGCAAGTTGTGTGTTACGATCAATTTATTGCTAATGCTGAGAGGAAAATCAGATTTAGGCCCAAGTATTTCTGTTCATTCATATCATCTAAAGTCTAAACGGTATTTAACAGCGATATTCCTGATACTTAATTTTTTAATGACACTCATGTATCAGAATATGGTCAAAAGACTGTTGATTCATTTAATTATTTTTTTCAATAGGATTTTGGTCCATCTTCAAATAGTTCTTCGACCAGCAACGTAATGCCTGAACGAAGCTTAATTAATCCTGTTTTTATTGACAAAGACATATTTAAGATATGTCTAAAGAATCTCGATGTCAAGAAAGGAACTGGCCCCGACGGTATTCATCCAGTATTTCTCAGACGTTGCAGTGAACCACTAGTGGTTTCCCTTTCTTTCCTTTTTAATATCTCTCTTAGAAAAGGTAATATGTCTTATATCTGGAAGCACATTCAGTGCTGTCAGACATTTTTAAGCAAGAATAAAAAAAGTCCTACGAAATTCAGTACAACAAAAAGTAAAAATTGGAGTTATTTTTTTTGTATTGCTTTAAAAATGGCGAGCCCCGCAGAACAATGAATCTACAGACCATAGATACTACAAAAGAGTAATGTACGAAATCCATGCTGGTCCCTGTATCGTAATGGTATAAAAGTTATTTTTTATCATTGTTTTGTTAGCGAAGTATTATCTATATATATAAAAGGGAAAATCACTCACTCACTCACTCACTGATCACGAAATCTCAGAAACTACAAGTGCTAGGAGTCTCAAATTTTCCATGGGGGCTCCTTTTAAGGCGTAGGTGCTCACTAAGACGGGATTTTGCGAAATTCAATTCCTAAAGGGGTGAAACAGGGTGGCAAAGTTTGTATGGGAGAACGCGATTCCATGGCCCGATTGACTTGAAATTTGACATACACATTCTTTCACAAAATTAATTGAACACGTGTTTCGTATTTTTTTTTTATTTATACCCTAACCGGGTTAAAAAGTGATAGAAAGCTAATTTTGGGGTGCTTGACTTCGACGTCGGAATTGAAACTTCTTTGTGCATTTGATTGATTAATTAAGAAAAATAAATATCATTTGTCATCTCAACGTAGTATGACATTATCTTTGGTCATTTCCCCTGAGAGTAGGTAGAATGCATTTCATTGAATGTCTGTCATTTTTCCTTAATGCGTTGTAATAAGGTGCAAAATTTTTCCATCTGATTATCAGATTAATTTTAAAAGAATACAATATCCGGTCAAGTCGCCTATGCTATGCCAATTAATAAAGCACAGGGACAAAGTTTAAGAGCGGCTGGTGTATATCTGCGCAGTGATTGTTTCTCCAATGGCCAGCTCTAAAGTCGCCTGCTCGAGAGTCAGCTCGCCGAATAGCCTTTTTATTTTGCAACCGGATAAAATGACAAGAAATGTGGTAGGTATATAGAGAAGTGTTGGATGATCGAGATAATCTTGATAATGCTCAACATATTTTTATTTAGAACTAGCTGCACCCGGCATGCGTATTTCAATGCTCCGTTTAGTCAGGGACCTTCTCGGTCGTAAGCAGAACAACTTACCAAAGTTTTATAATCGGATAAATGGTTTACCATTCTCTGATCTGAATCTCCTCCATTCACTCCCTGGATATGGCCATCACCAGATCACCGCTCGGTCAATCCCTGGCGGAGAAGCAATGCTTAAAAGTTACTTCGTCTGTATGAAAATCGACTGGCGTCCTTAATTATGTGGCCACCACTATAATGTAAGATATTCTGTAGTATAGTCTGTGTGTACCCGTGCGAAGCCGGGGCGGGCCGCTATATATTTATACATATTCGGTATGGCGTGTCTAAAGTATGTCAATACTAACTCGTTTTGAAGTTCATAATTCGAATTTTACGATATAAGAGTAGATAAACACTTTTACGGGTAGCAGCGCGTATTTTATAAAATTTAAGATGTTGTTTTAAAATACTTAATTTATTTTGTTTGGTTTTTCAACTTCCTGCCGCGCCGTCTTGGATGGAGTAAAACCAGTAATAGTGTTTGAAAGGCTCAACTGCAAAGTAGCAGTCTATAATTCTTCTCTAAACCAATGGCTTAACAAAGCTAATGCCAATAATATATGATGCTCAAACAGCTGCGGTCGAATGTTCGAGACCAATTAACTCATACCCGTAATGGTTAACCACAGTGGCTCAACATAGTGACAATATGGGAGCCGCACAAAACCCTTAATTTGCGGTTTTCAGAGTCACTTGCTAACTGAGCTTTTGCTCCAACCAAAAGGCAATAAAACAGCAAAGTTTTCAATCGACTAATTTGAATATGAAAATGCTGAAAACCTCTACAAATCGGGCCATAGATTTCTTTAATCCAATTAAAGGCTTTTACGCTTACTATCGAGGTACGGTCGGCTTCAAAAGCAGCTACTGAAGACTTTAGTACTTTGTCACATTAATATTGCATGCATGCATGCAGTACATGCAGTGGAAATGCAACTTTCTGAACAAGCAATAGAGTTGATGTGATAAAGTGCAAGGTCTGTAAACAATCATCCTATTTGTTTGCATTGCAAATAAGCCTTTAAAACGCTATTTTACAACTTGAACGTACAGTGAGCAAACTCGGTCATTTTGTCTGTCATATCATCAATCGTCCGAAAAGACCCAATTTTTTTGGACTGTTTTGGGCATTTTAGATCTCACAATATACACACTTAGGCCTCTTACGCACTAGCGGCTAACCGCCGGGGCAGCTAACCACTTTTTAACTGACTTCAAAAAAGGAGGAGGTTATCTGTTCGTCTGTATGTTGTTTATTGTGTATCCACCGATTACTTAAAGACGGCTAGACCGGTTGAAATGAAAAAACGTAATTTAACTTAGGCATTTAATTTAGGTTCAATAACAATGACTTGCCTTGCCAAGTCATTTAAACTTAGTTCCATTTTCGCGCTGCAGGCGGTGCTGTCAAATCTGTCAATATGGCGACGACGTCGACAAGCTGTGATATTTCTGGTGCTTTTCTCAATTAAATTACGTTTACACGAAAATATCGTGAAATGAAAGCGTTTGGTGAGAAACATAATAAAAATCAATCTTTGAACGAAAACGTTTTAAATATTTTTCCATTTTAGTATGCAACAGCTTGTGATCGCACGCACTTAACCGCCACGTTTCATATTAAAATGGCCGCCCCCGCGGTTAACCGCTAGTGCGTAAAAGGCCATACAGGGCTGCTATCTGTTTTTAGATTTGAATATTTTAAATCCATTATGAAATATAAAAAGGACGGTTTTTGAAGCAGATTTATATCGTACTGTTCGGTTCTGTTTTTTCCTTTTGAGGTACGGAACCCTAAAAATGTACAAGATCACATACAATGCTCCTACCTACAGCTATGGCATTTGTCTCTTTGTGTGAGTCTTTTTCATGTGTGAAACAACAATTTTACCACAAATGCCACAACGCCCTTTAACCGCCTCTGTGGTCTAGTGGTTCGCCCACCCGTGTAAGACGCAGGGGTACCGGGTTCGATTGCCAGGAGGGAGGTAAATTTGTACTCGGTTTGGTTGGTGGTAGGGCTTATTTCAAGTCCACCTGGCTAGCTACCACCATCTTCCCTAAGTCTGACGCCATAACAACAATTTAAAAAAATGTTGTGTTCCGGCAGTTAGAGGTAAGATAGCTAGTTCCTCAGTGATGAGGATTCCGGGTGTAGTGCGCTTCCACCTTCGGGCCTTATCGTCACTTAACATCAGGTGAGGTGAAGACCAAGTGGTAATCCGTTGTGAATAAATAAAATAAAAAAAACGCCCAGACCTGAGAATATGTACCTATAGTAAAGTTAATTTTATTAATCGACCTAGCCGGGTATCAAACTCAAAACCTCAGATATGGCAACACTAAGAAATCCAGTGTACAATCCTCTTGACCACGGATGTCATCAATATTATACTAATATAATAATTTGAGAATGTTATTATTATTATTTATATTCCATTTTTTAATTTAGATTTATTAGTTCGTGATTTCAACATTATTTCACCCATCTCGTTTCACAAGTTGTATAATGACCCAGACAATGAAAATAATTTCGCAAACAGTAATCTTTACAAAACCGATACTCCCATTTGATTCACAATGGCGGCGCACCGTAACCATCATATTTCCCATGACGAAGCTTTGTTTGTGTAACCCTAAACCTTTATCGCTGTCTACACATGACAGAATAACAAAACCTTTTATTTTCATAAAACATGGATTTTACTTTCGATATTTATTGCTCAATAATACGGGTATAATAAAACACTGGTTATAGTATAGTAGTGGTCGTAAAATGATTTTATCGGTGTTGATGGAATAAGTTGGGCCAAAATAACCCAACTGCCCACTAATTTCGATTTATTTGATAAATAAGAATTAGGGACGACCTAATTGGGTGCTAGCTATGAAATATAACGCTACTAAATATCTTATGTAATTTCTAATGGATCTTAGTAGGGAGGAGGAAACATGAGAAAATAAACAGGGCAGTAGATACATTGTTCGATAAGAACATTAATTAACAGTTATGTCCTAGTTGTTGTAGTTGAGCTCGGTGGCGCAGAGAAGCTCGGTGGCGCAGAGGACCTCGGTGGCGCAGTGGTTTAGCGCCCGGCCCATCGATAGCAGATGTTAAGCAAATATCGCAAGGATCGGTCATGGGATGGGTGGCCAAAAACTTATTATCTCGATCTCCCCCGGCCGTTGGTCCCGGCTGCATTTGCAGTCGCTAGCATCCACCAATCCGCATTGGGCCCGCGTGGTGGCCCATCCTCCTTATCCACCCATAAGAAAGGATAATGTGGGGACATTAAAAATGGCTAATGGTCCTGTCCTAGTTATCTTCGTTTTTCTAAATATCAAATTACATCTTTATTATGTTTGATAGTTTAATTAGTTTACCCTTTTCTTATTTGATAACTTCATTTCATTAATTAACAATATTCTTGTTTATATACGTATCTAAATTGTGTTGATTATTCTGTCCATAAATCTCTCTCGATTTTCACAGAACCAATTTATTATTCTATCAAATTAAAAGCAGAGTTTATAACAAAATATACAGTTTGCTTCGAAGCGCCTGGATCAAGTACTGTAATTATTAAATTGAAAAGTTTTTGCGAAATAGGATGGTTGCTGAATTTATTAACTCGGAAGGGAAATTGGTAATGAACTGAAATAAATTTAACAGTTTGGAACCGTAGCGTTTTAACGAACCGATTGTAAATCATGGTCGATGACTGATGTATGAGTGGGAGAGTGGGGTCAGCGGGCTATTACGAAAAATTCGGTTCGGACAAACGAAAGATGTTTGTCGTTCGATTTACTTAATTTGCTAATAATGTTAAAAAGCGGAGCGAACGCCCGATTATCGTAGTTCAGTTTCCGAAGTAGGTCTCCAAGGTTGCTAATGTGTTTATGATATAACTGGTGGTACCACGTGTGATTCACACGTATCACACCACCCGTACAACCACAAAGTGAGCCTGCCGTAACATGTTTATTGTACAAAATACAAATCATTATCATTATGAATAAATGTGTCATCGAGGCATTACGTTCCATTTTAATTGCTGCAGTATTTGTAGTACTTATTTTCAGATCAATTTGCACACTAATAACTCTGTTTGAGTAATGATTCATTAATGTGTCAGAGTCGTTCATTCACATTACTAAACAGTAAGTTCAGGTTTACAGTTTACAGACAGATAAACTTTGCACAGTATTACTCCACTTGGTTGAGTTGACTCAAGTGGTAAAATATGCGACCGAGGTTTGGTCAATAATGTGGAATGGAAGCTGAATAAGCTTGCTCCCATTTATGTAAACATGGCCTAAATGTAAATGCCTTTTCCGTACTATTATTTGTAAACTCAAAAACAGAAAACAATTTGTATCTTATTTTCTAGACAGAAAAATGGATTGATCTTTAATATATTTGTTTTTCAGATAAGTACTTATAAAAAAGAATCGCTGGTTGTATAAAGAAATATTTACCGTTGACTAACACTAACACTAATTTGTTATAAAAATACTGTTTAGTATTTGAAGGCTTGCTTAATAATACTGTTATAATACGGTGCGTGTGAGCAGTCGCTGGAACCCATTGTTGACAATACAAATCTGTTACGTTTACAACATTAGCCATTTAACATTAAAACTTGGATTTCCAAGCTGGTCCTCCGAGCCGTAATGTGTGCACATGCAGTTTATCATAGCACTCATTAGCACCGCTTGCCTGGCGCACTGGCTCGCCACATTCAGCGGAGTGGAACATTACTCATGTGTCATACCCTACTACCAACCATTTTCAAATCAGAATGAAAAACAGCCGTACAATCCGTGCATTGTGTGGACAAGGCAAGCTTAATGTTGTGCCGCTGAAATTACAAGCTAGGATATTCTGTAAATGTCTATCTTCGATACTGAAATGAAACGTAAAGAAGTAGCATAACATTTGCCTGAAACAAGGCAAAACAGAAATAAAAATGTCACGTGAGTATTTTTTTTATTATGTCATTACATTAGTATGGTACAGAATTATTATAATTATCATCTTATTTTATAAGCCATTTTAATAGCCTTGTTGTATTTTATTTTTAGCCTAAGTATTTTTACATCAAAGACATTTTTTATTCATATACCTACGCATATTATGAATCTTTTTTCAGAAATAACAACCAAATTATATTTTTAATGTTTTTCAAGATAAATATTAATTTGTAATTGAATAATAAAAATTGTTTTATTCTTAACAATGTTTCGAATTCAATCTATTTCTCCTTATCAAATTGTTCGATTCGTTAAACATTTAGAAAACGTAATTATAATACTGTTGGGTTTTAGCATTTTATTGGGACTACTGGCCCATGATATTAAAAGGTAAGCCTCGGAAAAGGTTTTTATGATAAAGATTTTGTCTATTAATTTTGATTTGTTTTTGTTTGCGAATTGTAAAAAAATGTTATTGAAGTTTAATAAATAATAAAAAACCCGGTTCAATATTTAAACGTATTAAACCGTCAAATTCATAAAAAAAATCTATAAAATGTATGTGTCTAAAACTTGCCGAAGAATAAAAAGTTTAGAATGAATTATTTATTTTGATTGTTTTCAGTTAATATTAATTTCGTTGCACTAAATTAGCTTAAAAGTCGGACGGCACATCAGACGCAACATGTTGACATTGAGACCAGTACATCTGTCACCACCTGACGTGCTGTCGTGTGTACCAAACGGATGGATGGTACGTCTAGATTTAACTTTAGCACTTTTTTTTAAGTAAGTATACTAACCTTAAAATTTAATTCATAGAAACCTAAACTCTATTCTCTTAACTGTCGACATATCTCCTAGCAAAATTTGAAATCGGCCCCCAAACCATCCATTATTGAGTGAAATCAAAATTATGCTGTTGCATTATTCATTACATTAAAAGTCACGATGTCACGATCCTGACTCGGAAATTGCCTTCTAATTCAGGAAACTAACTGTGTGTAACGGTGTTAATGCTCCTCGTATTGTAATTTGCTAGTGAAACTGGTTTAGAGCAAACACAGACACTTTACAAATTAATAGCGGCTTGTTTAATACTGAAGCCACAATTATACGGTTGCCTGCTTCGTGTATTATAAGCATTGACATAATTAACTCAATAATATCATAGTGTAATAATATATTATCATATAATATGGTAACTCCTTTGTCTCGGCAATGAATGGAGACTAATGACGATTATTATTAGTACCAGAAGGAAAGGTTGTTTTCCTTTAGACACGCTAAGTCCTATTACCGGAATGTCCATTCGGTTCATTAAGTATATTTCACAGGATGTCCCCTTCCCTGAACGTCCACTTACCTAAACGTCCATTCCCGGAACGTCCATTCCCCGAACATCTATTCCCCGAACATCCATTCCCAGAACGTCCATTCCCCGAACGTCCATTCCCCGAACGTCCATTCCCCGAACATCCATTCCCCGAACGTCCAGTTCCCTGGACGTCCATTCCCCGAACGTCCAGTTCCCTGGACGTCCATTCCCCGAACGTCCATTCCCCGAACGTCCAGTTCCCTGGACGTCCATTCCCCGAACGAAGAAGTTCTTCCGTGACCATGGCGCATGCAACTGCGCCGAAATATCGGAGTCTCAAAAATAAACAGGTACATGGTGTAAATCCCGATATAGTTTATTCTAATAACGTCAAAAACCATGGAAATTTAAAACAAAAAACATTATTAAATAATATTTATGTATACACTTCTAAGACTTACGCGCGTACAGTTCATTAGAAATAAAACAGTATTTTATTAACAAGTGTTTTATTTCTAATATATTTATGTACAAAATCAATAGATATAAAGTTTTCAAGTACTTTACTACGCATCTGGAACAGGTGGTAGAAAAATATAGACGATTCAAAAGCGCTTAATTACTAAGTTTATTTGAATAAAGCATTTTTTTACTTTACTTTACTTTACATCACCTCGCCTAAAAGTAAAGAAAGATCTTCTTGCAACTTCCATACGCAGCAAAAACTGCCTACAAGCCGGATAGCGTCTACTCTAATTTGCATGGCGAAACCTGATAAAAACTAACAGGGCGTGCACAAAGCCCCCTTTGCGAATCGCGGCATCAGCGGCAGTTCGTTTAGAATGCGAGACGCCTCACTAGATGTGCAACGAGTATCAATCACTAGATGTGCAACGGAATAACTTTAAGGCTTCCCGCCCACGAGCGACTTTTTGTAGCTGCGATTATCGCGGCGTTAAGCTTGGCGATAATCGCGGCGTTAAGCTTGGCGATAATCGCGGCGTTAATCTTGGCGATAATCGCTGCGTTAATTGCGGCGATAATCACGGCTTTTTTTGTCGCTGGCTAATTAAATCCTTTGTCACTCTTGTCAGTGTCATTTCGCGGGCGATTAGCATGCAACTCTGCATGTTCTATTCTCGGCGACAAAATACGCTCAGCGATTAATCGCTCGTGGGCGGGAAGCCTAACTTATATTAGCTAAATTAGTCACAGTGGTGTAGATATGTCAAACAGAATTTAATTTGCTACTAAGTACTTCACATTTTGTTAATTAACAAATTATATTAAGAACAAAAAAAATAATACATTATTATTACAGTTTTCAAATCAATCTTGTACTAATGTATATGATATGATACCTTACAATTCAGATTTGATTAAGATAAATAATATTAGAAAAAAATTAAATATATAAATAGCATTGTGAATGCGAAAAATCAAAATTTAATAATCAAATTTGATACTCTTGATTATTTTTTGTTTTCTATTCCAATATTGAACAATTTTTAATTATTATTATTTGCATAATTTGGCTTTGTAAACTAAAATAAATGACTGATTATAGTCGTATTGTTCTAATTGTAAAGTACAAAAAATTCTCTGTGTCTGTATTTACTATTAAAGAATTAAACTTTAGTCCTAGAGAATGTGTACGTACATAGTGGTAACAAAAACATTGATCATGACCATCAGCCATTTTTAATGTCCCCACTGCTGGAGCACAGGCCTTCCTTATGGGTGGAAAAAGAAGATGGGCCATGACGGATGCCCAATGCGGATTTGTGGGGGCTAACGACTGCAAATGCAGCTGGGACCAACGGCTTAACGTGCCTTCCGAAGCAAGAAAGAAGCTCGAGATAATAAATTTTTAGTCACCCATCCCATGACCGACCCTTGCGAAAGTTTCTTAACCTCCGCAATCGACGGAACAGGCGCTACACCACTGCGCCACCGAGCTCCTTATTTTTTTTCATATAATTCATAACTAATAGATTTCTAAATATAATCGAACCTTTTTAATCTCAAACGATTGATTATGTTTTTGACTAATAATAATTATTAAAACAATAAAAGCACTATTTCTGTATTTTCGTTTCCTTTTCAACTGAATTCTATAAATATGTATAGTATACAGTTCGGTACTTTGTCACACTTTATTGCTTTATTGAATATGATTCAATGGAAAATGACAGCTACAACATAGTAACAAAGTTCTAAACTGTTTACATATTTTTGGACTTGAAAAGGAGAGAGTATAGGGCTTGCCAAAACGAAATCAATGAAAACTACTGGTGCACAGTTTCCTTTGAAAATCGCTTCGTCACGTCAGCTCAAGTTCGTTTAGGATCCATCCCTCGTGTCATAAAAGTCTGGCATCGATAGCTAAATGTGCATAGTAATCTAATGTTCTTACGCAGGGATCGGTCGATAAAATATCATCACCGATAAAAAAAAAGAAAAACGAAATTAGATTAAGTAAGTTCTGAGTAGCTTACTTGACACATGATTTGACATAATTTTTTCATATCACAATTGTCAAATCATCTGTCAAGTAACTCAGAATCTACTCAGAACTTACTTTTACATTGTGAAAAAGGCCCTAAGTCTTTATACATAATATTGTACTTACTCTAAAGCAAATGTAAAAAAATGGTTTTGCTTTGAAATACCTTGGTACGAGATTTTTAAAGTAAAATAATCTCAATTCAAATTGATCGCTGAGTGTTAAGTTATTTTGAATGCTTAGGTTATTCTACAGAACGGTGATTTTTTTTATTCATCTGTACCTAATGTAGTTATATAAATGTTTATTATACAAAAAAAATGAAGTACCATTAGTTAATTGATAATTGAGTAATCCTACAATGGATTAAAGGGCATAGTGGATCACACGGGAACGACGCCGCCGATGAGCTGGCTAGACTGGGATCTTCCACAACAGTAGCAGGACCCATACCCATTCTGCCACTCCCGTTCAGCCAACTACGCTCATGGGTAGAACAACGAACTCGTGCTGCACACAATACTCGTTGGGTAGAGTTAACAAGCTGTAGACAGTCTAAGATGGCGATGACGGCAATATCACCGCGTGTGACCCGCAGGCTGCTCAGCCTCAATCGCCCAGACCTTCGGATAGTTGTAGGTACACTTACAGGTCACTTAGCTTTAAACCGACAACTATTCATCATGAATGCGACAGACAGTCCTCTATGCAGGGGATGCCTGGAAGCAGAGGAAACAGCCGCCCACGTAATCCTGGAGTGCGTGGGGCTGGCCACACAACGGGCAGAAATCCTCACAGAGGTGAGGTCGCTCCTAGAAGCCTGTGAACGCCCCAGGAGGCTTCTGCGCTTCTGGAAGGAGCTGGGATGGCTCGATTAGCCAAACCGATGCTATGAGGTTTCACGCATAACGGACCAAATTGGTCTAAATGCGGAGAAAAGTGCCCATCACCAATACCAATACCAATAGTTAGTTGATAATTCCACAGTTGGGTAAATTGAAAACGTCATTGGAAGGGCCATAAGTTTTCCTATAAACAACACGGATAATGATAAAAAATAATAAATAATGCGGATCGCGAAGTCTCATTTAAACATGCTTACTGTTCAAGATATTTATTTTATTTTAAGTATACATTTTTTTTAACAATGGTTTGATGAACATAATATTTAGTAATCTGACTGGTAAGTAATTGTATTTCTTTTTGTTTTCAACTTAAACAATTATGTTTTTTTAACTACTGCATTTCTAATCGGTTGCTGTATCTTCAAGTAACATGTGGAGATTGATTATAATCCTACGATTGGTCAAAATTGTTATATTTAATCTTATGTAAGTACGAATATACATTGTATGACTGTTTATTGTCCCTGGTAAAAATAAAATAAAATAAAAATTAAAAATAAGATATTGCTGAAGTCACTAGTCCCGTCACTGAAAATCGTTAATGGAATCATTTGCACACAGTTCCTTTTGTTGCACACAGTTCCTTTAATTAATAACATTACACAAAAACCTTAAAATACTTTTGAGAGATCGTCAATTGACAAAAAAAATCAGAATACATATTCTACCAGTTTCCGAATAAGTCACGTTTGAGTTACAGTAATCTTGTATGAGCGCGAGCCTTTGATCGATCACTCAGCCAGACGGAAATGGAATTGGCCATATGCTTTATGCTGGCCCAGACGTATAAATTATGGGAAGGGTGAGATGTGTGAGTTTGTGTTTTTAGTAAATAGGTAAGTAAGTGGTTTTAATTTGATAGGAAAATAAAGGGTCAGTCAGAGACAATCCGCAATTTTTGCATTATTTAGTATGTGATTGCCCGGAACATTGTAATTATTATTTTTATCAAATTGTCAGATATTTTTATTGTTTTGTTTGGATTCTTTATGGTATTATAAATAATAAAGTTGTATGAATGTATAGGTACTGTTTTTTATCTATACTTACAACGTGATGTTACCAAATATGATTTCAAAAAAGATTGTACACACTCGTGTTTTAATACTCTTCATTATGCATCAGTTTCATAAACTACTATTAAATGCAGTTTTGCTCTGCCCATCTTTATGGTATTTATAGCTCGATGGATCGACCTGACAAAAATGTGCTGATTACATGATTTTTCCGCAAAGCAAGTTCATAAACATATTTGTAAAATTTCACTAGATACCTACATGGCCGAGGAAAAAATTAAATTTGCTAAAACCTAATGGATGGTAAATATTACCTTACTTCCTTAAAAATTCCTCAAGGAAAATTGTTGTTTGTCCTCCAAATTAGGGAATTGTTCCCTTAAAGTAATCGCGAGTATCTTTATAAGTCGAATAAAGATGTTAAGAAAAGGTTATCACAACATATTTTTTTTTATAAGTAGGTACTTATTTGATGTTGGTTTAATAAGAGTTACATATTTAATATGATTGTTTCAGAAATTCAGTTTATTGATATTTCTATTTTTTAAAGTAGCTTGAGTGAATTATTTTCTGTTATTTAAAAACACAAAAGTTCTGTGGAAAGAAAACCTTGATTTAAGTAAATTTTTACTTTTGTAGATGACCGTACGTTGCGTCGACAGCTGGTCATTCATCCTTATTTAGATCAACAGCGAGTATTACGCGTTCACTTCATCATTGCCGCTACCTCCCGGCCCGCTTCGTCATACCGCACCCCCTGCGTCGCCTTTCTAGTACGGCTAGCAACGCAAAGCTTAATTTTTGTTTCTGTTGATTTAATAATCACGTTCGTTATTTGTGTTGTTATAATGATTAAAAGAGTAAAGTTCCTACTTAATGGCGAACCTAACTTGTTATATAAATTAATGTCACTCTTTGAACAAGGAAAAAATTAAAAACAGATGAAAAACATGATTACTTTTTTGTCTACAGTACCTTTAGCTGTGATGTAATAACGGTCGTCGACGGCAATCACGAAATCACTAAGTGAAAGCGTAGTACCTTTTTGTTTTTTTTTACTATTGCAGAACGAAGAATATTCCTATACCTACCATGTTGTATGTATGTAGTGTGTTGCAAATATAAAAGTTCACATAATTAACACAAATCATAAGTGAAATATAAAATGTACGACTGAATTTCGCAGTAAGGAAGTATAATTTCGTAGTAAGTAATTGTTAGACCAATAGGAACATCGGGTAAACTTTACCATGTTTATTCATTTTCCATTGGACGTCTAAAATATTCTCAGTTTTAAACTGAATAAATGAATAAATAATTTTACAACTTTCACTCCAATTATTCAGCTACAAATTAAACTAAAGCTAGTATAGCAACTGTATAGCCCATTTATAAATAAATAAAATAAAATAAAATTTGTTTATTTCAGACATGGTCCATATTGCAAACATGTAATAATAACATTATATCCTTAAAAATTGAAATCATAAAATTTACAAATTAAAATTAGCATTACAATAAAAAAATTAAAATTCCATAATTAGTATTAGAGATTTAAAAATAATTGGTCATTAAAATTAAAATAATAATAATAATAATAATAATAAGATTTGACTAAAACATTAATAGTAATTTGAATAAAACAAAATAAAAATAAAATAACAATCAAGGATAAACAATACATTAATTTAATTTAAATACCTGTGCCCCACCGGAACACATGGCACATGCGTGTGTATACGCATCCAGTGCCCCATAATGGGGCAATCAGGCTTGTCACTAATGACCTTCAGGATGGTTTTGGCACTGCCCCGCACCCTATACATCAGCGACGCGACTCGCTTGCGCACCACAGTATGGAACCCATCCGTGTGCGCGTGCGCAAACATCGCCGATGCGCTACAGTAGCGTGGCAGCCCCATCAGCACCCTGAAGGCATTGTTGTATTGTACTCGGAGGGCGTTGAAGGCCCCCTGCGTATAGTTGACCCACAGATTACACGTGTATAAAGTTTGGCAGAAGGCTTTAAAAAGGGTTAGCTTTACCTCCATGCTACAACGTGCAAATCTGCGGGCCAACATATTACAGCGGACCGCCATCGCCCTCCTTTCCCTCTCAATGTCACTATCATCCTTTAAATGCTCTGTAACGATGTGCCCGAGATACTTGAACTCTTTCACCTTCCCAAGAGCTATGCCATTAAGTAGTACAGGTGCCACACTAGTCAGCTTACGACCCCTAGCTTGAAAGATAATCCAAACGCGATTAGAATGGGATGGGAACTGTCAAAGTAAATCGAAAAAGACAGTTAAGCAGTCAAGTAACGTTAGCAAAAAATTCTGAATTTATTTAAATAAAAAAGAACATTAAAAAAAGTAAAAAAAAATACCCCTTTTTCCACTCATTAATAATTAAACGTTAAAATAATCACACAATAATCTCGCATTGAAAATAAAATACGAGCAGAAATCCACGCGCACAGTTCTACACAACTGGCATTATGCGAGCATCTACGCGAGGTTGCCGACGCTACGGCTGGCCGACGGACCGAGCGCGTCTCAGTTCCAAAAGGTAGCATTTCATTCTCATTGCGCGTGGATTATACACAGGTATGATCAAAACACCAAAACACCAAATATTATTGTAAAAGTTACGATGTTTGGATGTTTGTTACTCAATAAAGCAAAAACAGCCAATTGGATATGAATAATAAATATAAATATTTGACAACATCACATACATTGCTCTGATTCCAAAGTAAGTAGCTAAAGCACTTGTGTTATGGAAATCAGAGACAACGGTGGTATCACAAACACCCAGACCATAAAGTTCATTTTCTAAATTGACCCAACCGGGGATCGAACCCGGGACCTAAGAGATGGCGACACGTTGAAAACCGGTGTACAAAGCCACTCGACCACGGAGGTTGTCAAAATTTGGTACACAAACAATTTATAACCAAGTAAATTTCCTAATGTCCACGCGGACGAAGTAGCGGGCAGTCGAAATAAGCTACTTTGAGTTTTGAGGAATTTTCCGCTGACTAACTCAAACAGCTAGTACTAAATAAAAAAAAAATAAAAAAAAACAAATAAGCAGACGAACATAGAACCTCCTCCTTTTTTTGAAGTCGGTTAATTACAAATTAACTGAATTTTGCGAACACTGATTCCTTTTTATTATGAGGCGAGCACTAAAAATGAATTTTTAAAGTGGAGGACGAAGTTGCAGTCAGTAATAAGAAACACGAAACATCACGTGAATCAACCTATCTTAAAACTTTTTTGGGTTAACTTATTTTTTTATAAGTTTGACTTTGATTATAATGGTAGTGTTCGTAGTAATATTATGTTGTTCCTAATTTCATAATGTTTTTATAATTTTAATTTTAGACAGACTTTTAATTTCAATATCTTTACAATATAGAAAAATATTTACACTTCTAAGACTCGCGCGTACATTCCATTATAAATAAAACACTTTTTACGGATTACAGCGCGTATATTATTAATTCAGGTGTTATTTTAGAATTATTTAATTTGTATTTATTGGTTTTTTGAATTCCCGACGTCCGTGGTCACGAGAGGACTAAAGCAAAAAGGCTGCTCATATTTTTATGAAATTTGAGCGGGTAATTTCATTTTATTTCGTTTTATTAGAAAAATATTCTTTAGTCATCTAAAATGAATTAGGTACTTATTATATTAAGATCATATTATACAAAATAAACTACTGAAATAGCTTCTGAAGAGCTTTCCGAATAATTGTGATCGCCTTAGAAGATTAACTATTTCTTAAGGCCTGTCAAGTGCAAACCCTTTCTGCGAAGGACGTCCGAAACCAATCTTAATTGTTAACCTTTATTATTGTATAGTGAGCAATAAAATAGTACTCGTATATTATAGCCGAGAACGGGAACTTAGCATTTACATCGTCGTGGATGGTTTGAAGCGAGCCGCTAGCGAGGGCTTTAATCATTCGAAGCAATGTAAATGTAAAGTTAAAACGGGGGGCTACGATCCCCCGAAGTAAAGAGATACGTTATAAGTAATCTATATTTGTCAATGTAAAATAATATTTATAGGAACTAATCATTATGACACTCATTATTATGGCAAATGAAAGATATGACTAATAGATTGTTATGTCATACGTTGTTAGTACAAATGATAATATTACAAATTAATATTATGACCGAGGATCATTATGGCAAGTGAAATTATTACAAATAATATTATGATAAATGAAATAATACCGTCTAAAAGTTTAGTATTTTATACAAATTTCAATATTATTTTCCCTCTCAATAACAAGTGACATAAGTTATAAAATCGAGAAATCTACGATTATGACTGTAATTGTAGAATAAACAGGGAGTTCAAATTATAACTTTTAAAAGCAATTTAGACTGTGGTAAATAATATTAGGGCGTGATTTTTCCGATTATGTCATGGACTATCACATGCCCCTTTTAGGATCATAAGGCCCACTTGCGCCAAGCTAGGTTAGCACATTTAACCCAGAGTCAGTGCTACTTTTGTATGAACTAACTCTAGGTTAAATTTTAACCCAGCTTGGCGCAAGTGTCACTAACACTGCACTGCTCCCAAGCACTAAGTATATTTCATAGTTCCTTTCTTATCTAGGGTCAACATTCCTAAAATAAACATGTTTAAAAGAGATTATTCTATGAAGAGAGGATACGCCCTTTTTAAAAGGTTGTCCAGAGTTTTCTTATAATATCCGTTCACTTGGTATATTTACCGAGGGAATAGTGATGTCATATTTTATCATCGTTCAAGTTACCCAGTAGGGTAAGCAAAGAACGATTATTTTCAGAATAATAACATAGAAGCCAAGCAAAAAATACTGAGACAAAATGGTTAAGTTTTCAGATTTATATCCCTCAAACGCTACCTAATCGTAACTAAAATCCAATTAAATTGTAACTAATCCCCTAAAGGTAGGGAAATTGAAACTATTTCGTTCTCATAATGTACGATTAGGGAATATATTATTATGAAGGATAAAAATCTGAAAACTAAGCCAGTTTGGCTCAGTATTTTTTGCCTCACTTTTGACAGTGCACTTTGTAGGGAACTATCGTTCTAGGTTGTTATTATTCTAAGATTGTATCCTACTATAATATTGTAAATTCGAAAGTTTGTGTGTGTGTGTGTGTTTGTTTGTTACCGCTTTTCACGCCTTAACGGCTGGGCGGATTTGGATGAAATTTGGTTTGTAGACAGATTAGGACCTGGATTAACATATAGACTACTTTTCATACTGGTTCCCAAGGGTCTACGGCTGCTAGTTCGTTACAACAAGAGACATAATGTAAATAATTGTGATAATTAGTAGTAATTTAAAGAAAAATAAATTACTTGTTATTATATATTACATCTTTTAAGTATTTTTTTATCCACTACGAGAAAAATTGATTCTGATAAGATTATATTAAACACTTTTAAAGATTGATACATAAAATTAAAACATTTTGACTCTTGATAAAACAGTACTTATTGTCACGCTTACAATGTCAGGCAAAAGCGTAATTATAATATTTTATTTACAAAAAAAATCAGAATTAATAATCCCATAATAAGAATTATTGCATGAAAAAGTTTCGGAACCTCATCTGCGCCTGACAGTTCTATGAGAATTAAAACGAAAAAAAGCGGAACAACATTGGTGTTCCCAGAACCTTTACGTATTATTTACAAGTTAAAAAAAAGTTATTTATATATAATATCTTTGGGACCTTATAAAAATACTGTTTGATTGTCAAAGACAAGTTATAGTGGTTTGGCTTGGCAACCCTAAAATGACGTCTTGCCCTCCCTTCGAGGGATGAAACCCCTATTCCCATTTTCTATTATTATTATTGCTGTCACCGCATCCCATTTTCGATACCTTTGTCAATATAACGACAGCTTCGAGGACTTGGAAACATTTTTTTGTAAATATAAACTTGGTGATAAAGTTACAAATGGCGGAAAGTTAACTTGTTATTTGTGATAATAATCTACTTTGTGAAGCATTATTTACGTTATTTGTGAACACTTTTGCTACGGATTTTTAGTGTAAGCACTGTTTGAATGTGAACTGTAGAGAAAAAATGTGATGAACTGCACAGACCTAAAAATTTTTTTGGTTAATATTTGATTTGGAACAACACTAAATCCCGCCAAAACCCTTGGTATTCTTTTAACCTGTACCTGGTCTCTAATGCTTACTTATTTTAAATTTGCGATTTTAGCATTCATAACGCTATTTTTATATACAATATTAAATATACTAAAAAAATCGACTCGCCGCCAGACCAATTCTCAGATGGAACTCGAACCCGCGACCTTTGGGAGTCCGACTCAATGCTCTTTCAAGTATAAGTAGTACATTACTGCCGCGGTCTATAATGACTGCGTTGCTGGCAGCGATGATGATGGCCGTGCGCGGAGTTTAGCGCAGGTCCAGGCCGTGATAGCGCGGTCAGCATTGCAGCCCTTAATGGACCAGCTGGAATTTAAGGCCGAGGCCGAAGGTCAAGTATATTAATAAAAATACATAAAAAATAATAATAAATACAAAATCACAAACATTGCTTTGATACCAAAGTAAGTAGCTAAAGTACTTGTGTTATGGAAATCAGAAAACGGTGGAATTACAAACACCCAGACCTGAGCCAATATAGAAAAGTTTGTTTCCTAAATTGACCCAGCCAAGAATCGAACCCGGGACCTCAGAGATGGCGACACCTTGAAAACCGGTGTACAAACCACTCGACCGAGAAGGAGGTCGTCAAATATAAAAAAATATAAAAATATAAATTTAATAAGAGCAGGTTAACCCTGCTCTTATTAAATGATAAATAATTCTAATATTTCATAAAACAAAACCTAAGTTGATATCAAAGTGGGCCGAGTTAATTATCGAAAATAATATTTAATTTATGTTGCAAAACAAAGTGAAATGAGTAGAGGCTAGGGCCGACATGGGAACGACTCGAACTTTCATGCGTGCAGTTTACTGAACACAAACTCAAAATTCTGTACCTTCCGTGAAAAGAGGTATAACTCTAAAAACATGATTTTCGGGAAATTGACTTTAAAGTTAAAAAAAATCTCACTCTTCAACTGAGAATGATAAAATAAAATAAGTGCTTGTAGACTGTAGATGGTTAAGCTAACTTTGTTTTCTTGTATTATTTAAAGAGAAATGTCTTACAGATTTTTCAGTATTCATGAAATTGTTTAGTTACATCACTAATCACATTTATTTGTTTTGTGTATACTGATGTAATAAGACTTATATCATTTTTCACCATGAAAATCTGCTTTCGTGTTAAATGTTAATTGACTTTATTTTTTTGTGTCTGCCTTTTCAATTGTATGTTTTTTTTAAAGTTGTAGAACAAACATTGTTGAACACACTCTAAATGTTAGTAATTAGAGTTTAGTTTTGTAGAATCGTTTAAAAAAATCGAATTATATCAATTTACACAATTTTTTTGAAAAAAATTGATGTGGATATTGTTATAACTTTTATCACAAACGATATAACTAGTACGTATACTATGTGAATAGTGATATAACTTATGATAAAATACTAAATAATATCATGAGGTAATGTTTGCTGTTATTAAAACCCAAAAATATTTCGGTAATTTATTACTAACACTTTGGTAATCATATAAAATACTAAATCTTGCTTCATTAGCGCTTAAATCAACTTGAATAAGCAGAACAATGTGTTTTAAATTTAGAAAAAATAACATAACAATATTAAACTTAAAGGCTTACTTAAAGAAATCATAACAGATCTTTAGACTTGTTAAAACTGTTGTTGTATCGAAATTCAACGTAACATAATATAGAAAACAGGCTGGTATTTAAACACCTACTCAGAGAAAAGATAATGAATATAAAAGTTCATTCCATTGAGCTGATCGGGAATTGATCCCATTGGCTTAATATTGACTTGACTACGGAGTGCTTCATGTAAAGACAACATAATCAATACTACAGTCATTCAGACTCAAACTTAGCCAACTTGTAAATGACAACTAGCAATAAACCGATCTTAAAAAACCATTCATAAGTCCCATTTCCATTTAGTAGCAAATAAAAATAAATAAATTTACTCCCAAAATAGTACATTTAATTATAGTAAATTAATTTTTCTTAAAAACTCCCGACACAGAAAAGCTAACTCTTAATAAAAACCCCCCCATACAAAAAAGCTAACCTCTTAAAAAGTTAAATATAATATCATCATTATTATCAAATTATAAATAAATCTATGGAAAAATCGTAGACGTCGGGGGACCGCTAAGTTAATGGATTTACATGTAAGCTCGTCACATTAACTTCGCGGGCCTATAGATCTATTTAAGACTTGATGATATGATGACATTATTTTCAACTTTTTAAGAGTTAGCTTTTTTGTATGGGGGTATTTTATTAAGAGTTAGCTTTTTTGTATCAGGGGTTTATTAAATTTTTAATTTCAGTTTTATTTGAAGCTTTTTAAACTAAATTTTTGGCGGCCATTATCATTGAAGTAACACGGTACCAAATTTTGAATTCAATTTCAAAAAGCTGATGAGTTGATTACCAATCTAGGAGTATAACCTAATCATCGAGACCATTCCAATGAGCCCAAACACGATACCTCTGCTGTATGTTGTTGAAGAGTTGGGTATCCTTCAGATTCTAGATGATGCCTCATCATCACCACCTATTATACTTTATTCGCAATTTACTCATTAAAGACCATTCTAGTGATCCCAAACACGATATCTCTGCTGTATGTTGTTGAAGAGTTGGGTATCCTTCAGATTCTAGATGATGCCTCATCATCACCACCTATTATACTTTATTCGCAATCTACTCATTAAAGACCATTCTAGTGATCCCAAACACTATACCTCTGCTGTATGTTGGTGAGGAGTTGAGTATTCTGCAGATTCAAGTTGATGCTTAAGCTTCAGGTCATGGTTACCTTACCATGTTCTTTTAATATCATTGCAGTAACACGGTACCAAATTTCGAATTGACTGGACATATGGAACTTAGCTAGATCCCCTCATCAACTAGAAAAGAGCTGATGATCTTCTAACGGCTGATCAGGTCATGGTTGCCTTACCATGTTCTTTACTAAGTAATACTGTACCAAATTCCGAATCGATCGGACATAAAGAAGTTAGTCAGATCCCGTCAGCAACTAGAAAAGAGCTGATGATCTTCAAGCAGCTGAACAAATTTTCATGAAACATGACTAAGAACAATCAGGATAAAATTATCTTCAAACAAAAAACTAAACCAAAATCAGTTCATCCGCTTGGGAGCTACGATACCACAGACAGATAAACAGACACGTTAAATTTATAACACCTCTCTTTTTGCGTCGGGGGTCAAAAAGCAGTTAAAAACACAACTCTTTTTCCACGTGTTAGTAAGACAGGCAATAATGAATAAAAATAAACAAAAAATTCGCCTGAATCAAAAAATACTATGTATTTAATTTTTTGTAAAAAATAACGTGCAATGGTGCAAAAAGTTAGTGTAAATTGGGCAGTTTTATCATTTTACACAATAGGTAATCAAACGTTTTACTTCGTTTATTCATAATATTTTTTGATATAAGTCAATTATATCATTTTATACCTATCCCAAACCTATATGTGATTATTGATTCAACTTGAATTATATCGATAAACACAAAATAAAACTTGATTATTACTTCATTTTTAATGCTATAAGTCGAGTTAAATCAATGTTCACAAACTAGCATACTGTGAAATTATATGTGTGTATTGATATAATTCTAGATAAATCACTACGCACAATTTAAGTCAGTTGTTATTGAATTGTGTGTAAAGTTTTAAAACGACTTATATTTCTAGACACTAATTTAAAGAGAAATAAGTTTCGGTACACATTGTTTTAACTAGAGATATATTAACATACACATTTTATTTCATAAAAATCATAGAAAAGCAAGCACTTATATTACTATGCACAAAATTTATCTCTGTTGATATAAATTGTAAAAATACACCGATTAGACACAAAAAAAGCTAATTTTTCGATGACTTGAATAGTGAAATAAATTCAAAATCGATATAACTCGAGTTAGATCAGTTTTCACTGAAGGTACAGAATTGATCGACAACACAAATCCTTTTAAACCGGCGAAAACTCAAAGGAATGGAGATTCCAGCCTGGTTAATTTGAAAAGGCTCGGAACGTTCGAACCCAGTTTATTCATAATGTTTAAAATTACAGAAGGATTAACAGACCATTATTGCGTCCTTTCATTTTAATCTGAGATTAATTTTTAAAGGATTTAAGCGGTGAATTCGGCTCTATAGTACAACGGAAGATAAATAATAAAATGATCAAAGGTTTCTTTTGACGGAAGCAATCCTTATCTTTATCCTTTTGTAAAATGAAGAGCTTTGATCATTAGACTGATTTTATTTTTAACTAGCGACAGCCCGCGACTTCGTTCATGTGACCCTAGGGAACATTTGACCAGGGGACTAATTGTCTAATTTAAAAATCTATCGCAATCGCTTTCATTTAACAGTTGGATCCGACACATTGCTGCATTTCTTTGGTAAGTTTTTATTTATGCCAAAAAGAAGCATCAATGTGTTACATCTTGAAAGCGATTGCGATTGATTTTGGAATTAGACAATAGAAGGGCTGGTTCGATAAAAAAACATATAATAATAATCAAACCTGCTCAAAAAATATCACGAGAATCGGTTGAGAAGCGACCTGTAGAGGAAAACAGCCGGACATACGAAATCATTTTTGCCCAAGAGACGGTTCGCGCTCGCTCGGTCAATTATACAGGGTGGAAAAAAAAAGACAGTAGTTAGAGAGAAAGTACCCAAAATATTTACTGAAAGGAAACATTCCTTTATCTTTTTTGGGTCTACCTTTAATTTAAGATACTATGTTACTTAGAAGAAATTGACCCTTATCATTGACCTCACCGATTGGTATCATAAAAGTACAGGGTGTATTCTTTCGTTCGATTTCCAGCTGAGACAAGCGATTTATCAAAAATCTTTGAATTACTTATATACTTTTTATTTTACTTTACATATATTGACTTATTTTTAAAACAAAAAAATGATTCCTTTCAGTAAAAGCCATCATCAATATCTAATGTACTTTCCCTCCAACTAGGTACCGTATTTTATTTTCATCCTGTATACATACCTTCGTACTTCCCGGAAATTCTAATTATCTAGCCTGAGTTAAAATAAATAATTTAAAAATTATTAACTGACTAGCGACCGCTCGCGACTTCGTCTGCGTGGACATTTAAGTCTCTATCCCTCGGGGACAGTACTTTTTTCGGGACGAAAGGTACCCTATGTCCTTCTCTGTACCCCTAACAACGTGTATGCAAAATTTAATGATGATCGGTTCAGTAGTTAAGACGTGAAGGCGTAACAAACAAACAAACGGACTTTCAGATTTATAATTTTAGTAAGGATTTCATTACGTACGCACGACAGCACGTCAGGTTATACAGTTAAACTGCGAAAACAGCTTTTATTACGTAGGCCATAAAGGCGGTCTCAAGGTCAACATGTATAGTCTGAGGTGCCGTCGTGTATACATAATTACCTTCAGTTTGATACATTTTCTAGTTAAGTAGATCTATTAAAGATTTCGGTGGCCATTTCCACGTTTTAAAAGCTACTTATATCTTTGAATAACATTAGACAATTATGGGATCAACGTATAATCGATGATAAACCATCAAAGCCTTTTTAAGTTAGCCTGGACATATTTTTAGCGATACAAAGGTCACTTAGGTTATGTGTAACCCTTTTTGAAGATTATGGTGGCTTATCAAGGTATACCTTCGACAAAAATGATAACTGCAAAGGTTCGAAAATAATAAAATAGGACCGAAATTGTGGATGATGTTTCGAAATTAATCTGAAATAATCAAATTAAGAAGCTAACAATTGATTTGATATTATTAGATATATAAATATCTCTATTTAATATTTAGCTCGTATTTGATGACAATATGTATATAATGGAATATTTAATTTACATTATTAGATAATTACAATTTACACACAATATATTCTAGATCTAAACAAGAGCATTTTGTATAGTAAACAATAAGTTTTATTTATTCAACGCAATAATTAAGCAGATAATAATATATTTTCCCTTTACGAGAATTAAAGCATACGTGTGAAAGAGATGGTTTTATACCTTACCTTTATCTGCGTCTCTTTCTTACAACTGAAGTAACACTTCTTTGATGATAAATAATGTCCGGTCCCGTTACCGGCCACTATGAGCTATATCCGGTGATGCTACCTACCGAATTCGTTTATTTCTAGTAATCATTATCTGTACGGTGATAAATTCGGTGAATTAGAAGTTGCAAACACTGTGTACATAACTAGGTATATTCGATTCCATAGATTCACATTATACAGACATACTTCTAAGTTTTTATTGCCAAATTACTTTTACTCAATAACAAACAATCAAGGTGATCCTATTTTTTATAAAACTACAAACAAGAAAAACATCACGGAATGTTTCCCTATTATCTTTCGATTGTCGTCCGGAGTTGATCTCTTTATGGAGGAAAAACTATTTTCCATCGTTCCCAAACTTCCACAGAAGTTGTGGACCCTAAAAGTTTCATAATTTTCCTCTGATTGGGGTTGTTAAATATAGAAACGGTTCAGCGATTGGCGTAGTTATTTCCTACGAGCTTGCGAAGTGGATGATTGAAATCCCGCTTATTTGTGAAACATCCAATAAGCTTCCTTCAAATTTATAATCGAGAAGTTTCTATATTACTTTTGATTTAATCGGTTTTCTTGTCGATTTTAATTTAATTTCTATTTTTGGTGCGAAAGTACGATGCGAAGGAGACGCATTTGATTTATAATTAAAAGCCGATTTCAATAAATACCATCAGTTAACTAGTAAGTACTACTAATTACGAGCTTACTTATTTCATTGTTGATTAAGGGAAATTAACAGCTTCGTTTAGTAACTAGCCTACTGTTGCCGAGCCGGCCTCTTTTTACTAGTTTATGGTTTTTTACTTTTAACTTATATTTTTGAATTCTGTACTTTTTTATACTATAACAAATTTTCCTTTGGTTTTGTAATCTGTGTTTTTAATTACTTATGTCAAGTTGTGTTCGGTAGGTATCAGTTTACAATAATAAAACTACATTTAAACCCACCTTTCATTATTTAGAAACCCACATTAGCTCAGTTTTACCTACTATGAATAAGTTTATTAAAAAAATAGCCTATGAAAATCTGCTAGCAGCCATGAACAATAACTTAAGATAGACTAGGTATTCTATTGCCAGGTAACACTAGGCACTGCTGTTATAACTCGTCTTTTAACTTAAATATCTAGGTAATTATCCTACTAAAGATAGATTATTGGAATGAAATTTTCTAAATTGATCCAGCCGGGGATCAGATTCGGGACCTTAGAGATGGCGACACTTTGACAACCACTGTATGAGTCACTCGGCCACGGAGGTCGTCCACAAGGACGGGTTATTTAAACTAAGTGATCTTCTTAGTGATTCTTTTCAAGCAGATCTTTAACTAAAATAAAGAAACATTAAGAAGTTGTTCAATGTAAAGTACCTAAATAAAGAAATGCCTACCTATAAAGAAGTAGTTGAATTGCTTGGAGCCGCCTAAACTCTCTCAGATCGACTTCAATTTATAGACAACCACAGTAAATAAACCTCTTGGGGTTGTGGTGTTCTATCGATGTTTGTATCTGAAGGCTCTCTCTCAACGCGTAATTGCTTGAGGTTGTGAAAAGGCCTTTATTCCAGCGACATAAGAGTTGAGTTTTAGGCTGTGGTCAACTACGTACGTACATTTGTCGCCTTCGTTCAAGAAAGCAAGTATTTAATAACAGCGTCGAGCTTATTTTGTAAACTAATAATATCTCTACTCTAATATTATTTTTCATTTAGGTATATGTATATGCTATCGCTAAAGTAAAGAATACGTTAATGTGCGAACTAACCAGGTAATCTACAGATTAACGGGTACGATCCGTTTAGGTGCAATTTTTTCTTAAAGTAGCAGATTTCTGCAATTTACCCAGTTAATCTGCATATGTTAAAAGCATTAACGCAAACGGCATTTCAAACAAATTTTCAAGTCCTTTTTTTCGAAGTAAATAAACCGATTTTAATGAAATTTCATACTTCTTTTCTTCTTTAATTCTTAGTAACTTTTAAGAACTATGTATCCTGCTGATGTGTATGAAGTATCAATAAAATCGGTTTATTCATTTCGAAAAATAAGGACTTGAAAGTGTGCTTAAAAGCTGTTAACGCTCTTAAAGTAAGGAAGACAGTGGGTAAAATAACCTAGGCTTCAGGAAATTTAACTTAAAGACCTTTAATTAAAGTAAATTTTACAAAAACGTTTGCAGATTAAGAACTGAATATTTTTATTCCACCTGTATCGGACTCGACCAGTTAATCTGCAGATTAACTAGTTAATCTGCACTCTAACTTATTTACGCACATTAACGATAACATATACATTACAGTAATTTGTATGTAATATATATTTAAGCTTCTACTTCTTTGGATTTTTTCTGTTATTTATTTACGCAACGCAATTTAAACACGTTTGTTTTTATAGAACGTCCGGTGTGCTTCCGGAGACACTCGAGATATAAAATTTTAAGCAGCCCATTAGGAGGGTGCTTTGCGAAGGTTGCTTACTTGCAAAATCATTAATTCGCCTAATCGAGCCTACTACGAAAAACGCGCTGAGCTTGGGGAGCTCGGTGGCGCAGTGGTTTAGCACCTGGCCCTGCGATTGCGTAATCAACTTTCGCAAGGGTCGGTCATGGGATGGGTGACCAAAAACTTATTATTTTAAGCTCCTCCGTGCTTCGGAAGGCACGTTAAGCCGTTGGTCTCAGCTGCATTTGCAGCCATTTACATCCACCAATCGAGTGGTGCTACACAGTACCTGGGTTTGGACCGGTTTGCAGCTGTAGCAAGATACCATTATTTGTTGTCTGCAAGAGTCATTGTTGCTCGGTTGTCGCTCTGTGTAGTGCGATAGTGTGTCCAAACAAAATACGTACGACGTGCGACTCAGTCGGACCCGGCATGGTGTAACTTGAGTCAGGCTGGCCCCAGACCTACGGGTTTCATTTCTTTGCTTTGCTGTTTTAGTTGATCAGGGGCTACGCACGCATCGAACTTCGGAAAGTCTGCCTTCAAATTAAAACAGATAAATCGAGCCCCAATCGGGCCAAAATGGCAAACCCTAATTTATGATGTCACACGAACATCGATATCTTCTGAATAACTACAATACGAAACTTCTTACTTCGATTTATCTGTTTTAAGTTGAAGCCCGGCAGACTTTCCAAAGTTCGATGCGTTAGCCGGTACGGCCCCCTGTAGGTAGGTCCCGGTAGGTCTGGGGCCAGCCTCATTCTTATTCCCGTGCTATTAAAACTTGTAAAATATATTATATATATATATATTACTAATATTTTCGATACCCAATCCAGCCCCAAATAGTAAACAATGGTTTTCCAACGACCTGTCACTACACACTGTCTGCTACAAGACGTATCGATTGCATCCTCATACGCTCTGTCGATACGCCCTAATTTATATGGGCCCGGGGACCGATTTGATCAGCTCACTGCGCAAACACCCCGACAGGTTCCAGACAGATGCAAACACTGTGATGTTTAGGTACAGGCGAGAGTTAACGATTAAGTTTCGTTATTATTCTAGGTAGTCTTTAGTTGTCTAATGTGCTTTTAGTGTGTGTCAAAAACCAACACTATTTCTAAAGGATATTATATTTATTATTTATAGAGTAACTTCTTAATTAGAATTCCGTACTAAAATGATAAAAAGGAACCCTTATGGTGCGTCTCAGTCTGTCTGTCTGTCAACTTGAAATTTGAAATAGTTTTAGATGACGTTTGCCCAACTATTTTTCAAATAAGAGAGATTAATAATAATTTAGGATGTCACTGTTCATCCAATTTAACTAATTCAATAATTATTGTATTTCAAAGTTTTGTTAATAATTGTACTACTTATTTAATGTAACTGTTCAATTTATTTTATTCATAATTGCAATCATTCGTATTCATGAAATGTATTAGATATATTGTTGTCTTTGTCTTGGTAAATGTTGTGTAAGCTTTTATTAGGCTAACATATAAGGTCTGTTGTTTTTGAATATTCTTCTATAATTAATTGTATATGTTAGCTGTTAGCTTACCTAATAAATAAAGAAATAAAAATATTTAACAATCAAATTAAAAATTAAACAATGTCTCTAAATAAGTAAAATTTTTCAGAATGATGGTACGGAACCCTTTGGTGCGTGAGTCCGACTCGCTCTTGACATTTAAATGTCTTAATGTGTTACTTATTCAAAATAATATCATTCGCCTTCAAAAAATCCTGTGTTCTATTTGATATTTTAAAACTTCTACTATCTCGATAAAGCACAACTACATAATACCTATCGAATACTGAATCTATCGAACACATCCAATCACCGTTAAAATGGGTCGTCTATTTTTATGACTAAATACAACAATGTCAATAAAACAAGGATGAGCAGTCAGCAGCTTCCGAAGGTCCCGTAAGAACTATTTTGTACAGTGTCCCTACCATGAGTTGATGCAAACTGTTTTCGCTACCGTAAACTATCATTTTCTCTCTTTCACTCGCATTGACTGTGAGCAGTATATCCTACAGTTTTCGGTAACGTAAACAGTTTGCATCAACTCATGGTAGAGCTACAGTAGGCGAATAAATTATGAGTTCACGTTTACTATACTCGATAGCAACTTTGTATGAGTATTTGTATGAGTTTAGTATAGTACCACCAAAGAAGCTGTGCCAAATAGTAGACAAAATTGCTTACTACAGTCACTATCTAGTATAAAAAACGTAACTGTGTAAACTCATAATACAGGCACTCATTAAAAACTGAATAGACTAAAAAACTTTAGGGGTACACAAAATATTATTCGTTTGTTGCGAGAATAGATAAAGAAAATAAATACATTTTTTTAAAAAATTTTGAGATTTTAGCATTCACAATGCTATTTTTATATAACACCAAATAATATACTAGAAAAAAATCGACTAGCACCAGATCATGTTCGCGGACGGGAATCAAACCCGCGACCTTTGGATATCCGGTCCAATGCTCTGACCGCTGAGCTACCGAGTCACTACTGATCTGGTGCGAGTCGTATTTTAGTGATCGGTAGCTCAGCGGTCAGAGTTAAATAAATACAAGGTAATATGCAACGTTTGGAATCCTATTCAAGATAATACAAATATGAATTTACTTTATTTAACTGTATCATTTTATAACAATGCTATAATAGATCTCGTAGAACCAGGCACTAAGCCGGTCTATAACGGAGTGCGTCAAAACATTACGTCACAAGCCTTCTTTTTCAATTCTCTTTATATTCTCGATGATTTGAAATAATCATCTATTCTAAAAAGGCTTACATACATGCTGAGTAAACATTTACCATCAGCTGATTACAGACTACAAATTAACCATCATTAAAGTACACATCTAAGATTTCCAGTGGTGGGAAAATCTAAAAAACGGTTTTTGATTACTTGAAAATTATATAACTAGCTATATAGTTAGCTATAACAACTGTTATTTCAGAATATAAATCAAGAAGAATTATTTTAGAGAATATAAAGAAAAAAACAACTCCTTTTCAAAGTCTGCAGAAAGTTTACGTAATGGAACTTATTTATTTTTCAAACCCAAGATAAAGATGCACTATTTTGATATAAAATTAATTTTAATAAATATTTTAGCATTTCATTTACTAGATTGTAATTGACCTTTGCCCAAATCTAAATGGATTAAAACAAACAATCGCCTTAATTTACATTATTTATAAAGCAAAATTGCTTGAAGATGATTTTACATCAGTATTCAATTATAATTTCTCTGGCTCATCGTTGAAAGGAGTCCGCAGTGTTTGCAAAATTAACAAGTATCTTGGCAAAGGTCTTTTTAATACATTTATGTTGAAATTGCAATTGAACTATTAACGATATTTGAATAAATTATTTGGTATTGTAACTGGTAATGAACTATTGATAAATATATCAAATAGTTATAAAATTTAGATTTTTTGCATTCACAATGCTATTTTTATATTAAGATAAATAATATTAGAAAAAATACTAGAAAAAATCGACTCACCCGTAGCACCTCAGACGGGACTCGAACCCGCACCCTTGGGATTCCGGCTCAATGCACTGACCAATTATGCTTCCGAGTCGCTAGTGGGAGCGGCGAAATCCCAAGGGTGCGGGTTCGAGTCCCGTCTGAGGTGCTACAGGTGAGTCGATTTTTTTTAGTATTTTTTCTAATATTATTTATCTTAATATATCAAATAGGTTATTCATGACTTTTATATTTTATCAATCCTTTTCAGGACTTTGTTTTATATTTTAAATAATAAACGAACTGAACTGAACATTAATAACTTATTAAAAACATTATTTTAAATACTTATTGTTAAAGAGGGGGGAAAGGAGAAGGCTCAAAGTAAGGCAAACAAAGTATATTAATAACTAGCGGCCCGCCCCGGCTTCGCACGGGTGCAATGTAGTTACTAATGTGGTGAGTGTGAAGTTATTAGACTATACTACAGGATATCTTATATAGTGGTGGCCACATAAATAAGGCCGCCAGTCGATTTTCATACAAACGAAGTAACTTTTAAGCATTGCTTCTCCGCCAGGAACTGACCGAGCGGTGATCTGGTGATGGCCATCCAGGGAATAAATGGAGGAGATCTAGATTTCTAGACACACCCAAGTGATCTGACCAGCATTTTAAGAGATGTAAGGATATGTTTAATTAACCGCGAATATAGCATAAAAATGTATTAAAATCCTGCAAATGAAAATTCTGATGCTTACTTCTCTTAGAATGCTAACCAGATCAGTTGGGTGTGTATTGCGATTTGAATCTTCTCCATTTACTCCCTGGATGGCCATCATCAGATCATAGCTAGTTCAACCCCTAGCGGAAAACCAAGACTTTAAAATTACCTTGTTTGTATGAAAATCGACTTTTGTCCTTAATTATGTGACCACCACTATATGTATATACGACGTACATAACTTACGCAAGGGGTGTTATAAGTTTGACCTGTGTGTGTCTGACTGTCTGAGGCAACCTAGCTCCCAAACTTATAAACCGATTTTGATGCGGTTTTTTATGCATAGTTTAAAAGATCTAAGTGTACAGACGACGGGACTGATGAAACTTTGGTAAGTTCTTCTGCTTACGACCGAGAAGGTCCCTGGCTAAAAAAACGGAGTATACAGTACGCATGCCGGGTGCAGCTTATAAATAAAAATATGTTGGGCATTATCAGGATTATCAATCTCGATCATCCAACACTTCTCTATAATATACAAAGTATTACAAAAATACCCCTAATACCGAATATAGTAATAGGGACCATCAAACTGAACAACTTTCACTATGGGACCAACTCTGAAATCGCGAAATAAAAATCAGCTGTTTCATACAAAAATTAAAATCGAAAATATCAAAATGTATAAAACAGCTGATTTTTTTTCGTGATTTCGACACGTGCAAGGAAAAACATCGTAATTCAGTTTTTGGCATTTTACAGGAGAGCGCAACAAAGATTCAAAAAAATCATACTAATTTCGTATAAGTCCTAATGCCAATCGATCTTGCACATTTAAGTAAACGTGGTAAGCACTAAACTATTGTATTATTATGATGACATAAATGTATATATTAAATGATTTATTGTATGTTTTTGTGAGTTACAATCAAATTCATCCACATATACTTTATAAAATGACATTGTAACTCAGACATACAATCATAAATTGTATGAAATTGTTATATTCACAGAAAAATATAAATGTATGTCTGAGATACAATTTTTAAATAGTTTAAGTATGTGTTTTAGGGTTACAATTGGAAATAAAAATGTAGTTTTTTATATTGTTTTATATTTCCATGGTTCAATCGATCGACGTTATTAGAATAAACTATATAGTAATTAGAACATGGTGTAAATACCGACGGATTTACACCATGTACCTGTTTACTTTTGAGACTCCGATATTTCGGCTCAGTTGCTTGCGCTGAATGGTCACTGAAGAACTGTCGATTGTTGCGTGCGGGTAGATGTCATTGGCAGACGAATCGGTCTACCCTCCGTTTAAGTCTTTTATTATTACGCTAGATACTGGTACCACTGTCTGCAAACTCAAACTCGAATATGAGGGCCTAGTACGAGTTGCTGTTTTCACTTTTCGAATAGTAACTATCGTTTTCTCTTTTACTCATTCTCTCACTAACGTTGACTCTGAGCAGTATATCCGATAGTTAACTAAGCGAGAAGTGAAAACTCTAACTTGTACTAGGCCCTCTGTTCTCGACTCACGACACTCAACAGATACAGAGATCTGTACGCGAAACGGCAC
This sequence comes from Catoptria pinella, assembly GCA_963556745.1. Taxonomy (NCBI): domain Eukaryota; kingdom Metazoa; phylum Arthropoda; class Insecta; order Lepidoptera; family Crambidae; genus Catoptria; species Catoptria pinella. The sequence goes on along the minus strand of OY750774.1, from coordinate 9,559,591 downwards.
TTTTATGATTTTTGTTGTTTTTACACAACCGAACTCCTGGATTCCAGATACTCCACAAAAAACCCATCTTCACGATTGAATTTTTTGTATTTGGTAATTTCAATCGCTTCTTTGACCATTCTCGGTATGTAGTGGCATTCTGTTGAGATAATCTGAGGGTCATACAACTCGATCCAGTGATTTGCGTCAGAATGTACTAAATGTTCAGCGATGGCCGATTTTTGCGTATCGTTGTTTTTGACCGTTTTTATGTGTTCCTTTATACGGCATGCTATTGTGCGTTTTGTTTGTACGATATATGAACTACCACAACTGCAGTCGATCTTATAAACACCAGGTTTCTCCAAGGGAAAATTATCTTTCGGGGACCGTAGACATTGCGATACCTTTTTCAAAGGAGTGAAGATAATTTTTATTACATACTTTTTTTTAAATATTTGAGACCTTATCCGTCACTCCCTTTACATATTGCGATAATACTGGCTGTCTACCTACTTCCTGCTTCTGTAATTGGTGCTTTTTCGTGTGTCTCGGTGGAATCGAAACACACGAAAAAGTACCAAACTTTCTAAGAACAAGATCGTATCTTGAATTACAATTTTATTCATGTAAACTAACAATGGTGAGCAGAAAAAAAAACATGTAACTAAATATACAATTTTAGTGCCTGCAGTTGACCTCCACTTACGATGTTATTACTGTGTGTATATTTTAAACTATAACGAATTTAGATACGACGATAAGAGTGAAAAATTCCGCATTTTTTGCTGAGTAAGTATATCATCTTAACTCAATACCGCCTAAAACTGAGTTACGATGTTTTTCCTTGCACGTGTCGATTTGAGAGTTGGTCCCAATAGTAAAAGTTGTTCAGTTTGATATTCGGTATTAGGGGTATTTTTGTAACATGTTGTATACCTACCACATTTCTTGTCATGTTATACGGTTGCAAAATAAAAAGGCTATTCGGCGAACTGACTCTCGAGCAGGCGACATTAGAGCTGGCCATGGGAGAAACAATCACTGCGCAGATCTACACCAGCCGCTCTTAAACTTTGTCCCTGTGCTTTATTAATTTTCATAGCATAGGCGACTTGACCGGATATTGTATTCTTTTAAAATTAATCTGATAATCAGATGGAATAATTTTGCTTATTACAACGCAATAAGGAATAAATGTCAGAGCTGTCAATATAACACCATAGATACTATTAAATGAAATGCATTCTACCTACTCTCAGGGGAAATGACCAAAGAGAATGTAATACTACGTTGATATGACAAATGATATTTATTTTTCTTATTTAATCAATCAAATGCACAAAAAAGTTTCAATTCCGACGTCGAAGTCAATCACAGCAAAAGTAGCTTCTTTTCACTTTTTAACCCCGTTAGGTAATAAATATTAAAAAAATACGAAACACGTGTTCAATTAATTTTGTGAAAGAATGTCTATGCCAAATTCCAAGTCAATCGGACCAAGGAATCGCGTTCTCCCATACAAACTTTACTACCCTGTTTCACCCCTTTAGGGGTTGAATTTCGGAAAATCCCGTCTTAGTGAGCACCTACGCCTTAAAAGTAGCCCCCATGCAAAATTTGAGACTCCTAGCACTTGCAGTTTCTGAGATTTCGTGATCAGTGAGTGAGTGAGTGATTTTCCCTTTTATATATATAGAAGATAAATACAAACCAAAATACCACCTATGACACAACAAAAACAGAAAACAGAAGCGAAGACGGAAGACAGAAAAAATGCAAAAACAAACCGTAGACAAAAAATATATACACACCCGGCCTGATGGCCAGTTCGTTCGACAATGTAATTGCAATACTACGAATAATATTGGAAGTTCGATTTTTGAAGTATCATACCTTTATTATTAGTACCATATGATACATAAAAATAATAGCCTTTTTATTTCAATTTTAAACCTACACTGCCTTACCACAAAAGATTTTAAAACACTGTTTAATTTAGACACTGTTTAAATGTGATGCCGTCTCTTTCAAACAATATTGTCAAAAAAGTAACAGCATCGCATAATTAAACAGTGTCTAAGTTGTTGAACAGTATTTGATTGAATCAGGCATTACTTGGCGGAAGTCCCAAACCATTGTGAAAAGAGAAATATATGTAGCTTATTCCCGCAAAAAAAAAAAATGCGGGAGTAAGCTACATATATTTATCTTTTCACAATTGTTGAACAGTGTTTTAAAATCTTTTATGGTAAGGCCATTAGAGCCGCGTAAAGTCCAACTACAAAGTATCAAAATGTCCACTACTGTATCAAAACGTACACAGTCTCAGAAAGGTAACTTTAAAATGGCCTGTTATCAAAATGACCACTTCACCAAAATTTACCACTTTATCAAAATGTCTACTGTATCAAAACGTCTACAGTATCGAAATTTTAATGTCCACATTATCAAAATGTCCACCCACACCTCTTTGTATATTTTAATGATAGTATTATGTCATGCATATTGGTCTAAACTACGAAGATGGTTATTCATGCTGAAAACTTTGATAAGGAAGATTTCTTTTTGTATTTTGCATAAAAAATGACACCATGGGGCTAAAAAATGACAACTCACACAGCATTTAGTCGGGCCAGTCACGTGCCCGGTGACAGACGTTAGCGTTCTTTACAATAATTGTAGTTTGTATTTTGAAGAAAAGAGAAAATAAGAGAATTTATTAGAAATTACGTCCTGTGTATAGGGTTGCCAACTTTTTTACAAAATAAAAAGTATATTAATATACTTTTATTTAGTATATTATTTTGTATTTTAGATAAATGAACAGTATTTTTTTTCTAGTTTTGATTACTTACATATTTCTTAGTACTTCTCGCACAACTTATCAATTTTGTGTCACTTTTGAAAGCTTCGTAAGCCTCATTACAGTGAAATCAAACGAGAAACTAGTTGCGCTGCCCCCGCGGATAAAACGCAGTGTTGGGGGTTTACGTTTTCTTTAAACAGATCTATGGATACAAGTGAGGCTTGCTGAAAACAGTATTTTTGTATACTTTTTTTTGTTCAACAGTAAAAAGTATAATGAAAAACAGTATAATACTGTTTTTAACAGTATAGTTGGCAACCCTAGCTGTGTAGTCAAATGTGTATATAAAATCTCACTTAGAGCACAGGATGAAGGAACAAACACAGGATGCGTTTCGGTCATACGATCCGACCCGCAGATCGCTGCGGTCTATGTGATGTATGGAGTTCTCTTATCCTTTCCACACTGGTGCGTTCCGATCCCATATATCGCGTTGAGATTGGATCGCATGACCGGAACGCATACAGTGTGTTTGTGCTCTTATGAAGAAAAAAATAAAAAATATAATGAGACACTTACCGAGTCGAGCAAGGAGATATAGCAAAGCCGGCACCAACATCTCGACTATCATTTTCACATCATTATTTTATAACCTTTTTCGGTTCCCGTATCCAACGTACCGTACACTTAACTTAGTCACAATTTTCTTTTCCACATTTCACTTTTCTGTCACTGTACTGCTTGTTCGAAACAAAGCACTATTATGAAGTCGTTCTTCTTGATTTCACCTGAAAAGAAAAAAAAAGAGTAAGCATCGATCGTCTTGAAAATACGTAGGTATTTACATGAGTGGGTAGGAGCTTCTTGAGTGCGTCAAAACTCTATCGTCTTTTGTTTTGTTGAGCTAGGAACTCCTCAGTAACTACTTCAGTACAGGATATAAAGTAGTTACCCAGGAGTACCAGATAGGTACCTTTTTTGTTTATTTTTTTGTAACCTGACTTTAACTTTTTTTTTTGAGATTGTCTGTATGAAATGTCTATAATCTGTGCACAGACAAATTGTCACTTTTATTAAATAGGGCCCTGCTTTCCTACATGTACATGTTATATTAGCTTATCCCAGGACAATCTTCTACCAAATCGAACCCACTGACCTCCATACTTACAATTTCAAAATGAAGCCATTTGATTTTCGCCATTTTGGCGCTGATTGCTATCAGCGCGCTGCGTGAGCGTCCATTGAACTAATAATAGAAATGAAAACATAGCTCAAATTACACTTAAATAACGCCCCAGACGCTCGAGCGGGGCGCTATGAATCGGCACGAAAAATAACTGTCATTTCGTATACAACATAATAGTCCAGTGTACTGTGATCAAACCTTTAAGCTTAACTACATAGTTTGACCTCATCGCTGTACTTATTTTACAACTGATAATATTTCTCCGAGTTCGTAGAAGCTAGCGGCCGCCCGTGACTTCATCTGCGTGGTCAGTTATTTTATTATCCCTCGGGGACCGTTTTTTTCTGGATTAATGGTACCCTATGGTCTTTTCTGTACCTCCAACAACGTGTATGCAAAATTTCATGATGATCGGTTGAGTACACTTTGCAACAAATACACTTTTGCATTTATAATTATTCATACTATAAATACGAAAGTGCGTTTGTTACGCCTTAAAATAAAGGAAGATTTTTTGATGAAGGGCGTATTATTCGCTTATTAAATTTTGTAACTCGAAACTTATTTTTTTTTCAGCGAATTTTTCCTCTTCTTCCAATTAAACCCCTCAAAGTTATATTTGGATTACCCCATTGAGGAAGTTCGCGTACGAATAATATCACTTTTTGGTAGTGTAAAGTTTCCATCGGTGTTAGGGTTTCCACTCCAGCGCTCGAAGCACATATTTTGGTGTTTCAATATAAAATTTTCTGATAAGGATGAAAAATTTTTAAGCAGTTGCATTTTCTATACTATCATTTTCTTAATTTATTTAACATCCGCGAAGGCTAATGTTATAAAACTTTTATGTACTTACATACTGATAGTTTTATTTACAAATAAAACTGGATCTTACCATTTCCAGACTAAAGGCAGAAAATAATGAGCTCTCTTAAAAAAACATATTGTAAGTTTAAATTTAGATTAAAATACCATATTCTATTGATTATTAATAATTGTATTTTTTCTATTCCAAAGTGCCCTGTTTAATATTATACTCGTATCTAATGTGAAATCAATTAAGATAATTGGGCCCTTGATCATATTACCAAGTTTAGGAACATCAAAGTAGACAGGGGTTATCGGTTCTGTTTTGTGTTTATTGAAAATCATACACCCATAGGTTAGTATGTATATTAGTTTAATCTTTGGAGTTGCTGTGCCGGCCACTTTTTTACTAGATTATGGTTTATTAATTTTAATTTATATTTTTGAATTCTGTACTTTTTATACTATAACATATTTTCCTTTGGTTTTGTACTCTGTGTTTTTATTACTTATGTAAAGTTGTGTACATCAGTTTACAATAATAAAACTACATTTAAACTCTCCTTTGATTATTTAGAAACCCATTTTAGCTCAGTTTCATTTGGTTTAGTTTTCAATAGAACCATAAATAATGATACAAATGAGTCTTTTCGTAACCTTATTATCTTCGTTAGCTTTTCAGTTATTGGCGAAAACTCAATGTAACTTAACCTTTATTGAACCTCCGGAACTTTTAATATAAAAAGAGTTACCGAGTCATTTTTATAAGAAGACTTTGAATTTTCTATTCCTCGTAAAAGTTTTATATTCTGAATAAAGTTTTAAAATCAATTAAATTGACTTTTGACTTCAATTTTGTGTTAAGAAGATAATCTTTTTTGTGCAAAGCGATTAAGTTGACTTTGTTCACCGGAAGCGACCAACTTCAGAGCGCTTGCGGTATAAAGCAATCTGTGTGCACCATACTTCTCGAGTGAAGTTGCCGCGGATCACTGTTTATTGTAATTTAATCGCATTGTAGATAAAACACTTTGATATTAAGACTCGATTTTAAACATGCATTATAAATGTAATCAATTTTGTAGAGTCACTACTTATTTTTATTTTTTTATTTATTTAAGACGGCTACTCTGCCTCTTGAGCCAAAGGTCCCGGTTTCGAATCCTGGTTGGGGCAATGTTTGTCTAGTGAGCATGAGTCATGATTGCTTATATTTTTTGTGTATTTCTATTTATTTTAAGTCACCATAATACCTACAATCCTACTTTATTATATTATAAATGTGAATGTTTGGATTTTTTGACGTTTGGATGTTTGTTACTCAATCACGCTAAAACGGCTGAACGGTTTCGGATGAAATTTGGCACACAGATAGTTTATAACCTGGATTAAAACCTAGGATACTTTTTCTCCCAACCAAATGTTCCCTAGGGATTTTTCAAATGTTCACGCGTATAAAGCCGCAGGCGGAAGCTAGTACTAGATAAAAGATTGGTGTGATAGCTCGCAATATTTATTTATATCTTTAGAAAGAAAAGATATAACTAATTTTATTAAATAATGATCACTATTGACTACAGATGCTAAGACTATCTTAACTTAATTATCCGTTTAAGTTAATGCGAGTGGCATTGTTTATTGAAGCGAAAAACGTTCGCACAGCTTTGAGTAAATTGAGGTCATTAGTAAAACTCGGTCACTGAAAACTTCGCTTTCATTACGAGTATAAATATATAATCTCGAAAAGCTCAAAGTTTGGCAAAAAATGATGAGTCTTTTCAATTTATCTTTTAATCTTTATTTAGGAAGATAAAGTTTGGTGGCTGGTGCCAAGTAACTTTTAAGAGGGATATGATTTTTTGACAAAATTTGTCTATTAGGAGTTTTTGATTTAACATTATTTTGCCTAAACAGTGCTTATCAAATAATATAACTAACTATATACCTAGTAAAACATGACATTACTAATAATATTATTGTTTTTAAAATTGAGATTTTAGCATTCACAATGCTATTTTTATACAATATTAAATAATATACAGGGAAAAACACGCCTCTCACCAGATCATATTCTCGGACAGGAATCGAACCGTTCCGAAACTTTTTTTGGAAAATTGAAAATGGTGAGAAATTACGACAAAAGTTTTCCGTTGTTTCAGAAAAAGTATCTTATTGTAAAAACGAAAGCCGAAGATTTTAACGATTTCAATGGACGAGCAGATGGCTGAACTTAATAGTTTTTACTTTTGATGTTCATTTTCAATGTCTTACGATAGTTGCGACAAACGTGAAATATGTAATTTTTTGAGAAGAAAGAGCATGGCGCTATTGCATACCCTGAAGCATGCCTCTGTTGAAAGTGCACTGTCACGAAAGCGTACCGTCAGCGTGCTTTATTGAATGCGTCAGATAAAGTGAAAGGAAACGGAAAAGGGATCGTATGAAGACACACCTTTTGATGCTGTATAGTCTAAATTATGTTCTAGACCATCAACCATTTTTATTGTCCCCACTGCTGGGCACAGGCCTTCCTTAATGGTGGATAAGGCCATAACCCACCACGCGGGCCCAATGCGGATTGGTACCCACCAATCCGCATTGGGCCCGACTAACTAACTGTTAACGACTGCTAATGCAGCCGGGACCAACGGCTTAACGTGCCTTCCGAAGCACGGAGGAGCTTGAGATAATAAATGTTTGGTCACCCATCCCATGATCGACCCTTGTGAAAGTTGCTTAACCTCCGCAATCGCTGGGCCAGGCGCTAAACCACTGCGCCATCGAGCTCCTCATTATGTTCAGCATCCTTATAATTATTTAATAAATAAAAATCAAAAATAAAGATTTTATGAATATGTGAACAACCAGTGTACTCTACTACTTGATTTAATCAAAATTTAACAACCTTTGCTACAAAAGCCCGAGATTTTCGATTCGAAACACCTACATCCTGGACATGTGATTGTACAAACGAAAGCGAATTTCGGTGCCGATCAAAGGAAATACCTTGCCTTTACGCCTGTCAAACTTATAGCTATCGAGATTTAAATATCTTTTACCAAGCAGAGCGAATATCTATATCGTACCTTTGAAACTTGAATTTTCGAGATCTTTCTTTGTGAACAGCACTATAAAGTACTTCTACTTTTGAATGACAAATAAATTTGTCCTATGCTTGCCCATAAGGAAGGTCTGTCTTTTCAAGTCTTTTAATCAAGTCTTTTTTTAATAATATTTGACAACATCACATACATTGCTCCGATTCCAAAGTAAGTAGCTAAAGCACTTGTGTTATGGAAATCAGAGACAACGGTGGTATCACAAACACCCAGACCTGAGCCAATATAGAAAAGTTCGTTTTCTAAATTGACCCAACCGGGGATCGAACCCGGGACCTCAGAGATGGCGACACCTTGAAAACCGGTGTACAAAGCCACTCGACCACGGAGGTCGTCAAATTTTCTGTGCCCCTGCAGTAAGGACAATAAAAGTGGCTCATGTGCAAGCGGTTATACAAGGTGTTACAAAAATACCCCTAATGCCGAATATGGTATATAGGGACCATCAAACTGATCAACTTTTACTATAGAACCAACACTGAAATCGCGAAAAAAAAATCAGCTGTTTCATACAAAAATTAAAATCGGAAATATCAAAATGTATGAAACAGCTGATTTTTTTTCGCGATTTCAGAGTTAGTCCCATAGTAAAAGTTGTTCAGTTTGATGGTCCCTATATACCATATTCGGCATTAGGGGTATTTTTGTAACACCTTGTATAATGTACAATAACAGTATTCATTATCGAGTAGTAGACAGCGATTTCTCAACTAGTTGAAATTTATTTTACCTACCCATTGAATGTAAACTGTTAATTATTGTGACGGAAAATGACGTCACTTTATCTGCTGACCTAATTTTTCCAATTTTGACGACTCTGTATGAAATATACAGGGAGAAAAAGCAGCCCTTGACGAGTTTCTTGCCGGTTCTTCTCGTTACAAGGTCTCCCGCTTAGGGTTTGCAAACCGATGGCGTAGCTTCTTTGACATTCACAAGTGCTTGTATCAGCCTAGACTGAATAAATGAGTTTTGAATTATTTAAAAGTTATGTTATTACTTAGTAAATGTAATCTGCTGCTGCTATTCATCATTAAGGGATTTCCACATCAAAACCAACTGCAAACCGTTGAATTATACATTGAAAAAATACCATTGAACAGACAGCCTATTCAATGTTCGCTTCTGTTTCGGTGATTTTCAGACGAAACTATTTTACATGTACGCAAACGGTCGCCTGCCAGCGTCGTAGATCAAAGAGATTACCGACATGGTTCTAGTAAACACCCTCTTTGGATATAAACCCTTCGCGTAGGTAATGGCTCGTATCCACATTTAGTGCCATATCTCACTAGAACACCAAGTGGCGCAACCAGTCGCGCTATCAACAACATTTATACTTTATTGAGGGTACCTCACTTAGGGCCCAATCACGCTAATTCTTAACGATAAAATGTGTTTAAACCAAAACTGTTATGTTGTCATGTAGGTTATATTTATCTATAATCTATAGTTTAGCTTTAGAATTCTCATTTAAATTGTCCATGATTGACATCCTAGGCTCCATAGGCATAGCTTTCAATCATTTTAACAAAACTATAGCGAATATTTTTCCGTAAACGAAACTGAAACGGTAACAATTTAGTTTTGGTTTTATCGTTGTAAATTAGCGCGATTAGCTTGCTGGTGTCCGCTTGGTTGCGCTTTAACCAATTTGGAGGTGGCAAGCGTATCACCCATGGTTGCGCAACTATGATGTCCTAGTGAGAGGGGGTCCTTAGATTATTTAGGTATGTCACAGGATTTTCTAACGCATTAATGCTTTATTCGAAACCAAGGACTATTAGATAGTCAAGCTAAGCAAAGTTAAGCTAAGCTAAGCTAAGTAAAGATATCACAAACATTAATCGGTAACATCAAGATTAATGATTAGAAGAAACAATAGTTTTACCAGAAATTATTAGAAATCAACGTGCATTTTCATACATTTTAAAAGTTTGGTTGGTTGGGTTAGATCGATAAAAAGTGTCTAAAACAGAAAAGAGATGATCAAAAAAACCCAGAATTAATACGAACAAACTATATATCAATCGATTGCTTATACCAAGAAAAATAATCCTACTTAAGTCGCAGACCCCAAATCTATGGAGTATTGGAGATATACGCTGACAAATTATGTATGAAATATAGATAAAGTCCAGCATTTAACCTTATAACGCCCGGAAAATGAGGCACTATAGATATTCCATTGTTATCCGGCCGCTTGCGTCCGCTCGGGCGTTGATGAATTAACAGATAAATTAAAGAAAACAATAATGGAAAACCACAATCAATTATCACATAAACAACTAAAAAACACTTGCCTTAACAAAAATTTAAGAAACAAAGTTGAAAGTTTTGTGGCTGTTTTAAAAAAATACTGTTCACTGTTGTCAATTTACAAAGATAATATACTAATGATTCATTTATATTTTAAAGCAACACAGTTTATTGATTATTATTGTTATTTTTTGCTAAGTTAAATAATATTAGGAAAAATACTAGAAAAACCGACTCAACGTCCGAGGTGTCACAGTCCGAAAACAGCATTGTGAATGCGAAAAATCGAAATTTAATAAGTTGTTTATGTTAAGTTTAGGGGGCCAATAAATTGGGGGGAGGGGGCAACATTGGGACGAGTTACCCCTAGAATCAAAAGGTTTTGTCCTAACACTGATACGAAAAAACATGAAGCTGCAGCAATCACATCCATTGTCCTTTCCATTGTCAGTGAGAATTGAAATGTATAGCAAAACCGAATAGTGCGGAAAATCAGAATGGTCCAGCACGATTACGTACCGTCTATAAAACTCGAAATCGGGAAAAGCCGCCAAACCGGATTCGAGTCAAATGGTTTTTTTTTAAATCGCTCCTCTGGGTGGGGGAGAGGCAGTAAAAAATTTACGCTTCGGGTAAAGCGTTTGTGCAATCAGAGTGGATTGTAGTCCGAATGTGAGCTTAGCTTGCCTAAGCAGCGTAGGCATACGAAGGCGAGAGAAACTCTTCGATTCCCTCAAATGTATTACCTATTTTCGAGTTCGTAGCGAGCGTTACGAAATTGACTACGGTGCAAACACCTACATATTGTGCTACGAGAAATTGCTACGAAAATACTTATTCCTTTGTAAAGGCCGGCTGAAACGATCAATTGCGATTGTCAATTTTTACGTAATTGACACTTATTGATGAGAAAATTGATTGTTTTTGTCCCGCCACATACAGACGGAATCTGATCCGGAATTCTGAAATGGAATATCCATTACGTATGAAAATTCCAAACGGGAAAATACCGCATGTGTGTGGTAAGTCCACAGATTTGTATGAATTAGCTCAAGAACTTTAAATTAATAATGTATATAAAATTCTTGGATTAGCTACGTTTGGAATGATTCCGTTTCGGAATTCCGAATCTATATTCCATCTGTATGTGGCCAGTCTTAATGTGCAATTGCAGCGATTGTCAATTCTTCTATCTCTATTCTATGGTATTGACGTAAAAACTGACAATAGCAATTGACCGTTTTTATTTTCATATTTTATTTATAAACCTCAAAGTGGCGCGCTCATCTTAATTAAACTTATTGCTCGATAAGTACATAATGTATCGATAATTTACATGTACAGATTAAAGCTAAGGTTCTATAGTTTATTTACAAAAAATATCCTCAGTGAAATATAGTTCTTTGTAGTAGTGCTTAAAGTGCCACTTTTTGTTCTTTTGCATACTACTACTACAAGGAACTATATTTTACTGTGATTATCGTGTGAATAAACTAAAGAACTTCTAATCTGTATATGTGAATTTTCGATTTCTTCGTTTGATTCAATTTCTAAAAATTTCATTAATTTCATTTAGGGCTATAGTCGCCTTAAAGTACAGTTTTTTATAACTAAACTTTGAAGTTGGTAGTTGTGCTATAGTATTCTCCTAGTTTGTAGTGGAATGTACGCTAATTCATAGATTCTTTATTTTTTTAAAGTGACGGTTACAATAGGGTTATCGTTAAAGATTTTATGTTGCCTCGGTTCAAAGATTTGATTAGTCATAAAAAAAAGAAAATTCAAATGCATCCTCTATAGTTATAAATACAAATAATGCCAGGACCATTTCACACAGCGCCATCTAGCCTCAAAGTAAGCAAAGCTTGTAATATGGGTGCTAGATAACTGATGTACTACTTAACTTTTTTAAATACATACTTCTTATACATACATAGTAACACCCAGACCCGTCACAGAAATTAAAATTCATCATTTCAATTTCTTCACGGCCGGGAATAGAACCCGGGACCCCTTGCGTGGTAGAACGGCATGTTGACCACTGCTCCATTCAGGGCAGTCAGTTGGCAACTAAGATCAACTTAGGGTAAGCCAAAGCAGTAAGTAATAAAATGACCGATCGGTGAAAGAGTATAAAATTTAACCAAGATTGTTAGGTATCTATAATTATGTTTGAAAATCTACTGTTGAAAAGTTATAAAAGAGATGTGACACCAAAACATTGCTTAAAGGACTTTGTGTCCACACCAAATTTTTTTTTAAAGGCACTACTTGTTAGTAAACATTTAAAAAAGTAAATATTTTTAATGACATATCACCTTTTAGTATGGTAGGTACGCCAATAAGGTTACACGCTCTTTAAGATTTATTGAAAGTAAATATTTGTCAGTAAAAAAATAATTTTCATACATGTCAAAGGTACCTGTCAACCGAACCGCAATATGTAAACGGCCTAGTTAAAACTCTGCATATCAAATATTAATTAAGGAAATGTATTTCTGGAAATGTCGCTTTCAATCTGCCACTTATTCGGGAGTGATTGATATTGCGTAATTAAATTCACATAATGTGTACAATCTGTGTGTATTAAGCTAGAATTTATTGACAGTAAAATGATCTGGTAATTAGATTATAAATTAGGACTTTCACCTTGCTAACATATTTATTTCATTTGATCTTAATCACCAATTGCTATTTGTTTACAAGGTCCGTTAACATAACCTTATGAACTACATAAAAGTTCATAATACTAAATAATATACTAGAAAAAATAGGACTCGCACCAGATCATGTTCTCGGACGGGAATCGAACCCGCGACCTTTGGCTATCCGGTCCAATGCTCTAACCGCTGAGCTGACTCGGTAGCTCAGTCACTAGTGACTCGGTAGGTCAGCGGTCAGAGCATTGGACATGATCTGGTGCGAGTCCTATTTTTTCTAGTATATTATTTAGTATTATATAAAAATAACATTGTGAATGCTTAAATCTCAAAATTTCAAATAGTTACATAAAAGTTCATTGGATTTTTCTAAAGCACATATTACTTCCTTGCTGCTGTGGCTCATGGACCTGAACTGGATCTTGGCATCCGACAATAAAGCTCGCCATTCCTTCCTACTTAGTGCCAGCTCTGACCAGTCTGTGGCTTCTGACTCGGCGAGATCTTTGGTGACCTTCCCCCTGATTATGTTACTTTTTGGCAAACAACTCTGACAAAAATCGCAGTTACATTGCTGCTTTGGTAAGAATCAATGTGACAACTATCTTACTAAAAGCAGCAATGTAACTGCGATTTCAATCGATTTCAATCGAGAATTGTTAGCAACAGAGCTACGTAATCAGGGGGCTTTGCCCCTACAATAAGTTGATGCAAACTTTTTTCGCTACCGTACACTATCGTTTTGCCTCTTTCACTTGCATTGACTGTGAGCAGTATATTCGATGGTATACGGTAGCGGAAACAGTTTGCATCAACTCATGGTAGAGCTACTGATCTGCCCAGCGGTATCCTGGTCTGCCAATCGGGCGGCGCCCCGTGGAGAGTCCCCACGTACGCTCAATGCGTATAAATATAAAAAAATAAATATTTGACAACATCACATACATTGCTCCGATTCCAAAGTAAGTAGCTAAAGCACTTGTGTTATGGAAATCAGAGACAACGGTGGTATCAAAAACACCCAGACCTGAACCAATATGGAAAAGTTCGTTTTTCTAAATTGACCCAACCGGGAATCGAACCCGGGACTTCAGAGATGGCGACATCTTAAAAACCGGTTTACAAAGCCACTCGACCACGGAGGTCATCGAATATGCATCAGGAAATCCTAATTCTAATCCTTACTTATTTTTCAATTCGAAAGTTTGTTTGTTTTTCACGTCTTAACTATTCAACTAATCATCATGATTGCATACACATTTGTCAGGGGTTCAAAAAAGGAGAATGTTTCACCCAGAAAAAGTTGTCTTCGAGATGACTACATTTATTCGCATCCTTTGGTATTTTGCTAATGCACAATAAAATACCAGAGGTTTTCAAACTTGTTTTGAGAGGGCCCAATTTTTTATCTTTACATATTAGAATCACTTCTTCATTTTTAAAAGCACTTTCTATGCCCACACATACAAGGGAGCGCTATCGCCCACTTTGAAAAGCACTGTTCAATACGTTTTAATCACACAAAGGCATCGTTACTAAAAATATCACGTAAATAGAACTATATTTGCTAATCTTTCTTCATTTTCTAGTCTACATAGCAATGTTTACTGAAAGAAAGGTATTAGAAAAGAGCTATTGAAATAAACTGGTGAGAGATTCGAGGGGATTCGGATGCCACTGGCGATGAATAGAGCTCAGCCCTTCGAGATGTTTCTATATTTGAGAACCCATTCAGAAATGCAAATTTTTCCCAACAAAAAGTTTCTATTTTCGCACACCTTTCAAAATTCCTTTTTTCGTTAGGGAAAGTTATTATAATAACTTCCACGTAGTATTATTTCCATTTTAGTAGCTTTCGTTTATTCTTTTTAAAATGAATTCTAATAAACACCATCCTTTAACCTGACAGTACAAACTTAGTACACAAGCTCTGAAACTGACTAAAAACCTTGAATTAATCTAAGAATTCAGGGTTTTTTTGTAAAACACCAACATTTGTAGCACGCAGGAGTAGATCACTAGCATCATAAACAACAACATTTGTTCTACGATTTTTCCGAAAACAGACAAAAAAAATCGACTTTCCATACAAATTGTCCCTAACAGCTGATCGAGCTTCGTATGAAAAGTCGTTTTTTTTTGTCTGTTTTCGGAAAAGTCGTAGAACAAATGTTGTTGTTTATGATTATCTACTCCTGCGAGGTTGCTTGTGTTTTACAAATAACCCTGGACATTCTGTGTGCTTTTGTATTACGATCAAAATTATTACATTACATTATAGTTCATTAATAGTCTATTTCTTTAATTAATCTTCAATTATTTCAACTTGTGTATTACAAATAAGACAACGGGGTAGAATAGTCGTATCATCGCAGATATTTGATACTAACCCTGATACGACAAAAGAATGGATCTTAAAAAAGGGTAGACAGGTCACAATAAATGTGACTATACAATATGCCGGGATGAAGGAAAATAGAGCTATTAATAGTATATTATAATAGGAATGGATATTTGTATAATAGCCTAAAAACTTATTGATAGTAGACCTTGTTTTGATCAAAATAGCCAATTGGGAATAACGCTTATAAATACCTAAGCTTATTTGGCATACGTTTTTATTTTTTTATTTAGAGGTTTTAGCATTAACAATGCTATTTTTAAACAATACTAAATAATGTACTAAAAAAATCGAAAACAAAAAAAAAGTATTGTAAAGAAATAGCATTGTAAATGCTAAAATCTCTCAAAATTATATAGCTGTTTCATCTTAATCAAATTGTCAAAATACCTGGAAAGATCTTTCAATTGAATGTCGAGGTAATTCCTCACATTGATGAAATAACGCTGGCTTGTAGCATAAGAGTGGGATATACTACAAGAAATTTGACGATGCCACTAGTGACTCGGTAGTTCAGCGGTCGGAGCGTTGGACCGGACATCCAATGGTCACGGGCTCGATTCCCGTCTGAGATATTATTTAGTATTGTATAAGTTCTTATTATTCTAATTATGTAAGTACGAGTATTCTCTTTTCAATTTAAAGAGCAGACGGTCCTCCTCGATTTGTCATTGGCGTAAAGAAAAAATAATGTTGGTACGATAAAAGGCGAAGAAACGGAAACTATGTGGTACGGTACCTTAGTGAGTGGAGCGATGATTTAACAATCAATCTTGTAACTTCGCGTCGCGCGTGACCCAAGGCTATACGAGGATAAACTCTTTATAGCAAATGTATAATGTATAGAAACCGGTCAAGTGCGAGCCGGGTCCCAGCCGAGTCTCGGCCGTAGCACGGTCACCTAACATCACGGGATGTTAGGTGACCGTGCTACGGGCATACGGCCATACAGCTGTGCTAAAGCGCATCCCATACCGAAAGTAGTGACCTCGTGAATTGTTCGTAGAAAAGGATTTTAATAAAACTTAACGTGGAATCTTTAAGATCCATAGTCTAGTATTTTAAGAAGGTATAATTCATTGCCTCGTAATTATTTATAGAAGTAAATAGCAAAGGTGTCAAAAACGGCCACTTTTAGCAGTTTTGCTATCTACTTCGAGAAATAACTATGAAAATATTAGGCTATGGGCTCAGAATTAGTATGGTATGGGAGTACGATTATATTTTCTGTGCTATGGTTCTTAAAATTCCACGTAAAAGATTATTAACATTATGTATTAAAGCCCCGTAACGATCAATTGCGATTGTGAATTTTTCTGTCAATGCCATTGTTAGAGCAATTGACAATTGCTTCAATTGCACATGTGAACGACCAATTTTCGCATCAATGAGCGATAAACCAGCAACGAACAATGATGCTCAGTAACAACAAATGTGTGAGATTGTGCTACGGCTGCCACTCGGCTCGGACTGCCTCGGACACGGTACGGTGGTGTAACGTGAGTCATTTCTTAATCACGCACCGAGTGTTCTGTAGTATTTTTATGAGTTGACTGAAAAAATGCATTTTTGGGATAGTGCCGTCAGGCTTTGCTGCCTGCTCAATTTCACGAATTTTGGGGGAACAGGAAGTGAAGGAGGAGCTTGATGGCGCAGTGGTTTAACGCTTGGCCCCGTGATTGTGGAGGAACTTTAACAAGGGTCGGTCATGGAATGGGTGATCAATAATTTACAATATCGCGCTCCTCCGTGCTTCGAAAGATACGTTAATCCGTTGATCCCGGCTGCATTTGCAGTCGTTAACACCCGCAGCAATCCGCATTGAGCCCGCATGATGGGTTGTGGGCCATCCACCTATAAGGAGGGCCTGTGCCCCAGCAGTGTGGACATTAAAATGGCTGATGGTCATGGTCAGGAAGTGAAGTGCCACATAAGTTTTAATTTCTTTACTTAAGTATGCGACATAAGTGGAATATGTTGTGGAAAAGAAAATTTAGCTACCTCTTGTAGCGAAAATGAATATTTAAGGGGATATGTTAGTGGAAAAATGTTTGTATGGGAATTTAAAGACTTAATCTAGATAATAGTCCACGGGAACAAACTTCCAGCCACCTGCTGTACAAAGTTGACGACCTCCGTGGTCGAGTGTCTTAGTACACCGGTTTTGAAGGTGACGCCATCTCTGAGATCCCGGGTTCGATCCCCGGTTGGGTCAATTTAGAAAACGAACTTTTCTATATTGACTCAGGTCTGGGTGTTGGTGATACCACCGTTGTCTCTGATTTCCATAACACAAGTGCTTTAGCTACTTACTTTGGAATTGGAGCAATGTATGTGATGTTGTCGAATACTTTTAAAGTGAAATTCTTCATTTTTCAAAATCTTTTTTCAAATAAGTTTTAAAATTAGGTGACTGCTTTCTTTACTTACTTTATATTTTGGGCAACATTAACACCTATTTAATTAATAACATAGTCCTGATCAAAAGTCTATCAACATTTGCAGATGACGAAAATAAAAAAATAACCTTATCAGAAACTGAAAACTCACTTAATTCTTTAGTAAAACAAAATTTAAGTAATCCATCACTCCAACTTATCAAATTATGAAATAAAATATCAAAATTATAACTAAAGCAATAATTTAGATCTTTAGGATAGCTGGTTTGTTTGGTCCTAAAGTTTAGATTAATTTTGAATAAGTAATTAGGTACATAATATTGTTTTTCTTCCTTTACAAAGCTATTTATAAATTATAAGAGATATTATACAGGTTTAGTAACATTCCACACAGATTTTTTTCTTTTTTTTAATATTCACACCACAATTAGCCCAAAACTAAGCAAAACTTGTATTATGGGTGCCAGACAACTGATATACTTACTACTTATATAATTTTTAAATATATACTTATCATATATACTGACACCCAGACCCGTCACAGAAATTGAAATTTATCATTTCAATTTCTGCCCGGCTGGGAATCGAATCCGGGACATCACTCAAATGCCACTCAACCATTTCTAAACGGATTTCAAAACATCATTGACTAGGGTTCATAGCTATTAATATGATTTTATATTATATCAATAAAACTTTAGGATTCAAATTTTTTGTAACTGATCCTCATTATTTAGTCCCAAACTAAGCAGGCCTATTACTATGGCAACATGTAGAACTAAACAAAACTAAGGATTAACCATCCATGACCCAGGATCAAATGCTTACTTCTTCACACAAACTTTGCTCCTACCAAAGGGACTACTCTGAAAACGTCATTTCATTCCGCTTCGTCTGAATGGGGTTTAAAATTAAGTAAGTATACTGCTCAAATGGTATTTTTATGATAAATTCAAACAGTTTTTATTCGAATTTAATATTGTTCGAAAGCTGTTATAGTATTTGCGGTCTTTGCTTTCAAATTTATTGTATAATTTGTCCTACTCGCTGTGTGTCAGTTAGAATTGAAAAATGTTATATTTCGCGTTTTTTGTATGGAGCTCCAATTTTCTTCTATTCTAACTGACATACGGCGAATAACAGAAATTACACAGTAAATTCGTAAATTCATAAAGTCCGCAAGTTGACTATTCCAGCTTTCGAATAATATCAAATTCAAATAAAATCAAATTGAATTTGTATTAGAAAAATCTTTCAGAAATTAGCTCGTTAGTATGGAAAACCATATTGTGTATGTACCTAACGACAAGTGCCGTCCAATTGTTTCGATTATTTTTTCGTAGTGGGTCCTTAGGGAGACGATTTACACATCATATATATATACTATATAAATATATATATATTAATTATTAAAAAAATAAAATTATAATATAATTTGCGATTCAACAAGAAAAACAGCGCCATCACAGCACTGCGCGCGCCCGCTCATAACTTACTAACAAATGTCTACTTACTAAAAATAAAATTTACATTCGATTACGCAGGTATGTATCTCGACCCTGCCGCAGCGCTGTCAGTACTATGCAACTTTGGGAGGTGATTCTCTGGGCGCGTAACAAATTCGAGATATCTTGAAAAAGTCAAGAAATCGTAGAGATTGCAAATTCATTCAACTTGTAATGTCGAAAATTTCTGAGAATAAGTTTTTTGACTACAATAGAGATTTTAGTGACAATTTTAAGAGAGATTTGTGATTAGAGTTAGTGTCGAATTAGAAATATGTCGCATTGCGCGAGGGGGTTATCAGTTTGTAGCAAACATAATATCACAAACAGGGTTGCTGCGGATGGGGATTTGTACAGTATCCGCGGATGCTGATATTAATAAATTAATTAATCATTAATAAAGGATATTTTACTATAAATTTGTTTGTAAGGTGATAAGATATTATTATTATTAATAATTGACAGGCAAGCAGTTGAGACAACTGATAAGGGCTTGTATCCAATTATATCATGGGTTGAGTTTATGTTTCATTAGTTTTTAAATATTTCTTAAACTGTGCAGATTATCACTTCTTCTGGCAACTTGTTCCAAGCTTCAACTATTATTAAAGAAATGCTTATGTGGATTGTTTCCTGATAGTGCCTTCGATAATTTGAGATGATGGCCTCTTAGGTTTATGTTTCGTGAATACTGAAATAGTTGTTTATCAAAATTCTCGATGTCATAGTGTCCGTGCAAGATTTTATATGCTTCTATTAAGTCCCCACGTTCTCTGCGTTTCTTTGAAGATGTGAGTTTCAGCGATTCCAGTCTTTCCTCGTATGGTTTATTCTTTAAGGCTTTCGGGACTTTGGACAACCTACGCTAAACTTTTTCTAGTAATTGAATCTTTCTTGAAGTTTGAGCTCTAGATTTGAAAAGCGTATTCTAAAATCGGCCTTACATAGGTTTTGTATATTTTCAGCATCATTTCAGCATTTCATCATTTCATTTTAATATAGTTTAAACAAAAGACTACTCAATAATTCGCTGAACAATTTAGCATTGTTGATTGGTAAAAACTGCACTTACACTAGGCCCCGCCCACGACAAACTCGACACGACTTACGCGACGACTACGACTTGAATATCAGCATTAATTTATTGCTGATGCGGATGCTGTTCCTGAGGATGATATCCGCAATAACCAAGACAAACACCTAATTGAGTTGCCAGAGGCTTAACAAATAATATTTCCAGCATCGTGCCAAGTCGGCTTTACGTAATACACACACGAGAATCTAAAACTTAACAACAACATGAGTTCATAGCCTAAGGCAAAATGGCATAATACAAACATATTATTATAATAAGGAAAGTTTGGGAGCTTTGGTTATGGCAACCGAGGAGTTACAATGCCAACCTAATATTTCAGGAAATATTATTATTTTATGCTATAGATAGATGATAATGGCTAATTATTTTCACTGACAATATTTGAAGGTTTTATCGAAAATACAAATCTAGCATTGCTATCTTCTTGGTTCAGAATATAATTCTTAATTAGCTTTTCACAATTCTGATTCTCGTTAATTTTCATAATATATTTCATTAATTATAAATGCATTTTATCTAGAACTAGAGTAGTGTAAAAAGTACCTATGTAAAAAATCAATAAACGGGGTGACAGTAATAGTGCGATGTTTTTAATAGTAATTTTGTTACTGTAAATAAAATAAATAAATATTTGACAACATCGCATACATTGCTCTGATTTTAAAGTAAGCAGCTAAAGCACTTGTGTTATGGCAATCAGAAACAACGGTGGCATCACAAACACCCAGACCTGAGCCAATATAGAAAAAATCGTTTTCTAAATTGACCCAACCGGGGATCGAACCCGGGAACTCAGAGATGGCAACCCCTTGAAAACCAGTGTACAAAGCCACTCGACCATGAAGGTCGTCAAACTGTAACACAATCGTGAATTTTAAGATAATAGGTATAGTTTTTGTTCAAAAATGGTCTTAGTGAAAGAAGCTACCTATCCAGTATCACCGCTGAGTCATTGAGAATTTCTTCCAGTCGCCATTAGTCATTAAATAAATACGTCTACAAATTAACCGAAGATTTTGCGAAAATCTGTTTTTTTTAGCGAAAATCTCATAAAAGTACAGTTGCAAATTACACAAATTATTTATGACATTGGCATTATGACAATTAAAGCTATTTTATTTGTCAAATTAGTTTTTAATATTGAACTCTTTATTCAATGCCATTCAAATTTATGTAAATCCTACTATTATTATCAATGTGAAAGTTTGTATGTTTGTTACTCAATCAAGTAAAAACGGCCGAGCGGATTTAGATGGAATTTGGCACAGACATTGTTTATATATGATTTAATTGTTATACTACATTTTATACTTCTTAAAGGTTTCCTAGGGATTTTTCTAACAAAGCTAGTTTTTCAATAAAACAAATGAAAATACCTTACTTCATCTATTTGAATTGCGAATAAGGCATCAATTAAAAATTCCGTATTGATGCAAAGTCACCACGAACTCAGCGAAATAGAATGAAAAATTACCATCTAAATAAGACCTACTGCGAAAACGATTGCATATTTATAGAAATATTGGTACCTAAAGGAAATGCAAACATCTAAATACGTTTAATATATTTTTCTACTAAGTGTTTTGTATCCAATACTAACTAGAAAAAATTCGACTCGTCACCAGATCATATTCTCAGCCGGAAATAGAACCCGCGACGATGGGAGAGATTTGTCTGATATTTGTACTTCTTTACTTCTTATTTGTTTTATATAATGAACAATCATAAAGACAACTTAAGAAATCACGATAAATATTGATAATTCAAATATTATTATGAAAATGGTTCATTCATGAAAGATGTTATCCTTTTTTATTTGTTAAACCCATTATTATTAATAATTATCAACATTAAACATAAAAAATAATGTGTGCAATTCGCCTTTTCAGTCTTAAGTTAGGACTACTTATTTTCAGAAGCTTCGCTTAGTGTGTTAAGTCTTAACATGCGAGTCATTAACTTACACAAAGGCCTTCAATTCCTAAAGCTCGAAAGCTCGTTTCAGGTACCATAAGCTGTCTATTGACGATAATTTAACATACAAAGTAAGGGGGAAATTGGTCATTACCAATTCCCCCGAAATTGCACTAAAATTTACAGTAATAATTATTACTGCAAATAAATAATTCAAAGTTTGTAAAAATAGTTCGAATGATGAGGAAATGTTCATAGTTGTTGTTAAGTATAAAGTAATGAATATAATGGTAACTTAAATTACGACTAACGCCATCTGTTGCCATTTATTGAACACGCGTATCTCAGACAAATACGTCAATCTGTTTACGATTTTTTTAGTTAAATATAATATAAAATGAATAATTAAGAACTCATAAAGTCTTAGAAAAAACAAGGTGTATTTTAAATACTATAATTGATGATTTATTTTCGAAATTAGATTCAGAAAAACTACATCTTAGAAAGCTTTGGTACCTTATTTGTAAAGTTATATCGAACCGTTCAATTAAACGATTAATTCATAATTTATTGAAGCGGGGGAATTAATTCAATTTTTTTTCGTAGAGTCACCCCTGACAAACATGGTACACCTACTTCCCAAAAAAATTCAAAGACTCTAGAATATGACTATGAAGCTACTCTATCTTGCTACTTCCAAACTATTACTTTTTAAAATGGCGCAAAAAAAAAAAACGGAATTTCAATGCACAAAATGGATGCCAAATTAAAATCTACAAAACGTGTATGGAAAAATATACTTATTATTTAAAAAATAAATAAAGAGGAAGATGCGCCACTCTTCAAACAAAAACATTACTTACTTTATTTTTTTGGTTGAAAATTGTTAATATGAGCCGAAAATTACAGTTTCCTATATTTTTTTTATTCCTGGCGCCATTAAAGATGTTGCTATTTGATATTAAGCCTATAAAATCAAATTAAGTGTTACAACAAAGTCATAATTCAAAGCGTCTTAGTCATTAGATAAGCTATAACTCAGTTTAAAGCTTAAGACGGCACCTAGACCGAATGTGGCGCCGCGGTGATTTTTATTTAATACTGTAAATTATAAAACATATTTTGAACTAAACGTGTAACTTTTAGAACCCGCATGCCTTGTCTAGTTTTTCAGAAGATCATTACATTCCCTTGTAGTCATTTCTAGTAGTAGATAGCTGAACTGCTAAAAGTAGCCACTTTTGACACATTTTCTATATACTTCTGCGAACAAACCTATTTTTTTTTATGGGTCTTAAAAAATCTACGTTTAGTTTTATTTTATTTATTTATTTATTGGTCAAGACGTTATTGGCTCACGAACTCAGCTTAAACACAGTAAAACATTGAAATCCTCTTCTGTTATGAACTTAATACTTAAATAAAAAACCTCTGAGGGCGCCACTTTTGGTAAGGGATGCACCTTAAGTAGACACTCAATTTATGATTTTCATGGCGTAGCAAATTTTTATGACGATGTTACTTAGCTGGATAAACAACTAAATATAAATTGTGCTTACAAACATACAAAGTTAACGAACTGCTTTCTGTAGGAAATTCACATCAGTTAACTACTACGTAATTTTCAGAAGAATTTTATTTTCTCACAAAATAGTGCTGTGAAAATATTTTTATTAATTAATTTTGGCTGTAAAAAGCATTATGTTGTAAAAAATAACTAACATATATGTTCTTACCTATTTAGGTACTCCTTATTACTGACTAAATCCAAGGAAACGAAAGGTCGACACTACACCATCCGACAGAAAAACAACTTAACGAAGTAATAAATCTTAATGGAACCTTTAATTAGATTGTTCACGTTATTGGCTCACGAACACAGCTCAAACACAGTAAAACATGTCCGAACTTCAACGTTACATAAACTTTTGGCGCGCACAGTTTATTCTAAAGTTCCAAATTAAAATTTTGAATCCGCTCGAATCGTGTTCCGAGTTTTCGAAAACGGAACGCTGCGCAAGCCCGTTTGGTTCACGCACGATCGTCAGGCCGACTGGTCCCCTCGTTCGGCCTTCCAACTTGCGCATGTGCGCTAAAACTCTTATAATTTTATATCTCACGGACTGTGACATTTCGTGGTAAAGCGTACTCGTAAATTTATTCAATTTTATTTACTTATCCGTACGCTTTTGCGTGGTATTATGACATGGGTCGGTGGTTCTTTATTGACAGTGGATTTCAGAATGTGCGACGCGTAGGTACTTTGGTGGGATTAGGGTATGCTAGGTGCTTTTTTTACCCCTTAATAAGTGGTTTCGGTAACTCTGAAATATGATTAAGTACATCTCTTTGACAGTGGAATTTAATTGCATGTAGGGGTAGACACTGTTACCTACTTAAAATGACATGTTTGTTAAGAACTTTTTTAGAGTTTATTATCAAAGCTAATTCACTATTGACTTTTAACGTGATTTGTCACTAAACAAGTTTAAAGCTGTCATAAAAACGAAGTAAAATTTGTCACAATAATGTTCAATTATATAACGAACAATGCCTTGTATCAATTTTAACAATGAGATGGTGAAATTGATTTGGAATAATCAAGGATCAAACTCGACACCTAAACTACATTATGCAAAACGTGATCTTAATCGCGTTCAAAAGAAACGGCTCTTAATCTTTGTAATATTAACATTCTAGATTTCATAATTAAAAAGTTAGATAACTAGTCTCTAGTTAACTTACGCGACTTCAAGAAACTATTATCATTGTTTTCAAAGTAGTCAAAATTGGAAACAGCACAACATTCGGTGAGCAAATCAACGTAGGAAAATTTCTGACAATACTAGCAGACCCGCAATCTGCGGTGTTTAAAGAACTTATTAATATGTTTCTGTATCAATGACCCAAGTGTTCCCTTATATTTATGATTGTTAAGTTATTTAGATAAGGGTATGATGAGGCTGACATACCTAAAATAGGTAAAAGCCTCTAAATAAAAATAGATTACAAAAAAAATCAATCAATCTAGTAGTCGTCAAAATGAGCATTTTATTCGATCTAACTGAATTTTGACAATTTCACTAATAATTTCAACGACCTTGGCGAAACCAATTTAGATTTATTTTGTTAAATTTGCTTCTAGCTCAACTTAATTAATCGTTAAACTTAACTAATTCTACTTCGATTAGTTAGTTACTAAGTTTTTATTTTAACAGCCTTTTAAATTTTAATTTTCAATTTTAATTTTTAATTTTCAATTTTAAAATTACCCTTTGCTTTCCCTATCTATATATATAAAAGGGAAAATCACTCACTCACTCACTGATCACGAAATCTCAGAAACTACAAGTGCTAGGAGTCTCAAATTTTGCATGGGGGCTGCTTTTAGAGCGTAGGTGCTCGCTAAGACGGGATTTTGCGAAATTCAACCCCTAAAGGGGTGAAACAGGGTGGCAAAGTTTGTATGGGAGGACGCGATTCCTTGGCCCGATTGACTTGAAATTTGGCATAGACATTCTTTCACAAAATTAATTGAACATGTGTTTCGTATTTTTTTAATATTTATCACCTAATAGGGTTAAAAAGTGATATAAAGCTAATTTTGCTGTGATTGACTTCGACGTCGGAATTGAAACTTTTTTGTGCATTTGATTGATTAATTAAGAAAAATAAATATCATTTGTCATCTCAACGTAGTATTACATTCTCTTTGGTCATTGCCCCTGAGAGTAGGTAGAATGCATTTCATTGAATAGTACCTATGGCGTTGTGTTGGCAATGCTGTCATTTTTTCCTTCCTTGCGTTGTAATAAGGTGCAAAATTATTATATCTAATTATCAGTTTAATTTTAAAAGAATACAATATTCGGTCAAGTCGCCTATGCTATGACAATTAATAAAGCACAGGGACAAAGTTTAAGAGCGGCTGGTGTAGATCTGCAGTGATTGTTTCTCCCATGGCCAGCTCTAATGTCGCCTGCTCGAGAGTCAGCTCGCCGAATAGCTTTTTATTTTGCAACCGGATAACATGACAAGAAATGTGGTAGGTATAGAACATGTTACAAAAATACCCCTAATGCCGAATATGGTATATCGGGACCATCAAACTGAACAACTTTTACTATGGGGACCAACACTCAAATCGCGAAAAAATAATCAACAAAAATTCAAATCGAAAATATCAAAACGTATGAAACACATTTTGATATTTTCGATTTGAATTTTTGTATGAAACAGCTGATTTTTATTATAGAGAAGTGTTGGATGATCGAGATTGAGAATCCTGTTAATGCACAACATATTTTTATTTAGAACTAGCTGCACCCGGCATGCTTATTTGCAATGCTCCGTTTTTTTAGCCAGGGACTTTCTCGGTCGTAAGCAGAACAACTCGCCAAAGTTTCATCATAATCGGATCAATGGTTTAGGAGTCCCGCCGTCTGTACACTTAGATCTTTTAAACTATGCATAAAAAACCGCATCAAAATCGGTCCATAAATTTGGGAGCTAGGTTGCCTCAGACAGACAGACACACACAAGTCAAACTTATAACACCCCTTGCGTATGTTGTGTACGTCGTATATACATATAGTGGTGGCCACATAATTAAGGACACAAGTCGATTTTCATACAAACGAGGTAATTTTGAAGTCTTGGGTTTCCGCTAAGGATTGAACTAGCTGTGATCTGATGATGGCCATCCAGGGAGTGAATGGAGAAGATTCAGATAGCAATACACACCCAACTGATCTGGTCAGCATTCTAAGAGATGTAACCATAAGAATTTACAGTTGCAAGTTTTCATACATTTCTATACTATATTCGCGGTTTTTTTAAACATATCCTTACATCTCTTTAAATGCTGGTCAGATCACTTAGGTGTGTATAGAAATCTGGATCTCCTCCATTCACTCCCTGGATGGCCATCACCAGATCACCGCTCGGTCAATCCCTGGCGGAGAAGCAATGCTTAAAAGTTACTTTGTTTGTATGAAAATCGACTGGCGTCCTTAATTTTGTGGCCACTACTATACCTATATAGACAGTCTAATAACTTCACACTCACCACATTAGTAACTACATTGTACCCGTGCGAAGCCGGGGCGGGCCACTAGTATTAAATATAGCTTTAAACACGTTTTCAAAATCGGATCAATAGTTCAAGAAACCAGCATAAACAAACAACATTACTTCCTCACAACATAACTTACATTTTACTACCCCGCCCGCCTGTCTAGGCGGTTTTATAATAATATTTTTTTCCCTATAGAAAATAGATGTAATAGTGCTAGTCCACTTTTATTTTTATTTTTTTTATTTTTTAAGCCACTGTTCTTAAAAAAGAATCCTTTAGGAAAGGAGTTACAGTAACAACTTTTTAGGGTTCCGTTCCAAAATGGTAAAAACGAACCCTTATGGTGCGACTCAGTCAGTCTGTCTGTCTGTCACAGCTGGGGGTTGATTGTGTAATTTCAAAATCTATCGCAATCGCTTTCATTTGACAGATGGATGTGACGCATTACTGCATTTCTTTGGTAAGTTTTTATTTATGCCAAAAAGAAGCATCAATGTGTTACATCTTGAAAGCGATTGCGATAGATTTTGAAATTAGACAATAAAAGGGCAGGATATTTCGAGAACTACTAATTCTATCAACTTGAAGTTTGGACTAGTTTAAGATGTCGTTTGCCCAACTATTTTGAAAGTGTTCATATTTTTTTACAACAGGGACTGAAAGAAGGTATTAAACATTCGAAGTGAGGCTATGAGGGCATATGTGGTATCATATGAAAGAGCGCTGCTTGCACATTCTCAATATTTTTTTAGGCCGCATAGTTTCCGACTTTTGATGAAAATGTAAAAAAAATACCTAAATATAAAAACAATCAGCTTTTTCATACAAAAAATAAAATCGTAAATATCAAAATGTATGAAACAGCTGATTTTATCTTCGCGATTTCAGAGTTGGCCCCATAGTAAAAGTTGTTCAGTTTGATGGTCCCTATATACCATATTCGGCATTAGGGGTATTTTTGTAACACCTTGTATATTTGAAATGTAGAAAAACTACTTTCATAATATTAAAATTAAATGCGTACCTAAGCTTAAAATTATTTCTCAAAATTCGACTAAATTAAACTTCTTTATTGTTTGTTTCCTTCGATATAATATAAACAATGTAATCATATTCAAAGTAAACGAGTTTAGGGAACACCTTTTAACTTATAATCATGAACTTATCCTCCCAAGTGAGCAGTATGTTAACCTTTACGTGTACAGATAATTTCAACTGTATAATAAGCTAACTTTTTAACTAAAAGTATATTTCATCTATTAGTACAGTCAGCGGCACGTCAGACTATACTTGTTGACCCTGAGACTGCTTTTTTATGACATACGTAATAAAAGTTGTTTTCGCAGTTTAACTGTATAATCTGATGTGCTGTCGTGTGTACTACTGCTTTTCAGATTTTTCTCCTTTCTCGGACCCTACCTCTACAGCAAAATTAATAAACAGCTCTACATGGGTATATGTAGAGCTGTTTATTAATTTTTAATAAACAACTCTACATGGGTATATGTAGAGTTGTTTATTAATTTTGCTGTAGAGTTTCCACAATACGGTTTTGAATCCCTAGTTACCCAATTACTTGAACTGGATTATACAGAAACCGAAAATCTCGTAATACCCACACAGTAACTTCATGCATTGATTGAGATATTAGCTCGTATCTCTACCTTGCGGTAAATACCCAATAATACTAAAATACAAATACAAAATGCTTTATTTCGTTAACAAACCAGGTGATTACAAAATTGAGATGACATTCCTAGTAAGTATAAAATACCTGTATCAGGAAGCCAACGCTCTTCCATAATAATATCCATTATCTGTCAGATTATTTTAATTAAAAAAGCAGTGGAAAAAAAGTAAGTAAATAGGTAGGTACATACCAATATAAATGAAAAATATTTTTATAATCTTTGAATGCGTAAGTGTGTGTGTGTGTGTGTGTGTGTGTGTGTGTGTGTGTGTGTGGGCGTGTTTGTGTGTGTGTGTGTGTGGGCGTGTTTGTGTGTGTGTGTGTTGAATGGTCTGTCTGAGATTTATTCATACCAATCATTATTCATTATGCTACTAAAATTAATTTACATATTTCTTTGATTTGTTAGTAATTTTTCAGTATCTATGTAATCGAGGGATTAAAGCCAAGCTGTTAAGGTTTTTTTTACATTTAAAATAGTTTAGGGAATACTGAAAATGTATCTTGTTTTTGTATACATTTCTTAGAAGCTATGATGACCACTCAACAAAATGTCACTTTTACATAAGGTTGTTTACTTCATTAGGTACCTATGTCAGTTTTAGAAGGTACTACTTATGAAATTTCTGTTTTTTCTCACACCTCCTCATAACTTCTGTGATTTAAAATATTTATCAGTTGCTGGATATGACATCAAATTACGACCATAGCCGTCAACTATCAGCATCATTAAAGTCTATTTATTTTGTTTTCTTAGCATTAAAAAATATATTGAAAGTGACTGCTTTTTTTGTTAGCGAAAATGACCACTTTATCCGTTGTTACTTAGCCAAAACTTATTTTTTTCGCCTAAGTTATGTGATCTAAGTAGGCTTAATATTCAAACATTTGTACATAAAAGTTTTGTTTCATAGCATTCACTGTTGTTAAATAAATTATTAAAAATATGGAAAATGCGTGTTAAAAAATTCTATACAAAACGTCAATTTCATAGGTAATTATTTACGCATCATCAAGTAATATAAGTGACTATCAAATTAATATACATAAAGACAATGATACACAAGACAAATTACAAATCCATTTAGATGTAAAAAAAAAATTTTTTTCACGTACAAAAGAGCATCACGAACTAACTGGTGCCAACCCTTATATGCACTTATGTGTACCTCGTACAGCTATAACCAAAAGAACCACTTTACCTATAAAAGTATGAAATGCAATAATTTGAATAGCCTAATCTAAACAGAACGTACTTATTTAACCTTTATGTTGGGTGCTTTAATCATCTTGACGTCATCTGTGCCAAATTCCCAAAAAATTCTCTCAGTTTAAACATTAAAGCAGGAAAATAAAACCTTAAAAATACTTTTTTGAAATGAAAAATATTAAAAATATTAAATTCAAAGTTGCACATCCAAATGCTAATCCTGAGAATGCCGATATCACTTTTAGCCTACTAATAGAATGTAAAATAAGCTTGCAAAATGTTAGTATTCCCAAGGAAAACTTTCCTCCTAAGAGATTTAACCGCATAATGTAATTTTATCGTGAACTATTCTGAGGTGAACGAGTAGTGTCACGGGATTCGTTCTCGCATAAAATATGAGCCGTAACGCTATCGGTGGAGAAAGTTTCTTTTATCGTCGTTTACTGAAACTGAGGACGAGCGCTTTACAAATTGTCGAAAGAAATATAAATCTTAGATCAGTAAAAGTGACACCCACGCACAAGCGTAAAATTTTTTCAGTTTTTTTTTGTGTACGTGATTACAAATACAATGAACAATCAGTCACATTTTTGTAAGAATAGGTTTTATATTAACATTTTAAATTACATTCTCTTTATATTTTACTTGTTTTTTCCTTTGTTTTGTTGTTTTTCGATCAATCAATCAATCAATGAAAGATACTACTCTACGAACCTAATTAATGAATAACTATAGTTTATACTTTTACTTTTTTTTTCTTTTTACTGGATTAATCAAAATCTTCGTATTTCTTTATGCAGCCAAATATATACTTCTATATCTTGTCTACATTACGAATTCACAAGTAAAGTATTTACTATTACTTACAGAAACAGAAAAGCCAAAGAAATATGAAAATTGTCTGCACACTAGCGCCGTCGTTGGAAAAAAAATCATAGAGCTTAAATAAAGACGAAATTGTGAAGTGCTATTTTATATGATACCAAATAATATACTAGAAAAAATACGACTCGCACCAGATCATGTCCCGTCCGAGAACAATATGATCTGGTGCGAGTCGTATTTTTTCTAGTATATTATTTGGTATTGTGAATTATCTCTCTGTAGTGCATTCTGAAGAAGCTTTGTGGTACTTTTTATCGCTTAATTTTATTGTTAAAAGTGGCCACTTATTGCAAAAACACTTCATTTAACTAACAAAGCTTTATTTAAGCACTATGTTTTTTTTTCAATGGCAGCTCTACTGTGCAGACTACGCGCTACTGTGCAGACTACGCGCTACTGTGCAGACTACGCGCTCTTAATAATACAAGCACTGTGCTTTTTTATTTTCTTTATTCAATGAGGCATCGAGAAAGTCTTAAATCAAAATATTTTTACATTAATATCTTTTTTTTTCAACATTTTTCAAAGAATGTTAGATAAATGTTGTGAAACTTTATTATAATAATGATGTATTAGAGTAATACTGAGCGTAGGTACACACGCTGTTTAGTAATATATGATGTATTAACCTCGCCGAAACATGAATGGTAAATATTAGAATTTATGAAGAAAATTTGGTAGATGTCGCGGTTAGGTACACTGTTTGCGGTTTTTCTTTTTAGTTGTTACTATCAATCAAAAATACGTTTGATTTTTTTTAAAGATCATTATTGACCTCTACTTACCTAGGTAAAGATTTGAACTAGTTATAATAAACAATTACTATTACACGGTTCTATCTTTCCTTTATTAGAAATCGTAAGAAAATATCCGACATTTTCACAGTTTTTACAGTAATGCGGGCTTAAGACGACGGCGAACAGTGAGCTTTCCATACAAACGTAACACCAAAATGATTTGCAATTTGAGCATAAATTAACTCTTCCTTTGATGGTATTCGGATTAAGACAGTATTTGTCCAGGTTTCTATTAAATAAAAATTTCAAAATACTAACCCCATTCAAAATAAATGCCTATTATTTTTTTTCATACAAAACTTAATCGCATTAATTTTTAATTGGTTGAGTATTTTGGAATTTTTATAAAAAATAAACCTAGACAAATACTGTCTTAATCCGAATAGCATCACAAGAAGTATTTTAATTATGCTCAAATTGCAAATCATTTTGGTATTACGTTTGTATGGGAAGCTCACTGTTCGCCGGCGTCTTAATCACTAGAACTAAAGCTAGTTGCGTGCATTGATGCTACAGTACAGTCAGCGCCAAAACTGAATATTCCAACATACAGTAAAGATTGGTTTATAAGTAGGCCATCTTTAATAGCCGCGCGACGTCCATGCTAGGCATAGATCTTCCCCAAAAGGGGTGTTTCCATAATCACACGTTTGGCAGGCAGGTTGGCGATCGCAGTGAAGCCATAATTCCTGGTATTGAGATGGCACTTTTCAACCGCCTCTGTGGTCTAAGTGGTTCACCCACACGTGTAAGACGCAGGAGTCCCGGGTTCGATTCCCAGGAAATGGGTATTTTTGTGCTCGGTTTGGTTGGTGGTAGGGCTTATTTCAAGTTCGCCTGGCTAGCTACCACTACCTTACCTAAGTCTAACGCCATAATAACAATTTAAAAATTCTTGTGTTTCGGCAGTTAAAAGTGAGATAGCTAATTTCGGGTGTAGTGCACTTACACTTTCGGCCTTATTGTCACTTAACATCACGGCTGCGCCAGATGATAACCTAGCAAGGGACATTTTTGACAAAAATGTTTTTATTGCAGAATCGGTATAAACTAGTAAGTCCCTACAAATTTTAAAAGACACCCGCGCATAAATCTCACAAATAACCAGAGTTTTGAGAACTCAAAACCTAGTAAGTACACTAGGTATCATTCCAGAACCATTCACAAACCTAGTATGTCGCACTGACCATTATCAAACCTAGCAAGTCTCTGAGACTTGCTAGGTTTTAAAGTGGTCGATGCGTCTTGCTAGGTTTATGAAGTGGTCAACAAGCATAATGAATGGAGGGGACAGCGCGCGGGCGCGGGCAGCAAGTCACGACACGATCAGTCGGTTGGGTGCGTTGGCGCGTAATTGACTTGTTTGTTTGTTGTTAGTGTTTCATTACGTAGAGGTACAACATTCACACATCGAATTTATAAGTAAATAGCGATTATTAATTTACTAAAATGAATAGTTTACGATCGCATCGGTCAAAAATAATAATGGCTGCAGTTAATATGAACAATTACAGTGATGATGAAGCTGCTGAACATAGTACTGAGACAAATGAGTGGTAAGTTTACTAGGCATAATAATGTATCTCAATTTTTTTTGTACCTTTGACTAACTATCATATGTAAATTTTGAATGATGGTTAACCTATTTGTTCACTGTTTGAGTTCAGCTTTTTCTATGCTTAATTTTTAATGGGTGGTTTTGTGTTTCCATGCAATGATGTTATAATATACCTACCAGGGGTCGATATTAGTTACGAGATCACATAATTAATGAGATAATTTAAGTAAATAAGATTTAGATAACAGTTAGGTTAGTTATTTTAGTTATTGGCATTTAGTATTCGTTTAGTTTAATAGCTAAGAAAGAATACCTACTTTCTTATCACGATCAGCAAAATAGCCTATACTACAATCTACACAAAATTCAGATGATTATATCTAATGTAGGTATAAATTATTATAACATCATTATTATATAAATTATGACTAACATTTTCAAATGGTTTGCGGTTGTGTATGTGTGTTGATTTTTCCTTTTGCTTGCTTCAGTTTTCCCACTCATGAATGTTCGCTTGAACCAAATGCACCGTCCACTTCTTATGCGCACGTTAATCTTGCTACTGACATTGATAATTTAATTACTATGAGTGATTTAGACGACTCTGTTGAAGATCCTAATTTCCTATTATCAGAAGAGAACGAATCTGATAAAGACACGTCGATGTCTGAGAGCTGTGAACCTACAGCTCTTCGAGACTATGTTTTGGCTTCCTCGTTGAATCTACCTCCAAACAATCAATTTAAAGCAAATTTTGTAGCTGCTTACCCCGGCCCCTTGTATATTTATGATGAAAATTTACCAGACAGCGAAATTTCAGTAATTGCACCTCCACCATCATTACAAACTTCTCAACAAAAACGTAAAGCTAAGCATCCTATGATTGAAAATTGTTGCGACAACAGCAAATGTAAAAGGCAATGTGCAATGTTTTCTCTTGAAAGTAGAAAAACTATTTGGGAAGAATATTGGAACCTAAGTTTTTTATCCAGGCGTAGCTTTCTTAATAAGTGCATCCAAATATCTAAAATAAAGCGACGAAAAGTTGAAGTTTCAAATGAAACTTTTTTCAAAAACGAAAGTCGTTTTTTCTTTTTGCCAAATTCTGATGGGATACTAATTTCAGTCTGTAAAAAGTTTTTTTTGGCTACTTTGGGACATAAAACAGATGGAGTAATAACAGAGCTGAGCAAGGCGGTAAAAAAAGGAAAATTGTATGGGTCAGTTACGAAAGATAAGAGAAGTGGAAGAAAAAAGATTGATGGAAGCATAATAATTAATCACATTATGAGTTTTCATCCAACGGTAAGCCATTATCGCCGACATAATGCGCCTTTTACAAAATATTTGCCAAGGCACTTAACGTTACGACAAATGTACACAGACTTTAAACAACAAAATCCTAACTTCACTTGTGGCAGAGAACTTTACAGGCAAAAAATAAAAGAATTAAAAATATCTTTTCACATGCCTAAGGGTGATAAATGTGTAGATTGTGCATTGTATGAAGAAGAATTGAAGAAGTACGATGATGTCACTTTAATGCCTGAAGAAATGAAACAAAAATCCGAAGATCATAAGGCTAAAGTTGAATCATCTATTCAAAAATACAGATTGGACGGAAATAATAAAAATTCGAATTTAGTTAAATTTGTGTCAATGGACTTGCAAAAGGTTATTATATTACCAGAAATGCCCGACATCAAGGATGCATTTTTCATGAGCCGATTAATTACTTTTAATTTGACATTTGCTCCTATTGAAAAAAAATCTGATGACAGTTCCACTTGTGTGCTCTGGCACGAAGCAATAGCTGGACGAGAGGCGAGTGACATTGTAAACGCCATATATGCTTTTATAGAATCCAATAGGGATATGCAGCACTTGCACCTATGGGCAGATAACTGCACAGCGCAGAATAAAAATTGGACCTTATACTCCGCAATGACAATGATAGTCAATAATCCATCAAATAGCCTTGAATCGGTAACTATTAATTATTTGACCAAGGGACATACTCATATGTCTGCGGATGCTGTACATGGCAATATTGAAATGAAAATGAAGAGACAAAAAAACGTATACGATTTCCAAGATTTTAAAGATATTGTGATGAATTCGCGAAAGAATATTAAAGTTATAGAAGTAACAAACAAATTTGAATGGCCAAAAAAGAAAAGAGCTGCACGTCAGAATGAACCACTGAAAGAATTTAATTTAAACTCAGTTGTTCAAGTTAAAATGATAGCTGGATCAAGAAATTTATTTTATAGGACAAGGTTGAAACATAATTTATTTTAATATTGATGATTTTTTAAATTTTAGTTAATAATATTCTAGTAGTAATTTATTATTTATATGTAATATAAAAACGAATACTTATTTATATTTCAATGAAAAATTAATTATTTGTTTTTCAGTTTCAGTGAACCTGGTCCTGGCCTGGTGGAATTAGATTTTCTAATGAAAAAATTTAACTGCCAGCTTCCTCCTGCTAGCAACGACAGCCCAAGGGGCATAAAACATGAAAAAAAGCATGAAATAATTACCAAGCTTGTGAATCTTATGCCAGAATCCAGAAAGACCTTCTGGTACAATTTACCAGTTAATGACTTATCTGCCGACTTAACAAGTCATGGACAATTGGATAGTTATTAAATTTCTTTATAAATAAATCTTATAATAAAATTATTTTCACTAAGTTGTTGCTTTTAAATACACCTATCGACTTACTAGGGTTAAATTCATAATATCTACTGTTTACAATATTCAGTAAACCACATTCAAACATAGCAAGTGCTCATACTAGGTTAATTACTGGTTTCTAAAAGGGGGAATCGATTGTCGATTATTTAAATGAGTTAGTAAGGGGTATAAATTATGCAATATACACAAATATTATAATATTTTTAATACATAGTCATCGTTTATATTTATTTTATATAATAAAAGCGTTTTTAAATAGTTTATGTAAAACTTCTTCAACGGCTAGCTTGATTTACGTTTAGGCGCTCTCCTGTAAAATGTTGGTTTGAGCACTTGCTAGGTTTTAAAGCTAAGCATTAAAGGCTAAGCATTATCCCGTTGCGGATATATATAAACATATTGTGGTACCAATCTCCTCTGGGCCCGCAGGTTTAGGCCCAGTCTCCAATGCATCTATGAGGAATGACTATATCCACCAGTAAGGACGTTTAAAAATTACTGATGAAGATGATGCTTTGAGTTATTGGTTGACATCAGCCATTTTTTAATGTCCCCACTGCTGGAGCACAGGCCTTCCTAATGGGTGTATAAGGAGGATGGGCCATAACCTACCACTTGGATTGGTGGATATTAACGACTGCAAATGCAGCCGGGACCAACGGCTTAACGTGCCTTCCGAAGCACGGAGGAAATTGAGATAATAAATTTTTGGTCACCCATCCCATGACCGACCCTTGCGAAAGTTACTTAACCTCCGCAATCGCAGGGCCAGGCGCTAAGCCACTGCACCACTGTTCTTACAGATAATTATCTAAATCTAAGGATATTTCAAAGCCTCTCTTTAACTCTGGCTGTACGTTACTGAAAAACACCAGTTCACAAAAAAGACGAATAAAACCCCGAACCTGCGATTTTATTGCGGTATAACGGAAAAACCATAAACTAAGCGATTCGTCCTGGCAGTGTGCCTACTTTTTTTTAATACTGCGAACAGTTTTTGTTTTTTTACTCAATTTGAAGGCGTCGGATTTGAATTTAGAGTTACCGCTATAATAAAAACTTTTTTCGTAAATCTTATTTTGAGTTTAAGTTATTATAAAAATGGCCCATCGTTACATAAATGTGAAAGTTTGTTTGTTACGCCTTCAAGTCTAAACTACTCAACCCATCATCATGAAATTTTTCAGACACGTTATTGTCAGTTATCAAGTATAGAGTACCTTTGATCTAGAAAAAATGTACTGTTCCCGAGGGATATAAAGATAACTTTCCACGCAGACGAAGTCGCGGACGGCCGCTAGTAGTATATCTTAATAGTTAGTTTAAGGACAAAGTTCCTTAAATTGTATGAGAATAAAACATTTTATCTCCTAAAAGATAGACACTACAGAGTGAAGCCATGTAGGGCCTTGAATCTAAAATAAGGTAAGTATTCCGTTTCATATTACTGAAGACCTTAAAGAGTTATACCCCCTGGTGACCCTTTGTCAAACTATTTAAGTTTGACATTAAAAAGAAACGGACAAAACACTGTGTAAATTATACGTCTGCTATACAATCTTTATCAGTAAGAGGGATATAGTTTCTAAGTTTAAGCTAAGAGTACAAGAACTTAAAAAGATATAATTACAGATGCCCTCGCAAGGTACTTGAGTAGGGTTGCCACCCGTATTTTATAATAAAGTATATATTTTATTTCGGGGTAATTGTACTTCATGAGGAATAAATGGCTTGTTATTTCTCTAGGATAAAAAGTAATAAAAAGTATTATTTTAAAGGTAAAAATAAATAATACTTTATTTCCATACGATGTACTTTTTTTCTACTTTTAGCAACCAATGTACAGTCAGCGGCAAGTCAGACTATACATGTTGACCTTAAGACCGACTTTATACCGCACATAATAAAAGCTGTTTTCGTAGTTCAGCTGTTTAACTTACCGTGCTGTTGTGCGTACTTTAGTTAAAAAAATAGGTGGCAACCCTATACTTGAGTGAGATCGCGTAGAATCCAGCAACGATCAATTCTGAGGGCCTGCTACGAGAAACGAACTATGATAATCGGACGATATTCATTGTTTTATCATTTTTTACCTAAGCATACTTAAGATAATGTCGCGGAAAGAGAAAAAGTGTAGGTAATATGATTATATTTTAATAGGATAACCGGCAGCGATATTACATTGTAATTTTTTCAGTTAACTTGTTTGCCTTAATCATTAGTCCATGCCTTGAGGAAAAGAAAAATATCTGTCCACTCAGACGATCCACGCAGACAAAGTCGTGGGCGGCCGCTACTAATTTATATATTTAAATTTTGCCTAGTTATTTTTTCAGATAATGTTTGCCTTGATGAGAGAAAGAGAAATAAACTGTCCACGCAAACGAAGTCGCGGAACAGCGTAAGTGATGTCGTGGCTCGATTTTCAGGGTAGGCTCTCTGGCAATGTGCCCACAATTCCGCTACTCTGTCCACTCAACCCCGCGCGTCTACGAATTAAAACTTTTTTTTTCAAGCCGTTGATGATGTTGAGTAAAAACTTTTTCCAACCAATCAGTTACAAAACTCGACAAGCTTGTATTGCAAATTAGGGATGGTGACCTATTTTTGGAACCGCTTTAAATTGTATTTATTTATTAAATTAAAAATACAAAAAAAACACTTAATTTTAATAAAAAAAATCAAAGAAAATTTATTTTATGGTGATTTCAGTACTACGTGAAATACTTATCCGATTTTTTATAATTTTCGCTGATAATCTTTTATAACTCAGAGTGTTTAAGCATAAAACATAAAGATAGTATGTCAAACTGAAAGGCAGCTGCCGCTGGTCGTATTCAAACACACTGCAGCAGTTTTGTTGCTGCTCTGCTACTGCACCCTTCTTCCATCGAACAACCAGATGTACGTATTTACGCCACCATTTTTTTTAAATAATAAATAAAATCATTTTATTTCAGACAGTGTCTATAAAAGCTTTACAATAAAACCAAAACAAAAACCAATAAGTTTTAAAAATTACCTATAAATAATTAAACATAATAAGACAACAAATACAATTACTATAAAAATCATATTAATTTCATTTTAATTTTTCGTGGTGGATATTACAAAGACTTCGCACTAAGCATTTTTCTTCAAATTTTATCATCCGTACCGCTATAGAGTGGAACTC
This sequence comes from Catoptria pinella, assembly GCA_963556745.1. Classification (NCBI taxonomy): domain Eukaryota; kingdom Metazoa; phylum Arthropoda; class Insecta; order Lepidoptera; family Crambidae; genus Catoptria; species Catoptria pinella. The sequence goes on along the minus strand of OY750774.1, from coordinate 9,520,359 downwards.
CTTGCCTGAGTCTGTTTCCTGATAGATACAGGGGGCCTTCAAGTCGCGCGTGAATCACTTCTAGGCGAGCGCGTTCATTGTAGATCGCATCATCGCTTGCCACCTGGGCTCTATTCAATAAAACTTACAATTGTCATTTACAACTGCAATTCGACGTACGTTGCTGTTTATGTTTGAGCGTATTACATGAATAGTAACAAGTCGCCTAACATTGTTAGTAATGTGTCGAAAATTGTAATTGTAAATTACAATTGTAACTTTTATTGAATAGGCCCAGGCGTGGAAGCGGTCAAGCACTTGCCTATCTATCATAAAAAGTATTGACTGCAATCCCGTTTGGCCTGAATGAGATTGCCTATACGTAATGTCTATGTGTGTGTGGGTGCGTAGAAATCCGCGTTTTGTCGCGGGCTCTTCTGTGCATGTATTATGAGTTTGCACAGTTACCCCCTTACTAATAATTATTGTATAGCAGATGTATACTTACACAATGGTTACTCTGTCGAACTATTTCGGCCTTACCACAAAAGATTTTAAAACACTATTCAACAAGTGTTTGACTTAGACACTGTTTTAATGTGATGCTGTCACTATTTTAACAATATTGTTTGAAAGGGACGGCATCACATTTAAACAGTGTCTAAATTAAACAGTGTTTTGAAATCTTTTGTGGTAAGGCCGTTTAAGTTTGACATTTAAAAGAAAGGGACAAAACACTGTGTAACTAAACATCTGCCATACAATCTTTATTAGTAAGGGCGTTACGTTTGCTACACTCGATAGCAACTGTATTATGCAATTTTATATGCAATTTGAAATAGCACCTCTGGCGGAAACTACACTAAACTAAAAGTTACATGCGCTTTTCGAGTATGCATAGTAAGCGTAAACTCGTAAGCGTAAGCGTAATACGCCTACTGTTTACTTTACATTATGTGGTTTAGGTTCAGTGAAATCTCGGTTAGTAATCCGACCATAAATTGCGTACGATCGGTTTTGGCTGTGCGCCCGTACTTGTATTCCATTTGCTCCCTAGAGATTTTACTGTTTTCGACCAAAAAGGCTTTCTTTTGTTTCAAAAATAAATAAAATGAAATAGATCCCATCAAAAGGTTCTCGGCATAATAGATTTGGTAAAGTGGCTTGACTTGTTGATTAAAATAAATAAACGTTTTTCATACTCTCTGGAAAAATAGATTCATTATTTATAATTGTTATAATTATAACTATATACCCTCCTCTAGTTATATCGTCGCCATCTCTGAGATCTCGGGTTCGATCCCCGGTTGGGTCAATTTAGAAAACGAACTTTTCTATATTGGTTCAGGTCTGGGTGTTTGTGATACCACCATTATGTCTCCAATTTCCATAACACAAGTGCTTTAGCTATTTGCTTTGGAATCGGAGCAATGTATGTGATGTTGTCTAATATTTATTTATTTATTTATAGAGCATGCAATAGCGTACCTATGCCTTATGCTACTCAAAAGTATGGCATGCGTTTGATACAAGACGAATTGTAAGTTGAAGGCAAAAAGAAAAGGGAAAGTAACTGGGTGAAGCCATAACCCTTTGTGCATAACGCACCTTTTTTATAGTAATTTTGTCTTTGGTTTTAAAATATGTCACGTTTTGACGTCGGCTTTTCTTTGTGTTTTTGCTTTTGGTTATAATTAATTTTTTTTTTGTTCTATTGCCGTATAATATACCTACATTTATTTCCATTACGTAGCTGTCTTTAATTTACCAGCATATATACAGTCCATCATTCACACCCTTAGTAATGATTCATGTCTTAAGTATCGATTTTCAATTTTTGAATTTGAAATTTTAGCATTCACAATGCTATTTTCATACAATACTAAATAATATACTAGAAAAAATTCGACTAGCACCAGATCATATTCTCAGGTGGGAATCAAACCCGCGACCTTTAAAAGTCCGGTCCAATGTTCTTCCAACTGAGCTACCGAGTCACTACTAGTGATACCACTCGTCTCACAAGTGCCACCACTCGTCTTAGACATCGTGCTAACGCGAGAAAAGTGTCGACATTTAGTCGCGTGGTGCATATTCTTGGCTGGCTGGAATATCACTGTCTCGTTGACAACCCTGACCTCAATTCCCAAACCTCATAACCACTCAGGGAATGTTTTTTGCTTTACTTTATTTGGCCTTCTCAGGGTTTAAGTCTTAATTTTTTTGGCAGCTGTGTGCCAGTTTCAGTAAAATCGATTCGGCAGCCAAGCAATGAGAAACAAGACAAAATAATCACTTATCGCCTGTTTCACACTTTTTCGAGTGCCATTTAAAAAATTGCCATTGGAAAAAAACCATAGTGCTTAAATAAAGACGAAATTGTGAATTATCTCTCTGTAGTGCACAAAGTGGCCACTTTTAGACAATAAAACTCTATTTAACCAAACGACAGGCTAGAAAATATTGTTTAAGCGATAAAAAGTAACACAAAGCTTCTTCGGAGTGCACTACAGAGAGATAATTCACAATTTCATCTTTATTGCAGCACTTTGATTTTTTTTCCAATGGCGGCGCTAGTGTGCAGACTATGCGCTCTTTATAAATAAAACAATTAAATCGAATAAAAACAAAATTTAGGGCAAGAAAAAACACTTGTCGAAAATATCTGTAAAGGAAAGCGACTAACAGGTTTTTGATCAAATTCGTTAATACAATGATAGAAAAGGGAACGGCAAAAAGTTTCATTGATGTAAGGAATTAAGGCAATACAGAGAGCCGGTAATAAAGATAAAGAAAGATACTCACAGATAGATTTTGGCATTGTGCCTAATCCCATACAAAAATATACTAAACTCATGAAACAGAAGGATCTGCTTCAATTCCTTGCAATTTCTATGCCCAAAAAATTCTTTCAATCGGACTGAAAACTTTTTCATGAGAAAAAGTCACATACACTAATCTGAAATCAGTGTGGCAGAGTACTTAACTGTTCAGCTTCTGAGGTCGATTGTATCAACCACTAACCACTAGACCTACTGAGATAATATTGTACTATGCCACTGATCCTATTTAGTCCCGCGGGACGCTTTCGATCGAGGGTTTCGCTTTTGTTTGATTCAGGGTATTTATTTACAAGGACAATGGCTACTGATAGATTTCCGTGTTCTGTATAGTTTGACCTATACGGTTGTCGATAACGAATTTTTCTTTTTTGTTGAAATATGCGTTTCGTTTTTTTATTGTCGGTATTGTCTTCGATTTCAAACTCTTTTTTTATCTTCATCATCTTTAACCTTCTTTAAAAACTTTCTGATCTTTTGTAGTTAAAATGTGTGCCAAAAATATAAAGTTCTATTTCAATACTGATTAAAATACAATTATAAAGCGTAATCATTGTCTTTATTAATGATGGTAATCCTAATGAATCCATATTTAAAGTTTACAATTTGTTATTCTCCATGTCATTTAAGGTAAAAAAAAGGTCAAGAGCGAGTCGAACTCGCGCACCGAGGGTTCCGTACCATCGTTCTAAAAAAGTTTACTATTTAGAGACATCGTTTTATTTTGCCTGTAATCTTAACATTTTTTTCATATGATAACCCATATGCCCTAGTAGTCTCACTTAAAATTTTTAGGACCCCCCTTCAGTCCCTGTTGCAAAAAAACATATAAATATTTTTATTTTTCTATTATTTGAAAAATAGTTAGGCAAACGTCATCTAAAACTATTACAAATTTCAAGTTGATAGCATTAGTAGTTCTCGAGATATCCAGCTGTGTCAGACAGACAGACAGAAAAAGTCGCAACTTAAGGATTCCTTTTTACCATTTTGGTACAGAACCCTAAAAAGAGAATCTTCAACCTTATTTCAGTTTCAAAGATGTTAACATGCTCAACGTCACAATGATGAGAAAAAAAACGTTAAAATGATGATAATTAAAACATTTTGATAATTATTAATCCAAACTAAGTTATCCTGTCTATAGTTGGAAAAACATACAGTTTGTAATAATAAATAATATACTAAAAAAAATACGAATCGCACCAGATCATATTCTCGGACGGGAATCGAACCCGCGACCTTTGGATGTCCGGTCCAATGCTCTTACCACTAAGCTACCGAGTCACTAGTGGCATCGTCGAATGTCTTCTAATATATCCCACTCTTACGTTACAAGCCAGCGCTATTTCATCAATGTAAAGAATTACCTCGACGTTCAATTGAAATATCTTTCCAGATATTTTGACAATTCATTAAGATGAAACAGCTATATAATTAGTGCATACAGTTTGCATTAAGCTCATTTACTAAAAAGAAAAAAGATATTACTTTTACTTAAAATAAAATAAAAATAACCCGTATAATTCATAATAAACTATTTACATTATGTTTATTTTTAAAGGGATGCGATATTTAAATAAAATTAAAGCCTCGGGGTTCGAACTTCTGATATTTCAGCTCGTTTATTCGTTAAATAAATCACTTTTATTACGTATAAAATCACGTTGTTTAATGTAAGACAATAACTAAATCTTCGGGAAAAAAGTGAACAATCCGATTATATCCGCAAAAGTTCGGGAAAAAGTGAACAATCCGATAATATCCATAAAAGTGTTTACTCCTAAGTCCATTAAATTAAAATATTGATTCAGCTGTCTCTAGTTATACAGGCATTAATGTTTTTCATACAGTTCATCACAGGAAGTTTTTATCCCGATTTCCCTTGGATTACATAATATTTCCGAGATATAATTATCTTTACCCATCATTTGTTTCATCAAATGAAATGAAATATTTTTTATTCAAATAAACTTAGATATTAAGTGCTTTTGAATGGTCTATATTTTCAAAAGCAATGGAAACAAAATACTTATTTGACTGAGCGACCGTGAAGCGTGAGCGAAGCGTCTCCGTTTCAGCTTGGGCAAAAATGCTTTCGTTTGTCCTTCCGGTGTCCAGTTCTCTTCTACAGGTCGCATTTCTCAACCGATTCTCGTGAAATTTTGTGAACAGATTTTTTTGTCGATTCAGCTTTTCGATTTTTTTCAAAACGGCAGAGATATATGTTAAATACATATAAATCATTTCAAAAAATGACACAAATGCGAGGTCTACAGCCCACTAGATAAATATTTATTTATTTATCATAATTATACGGACACATAACTTTAATATTAGTCAAAAGTCAAAATTTATTTATTCAAATAAACTTAATAATTAAGCACTTTTGAATCATCTAAATTTTCCTACCACCCGTTCCAGACTTTTTTAACTGACAAAAAGAACAGGCGCAAGAAACTTATCAGCTTGACAGAAATAAGTAACGATATTTACAAACTTAAATATATCGTCACCAAATACAGTACAACAGCATTATTAACAACAAAGTACTTATGTGTTACATGTAACATTATTTCCACGCATTTCGGTCTTTTAGATAATCGTCTACTTTATAATAACCTTTACCCATAATCTTTTTAAAATGGTTTTTAAATTCATGCAAATAAAGATCAATCACTTGTTGTTGTGTATGTACCTAGTAAGATCTTGACGTCATGTGGAAATAAGAAAATCATTTGAACCTGAGTAAACATTTTCCCCCTTATTAATAAACGAAGAGTAAGTCTACACCTAGTTTAACCAAAAAGTTTGCTCTGGAATATAATGCTTTGAGACGTCAATCATAAGGACTAATATTGTTAAACAATATTTTCTGTTAAACCAGGTGTAAACTTACTATTCGTTTGTTAATAAGGCCGTTTACGTTTTACGTTTATTGATTTGGATTTCTACCTCCAGATATTTTATTGAGTCAAATCTGTTGATTCACAGAACAGGCAGTACAGAATAGTTCGGATGTTTGACTTCGTTTTCGTTAGCTGGAATCGACAGAACTTTGCTATTGAAGCACAAGTTTGAGTTAACCGCTGTAGGGCTTATTATGAATTTCAGTAATCCTGGTATGTTTATACCAGGAAAACCGGTGTACAAAGCCGACGACCTACGTGGTCGAGTGGCTTTGTACACCGGTTTTCAAGGTGTCGCCATCTCTGAGGTCCCGGGTTCGATCCCCGGTTGGGTCAATTTAGAAAACGAACTTTTCTATATTGGCTCAGGTCTGGGTGTTTGTGATGCCACCGTTGTCTCTGATTTCCATAACACAAGTGCTTTAGCTACTTACTTTGGAATCGGAGCAATATATGTGATGTTGTCAAATATTTATTTATATTTGATTATTTATACCAACTATCATCCGGATATAATATATCTTCATGATACACGTCATCGTCTGCTTGATGACGTAATAAGTCTCAAATATAAATAATTTATTCATGAATTGAATAATATTTTAGTTGTAAAATGTAAATACACATTTAAAGAAGTTATTTGTGCTAAATAAATGATGAAAAGTTGATGTTACACGACTGGACAGCAAAATAATAATAAATAAATAATCTTTATTTTTTCCACCTTTTTACAAAATTTAAAAGAAGAGTGTATTGTGTTCAGGGTTCATGTGTGTATGTGAGTTTCTTTATTCCACGATAACTTCTAAATGCCTGAACAGTGAACATGTTTGGATGTGTGAGGTATCGTTAGAATCGTTGTATCTCCGAATCGATTTTTTGAAAAAAGTAAAATTTTTCGGCTACATGACGTCATTTTGTAATGTGAAAAAAAAATCTTCAATTATTACAATTTTGATATTATGTATATATGTATATATAAGAAGACAAAGAAGGTAGTACAATTGTTTGGAATATCTAATATTTTCTTTATCCAAGAACAATATTTTTAATTAAGGTATATTTTCAATATACTTGAATTTAAGATGAATTAGCACAATTAGGTAATTGTGCTAATTCATCCTTACAAGTTATAAATATTCTTCGACATCTTGACAGCAAATAAATTAATTGACCGACCAACCTTTCAAATGGAAATAAAATTAATAAGGCTAATGGATTCGTTTATTTTTTCTATCGTGAAGATTTATTTGCTTTCAAGAAAGCCAATTTAGGCTTTATAATGAACAAATTATTTATTAGTCGCTACCTACAATGAAAATTATGGTTTGGGTAAAATTTTTAACAAAGTCTACAGGCTGTTTGTTAATAGTACATAGCCTTGTAAAGTCGAATATAGCAGTTGGGTACTATGCATACAACCCCGGAAATTATTATAAACCCTGAAAACTGCCACACGGCAGTATATTGTATGGAAAAATGCAAAATGACAACCCTAGACACAAATAGACATCATCCCATTAATGGGCAAAAACAAAAGACAATTTTGGTCTAGGGTAGCCATTGTGCAGTTTATTATTATAAAAGTAATTTCAAAAAAGTTGTGTGTATGTACATGCATGGTACCCTCTACCATATTCAGCATTGGCTTTAACCAAAAATCATGTATTTTCAGTTGATTAAAATAGACTTAGTTCTAACTATAGCCTCCAAGCCCGGAGGTAGGTATATATATAATGTAATGTTTCCAAATTTGATGAAATATAGTACATATAGGTACATATAAATGACGAGAAAAAAAACGAAACAACATTTTAACTGTAAAAGTACATAGGATTTCAAAAAAAGGAAAAAAATTGTGTTTCACAAAAAAAATGTTGTACGTCCTATGTCAGGGGTTAGGAGGATATATAAAACTATTTTACCCATAACTTTATCAGAGGGGTCCTCCGGTTTAAAAGTGTTTTTAATTGGAAGTTAGAAGTGTTTTATTTAAATATACATGTTTTAAAAAAATCCCCGTAATGCCGAATATGGTATATAGAGACCATCAAACTGAACAACTTTTACTTTGGGACCAACTCTCAAATCGCGAAAAAAAATCAACTGTTTCATACATTTTGATATTTTCGATTTTAATTTTTGTATGAAACAGCAGATTTTTTTTTTCGCGATTTCTGAGTTGGTCCCATAGTAAAAGTTGATCAGTTTGATGGACCCTATATACCATATTCGGCATCAGGGGTATTTTTGTAACATGTTGTAGATACTGTACATTGTACATCTTATTCCAAAAACTTAAAGAATATAAGTACATGTATAACGATAATTATTTGATTGAATCAGGCGTCACTTGGCGGAAGTCAAAAACCATTGTGAAAAGAGAAATATTATGTAGCTGACTCCCGCAAATAATTTGTTTTCGGGAGTAAGTTACATATATTTCTCTTTTCACAATATAACGATAATGTCTGAAATTTTTTTCTGTAGTAACAAAATATTATATGACTAAATGAACACTAAATCCCTCGGCACCAATTAAGTGAAACAATTAATTTTAATAACGTCGCACGCCTAGTTAAGCTGGTGACAAGCCAGTTAGTTAGTTTTGGATTAAAAAGCGCTGAGTTGCGCTGGATTAGTATCTGACATACCTTTCAAGCTCGGTGGCGCTGTGGTTTAGCGCCTGGCCTAGGGATTGCGGACGTTAAGCAACTTTTACAAGGGTTGGTCATGGGATGGGTGACCAAGTATGGGTTTGGAAGTCCGGTCCAAAGCTCTTACCGCTGAGCTACCGAGTCACATTTAATGTAATTGATAATTTTATTTTGGATTCTTTACCTTCGGAGACATCAAAACTTAATCTAGACTAGTGTTGTCGAGATAGAAAGCATTACAGCCCCGATAAAAAATAAATCCTACAATAATCTGATCAGGCTTAATAGCACGAACAGCTATCGATAAAAACGCGTAAAAAAAAAATCGATAGAGTAATTTTGTATGGGATCATCTACCGCCGAAAAGCAAAATTAGATAATTACTCCATCGAGTACTTTTACGCTCGTTTTTTTCTCGATAGATGTTCGTGCTAGGGGTACTGACTAGGGTTGCCACCCGTAATCTAAAATAGAGTTTGTCCTCTATTTCGTGTAAGGGTACTCTATAATCTAAGATAGCAATAGAGTACGCCAGAATATTATATTCATAACTCTTGTGTAACTTTCTTTATAAAAGTTAAATATTTGTTATAGTTGCGTTAAATAACACAAAATATGATATTAAGTATAATTTCTATTTATCTGAAAAAAAAGGTGGCAACCCTAGTACCGTCTTTGACATAACATAAATAACTGATATGATTAGTACTAAGTAAAACAAAAAATGGCGCTGCTGTTTAATTATTAAATGAAGTTGTAACTTCGTAAGTTCTGTTGCTCCATACTGCGCAGGTTTCCCTAAATAGGCAAAGTTTCGGTGTTCCAGAGTTGAATGGGTGGTGGTAAATAAAGGCTGGTCTGGAAACTGAAGGCTTCAAGCCAAAGGATCTTATTGTTTCCATAATATGTGTCACATGCTGAAGTTTGTTTTAGTTCGCCATTAATCACTTATGAACGTTGCAAAGTTTGCTAAAATATGCCACTGTTCCTTTGCTCACAGTGACCTTGTTTTAGACAATAGTAAATATTTATTATCAAAGCTTTTTTAAAACAAAATAAATAGTAACCAAGTTTGACGACCTGGGTGGTGCAGTGGTCAACATACCGGTCTACCACGCAAGAGGTCCCGGGTTCGATTCCCTACCGGGCGGAATTCGAAATGATGAATTTTAATTTCTGTGTGTCTTGGTGTTACTATGTACAATAAGTATATATTTAGAAAGGATATAAGTAGTATGTCAGTTGTCTAGCACCCATATTACAAGCTTTGCTTAGTTTTGGGATAGATGGCGCTGTGTGAAATTGCCCAAGCATTTATTATTATTATTATTTATTTATGAGATACCGCTAAAACTATATCTACCTACCTACGCACACACCACTATTTTGTAGACGTTTTAGTATTCCACCTATGAAACTAAACATTTTTTCGAAAGAAACATGGGTCGAAAAACGACAAAAAATTTTGGTCCTTCCATACTAGCTAGACTAAAACCTAAGGAAAAAAATGTTTCTTTTGTTCTGTGGCTAAAACATTTTATTTGTATTTTTTTGTCGTTTTACGACCCATGTTATAAAGGCAAAAATGTTTTAGTTTCATTTATAATAACAAAGTATAGCACAAACTTATAAATGAAATTTGTGAACAAAACGTTAGCACGTTTTCACGTTTAGCACGTCAATCCGGAAAATAATTTCATTTTAATTCTATAGCCATTTTGATATCAATATTGATTAAAATTCTGGGTAACAACATAAATATAATATAGACCTTTTTACAGATAATACATAACATTGTATTTTCCGCACCTGCATGTGAAATTAAATTGAACAGCAACTCGCTAAAATTCAGCTGAAAAAAAATAATTAAAAAATATAATACTTTGTGTAAAACATTTTGACGAAGAAAGAGTGGTAAATATTGAATGTATCCTAATAGGATTAATGATTGATTGCTTTATCGATCCAATATTCTGCTCGGAGAATAATTTTGCCGAGTGTCTGGAAATTTGTGATCGAACTTGGAAAGTTTTTTGAATAATTTAACTCGGTGTGCATACAGATATTGATAGGAATCAACTATGAATATTGTTAAAAAAAAATATAACATCTGTATAGTTTTATTATTCTTATCTATTAATCAAATACAAATGTTCGGGTTAATGAAACGATCAACGTAAAGGACACAGCAAAATTCAAAATAGGAAAAAACCACCAGATGAGAAAAAGTGTAAAAATTTACATGGAGACGCTTCGACACAGAATTCCGTTTTTCGTGCGCGCTGTAAAGTAAGACAATTGTAAACTTTCATGAATATTTAGGCACTTGTGCAATAATAATTTCATAATAATTCCTAATTTTCTAGTGTGACTCGTATGAAGTAAAATATTAATTAAAACACACTGTTTAATTTATATTCAATTAAAAATCTACTAAAGTCACCTTGTTTTATTATTTATTTTAAAAAAGGCATACTATTTGTATTCGCGATGTTATGCAACAAAAAGCTTAACTTATTTTTTAAATTAAACGGATTAAATCAAGCTTATTATCCCGAAACATTTTCACACTTATTATCCCGAAACATGATTCAACGTTTATTGCCTTTACATTGGTTAGTTAATCTATAAATCTTCGATACGGAATAACAAATCGTCATAATCATTTTCAGAGGGTTTTATATAACGCCTGTAAAGACATTACAAAGCATCCTTGAACCAGATATCTGGGAGACGATTCATCATTTTCTTGTTCTCAATTTTGTACTTGGCATATCTCCTCCTCAAACTGACACCGGATATTCGTCCGGTAAAATTCTTTTCAAACACAAAATAAGAGACGATTATTTACCAAATTTGAGTCTCTTAGGTTAGTATTTTGGCATAACGCATATTTTTCTCGGGTCTTTTTTTTCATTTATTGCCAATCTCTTATTTTAAACAAACAGGACTTATAAAAAATCAATTCTTGTTTAATTCAAAATGATTGACGATCCCAAAAAAATATGCAGTTTTAAATATCTAATCTAATTCAAGAAATTGATATCCGTGCAATTTGAAGTTTTTATCGAAACTTTGCAATGCGATCAAATTAATTCAACCCCAGGTTGCCCCGAAACTTAACCGTTAGTGCCTGGGGACTTGACCTCGGCATCCCAATTTAATCTTCACATTCACGGGTAAAGCAATCACTAAAGAGGTACCATTATATTTAAAATTAATAGTCTGACATTGTATGAGTGAGCGAACTGCCTCTATTCTCTCGCTCATACCATAACCATATCATAGGAGTTTTTGGCGCCATTTTGTCGAGTTCGGTTTGGTGTCTATTTTAATTATTTTCAAATTGATTCATAGTGGATATTGTGTCTTAAAATTGGTGCAGTTATATGGTACAAGTGTCTACGCAACTGAACAATATGTGTGATGATTGAAATAGGCGCGATCTTGGTTGTGTGAAGCTGAGACTTTTATTGAAGTGGTGGCTTCCTCGGCAAAACTAACCGAGTAAACTGTCTTGATATACCTGGTGCCAAATGCTCCAAGCAGCATTGGAATGCGATGCACCCGCATTCTAATGAAAAATTAAACAATATCTACCACTGAACTATTTAACACTTGAGACTGGCAAAAATTACTTCCAAGAGGAAAGTAGATTGCCATAACAAAAAAAGAAGAAGAAGAACCATATCATAATCTATCAGCATTGCGATTCTGTAAGACATCATTCGTGACCTCGCATCTGAATCCGCTGTGAGTTTCTTGATTGGTATTCTCAAAACTCGCTTGATAATTCGCATGTGCACTAGCGCTGCACTTGCGAGCGTGTCAGCGAGTTGAACTAAATTGACGGCGAGAATTTTGACGGGAACCGATAACTTGTCCGAAATTTACTTGTCCTAATTTCATTTAACGGAAACGGTTTACCAAAGTTTTTGTTGCTATATGTATTGTTTGCCATATTTTTAAACCATCGAAATATCATTTGGCATATGTCTCATTTTACCGAACTACGTTTCACCGATTTTCAAAATGATTTTTTAGTATTGGCACCACCAGAACAACATTTTACCGAATACTATTTGGCCGCAACCGCAACTATGGTATATTTATATTATGTAGGTAACATTTGACATAATCGATATTTGTTATAATAATACATGTTTTATTAAGCAAGCATGCACCATGCATGCAAGCATTATAGAGTTGCGAATGGTCAAAACACTAACCTAACCTAACCTACTTAATGTATTCAAAGTTTTTCATTTGGTGAACTGAAAATATGACAAATAAATCAGTGGTGTAATGAATGTTCGGGAATATAATACTTCGACGAAATGTTCTTTCGACCGCGCATAACTTCGGTAAAAAGTTTTTCGACCAAATAAGACATCGGAGTAACGAAAAAACGTAATTTCGACGAAGTCAAAAAAGGCGAAACGAAAACAGTCGAAAAGATTTCAGTAAAATGAAATTCGATCAAAAAAATTTCGACCTTGGGATAGGTTACCGATTTTGACAGATAAAGTATGAGATGATGTAAAAAGTGGCATTCTGTAAGGTATAGACCGAGAGGTGACAGAATTTTTCGTAACGATCAAGGAAACGATTACTTTTACTTTTATGGGGTGTAGAGTGGTTGTAGAATGTCCCCTAATGTGAATGATGAATTTCCATACAATATAATGCTATTTTCGCGATTTTTTAGCATATCAAAACAGCTCTTAGAATCCTGATAGATCAGTTGTGTGTATTGCAATCTGGATCTCATCCATTCACTCCCTGGGTAGCTATCTTCAGATCGGCAGAGAACCAAGGCTTCAAAGTTATCTCGTTGGTATGAAAATTATCTGGTGCTTCTAATTATCTAAGGTGAAGGTGCAAGGTGTGTCGCTGTCATGCTAAATGCAGGTATTGTGCACTGATATTTTTGTGGTGTGCATGTGCATTTTTTTGCGGGCAGGCGGGCGGTGCATCCTGCATATATATTTTTTGCGGGAGTAAGCTACATATATTTCTCTTTTCACAATTCTAATTATCCGTCCACCTCTCGAATTAAACAACCTCTCGCATCAGATCTCACTTCGCTACTCCCTTCACTCTCACTTAAATTTGCATTCTGTAAGCATCACCTATTTACTTGCGAAGTGAAGTGAGTTCTGTATTGTAGTGACTGCCACACTCAAAAAAATGTTAGTCGAGATTTATTGATTGCAGTTTTTTGATACAATTGTTGAGTTTTTGGTACAGAACTTTATAGCAAATATGCGTTTTTTTAATTAAAATTTCTTATTTTAAGGAATTTGAGGCAGCTAATAGTCTGCGTGTTGAATTAAAATTGACCGTGAGATTTTGACAGATGAAATATGAGATGACATAAGAAGTGGCATTCTGTAAGGAAATTCCGCCCTCACTTCGATGCTCACCTCGCAAGTGAACCCGATTCAAAGTGTCAAATAAAAAGTATCTATTTTACGAGTGAAAATAGAAGAAGTCCTCTACAAACAATGTTAAAATAATATTTTTTTTAGAAATAAAACACTTTTTACGGATTACAGCGCGTATATTATTAATTCAGGTGTTGTTTTAGAATTATTTAGTTTGTATTTATTGGTTTTTAGAATTCCCGACGTTTCGACACCTTTCCAGGGACCGTGGTCACGGGAGGACTAAAAGTGTTTAAAAAGTGTTTTATTTCTAATGAACTGTATACGAGCGAAAGTCTTAGAAGTGAATATTTTTTTATTTTTTAACACTGATAAGTAGTTTTTAACCACAAATTATATAGCTATTTAATTTGTGAAAAACTATTTTTTTTTTATTATTTTTCTTTACAAAAACAAAAATTTTTCATCGTAACAAACCAAAAACCACGGCGGTTTGTCCGGAATGCTAGACTTATACACTAACATTATTATATATTTATGGTAACAACAACATATTATAAAATAGGTCACTAGTAAACAATTTACCTGCGGTGATCGTCCAGTTTTAATATTACTTTCTGTAATGCTTTGTAAGAGATGTAAAGGATGGTGAGAAAAGCTTTGAGTTTATATATCCAGATGACTTGTATTTATTCTCAATAATCAGAACAACAGATAGGTGTGTCTGTCAACGGTTTGAATTTCTGGACAATTGCATTGCTATTATTGTTGTGCAAGCAAAGATGTTCATGAGCCACAAGCCTTCCACCACCACCACCTACAAGGATGTTATTTCAGAAAACATTTTTATTTTAATGTCAATTTTTTTTTACATGTTATTGTATAAAATTTAAAAAAAAAAATTTTTATATTGTTAGGTAAAACTTATTATACTGGTTTGTAAAACTCCTGGGAATAGAGGGATTTAGGTGCTTGTTAGTACACAGAATGCTCAATTATCATCCAGACATAGTTGCAAAAATAGTTATTGCATGCTGTGTTTTGCACAACATGTGCAATCGCGCAGAAATACCGGCTTTCACAATTTCAGAAGAAGAGAGACTAGAAGAGCTACAAACAATTGCTGAAGTTCAAAGGAGGCAAACTAGGGATTTGCCATCTTACGCCGATTTAGCTCTAGGGCAATAACGTAGACGAAATTTAGTAAATAGCCTATGGCGTTCACGTCATATTTAATTTATCGGTGGTCAAAAACCCTTTACAAGTTTTCTTTCGTCATTTCATTCTTGGATAGGCCTTCCAATTTGTGAAATGGTAGTAGATTCAGTAGATTTATACATTTTTAACATGATGTGCTAACAGAAAACCTAAAAAAACTGCTATAAAAACAGCTTATTTTTTTTAAAGCTTTATTTATTCAATACCAAATAATATACTAGAAAAAATAAGACTTGCACCAGATCATGTTCTCGGACGGGAATCGAACCCGCGACCTTTGGATATCCGGTCCAATGCTCTGACCGCTGAGCTACCGAGCCACTCTTTTCTAGTATATGATTTGGTATTATATAAAAATAGCATTGTGAATGCTAAAATCTCAAAATTTAAAAAGCTTTATTTATTTTTAACATTTTTGGGGGTAGGCATATGTATATGTAATAAAAATGTAAGCGATGATATAAATATATTTTATTAATATTTAAACGACAGTTGATCCTTTCAATCGGTTCAGCCGTCTTCGAGTAGTTCTGGTAGCTCTTCCTTCAGGTGTTCCTTCTGGAGTTCCCTGGTAAGTTCAGACCAGATGTTCTTCAATTTGCTAATATGTAGTGACACTTCACCACTGGATTGCACTGTGTAGCTGAAGAACTTCATGCACAGGCTTTACTCTTTTGCAAGCCATCATACAGGCGGTGTAGTTCTAGCCATACTTCCCTCGCTGTAGAATATCGCAAAACTTTCTCACAGTTGTCTTGTGACAAATTCGTAGTAATAAGTTCGCCTCATGAAGCTCTTGTGTCTCCCACTTGGATTGTTGCCGATTCAACGATAGACTTTTCCATCAACTCTCGACGTAAATTCTATCTGAATTTTATTTCCGGTAACTTAACGCTCTGCTACCATATTAAAGTACATACTTTTTGATATTATAGGATCTTGGGAAAGAAAATAATAAAATTAAACTGTAAAAACTGTATTAAAAAACGCAAGGAAGAATATTGACAAACAAGACATTGACATTATATTCAATGAGCAATATATACAAAAAGAGTACTTAGGTCGATTTGCAGCAACATTTACTAAATCTCGATTTTGTTAAACCTAGACTTTACTCATACGAATATGTAAAATTTTTAAATCGATATTTAAAATTTTCACAGTTTCATAAGGGCTACATCTAAGTTTAACAAAGTCGAGATTTAGTAAATGTTACTGCAAGTGGGCCTTAATATAGGTAACTATACAAAGCAGGATTCTTAACAAAATATTATAGGTCTGTCCACGGTCCGGTTTTTTCTTGGATGACGGATCCGGGCGTTTCGACGGAGACGGATGACGGAGACGGATCACGTTTGTCCATTGCGTCCGGATCCGATCCAATCCCGAACCACATATCACTCTGCGGTGCAACTGAGATGTCATGTGCACGTGCCTTTTTTTACGTTAGAATGCCGACAACTTCTTGCAATATACGTACAAAGACGCAGAAGACAAAAAAGTTTTGGGTTTCACCCTCTCCTGCAAGAGAGATACCTCGATGGGGCATTTAATACACTATACGATAAATTACAACAACGTGAAGATATATAATACCAAATAATAAACTAGACAAAATACGACTCGCACCAGATTATGTTCTCGGACGGAAATCGAACGGGACGGGAGCATTGTAAATGCTAAAATCTCAAATTTAAAAATGATGTAGCTTTCTTATCTTAATCAATTGTTTAAAAATATCTGGAAAGGTATTCAGTTGATGTCGAGGTAATTCCTTGTAATTGGTGAGATGGCGCTGGCTTGCAGCGTAAGAGTTGATATACTAGGAGAAATTCGACATTCCCACTAGTGACTCAGTAGCGCAGCGGTCAGAGCATTGGACCGGATATCCAAAGGTCGCAGGTTCGATTCCCGTCCGAGAACATGATCAGGTGCGAGTCGTATTTTTTCTAGTTTATTATTTGGTATTATATAAAAATAGCATTGTGAATGCTAAAATCTCAAATTTAAAAACGTGAAGATATTTTTTTAACATTTGTTTTTATTAGTAACTCCTTTTTGGTTAGCAGAAATGACCTTTTATTTCGTTGTGACTTAGCCGATACTTATTTTTTTCGCATAACCTAAGTGGCATACGTTATATTAGTGTGTAAACATTAGTGCAAAATGTTTTAAAACGTTAGCGTTCATGGTTGTTAAATAAATTAAGAAAATGTTAGTATGGAAAATTCAAATTCTTTAAAATTCTCCATACAAAACGGCAATTTCATACTTTAACCCCTAATATTAACTTGCCCTAAAAACTTTATTGTGTGAACAAAATAAAGTCGCAGCGCAAGTGCTTGTCGCAATAAGCAAGTTCGGCAAGTCGCAAAAGATGACGGTTGACGAAGACGGACGTCGGGTGGCTGCGCCGTGGACAAGTCCATATGTATTTTATATTCTAATGGGGTACTTCAAATCGAGGCTCCGGTTTAGCGGTTCATCCGATCAAGCAAAATCTTCGGAGCCCGTCAAAAGAACGGATGACGGATTTCGGACGCCGGATGTCGAGTTGACAAAAGTTCATACAAATATAATATATAGGCCGCTATTCGGTCCGGTTTTTTCTCTCCGAGGAGACGGACGCCGTGGACATACAGTTTAAGGCATAGGGATTATATTCATGGCACGAATTAAGAGTTTTTTATTTTTTTTATTTTTGCTGCATCAAATTCCTTAAAATAAGAAATTTTAATTTAAAACTCACATATTAGCTAAACTAGAATCGATAAAACTCGACTAACATTTTGTTGAGTGTGGTTGTCACTAGGTACAACGCAAGTCAAGGTCAAGGTCAAGCGAGGTGAGATGCGAAGTGAGAGTGAATTGCGAAGGGAGTTGCGAGTTGTCGTCTGATTTTACAGAATCGCAGGGCAGTAGTCGCTCGCAACAGAATTCTGCAAATGGCTGTCATGTGTCAACAATTCGCGTATCATTACGTCACCTTAAAAATATGTGAAAAGACTATAATTTTTGAATGATATGTCGTTAAAATCATCATTAAATAACCAAAAAAAGTTTTATTAGTTGCGAGTATCAATCGAAATCAGAGTAATTTGCATCTTTTGTTTGTTGTCAATTTTCATATAAATTGGAATATCGCAAGAAAGATTGTTATCAAACGCCATCTATGAGCTAAAGCAATGAACGCTAATCTAATAAATTATTTTGTATTCCAACCTTCATAAGGTCTTTAATAATTTCACGCCTTTCTCCCGTAAGAGAAGGCAGAGAGCACTGCACACTTTATAACTCCATCCATCCCTTTCATATCCTACAGCCCCTCTCTATAAAAAAAACACACAACACAACAACATGACATGACATTGCTGATGATTCCAAAGTAAGTACCTAAAGCTCAGTGCTATGGAAATCAGAAACAGCTACGGTATCACAAGCAAAATTGACCTAGCCAAGAATTAAATTATGAATTTCAGAGACTGCGACATTATGAAAATCGGTGTACCTAAAGCCACTCTACCATGGAGGTCGTTAAATACTGTCACAAACGAGAGTCTATCTCATCATTAAATTTGTACTCTAAATATGACCTTGACCTCCAGTTATTAGAAACAATATACCAAACTTAACCACGAGGTGGTTTACGGCGGTAAGTAAACTAAACTTCCAACAACTTAGATCCGTAACTTTATAAACTCAACCTAACTTTGGGTTCCTAGAGGGAATCACAAAGATAACTTTAAATACAATTATGCTATAAAAATAACAGTTTTTTAAATAAATAACATACCTTTAAAAAATGGGTGGCGACATAAGAAATACCTCAGCAAAACAAAAATTATGTTGAGTCCGCAACTCCATACATTGAGCAACTTTAGCAAAAGTCGTGGCCATCGGATGGTATTGGTAACCAACCATTTTTGGCAAAGCGTCTCCGTTTCAGCTTGAGCTAAAATGCTTTCGTATGTCTGTCCCGTTGTCCGTATATTTTCCGCTACAGGTCGCATTTCTCAATCGATTCTCGTGAAATATTTGTGAACAGGTTCTATAATTATATATAATTTTTTGTCAATTCAGTTTTTCGATTTTTTTTCAAAATGGCGGACATATGAAGAAACTCATATTTCAGAAACATCAAAGCACATGTAAAAACCAGTCAAGTGCGTGTCGGCCTTCGCATATTAGGGTTCCGTACCAAATGGGGCTAAGGGGCGGAGCTTATCTTTGCTACGCGTTTGACCACAAAATGAAGTTTTGGTTTGTAATAGGAAAATGAGGGGATTAAAAAAAAACAAAATATTGGTATTTGATGGTAAAATATACGTAATAACAAATATTTCATAGGTTCACAACCACAAATTCATAGCTCAATTTTCATAGGAAGTTAAATTATAACTGTACTTTAAATAAAGACTATATTTTTTTTATGATTTAATTACAAATGTAAAGTTTTCAGTTTATTCCCTTTAATTGTAGTATTACTTGGCAAATTTCATAGTACGAGGTCAACGGAAAGTACCCTATGAATTTTGATTCCATTGAGAGTGTCGAAATATGCGTTTTTTTGCGGCATAAACAGCCGTATCTTTTTTTTACGTTAACTTAGACGTTTCATTTCACAGCTTCAAGAGACTGTAGACTTGAGTGTATGGTTTTAGTTTCACCTATACCTCCACGCGTTCCCGAGATAAAGGATCTTGACAGACAACAGAAAGACGGACAACAAAGCGATCGATCCTATAAGGGTTCCCTTTTTTCCTTTTGAGGTACGGAACCCTAAAAAAAGACAAAGCTGTATCCAATCTAATCCAATTTTAGCAAAAACATTTTAATAAAAACGGGTATGGGTTTCCCCTTTAATCTTAAAATATACCCGGAAGCTCTAATGGGATAAGAATGATGTAATTTAAATAGAAATACAGTCAGTGAGATAATAGAATTTGTTTCAGTCATTTTTCATTCTTTCAACCACTTCGGTACATTATCTCGGTAGATCTCAACGTAATGTCACCATTAATCATAACGTAGAGATTCACTTATTTGTGTTGGAATTATTTATAAGATATTTTCTAAACTGAGTTTTTCGAAAATTTAGAATTTTCTGGATGGTTTATTTTCATTAAATCATTTTTGGTAATTGTAATGCTTAGAGCAACGCGGGCCTTCAGTCCCGGAGGTTGAAATGCTAAAAGGCCATAAGTACTAAGTAAACGAATATGAAATTGAAAAATGTTCTAAATTCAAGTAAAATTTCTAGAGATGTGTGAATAGACAACGAAATTCCAAAGAATGTCAAAATCCATCTAGATGGCATGCGGCATCAAGATGCCCTAATTCGTATTCAAGCCAGAAAAAGTGTTTTATCCCTTTTACAAACAGATGACACGAAAGAGACGGAGCTATCGCCGCCTAGGGCATTAGTGTGGAAGCACTAAGTCTGCTACACAAGGTTCATTTTCGCCTGCGGCTTTGCCAGAGTGCCCCAGTGACCTGGACCATTCGATTCTTTCAGCACTTCAGAAAATTTGAATGAAAGCAATGGACACTACAGCTAGCTTTCACAGTTAGCTACTGTTATCTTACAATTTCATGCATGATATTAGGAAAACAGAATGGCCCTTCCATTGTTAAAATTGAAATTTAAAAATTCTTTATTCAAATAAGCTCACATAATAAGCATTTTTAAATCGTCAATTCTTTTACCCTACCACCAATTATGACGTCTTTTAACTGACAAGAAAATTGGGCGTAATGAAACTTAGCTCAGCTTTATCTAGTTAGAATATTCTAGTAACGGTTTGGCCCGATGAATAGTTTACTTTTCCAAAAGTACTCGTAAAAACAAACTATTGCATAATCTGTGCTGTATACATATCTATACGGATTGATAAAAAGCAACAAAACTTGCAATAAAAGATGCCTTTATTCTTATTTTAAAAAACATGAAAAACGTGTTTTCATTTCAGCGAGAGCAAAGTGGGCGTTAACAAAAGACGATCGTAATTACAAAATAAATGGTTGTACCATTTTTTAGGGTTCCGTACACTAAGGGTACAACGGGAGCCTATTACTAAGACTCCGCTGTCTTGCCGTCCGCCTGTCACCAGGCTGTATCTCATTAACCGTGATAGTTAGACAGTTGAAATTCAAAATGTGCGTTAGCAAAAGACGATCGCAATTACTAAATAAACGGTTGTACTATTTTTTAGGGTTCCGTACACAAAGGGTACAACGGGACCCTATTACTAAGACTCCGCTGTCCGTCCGTCCGCCTGTCACCAGGCTGTATCTCATTAACCGTGATAGTAAGACAGTTGAAATTCAAAATGTGCGTTAGCAAAAGACGATCGCAATTACTAAATAAACGGTTGTACCATTTTTTAGGGTTCCGTACACAAAGGGTACAACGGGACCCTATTACTAAGACTCCGCTGTCCGTCCGTCCGCCTGTCACCAGGCTGTATCTCATTAACCGTGATAGTAAGACAGTTGAAATTCAAAATGTGCGTTAGCAAAAGACGATCGCAATTACTAAATAAACGGTTGTACCATTTTTTAGGGTTCCGTACACAAAGGGTTCAACGGGACCCTATTACTAAGACTACGCTGTCCGTCCGTTCGCATGTCACCAGGCTGTTTCCCATGAATCGTGATAGTTAGACAGTTGAAATTTTCACATATTATGTATTTCAGTTGACATAACAATAAATACAAAAAAACAGAATAAAATAAATATTTAAGGGGGCTCCCATACAACAGACGTGATTCTTTTGCTCGTTTTTGGTCGATATTGATAAAGGCAACAGTATTTAGTTATATCTACACTTAAAAAAAAACAAATATTCAAGGGGGGGCTCCCATACAACAAACCTGATTTTTACGGAACCGTTCGTGCGCGAGTCCGACTCGCACTTGGCCGGTTTTTTTAACTGTGGTTCTAATGAGCTTGGCATTTAAAAAAAAACATAATAGAAACTAAAAAACCAGTAACTTTCTTTCGTTTGTAAAAAATATAATTTAGAGAGATGAAAAGCTTTTATTTTAAGATAAATAATATAATATTAGAAAAAATTACAAAAGCTTTTAAATTTTGAAAACATAATCATACAGACATTAAATTAAATTTCTGTGGTTAGATATATCATATGCAAGTATATTTCTGGTGTTGGAACTGTAAAAATATTAGTAAAATTTTATCAATAATTCTTTTTGTGAAAATTTAATGTAGAACTTACCTTCATGGTAACAAATGAGGTGGTACAACTAACTTTAATAAACCAGGTAAAGGTATTTTTGTATTATTCTTACGATAAAATCTGATGTCTTACTCCCATAGTATAACCGCATTATTATTCATCCACCGTTCAGTGCTGATAGTGACAAATGGATCTGCATTAAAACGCAGAGCAGCATCACTTCTCTAATCCCTTCTAATCGAGGTCCCCAACCTCCATTACTATAGAGATAGACGTAAATAGACATTCAGTGTCCCCATTCAAAGAAACAATGACACTAACGTGACGTCATTAGGTCTTAAAAGGACGATATATGCCTTAAGTGCTTGTGGCAATCTATTTTTTCAGCAGTGATACAGGAAGATCAGAGAATGACAAGTAAACCAAGGTCAATCGCTTAAGGGTCCTTTAAAGCAAAAACGTGTTCCGAATTGTATAGTTTCTAGAGAAAACGTAAAACAGTCGCCACGAAAAATTCTCCCTAGTTGGAATAAGCCCTATAGAAATCAAATTGAGGATAAAACTTAGATAAATTTAAAAAAACGGCCAAGAGCGAGTCGGACTCGCTCACCGAAGGTTCCGGTACCATAATTCTGAAAAAGTTTACTATTTAGAGATATCGTTCAATTTTTCCTGTAATCTTTACCTACATAAACTTCTATCACTTAAAATATTTTCAACTTTTTGTCAACAAACTTTTATTTGAACATGAACTCATAGTTTTGTGAAGTCAATACAAAACACGCTAAATAAATTAAAAACAATGGAATGAAAATACCTCAGCTATTACATCATCTATTATATAAAAGGAAAAATCACTTACTCACTCACTCATCACGAAATCTCAGAAACTACAAGTGCTAGGACTCTCAAATTTTGCATGGGGGCTCCTTTTAGGGCGTAAGTGCTAACTAAGACGGGATTTTGCGAAATACAACCCCTGAAAGGGGTGAAACAGGGTGGCAAAGTTTATATAGGAGTACGCGATTCCTTGGCCCGATTGACTTGAAATTTGGCATAGACATTCTTTCAACACTTTGAACACGTGTATCGTATTTTTTTTATTTTTATCCCCTAACAGGGTTAAAAAATGGTAAAAAAGCAACTATTGCGGTGATTGACTTCGACGTCGGAATTGAAACTTCTTAGTGCATTTGATTGATTAATTAAGAAAAATAAATATAATTTGTCTTCTCAACGTAGTATTATTCTCTCTTTGGTCATTTCCCCTGAGAGTAGGTAGAATGCGTCTCATTTAATAATGAATATTCAATGAAACGTACTATGAACATTGGCTATTTTGTATGGGCATCGCCATATCGGGACGAAATCATCATCGGTTACTTTTGACAGCTAACTTTTGATAAAGAGGTTGTCTGAATAATGATCTTAGTAATGATAAAAGGACCGTAGTGTTGCTTTCGTTTTAGTATTCAGCTGCTTTGTTATTAACTTACTAATGAAAAAGATAGCGCTGGTTCTCAAGGTAAAATTGATAATCATTAAATTGTGGGTGATACGAAGTTCACAGGGTCCACTATACTAAATATAATTATTCATTGTATACGTGAAACTTAATTATAGATATTTAAGCCAAAGCTCGGTGGCCAACAATTGAATGGACAGAATTCAGTGACAATTGGTGAAATAAGGGAAACAACCGAATCAACCATTAGCGACAAATGTTTGCTGCAATTAAACGCATATTGCGGACGGTCGAATGCAATTAATCAATGCATAAATGTAGTCCAAGATACCAGGGACGCAAGATTTAAGTTATTTTCACCGCGAAGCCCGGAGACTTTCACTAAAAAGAGCCAGTAAGAAACTTCTTTTTCTGATTTATTCCGTGCAGAGCCGACACATTGAGAATGATTATACTACAAGCAATTAAAAAAGTAATGACATAACTTACCTAAGATATAAGATATAAGAGAACTTACCTAATATACAATACCACAGAGCTAAAAAGCTTTTTCCCCCCTTGTTCTGTGTATAAGACACACTTAAGCCGCAGCCGTCCCGCTGCGCACCGTCGTAGGTCAGCAACTTTTTGTCGGCGGGCTAGGTCGGTAGATAGCAATCGTAGAGCTTTCTAAGTTATGATGTAGCCTTTTATCAGCCTTAAAATACTGAATAAATAATTTTGAAATTTATAGCTTCCGTTTAGCTTAAATGACATTACATATATATATATATATATTATTTTTGACAACGTCACATACATTGCTCTGATTCCAAAGTAAGTAGCTAAAGCACTATGCACTATTATTATGGAAATCAGAGACAACGGTGGTATCACAAACACCCAGATCTGAGCCAATATAGAAAAGTTCGTTTTTCTAAATTGACACTTTTGACACAATTGACACAATTGACTGCTATCTCAGCGACACCTTGAAAACCGATGTACGAAGCCACTTGACCACGGAGGTCGTCAAAGGTATACTTACTTAAGTCTGGCGGCCCCTTGGATCGTACCTAAGTAACAACATTAACAGATGTAGGTATATGACAAACAACGCTATCTCTGTCCACATATTGGGAAGATGCAACATTTCAGATACGGCGCCGCCATCAATTATTCAGCATACTGTATATTATTATTATGTGTGTAACATAAATTGCTTTTACGTATGTTTGTTGTGTACTAACACGATGGCAGCGTCTTTAGAAAACAGTCGTTACACACATTTTGTACTATAAATGGTTTCACATGTTGATCGGAGCCAAAAAAAACATCAAACATTTTTTTAATTAACTCCTAATAACTGGGAAAAGCTGAGGAGCTCGGTGGCGCAGTGGTATAGCGCCTGGCCCAGCGATTGTGGAAGCTAAGCAACTTTTTTAAGGGTCTGTCATGGGATGGGTAACCAAAATTTTAGTATCCCGAACTCCTCCGTGCTTCGGAAGGCACGTTAAGCCGTTGGTCCCGGCTGCATTTGCAGTCGTTAGCACCCACCAATTCGCATTGGGCCCGCGTGGTGGGTCATGGCCCATCCCTATTATCCACCCATAAGGAAGGTCTGTGCCCCAGCAGTGGGGACATTAAAAATGTTTGTGAATACGGGTGTTACAGTGCCAGCGGACGCATAGCGTCCCAACTACCAATCACGCATAACACGTAAAACGAACCAATCGCAGGTATCTATTTCAACGCAGTGCGTTCTCATATATAAGGGCCGTCTGATTATTATTTTTGAATACGGGTCTAAGATTGAGCGCACAAAACCCACATTTAAGTGTTTTTGGTTTTATCCCGACTGTACAGCACCTAATTTATTTATGAATAGTGATTACCAACCAGATGACACTGTATGAATATTCCGTTTCACTCTTGAAATTAGCGGAGATTCAATTTGCACCACTTAACTGGTCACAAATACTGATTCGTGGACGCGTTTATTGGAATTTCAACTGCTCATTACTGCTCTGATTGTAAACGCAATGAGCTGACGCTAAAATTTCTTCATGCTTTCAATAATTCCCACTACATGATTCTCTTCAGTTTTCATTGGAGACTTTCATTGGAATTGCATGGCATTCGTAAGTGGCATATGGGTTTCGAAAATTAACACATTCCAAAATAGGCTCTTTAGGCATTTTAAAATAATAAAGGCTCGTTAGTCTAAGTTTTAAACTATTATCACAGCTATTATAGTGCCAGTCGCACTGAAAAAAAAACCGAAAATCTATTTGGCACTCATATACTTGAGGACAAAAGTTTTTTTGAGCCGCAGTTCTTAAAAAAAAACTCTCTCAGGAGAAAAGCTATGACGTCCCCTTTTTTGTATGGGAAATTATTTTTTTGTTTAAAAACCTATCGTGTTGGTACCAAATGAAAGGGTTTTTAGACGACTCTAAAAATATATCACATCATTTTAGACATTTGTTTCCAATTAAACCAAAAATTATTTTCATAACATACCACACAACACAAATAGGTTTTAGAACAAAAAAGTCCCATACAAAAAAGATGACGTCATAACTCCTCTCTTAAGGGCATTTTTTTTAAGATCTGCGGTTAAAACAATTGTTGTAACCTCAAGTATACGTTTGCCAAACGGTTATTCTGTACATCGATTAGCGACGTTTAACATAAAGCAAGAAAATATCAAGAATATTTTGAGACTGTCAGGGGTGAATACTAGTATAAGCAATGAATACCATTTTTGTTAATTAAAAAGAATAAAAAAACATAAAATGCCGTCACCATAAGATATAAAAGAATAAAGCAAAGGCAAAAACAAAATGTTTTAGAAAGGGCATGACGCAGGCAGCCCTGAGTAATGATGTGGTTTCTGTTTAATTGAATCTTGTCTCTTTGCGATGCTCACATTTATTTTTCCATCCTACTTCACTCACAGGCTTGGTTTTTCACGTCACATTCGACCTTGCTTATGCTTTTAGATAACCTTGTCTGTTACATCAAAGTCATGTCGGAAGTTGAGTTATATTTTCCTCATCGACCACTAACGAAAAGATTCAGTTATCTAATATGAGTACTACTTATTAAGAAATTGAGTAATGCGTATAATTTCACGGTGAAGGCAGTGTATTTCAAAAATTAAGAGCATACTTCACTACAGATTTTAAACGCAATTAATTCACTAAACGGGTTTATAAGGGTTTGTAGGGCTGTCACTGCTATAAAAAAAATTCCAAATTATGTGATAAATAATTCCTTGTATATGCAATTGTGTGAATGAGCCGGTGAAATCGATTCGAAATAAACGAAGATCAAACTCAAAACTTAAACTAGATTACGCAAAACGTGTTTTTTTTTTTAAATTGGTGAAATTGGCTCTTGGCAGAATATATTTTGAACTTGTCCCATATATTTATGAACCTTTTTAAAATGTTAAGTCACAAAATTTCTGAGCAGAAGTTTTATCAATGGAGCTGGTTTAAATTTTTCTTTACACAAAAAACTATTACCATAAACACCTGAAAACATTGAACCCACAATATATTCACAAACAAACAAACACTTGGAGAATTTCCCAGTTTGTAACATAGTATTAAAACTAAAGTATTAAGATGCGAAGACACAGTTTTATAATGGCATAATAAGATATTTGCAGCGAAATGGAGGGGAAACTTTTAAAACTTTTCTAGTATAACTTCGTTGGATTGGTGAGAGTCAGATGGAGCTTGAAGCGTGCTTGAAGGATATTGAAGAACTTATCCTGAACCCTTTGATGTTATTTAAAGTGGCAGTAGTGAATATTTTAAATTGAGGGGCGAAGAGTTCACAGAGGCGTAGTTAAGTATAACAAACACTTAAAAGGAAGCTATGCTTTAATACACCGTAAATTTTTAAGTATGTATGCAACAGCTGATTTTTTTTCGTGATTCCATGGTTGGCCCCATAGTACAAGTTGTTCATTCACGTGGTCTGAAATCCCCATTTAATTTTTAGATATACTTAAAAATTAACGGTGTATAGACACTATTGCATACAGAGAGTGGAAAGCTACGAAAAAAAATTGGTATCTGTTCAAAAATGGAATAAAACTTTGGGCATAATTGTGAACCTTAGAGGACATTAATTATACCCGAAATTAAAACATTCTTTATTCAAATAACTCACACAATAAGCATTTTTAAATCGTCAATTATTTTACCCTACCACCCATTATGACGTCTTTTAGCTGACAAGAAAAATGCGCGCAAAAAACTTATCAGCATTATCAGAAAGGAACGATATTTACAAATATGTATATCGTTTCCAGATATTACATTACTTGGATGACAGAGACGTCCAAGCAAAACTACCGCTGATTCTGATAAATAAATATGCTACGTACAAAAGTTTTATATACTCTTCAGCCGTTACTTGAACAATAGAAAAGTCGATAAGAAAATATCGGGACTTTCCAAAGGCTAACACACTTCATGAAAAAAAACCTTTGAAGAGAATTTCCATGGTCACCTAAATCAAAGTCGGCCAGTTAACAATGCCGTAATTTGCTATAAAAGAAATAGTTCCATTATAGACCATGCGACGGACAAACCGTGACACAACATTATTTACAATCAGATATAGCATTCCACTTAATGTCGTCGACATACCGCAAGGTCAGAAGTGGCTTAACACGCAATTTGACAATTTTCCAGCCCATAAATAACGCGTGGAATTTTAACACGCGAAAATTCAACCATAATGCGTGAATATGACAATAATTTATGGTTTTGTAGATTAGCCGTGCAGAAAAAGTGTTTGTTTAGATATTTACATCAATTGCTTTTGAATTTCCTATGCAAACATGTAATAGCTTGATAAGGGTTACGAATATTAATAATAGTTTTTTTCTTACGTTCAGTTAAGTCGAGTGGTGGTTGCGTACTGGTATGGCGCCTGGTCCATCGATTGCGGAGGTTAAGCAACTTTCGTAAGGGTCGGTCATGGGATGGGTTACCAAAAATTATTATCTTGAGCTCCTGCTTCGGAAGGCACGTTAAGCCCGGCTGCACTTGCAGTCGTTAGCACCCACCAATCCGCATTGGGCCCGCGAAGGAAGTCGGTGTCCCAGCAGATGGGGACATTAAAAATGGCTGATGTACAAATAAGAATGAATTTCCGAAATGTATGTAAGCGCATTACTTCAGAACGACTGCACCAAATTAGATCATTCTTTTTTATTAAATTTAGATTTTTCACATTCACAATGCTATTTTTATATTAAGATAAATAATATTACTTATCGAATATTTTTTCTAATATTATTTATCTTAATATAAAAAAAGCATCGTGAATACGAAAAATCTAAATTTAATAATTATATAGCTGTTTCATCTGTATCGATTTTCAAAACATCTGGAAAGAAGTTTCATTCGAATGTGGGGGTATTTCCTTACATTGATGAAAATGCGCTGGCTTGCAACGAAGAAGTAAAAAGTACTAAAAAAATTTGCCGCTCCCACAACAGATTTTTTCGATTTTTTCTAGTATTTTTTCTAATATTATTAATGATTATCTTAATTCTTTTTGTTGTGTTTGTTTATCAAGACAAGATTTGTATAAAATATATTTTTTTATAAATGTTACAGAAATACGTAAAATATTTTTTTATCTTTTCCTTCATTTTATTTTTTTTTGTTTTGTGCCGTGCGAAGCCGGGGCGGGGCAGCTAGTAATTCTATATAAGTATAAAAGTATACCTACATTCTTAAATACAGAATCAGAGTGCCTAGAATTTTGGCACGAATCCCATTAAACCAGTTCAATTAACAATTTAATCTTTTTTCACTCTATCTACACGGAAAATCACGAGATGTGTCACAGTTTCAGTGAAATATTTCAACCTTTATTCGAGCTTTAATGGGATATAATTCAGCCGCCATAACTGAAGAATGCCCTAACTGCACACCCAGCGAAATTACGGTGCAATTACCTTGCAGGCTTGCAATTGTGTAACATAGCTAGGTGTTCAGTCATTAAAATTGTTCAAATGTTTCTAGCCATTCTGAGCTATGCAGAAAAAGTTAAGCGCTTAACCAGAAAATGTGTAAGTCAAAATAACATTATCATGCGTTGTTCTTATCCCAAAATAATAAACCCCTAGCTCCCTAGCCTAGGCTCTATAGCAGCATGAAGCGCTCATTAGCACCTATTAAAGTTGTAAACATGCGATATGCTCCTAAGTAGCTTTTGATTCACGATTTCATTCAGTTAAATACGAATCAATGCCGTTTGAAGTAGCTATGGAGCGAATCAAAGAAGGCGTGGCATAGGAATACTAAATGTATCCTCTATTTTCTCTATCGTCGCTGCCAAAAAATACACATGATTAGAAGGGGCCTTACCGCATATCACTAAGGGGTAATTAAAAAACATCTCGCGATTCTATGACCTATGATCACCTCTAATCATTCCACCTATGTAGGTCCCCAAAAGTCGTGTTTCACCTCTAATACGGCATAATCACGAAGTCGTTACACCGCAGTACCATTGTTTTAACTTTACTGCAAATTGGATGCATTTGCACGTTGTTCGTATAACCGGAGTAAACGCCACTCAAATGCGAAGTTATAGCAGTAATTCGCATCTCATAACCATTTGACACTATAAAAATGCTATGACGTGCGAAATAATATGTTTATAGTTTTATACAATAAGAGGTTGATGGCGCGTTTTATTGACTTGTTTTGTTGTGGTTTATGATATAACAAACATTATTAATTTATTATATGACTAAACAACTGTACTTAAAACTCTTAGCAACGAGAATAAATTATCTGTCATTTCAACTTTAAACTACTATAGTTTGATTATTAAAAATGTTTTACTCTAGCTTGATAAGGAAATGTGTCCTGACATAAAAATATAATTAGACTAGAGCTTTGTTTCCATAACACCAACCAAAGTAAAAATATAAATCAAACAACTTAGTAGTTCAGTAATAAAAGATGGCGGCTTGTGTCCAAAAATTTCGCCTAACTTACATACGCTACGGTAACTTTGCTTAACACTCTTTCCTTCACTTTTAGTTCACTTTAAAACTTGATCTACGGTTTTGCGAATTTGCCAGAGATAACGACCGATGAAACTTTTTTTTAATGATGATAGGCATCTATTTTTTTTTATGATACCATCAGGCGTGATAAGCGCTTGCTCACTATCACGCCTGTAAGCGATGATGTGATCAACAATGGAACTCGCTCGCCTAGAAGGTACCTATTCACTCGCGACTTGAAGGGCCCCCAGATTCCAGTTCCACTCTCTAGCGGTACAGATGATAAAATTTGAAGAAAAACGCTTAGTCTTTGGAATATCCACTAAAAAACGGTGGCGCTGATTCGTACGTCTGGTTGTCCGATGGAAGAAGGGAGATGGCGGAATAAGGTTGTGCAATTCCACTACATACTTGCCTAAATGTATCCGATAAAAAACCGATAAGCTAACAAACTTGCGTCTATGCTCGAGGCTTTTTAGCTTATTACAGAGAAGATTATCGTTGCCGATGAACTGTATTTGATTAAACAAGCTCCGGTTCTTAATTATTGTTAACAAAACATTGACAAGCGCGTTGTATAGGGGATTGCACAAAAACAAAAGGGCGCACAATTCCCCGTTTCCTCATGGTCATACGTCTTAGCGCCCGTTCTTCTTGTCAGTTAAAAAAGTCTTGAAAGGTTAGAAAAATATTGACAATTCAAAAGCACTTCACTTTTAAGTTTATTTGAACAGAATTTTGATTTTGACAGTTTACTTTTCACTTAATTGAAAATAGGTAGGTACCATTAATTTGGCTAGTAAACTAATAAGTTACGCCCTTATAATATTACAATGAATATACTTAAAACTTGACTCTCTGACAAACTGAAGTCTGAAGTTTGACATAAAATCAGTAGACAAAACATTGTGAATACCACAATTGTGTATTTTGTGATAGAAAGATTATTGACCGAGCGAGCGCAAAGCGCATTAGAAGCGTCTCTGCTTCAGCTTGGGCAAAAATTCGTTCGTTTGTCCAGCTGTTCTTGTTTACACGTCGCATTTCTCAACCGATTCTCGTGAAATTTTGTGAGCAGGTTCAAAAATTATGTAGAAATTTTCAATGAGCCATTTTTCGAAATTTTGCGAATAAAAATTCACCCATTCGAAAAATAATCAAAATTAGAAGCGCCATCTAGCTTCGAAAAGATATAATAAAAGAATACCTAACCAACCAAACTGCACATAGGACAGTTTTTAAAAAGCAGCGTCAACCTCGTAGCGACATCTATTAGATTAATTTTTAAACAACATACAATTTGAGCAAGGTCTTCAGACTGAGCCCCTAGTTAGTAAAGAGGTAGAGGTAAAATAAATCACCTATTTATTCAGCTATATTAACATACAGTGATACGCTGTTTCTATTTACCCAACGCGCAGTACAATTTATTTTGTGGGGCAGCGTTTTTTCTACGAGGCATCGTTAGCGTATTAAATTCCAGACCTTTTGTGGTAACTTCCATAATGGTTGAGGAATCTGACCTTTATCTCAAAAGCGTAGGGTTGCTACTCATTAGAATCTAAATTTGGGATATTGAATATATTAAATTATGCTGCTTGTGACATTTTGTATGTGACGAGATCTTTTCCTTTATTATAAGTTTATATTTTGTAACTTTTTGTTAGAATGAATGATTAAATGTAAAATTAAAGCAAAAAAAAAAAAACAAATAACAGTCGAACATAGAACCTCCTCCTTTTTTTGAAGTCGGTTAAAAAGGGACATCGATTCGCAGAAACGCTCGTATTAACATCTTCGATATAATGCAGCCATTTTTAATGTCCTCACTGCTAGGGCACATGCCTTCCTTAAGGGTGGATAAAGAGGATGGGCCATAACCCACCATGCAGGCCTAATGCGGATTGGTGGGCGCTAATGCAGCCGGTCTTTTTTGGTCACCCATCCCATGATCGACCCTTGCGAAAGTATCGTAGGACCAGGCGCTAAACCACTGTACTACTGTGCCATCGAGCGCCCCTTGACTTCGTTTTGACATAAATGATTGAATTTCTGTGAAGTTAAAATGAGTGTGAAATATATAGCTAAAAGGCTGCATTCAAACAGATGATTGAAATTCAAACATATACTTAAACAACAATCATTTTATAATAAATAATTGTACAACCCGCGCAAATAAAGAATGGGATTAGAAATGGCGTCGTTTATATTCACTTCTCGTTCGTACATTAAGCGCCACACCTATCGTTCTCTCAGTCACACTCGTTGGGGTAAGCGCGGTGAGCAACCATTTTCATCCCATTCTTTATCTGCGCGGGTTATTGTCTGACAGCCCTAAAAGCATGACTAGGCAGCCCGATAGCCTATTTCTTATGGATTCAAACTTGATACCACTTAACTTTTAATTGTTATCCCTCACCCACCTACCCTTTTAGGGAAAATATCGTCATTATCTTTATTAGTACTGTACATTTTTTTCCGAAAATGATTTATTTCAAGTAACATTAACTTACTTACCAAGTATAAACCTCTATCCAACCTTTATGTTTTAATAAGGCAAGATTGTAGATGAAACATTTACTTGGTAACAAAAATCCCTTGAAACCCTAAAATTATGATATCAATTTATGAAAAATTTATGAACAATTATGTTTTATGATAATTTTATGATTAATTTAACATTATATTAATTTTGAGAAATGACTACATTATAAATAATCCATCATGCAATCTTGCCTTTTAAGACTCCCGATACGCAGAGACTTTGTTTTTATAGTCAGCATTTTGTAGGACATCATTTTCCAATCTTAGTAGATATCGTGCTTTAAAATCTCTCTCCGGTTTTCAAATCTTTCAGAACTTAAATTATTGGAAACGTAACTTAAATCGTGGTTGAATGAAGTTCATTTCAAAGTGTGTTGAAGTTTTCTTGATTTGAAAACTTAAGTAAAGGATACAAAAGGAAACTTAAGTTCATTGCAGGAACTAGACTACTAGAGAGAAGGATATTACGAGTCTGAAACAACCGGTAATCAATGAATAAATGTGTTAATATGAAATTTCCTTAATTAAATAAATAAAAAAAAAAATCTAGAAAAATTTCACACAGCACCATCTAGCCCCAAACTAAGCAAAGCTAGTAATATGGGTGCTAGACAACTGATATACCACTTATATATTTTTAAATTATGCTTATTATACATACATAATAACACCCAGACCCGTTACAGAAATTAAAATTCATCATTTCAATTTCTACCCGGCCGTGAATCGAACCCGGGACATCTTGCGTGGTAGACCGGTATGTTGACCACTGCACCATTCATCGTCATTATTATAATTATTTTATGTAACATATTTTAATTACAAGGATTAAAACAATAATAGTTACGACCGCAATGATCATAATGCAATACATGTGTAACATGACGCATCTTTTGAATGTAAGAAAATAGCATTGTGTGAGAAAAATAACGACTATTTTAGTAGGCCTCTAATACTGTTTAAGTTTGACAAATACACAGCACAGGGTAACTAATCACTTATTGCAACGATTTTAAGTAATGACGTTACTATATATAAGTCTTTCTTCTTATCGTATGAGGATTAGTGGCCATCTCTGGGTGTTAAAGTTTATCAAGGTCTCTATAAGGCCTCTTATATCTAATTAATCCCTATATTTTACATCTGTAAAGCCTAACTTGCGAAAGCCAGAGACATATTTAGTAAGGAGTTATTTCCATAATTAGTAATGGCTCAAAGGAACCAGAAATATTTGGGGCTTTGCCACATACGGGCTCGAGGCGATAGGAACGAGCAACGGACTTAGTAAATAGGGGTGAATAATGTTTCCAAAATCTAGACAAGAAAAGCTGTTATTACACTACCTAATATTCCATCCGATTTGCGGGTTTATCGCGTAACATTATTAGGTAGATAAGTAGTTACGACTTATTTTGACATTTGAAATCCCTATTTTTATAGATTTTTGCATTATTATCTTTTCATTTCAACAACATTCATCTCTAAATAATACTAAATAATCACCAGATCATATTTTCGGACGGGAACATGATGGTGCGAGTCGTATTTTTCTAGTATATAAAAATAGCATTGTGAATGCTAAAAAATCTCAAATTTTAAAAGACATTCATCTCGTTATTACAGGCATTGCTAAACAGAAAGCGTCCAGTGACCATAAACGTATACGATTTAGGAAATTGTACTCAATCTGTGATTACACTATACAGAGGGCCTTTAAAAAAAATCATCTCGCTAAGCGTACGATTTTCGACCGATTCCGTGACATTATTAACTCATGAATAAGGTTAAAAATCAAGTTATTCGATCAATGTACATCGTCCGACTATCGTGATTATTTTTTGTAATAGGCCCTCAGTTTCATAGATCGGATTAACTACATCGGGTAATGTAATAACCGCTGGATGGATATTTATTGTATTTTTAATAGGAGTACATCTATACCTGCCATTCCTGACTTTCCATCTCTCTCTTCTTTCACACTAAACTATCATAGAGCAAGGGAGATTGCAAAATGCGTACGGAGTAGATCGTCGTTCATTATTTCACCATCTCTGTATTTTTAGTGGTAGTTCTGCTATTCTAAAATTTATTGTTTTTTTTTTCATATGATCGTTATCGTTATCTATTTAAAAATATTAATTTAAATTAAGAATCTAAATATCTTTTTTTAAAACACGCATTCTTTACTATCTTTGAAAAAAATAAAAAAGTACGTTAATAATAAATAACCATCACAACTTTTACATCATACTTCAACATACTACCAGGACAACATAGCCCGGTAAGAACTAAGCGCAAACAACACTTAAAGATCTTGGGTAAGAGCAGTGTGTCATTAAATACTTCTCCGGGATCTTTCCTTATTACTCATACAGGCCTTTTCACCCTCAGATTCATTTCCCTGTCGTTGATATTATGACCTCATTCTTTTACGTTAGCTGTACACGCTATTTACGACCTTAGGTAACTGTTTACAAGGTTTTTTAATAATGTCCTTGGTTTACGTTGCGTTGTGTATGAGTAGTTTAATCAGTATTATACTTATTTTTTAATTGTCTGACGCAATTTATACATAATTGACATGGTAAGTTGACAATTGTCACGTTTATTAAATAGGGCTCTAACTACTACTTGGCGCTGTGGCAGCGTACCGAGTTCGAATCCTGGTAGAGGCCACATATTATTAAGTATATTATGTTAGACTCAAAGACCGAAATCGCTCATTGAGCGAAAAATCGCTCACAACGCGTTGTGGTCGCTGCCAAAAATCCACAACGCAACGTGTTGTGTCTCCTATAAAAACGCCCATGACGCGTTGTGGTAATCAGAAAAGAACCACAAAGCGAAATTTGCGTCATGGTAATCATTCCTCATACCAAACGACTATGCAACGCGATGTGGCAATGAAGAAAAGCCATGACGCATTCTGAGCACTAGTTGGTGCAACCATAGCGTTTTGGGCGATTTTTTCGCTCAATAAGCGATTTCGGTCTTTGTGCCTAAGATAATACACATTATACACCTCGTCCGATAATGCTGTATACAACGTGTTACAAAAATACCGCTAATGCCGAATATGGTATATAGGGTCCATCAAACTGAACAACTTTTACTATGGGACCAACTCTGAAATCGCGAAAAAAAAATAAGCTGTTTCAAATATTTTGATATTTTCGATTATAATTTTATTATGAAACAGCTGATTTTTTTTTCGCGATTTCAGAGTTGGTCCCATAGTAAAAGTTGTTCAGTTTGATGGTCCCTATATACCATATTCAGCATTAGGGGTATTTTATTAGGGGTAGTTATTACCGAGTCATAAAAATATAGTACATGATGTTTAGCTTGGTTAGAGACTAAATGACTAGTGCGATTCGGCTACAATATTAATATTAAAATTAAATTAAAGTTTATTAGGTACGTCAGAAATATTATGTTTGCATATGTTATATAGGGGGAAAAGGAGAAAGTAAAGTAAGGTAGTAAAGAAATTATATTAGTAATAATAAAATATACAAACCAAAACAGCAAACAGAAAACCGAAGAGAAGACAGATAGATGACAGATCGAAAAAGAGCAAAGATCAAAACACAAACAATAAACAATGATATATTTACAAACTCGGCCTGATGGCCAGTTCGTAACAGCATAAAATATGATGTCGTTAGTCATTATAACACTTTGTTTTTCTAGAACCTTATCTGCATTTATAATGAATAGGTTGTCATTTCCTAATAAAATGCAATACACCTCCATTCACATAACGCCACAAATAGCTGTTTGTTGTTTTGTAACGACCGTTGTCTGAATTTCTATGCGTCCAGCAGTTTCATAACTAAAAAGTACCTACCTACTTATTTACGATGTGCAGATCCGACCATATACTACTCGTATGAAGCTGCCAAATTACTTTTACAACTATCGTACATTCAACTTTGTGGATAGTAGAGGGACTTACTCGGTGATTTGGATATACAACGTGTTACAAAAATACCCCTAATGCCGAATATGGTAGTTAGGGACCATCAAACTGAACAACTTTTACTATGGGACCAAATTTGAAATCGCGAAAAAAAAAAATAGCTGTTTCATACAAAAATTTGTTACGAAAATATCAAAATGTATGAAACAGCTAAATTTTTTTTCGCGATTTCAGAGTTGGTCCCATATTAAAAGTTATTCAGTTTGATGGTCCCATCTACCATATTCGGCATTAGCGGTATTTTTGTAACACGTTGTATACAGCATTATCGGACGAGGTGTACAAAATTCAAGGACACTCGACACTCAGTATGTGATGTTGCAGAAAGGAATTAAAAAAGAACTCCAGTTCTAGTGTTTGCATAGACTTTTTATTTTTGTGGTAATGAGGTTAGCCTATAAACTTTTTAAAATAGGCAATATAGGCAAATATTTTTTTGCTATGTAAATATTTAAGAGCGCGTTATCTGCACACTAGCGCCACTATTGGAAAAAAATCATAGTGCTTAAATAAAGACGACATTGTGCATTATCTCTCTGTAGTGCACTCCGAAGACTCTCGCTTAAACAATATTTTCCAGCCAGTCATTTAGTTTAATGGAGGTTTTTTGCGAAAAGCATGGCCACTTTTAGAAATAAAACTCGCAATTAGCCATTAAATAAAATAGAAATTGTTTAAACGATAAAAAGTACCAAAGCTTCTTCGAAGTGCCCTACAGAGAAATAATTCACAATATCGTTTTTATTTATTCACTACGATTTTTATTCCTATGGCGGCGCTAGTGTGCAGACTACGCGCTCTTAACTTCTTTCAAAACGATCATTCGAACCGCGGCGTTTGCTGTTTTATTAGCATCGTTGTTAAGATTCATATTTCACATCGCGTTCCACTTCGTTTATGTGTATTCGCAGTATTGATGCCAACTCGCTGCTATGAAGGCCAACTGACTGCAAAGCCGTTTTACATGAGATATTATCTGTGGATGAAGCTTATTCATTCTTTAACACCGTTTCGCAGTATGCAAAACATGTATGTACTATAAAATATACTACTTACCAATTATTAGTAAGTAAGTAGAAATGTGGTAAAATAAATAACTTCTAAATGTTTAAAGTACTTATATGATACAACAATATTGACTAAACGCCTGTTTCACAGATTCCAGATAGACATATCTGGTTAAATTTAAAAAAGCTGTCAAGAGGGACTGATAGTGGAACTTATGTAATTTTTGTTGATGATTTCTGAAGAAAGTGTGCTATTTAGAGAAATCGTAATATTTTTTCTGTAATCTTTACATAAACTTCTATCACATCATTATTTAAAGTTGATAGCATTAAAATTTCTTGAGATCCAGCTGTGACTGTCGGGCAGATAGACAAACAGACTGAGGGTTTCGCACCTTAAGGGTTTCTTTTAACCATTTTGGTACGGTATCTAAAAATCCCACTAATATTATAAATTCCAAAGTTTGTGTGTGTGTGTTTGTTACCTATTCACGTCTAAACGGCTGGATGGCTAGGATGAAAGGCATATTATATTCTATAACTGGGTTAACATAAAGGCTACTTTTTATCTTGGTCAAAGGTTCCCTAGGGTCTACGCGGATGAAGTTGCTGACGTCTGTTAGTAATTATGGCCTTGTTGAAAAAAGTACCAAATTACTAGGCACTCGAATTTAACGAATACTTATATCTTCAAACAAAACTATTGGCTAGAGTTTATTTTTCAAAACTTTAAGCAATATCCGAATCAATCAATATCTACTCGAGTCCTAAACATCGTTGAAAGCAATTATATGTATTATTACAATAAAGGGAAGTGACGTAAATTCTGTAAGCGTAATTTTGTAAGTTCTTGGAAAACGTTCAACTTGACAGAAGCCTTAGAAATTCTGAATACCCTACTACAAAAGTAATGAAACGATATTTTTGATCTCTTTTTCATTTCGGTCAGTAGCATTTCTCAAGGTTTGATACATACGACGGCACCTCAGACTATACATGTGACCTTGAGACCGCCTTTATGTCCTACGCAATAAAAGCTGTTTTCGTAGTTCAACTATATAGCCTGACGTGCTGTCGTGTGTACCAATATTGAGGATTTTTATTAGTTCCCCACTTAGGCATATTCGAATACTACTAACATTATAATAATAACTTCATAATAAAAAATAATATGAAATATTATTGTTTAGACAATAAAAAGTACCACAAAGCTTTTTCGGAGTGCACTACAGAGAGATAATTCACAATTTCACCTTTATCTAATAAGCACTACGATATTTTTTCCAATGGCGGCGCTAGTGTGCAGACTATGCGTTCTTAAGTTTAATCACATATTAATTTCTCTAATCCTTTCTTAACATACCACCAAAATGAAGCCTTCCACCTCATTTAGATACTGACGGACAAGATCTCAAGCACAAGTGATTTAACGTTATCATAGAGGACCATTCAACTATCAAAGTAGGGTACAGTCATCGGCATCAAAAGTAACTGAAGATTTTAGTACGTTATCGCACCAAATATTGCGTTCCCTTACAAATGGCTTCAACACACTGAAGAAGCGTTTAAGTTAGAGCGACATAGTTATAAAGTACTCAGTAACTTGTGAGGCTGTTTTATACACTCGACGCCTAATGTAGAGGGCATGTCGCCTGCCGGAAGTGGCCAAAACGCAACACTTATCCCACACGGTAAACACTCCTAAAAGCCTCATAAGATATGGGGAGAAATCTTTTGTGAAGGCTCCTTTCCGCTTTGCCGAAAAAAAATAAAAAAGTGAAACCTGTCCACTGTTATCATCGTTTCTCTACTATTATGATTCAATGAATTTAATAAGTGAAGTAATGTAACAATAATACTTGTAACGCATTTAACTCCCTCCGTCGCCGTGCATGATATTCTCAAAACTTCATAATAGCAAGATATAATAAAATTCTCATATGGGTGTGTGTACAGTCATGTCTAAAAACATTGTATACAGTTTAGAGCTTTGTCACTTTGTTGTGGTTGTCTTTTGTCATTGATTTCTGTTCAAAAAAGTAAATATCTTGTGGAATGACAAAGTTCTAAACTGTATACATATTTATAGACGTGACTGTACATAACTTAAATGCAGAAAAAGCTTTCTTTTTAAAAGTTTTTATGGATTAGATGATTTAAGTAACTTCTCATCAATTCTATTAAAATTTATCAATTTATTACTTATTTAATGAATTACTTAGTAACATAAATTTATGTTTTATTTTATGTACCATGAATTCTACCGTAGAAAACTCAGTTTTATGAAGAAGAAGTTTTATGCTTTGAAACTATGTTCTTCGCTTTGAGCAGAATAATTTCTCTTAATTAAAAATACCCATAATAAGAAAAACTTGAGCCCATCACTGAGTTTTAATTAGAGTAAAAAAGTACAAAGTAGCATTTTCTCTGTCATTCTATTTGTAGAGAATTAGTAGTGAAATAAAGAACCCAATTATAGATTTAAAGGAGATTACCGAAACAAAAAACGGCTTCTTTATAAAAAAGCCAGTCTTCTTTAAAAAAAAGCACAGTACTTTTTATTGCAAAATGTTATAAAAACCAAATAATTTGTCTGATTGGGTTTCGTTTTCAAGCTTAGCGATTTTGGAAGCTTTATACTAAAAGTAATCTTAACATAACTCTGTAAAGGTTATGTTACAGAGTTATGTTAAGTTATGAAAAATTTACATGGGTCGATTTTAGTCACGTGTAACTATGACGGTTGACTTTTCTCACCTAGCAAGTCTCTTGTAATATTGAATCGCAGGTGACACATGGCGTCGCTGGTATCTATGCAGTTCCAGTTCCAGTTTTGGCCATCGGATCAGGTAAGTATGTTCAGATTGTTCAGCCACCTGCGGACTAGACCGCATTACACAGTCGATTTTCGCCTTGCGGCTTTAGTCACTCGTGTAAATACCACATTAGTTAGTTGTTTGTTCTATTATCGGAAATAAACCTTTTTAGCGTATGAATTGTAAATTTTAGAACAAAAGTGTCAATGTCAATGCAAAAGCTTTCAAAGCTGATACGGCCAGCTGTGGGGATTTGAAAAAGTCCCACGACCTGCGTAAACAAATGAGATGGTAATGACGACAGTATTCCGCTGTGAGAGCGAATACTCGATATTCTAATGGGGAGGTAATAAAAGTCTGGCATTTGCATTGGAAACGCTCGGCCAAGGACTGAGGCAGGAGACACCTACTTTAGCATGTACATGGAAAAAAACTAGGTACGCGTCTCTCTCACACACAGAGGGATACTTTAAAAGTTTTTCGTGTGATATAAACTACTTGTAGCAACCATTTTGTGAATTTTTCAATCTTGTGGTGTGTTTTTGAGCTTAGTTAAACGGAAAATATTCATACAGGTTTTTATTTATTGCCAAAATATGCATAATTATTTAGATTGCGGTAAAAACTTGATTTTATTACACCACCAGGGACTGTAGTATTTGATATGAATTTCACCTAACAAAAAAGTATAGACGACGAAAGTGTTTCTATAAAGGTTCCTTTTTTAGGGAACCCTTTAATTGGAGTAGGTAAGACAGATTCCTAACTCGAGCAAAGTAGCTGCTCGAATTGTTAATGCATATTGTGACATTTACAAAGAACTCAATGGCGCAGTGCATAGCGCATACGGCCTGTGCTTGCGGATGTTATCCGCACAGGCCAATCTTGGTATTGTGGCGTAGTTGTTAAAGTAGTCATAATACAGGAACACAGCCTAATCCTTTTTATTTTAATTCTTTAAATTTTAATGAAAAAAATATTTAAATTGGTCTAGTTTTGGAGGAGGAAACAGGAGACTACGAAACGTTGATTTTGTCAACTTTCTATAGGATGTTTTCAATTCACTCGACCGTGGTGTTTCCTCTTAAGCTTCGCAATCGATGGGCTATGCGCTATACCACTGCACCGAGCTCCTCATTGAGCAGCAAGTACTTAATCGTAAATTGTCTCAGTTCCGGATGTATGTGACCGTATTTGTTTCTAATTTCCATAAAACTAATGCTTCAGCTACTTACCTTGGGAGGAAATCAGTATGTTTCATACTGAATGTCGAAATGGCGATTCACTGTATTCAAATACCTACGTATATAAGTTAGAATGCATGTAAATTTTCGAATTTAAATCCTTATCCTTACTAATACTATGAATGCGAAAGTCAGTTTATTTGTTTGTTTGTTTGTTACGCCTTCACGTCTTAACTACTTAATCTATCATCTTGAAATTTTGCATGCTTACACGTTATCAGGGGTACAGAAAAGGACATAAGGTACCTTTCATTTTTAAAAAAGAACTGTTCCCGAGAGAATGAATAAAAGCTTTCCACGCAGACCAAGTCGCGGGCGGTCGCTAGTATTATATACTTCTTTTTCTAAATTTCAAAAATATATATTCATCATTAACTACTACTATATCAAGTACTTTGAATGGTTGGGCACTATAGCCTTCCTTGTAAATGGATAAGTAGAATAAGTAATTAACCCATCGCGCGAGCCCAAAGCGGATTGTAAGTGAATTAACGACTGTGAATACAGTCGAGACCATCGGCTGAACATGGTTTTCATAACACGGAAGAGGTCGAGATGATTTGGAAACATATGCCATGACCGACCTGAGCGAAAGTCGCGATACAATTCCACACAAACATATGAAACAACCCACAAATACCTTCTGTTCTCAAAACATTTCTTTATCTCGGGGTTTTACGGTTGCTCGTGCGAAATATCACGTGCCGGCATAGTGTTGTGACGTGACGTAGTGCTTAGGGACGCTCCGCCGTAATGATCCTCAGTCACGTCTGTTGGGCCCCTAAGGTACGCGTGATATAGAGAGGAACGGATTTTTATTGTGTGCCCAAATGTAGGTGTGTAGAGAATGCGCTTTTTTCAAGAGCGAGGCAGAATCGATATGGAAGATTGCAGTGCTACGAGTTGACTACGACGTAGCCGTATTGTCGTTCTTCCGAGTATTTTTATGCAAGTGAGAATTGGAAAGCATTGTAGCTATATGCAACTGATGATTACTATTTTGAATACGAAAATTAGCAAATTATAATTTTATAACTTTGTCTTAATAAATTATATGGTATACTCACAAATATTAATAAAAACATTTTGCATGCCAAACAATATTAAACGAGCGTGAATAAAGTTACTGTCGAACTCAACAATACCATTGAGAGATAATGCCTTATTCAATATTTATCAGTAAATCAGCCATAACTAAAGATTGAAAAACTGCTGCACATTCTCTTCAATTATGTTCGCAAACAAAATGGTATTGAGAAATAACATTGTTCCAAATTAAAGCTCGCTCTGGCTCATGCAACCAGCTCCCAAGCACGTTTAAGCACGTTGCAATTTCATTTTAAACGTTCCCCCACTCTGGGACTCCAACTCACTTCTAGAAAGCAGCACTTTATAACTGTGTTATTCCTTCCTAGATGCGATATTTCCTACTTTTTAATATTTACGCGTGACTTTTGAATTTATAAAATATTTTAGGAAGTGAAGTTAAAGCACAAATTTTTCATACTTATTTCGAACGTTAAAACACTTAATGTAGTGCTCTATCAGCTATAGCTTGTAATATAATATTAAATGCGTAAACTTTAAAAAAGTTTTTATTGAAATAAAATAAAAAAGCAATGATTTATATTTTGTTAATTATCATTGAAAAAATTTCAAGTTAGATATTCATACTTTGTAATATTCAATCCATTCAGTCGTTCTTCTAACTACCTAATGAAATTATGTTGTACTGTCTAGAAATTAAAGCACTTAATCGTATACTTATCTCTTAGGCTTCCCACCCACAAGCAACTTTTTGTAGATGCAATTATCACGGCGTTATTTTGTCGTTGGTGATTAGTCGCTGAGCTACATTTTGTAGCTCGTGGGCGTTTACGTATTGAACTCAGTGGCCCTACCATGAGTTGATGCAAACTGTTTTCATTACCGAAAACTATCATTTTCTCTCTGTCACTCGCATTGACTGTGAGCAGTATATCCGATAGTTTACGGTAGCGTAAACAGTTTGCATCAACTCATGGTAGAGCTACAGTATGCTCAA
Organism: Catoptria pinella; assembly: GCA_963556745.1. Taxonomy (NCBI): domain Eukaryota; kingdom Metazoa; phylum Arthropoda; class Insecta; order Lepidoptera; family Crambidae; genus Catoptria; species Catoptria pinella. Next base: position 9,476,035 of record OY750774.1, on the reverse strand, counting down.
TTCTCGGCGACAAAAAATCGCTCAAAGATTAATCGGTCGTGAGCCGTGATGCTAAGGTATAATTAGTCGTAAAAACTATACTAAGAAAGTAAATTGCTTACTTACTTAGTTACTAATTATTATGCAGTTTAGGCACTAGACAAAGTAAGTTGTCTAAGAAAATATTGACTGCTTGCGAATCCCAAATATATTTCAGAATAATAATTTGATTCAAGAAACTTTGAATGCGAATATTATGTTACAATGTTTCAAACAATAATACGAATATTATGCTCACAGCAGAATATTATCTTCATTGTTTGGAAAATAAAATATACTTTTTTTAATTTTAGTGCATGCTTTTCCTTAAAATAATATATGTATAATAGTTGTATGTATAATAATACTAGCGGTCCGCCCCGGCTTCGCACGGGTACAATGTAGTTACTAATGTGGTGATTGTGAAGTTATTAGACTATACTACAGGATATCTATATACAACATGTTACAAAAGTACCCCTAATGCCGAATATAGTATATAGGGACCATCAAACTAAACAAATTTTACTATGGGGCCAACTCTGAAATCGCGAAAAAAAAATCAGCTGTTTCATACTTTTTGATATTTTCGATTTTAATTTTTGTATGAAACAGCTTATTTTTTTTTCGCGATTTCAGATTTGGTCCCATAGTAAAAGTTGATCAGTTTGATGGTCCCTATATACCATATTCGGCATTAGGGGTATTTTTGTAACACCTTGTATATAGATTAAATGCTTGGACAATTTCACACAGCGCCATCTAGCCCCAAACTAAGCAAAGGTTGCTAGACAACTGATATACTATTTATATTCTTTTCAAATACATACTTATTATATATAGTAATACCCAGACCCGTCACAGAAATTAAAATTCATCATTTCAATTTCTGCTCGGCCGGGAATCGAACCCGGGACCTCTTGCATGGTAGACCGGTATGTTGACCACTGCACCACTCAGGTCGTCAATTAATATATTATAATAAATAAGGAGGAACTCGCTGGCACAGTGGTATAGCGCCTGGTCCATCGATTGCGGAGGTTAAGCAACTTTCCCAAGGGTCGATCATGGGATGGGTGACCAAAATTTTTTTATCTCGAGCGCCTCTGTGCTTCGGAAGGCACGTTAAGCCGTTGGTCCCGGCTGCATTTGCAGTAGTTAGAACCCACTAATCCGCATTGGGCCTGCTTGGTGGTCCATGGCCCATCCTCCTTATTCACCCATAAGGAAGGCCTGTGCCCCAGCAGTGGGGACATTAAAATGAGTGATGGTCATATAACATAATAAATAGGTATATGACAAAATCAAAAGTATTCGATTAGTGTTTTATATTCAAAAGTGTTCAATGTAATTTATCAGACATCATCATCGTAAATAATTATAACTTATGAACATATTAATTAACTGTGAATATTATGTTCCAAGCCAACACAATGTTTCAAAAGCTCGTGTTACAGTCGAGTACACGTGAAAATGTAAAAGTAATATGAAATTTTCGGCGAAAACACCTCCATACATTTGGTATCGACGTGGATAAATTGATTGAAAATTGCGTACATATTTTATTTTGTTTTCTGCTATTTGTTTGCGTTTTATAGCGAAATCTCGTATGTCTGCAGTGTTTGAGCAATAATCAATTTTGTTTATACTCTCTTTTAATTGGGCGAATTTAATGCATTTTGCATGCATCCGACGACCTCCGTGGTCGAGTGGCTTTGTACACCGGTTTTCAAGGTGTCGCCATCTCTGAGGTCCCGGGTTCGATCCCCTGTTGGGTCAATTTAAAAAACGAACTTTTCTATATTGGCTCAGGTCTGGGTGTTTGTGATACCACCGTTGTCTCTTATTTCCATAACACAAGTGCTTTAGCTACTTACTTTGGAATCAAGGAAGTGATGATGTCAAACATTTATTAGTTAAGCCGTTGGTTCCAGCTGCATTTGCAGTCGTTAACACCCACCAATCCGCATTGGGCCCGCGTGGTGAGTTATGGCCCATCTTCCTTATACACCCACAAGGAAGGCCAGTCCCAGCAGTGGGAACATTAAAAATGGCTGATGGTCGATATACAACGTGTTACAAAAGTACCCCTAATGCTGAATATGGTAGATAGGGATCATCAAACTGAACAACTTTTACTATGGGACCAACTTTGAAATCGCGAAAAAAAATCAGCTTATTTATACAAAAAATAATTTCGAAAATATCAAAATGTATGAAACAGCTGATGTTTTGTTTCTTACAAAACACTGTGTAACAATAAAATACAATCTTTATTAGTGAGGGCGTAAGAGTCAAACTTAATATTAGTTTTCAAGCTAATTCGAGCGCAGAATTGTAAAACGTTGTAATTGGCCCTTGTAATAGTTAATGATATAGAGCTGTGTGCTACCTCATAAACAAATAAAAATAATTGTGTTAAAGCAACATTCAAAGCTTGGTGTATGTTCGAAATACCGTGCGCCATTTTTGACATTAGCATTTTTTACCCCAAAGCACGTTCAAAACGTTGCGAATAAAAACCCGCCATGGAACAATAAATTCAAACATTTTTACCGCGCCACAGTTTCCGACATAAATCCTTGTGGCTTACCTAGTTACTCAAATAGTGAGTTATTTATTTAAGATTGTGAAATACCACCTCCATCGCGTTTTTTGCTTTTTCTCGCTGAAAATTAAATTTTCAACTCGTATTTATGCAATTTATTACAGATTTACATAATAATGCTTTTAGTTTTCAGAGACTCACTTGATTTGTGAGTAATAATTGTGCGTAATACCTACGTAAAAGTTTATCTTCCAAGAAAATTAAGATTGTATTATGCTATGATATTTCTCAAATTTGATTTGACGGCCGCTTGGCATATTGTGTCTATGATAATCGAGACTGTTTCCAAATCACGGAAAATAGTTACTATTCGAAACACGGATGTTTCTTATTAATGTTTTCTAATCGTTAGTTAACTCTGCTTAGCTTAGCTTACTTTATGATTAACGATTGGAGTTGTTTAGAAATATTTATTACTAGTTACTTGATTTGTAGCTACTCTATAAAGCAGGTCCAGCCTTTTATGCTAAGTTGTATACTATTTAATCTGTGATTCATAATCTGCTGTACTTTTTCACTTATTAGTCTGTGCTATTTGTCAACCAAATGACAGATCAATGCTTAATCGGAAGTTAAATAATATGACATTTCGTTTTCTTAATTTCAAAAAAGGAAAAGAGTTATGGTTGATGCAGCCACGCTTTTACATTTCAAAATGATTTTTCTGCCCTTTGAAAATTGAATGTGGGTAACGGAACTTTTTTTATGACTCGTTGTTTCTGTAATGTTTCCATTTAACAAGTATTCATAATTTAATAACTTGTTTTTCTACATGCGCTAAAAATAAGCCAGAACTTGAAAAATGTAGCAAATATTATTAGCTTTATTTAAAACTAAATTAAATTATTTTTAAGTTAAGCATTTTTCCTATGACGAGTCGGCACTCGTTGAAATGTAAAAGCGTGGCTGCATAAACCATAACTCTTTTCCTTTTTCCGAAATTAAAAAAACGAAATGTTTGTCCTTTCAACGTTGAAAGTATTTGTAATTGTACAAAATATACATTTGACAAATAATACAAACATAATATTTTTTTTATTTAATATACTTAAATGGAATCATACACTTAACCCCTAACTAATAAAGATTGTATAGCAGATATATAGTTACACAGTGTTATGTCCCTTTCTTTATAATATCAAACTTAAATAGTTTGACAGAGAGTAACTATTGTGTAACTATACATCTGCTATACAATCTTTATTAGTAAGGGGGTTAGTATATATGGTTCAAAAGAAGGCATCTTTTCAATATGAGCCTCAACATTCAAATAAGCAAATAAGAGGAAATCTCGGAGGTTCAAACTTTTAATTCCTTATGAACATTCAACGGATACGGGGAACAAGTAAAAGAACGCTGTGCGGAGTGAATAAGTAAAACTAGTGATGTGACACTTCACCAATATGAATATTTACGGATATGAATAAACTTTTTGTTTTGAACCACTGATAAGCTTTTTTCATAAGCATGAAAATGTGCATTTTTTTTAGAAATACTAATTTGAACAATGTCCTTCAAGTTAAATGAAGTCGTTATGTCTATGTCAAAAATACCTATTGACTGCTCTCATTAGCGTTGTCTTGCCGTTGTCACCAAAACAAATTAAGTAATTTAAATTAATAAAAAGTTATTTTATTAAATAAAATACCTTTTAACGGATACTAGCGTGGTTTATGAAAGTACTTTGGTAATTAGTTGGTATTTGGTTTGATTTTTATTTTCCCGAAAGAGTGATAAATCAGATTCAGTAATAATAATTGTTGATAATTGTTATGGCATTTCATACTTAATTAAAATGAAATATAAAGCAAATCGAAAAGAATTAATAAAATATGGGATAAAATCTACTTTATTAATTTTAATACTAGTAACGCAGACTTCCAAGTGGAAACAACAACTATAATAAAATACGGTGTAGGTATGAAAATGAATTTAGGTAATTACACATAAGTATGTACCAAAATTTTACCAAAAGTAGTAAACTTTATGGAACGGATTATAATTTTTGGGATATAACTTAATTATTCTTTATACTCTGCACAATACTAGACAACATTGACGGAAAACTGGCGCCCCACCAACTACTTATATCGTTTGTTACAATTTGATATACGAACCGGGAAGAATCCGCAAACTCTGTATGTGTGAAAGTTTCAAATTGAATTAGAATTGAGAAGAATGATGAACCAACGAAGTGATCAACTAACCTACATAGGTCTATCTAGTGTATGTATTCTTATAATGTGTTGGGAAGGGCGCACTTAATTACACTTGGATTAAAATTCATCTTAACTTCATCACCACCATAGAACCCAGTATATTGCAATACCTACGTAAACCCGAGGTACATTAATAAACTAAAAGAAAAAGAGCTGTACAGCGTAGGTACTTATAGCCCAAAGACCAAGCGGACAAAGACCGACTCATCAAATCAGAGGATAAGTGAGCATGGAACTTAAAAAAAGGTCTACTGATAAATACCTAGGCATACTGGTAATGGGGGGTTGCTGCGCTGACAGCGTTGTGGCGGCCCCTTCCTGGGTCCCTACCGGCTAACTTTTCGAACCTCGGCGGGTCTGCCGAGCTTCAACTTAAAACAGATAAATCGAAGTAAGGAGTTTCGTATTGTACTATTCGCCGAAGTTATTTAGAAGACATCGATGTTCGTGTGACATCATGAATTGAGGTTCGCCATTTTGGCCCGATTGGGGCTCGATTTATCTGTTTTAATTTGAAGCCCGGCAGACTTTCTGAAGTTCAATGCGTTAGCCGGTACGGCCCCTGGTGAGCCCCACATCCAAACCCCTTGCTCACCTGCACACCTGCAGGGGGGAGATGCGTAAATGCATTTTCTTTGGCATAAAAAAGGTATACTGGTAAACCGTGACTTTCAAAATAAATGCTCAACTATCTTAATCACGCGAACCAAGTCGCGGGCAAAAGCTAGTGACTTATAAAAATATTAAAAAGGATGTACCTACTCATTTAGAGTAATGATATTCCAGTTAACTATTACAACACCAAATGGGGTTCCTTTGAATGGATAATTAATTTAGCTCGAAGCAACAACGTTATGTATTTAACGTGTGTATTTAGAAACCTGGAATTTCTCCCCGTATAAACTAGGTATCACATCATTTGATAATATCAAACCTTGCTAGGATTTATATTTGATCATTTTGATTGTCGAAACCACCATTTATTTGACGTAATTTAATAAATTTCTTTAGGTATAAGTATTCAAGACTATGATAATCAGAATATAAGTAGTGAAAATGAAAATGAAAAAAAATGTTTATTTCTCTAATTGCGCAATACAATTAGTACTTATTGGGGCTATAAATTGGCATAATGTATTTACACGAGTCGACTTGACAGGCAACTTAGTAATGCGATTTTAATCAATTAGCGCTTTTTATTGACAATCGTTGTATAAATACCGCCTTGTGGCAGGCAACTCCACTCTATCGTGAAATCCTTACACAGTATTACATAAATGGTAGGTATAATTGGTTATCTACTAAAATATGTCAAAATTATTAAATTGGGATTTTTCGCAATCACAATGCTTTTTTATATATGATTAATAATATATTAGAAAAAATATTTCGAATTTCGGGGGAATTACCCCTGAAATTCGTTCGTCCTCACATTGATGAAATTACGCTGGCTTACAGCGAAGAAGTAAAAAGTACTAGAAGATTTCGCCGCTCCCACTAGCGATTCGGTAGCATAATTGGTCAGTGCATTGGGCCGGAATCCCAAGGGTGCGGGTTCGGGTCCGTCTGAGGTGGGTGAGACGATTTTTTTTCTATTACAAAATTAATTAAGCATCTGGGTAATAAATTTACAGTTACCTATATAATCAAATTTTTATGATCAATTCTAAAGTTATTAATCTTCTACATTTATATGTTAGTGGCTGTAGCTAGTTATTTAGAGCTTTAAACAATCTTTTAACTTTAATGGGACTCTTTTATTTATTTTATTATACAAGAAAGGGATAAACTTTATATTGGCATTTAGCTGACTTGTATTGGTTTGGTTTTTCTAGCTGTTACAATAACGTTTTTTGTTTTTTTTTTTAAGTATTAAGTTATTAGCATCAAATGGTAAATTTTTATGTAGTTTCAGAATATAATGTAATACAAATAACTTTCTGACTGACAATATTTTTTTTCACAAGTGATTACAACAGCCAACTCTTATCTAATACAGGATAAAACGAACTTTGCGCTAAAATAGATTGGGCCAAAAACGTTATCCACAAATTTGCTTATGTTTATGAGTCGATCAACTATTCTTTGTGCCTATCCATGTCCTCATGACAAAAAAAATCTCCAAAATTTACACCCAAAAGTAAGTAAATACCCAATATACAAGGTGTTACAAAAATACCCCTAATGCTGAATATGGTATATAGGGACCATCAAACTGAACACCTTTTACTATGGGGCCAACCCTGAAATCGCGAAAAAAATAAAACAGCTGTTTCATACATTTTGATATTTTCGATATAAATTTTTGTATGAAACAGCTGATTTTTTTTTCGCGATTTCAGAGTTGGTCCCATAGTAAAAGTTGATCAGTTTGATGGTTCCTATATACCACATTCGGCATTAGGGGTATTTTTGTAACACCTTGTATAAATTTGACCGAATCCATAATAAATTATATTTTTAGTATAGTAACTTGGGGGACCTCATCACTCTCTCCATACAAAATCTCAGTGTCCCCATTGGCTGTGCTGTATATTTTTATCGCATTATTTCAGAATTTTTATATAGTAGCATAGCATTAACGGCTAATATTTTTATTCTACAATAGTTTTCCCTTAATTATTCAATATTTTGTAATATAATTTGCAATAGGATAAATGATACCACTATGCGTAATTAAAGAAAAACAAGCTGTAAGTAGTAGTGACAAAAGGGGAACATTTCACTATATTCATAAAGTTTTTCAGTAGGGAATTTATATGGCTTGTGATGATCCATTACCTTCAATAAAATAATACGAATATTTTTTAAAGAGTAATGAGGCAAGCTGCTACTGTATTATACATTGCTATACTATGAAAGTAGGTTTATAAGAGAGAAAAAAAATGTGTTTATTACAATTCCTCAATCAATATTAACAAAATATTTATTGGAAAACTCCTTTTAAGTATTGTAAAATCACTTGTGTCAGGAGTATCCGCTCTACCTAAAACTTATTAAAAAAATAAGATTGAGTTTATAAAAAGAGGTTACTTTATTTAAAGCTATTATAAGTAACTATTACTAAGTACAATGTGTGTGTGTGTGTGTGTGTGTGTGTGAGCATATGCGAGTCTGTAACGGGTGTTTAATTATATTGTATGTCTATATAATTATATTTTATATATCATATTTATATGTAATATTAACTTATATATTTATATATAATATTTATACAACTATTACGATAGAACTAACAAAAGTGATTCAGTCTCTTTGTAAGTTAATTTTTTTAACCAGTTATAAGAGAGTTTCGTGACATTTTAAGCTTAATACGAATTCAATATGTCATTCGACAGATTTCCCTGTTACGGATACCGTAAAGTTCATCCGCTTTCGCTAATTCAACCGGATACGTCCTCGTTACCATGAACACGTTAATTCAGAAATGCAAGTTCAAATTAACCGTTGGGTAACCAAATCTGTTGCATCGGTTTGGTTACCAGGGTAATCAAAGCAAAGGTATGATGTCGCATTCAAATGTATCGTTGAAAACCAAAGCTTGTATTGCAAATTCCATTTATTTATTATCATTTAAAATACCAATTTTGAAGGATCATTCACCATTTACCCCCTTACTAATAAAGATTGTATAGCAGATGTATAGTTACTCAGTGTTCTGTCCCTTTCTTTTTAATGTCAAACTTAAATAGTTTGACAGAGACACCATTGTGTAACTAAACATCTGCTATACAATCTTTATTAGTAAAGGGGCTAATATTTATGTTCGTAAAAATGAAAGTAGAATAGTATATTACGTAATTAGAGAATAAAAGACGGATTTAAAGCGAGGGGCATAGATGAATCCTGAACGACGCGAATGATTCATGGCCCTCGATATAAATCCGTTTTATTCAAGAGTTGCATACTATATTGTATACCATGACAACGAGAAAAACAAAGAATTAAGCGAAAGTATTTTTTCCACAAGGAGTTTGTATATCGAGTACTCTTTGCACGAAGAGTTTGTATCGAGAATTATTACACAAGGAGGTTGTATAGTATTGAGATGGAGGTCGAATTGTGTTCTAAAATCAAATGCCAAAATAGTGATTAGAAGTGCTTTTTATTCACTGTTTTCAGTGAATAAAATAAGCTTTTTAGAAGGGGAATGGTATAAAATATATTATACGAATACTTCAAACAAAGGCATCTTCAGAAAGCAAGAATAAACTAAAGAAAACCCATTTCACTGCCTTAGATCTCAGGTTACTGAAGAGAGCAAAACTAAGGCTCCTAATTAAATGTATTTCTATACAAACTGTAAGGTATGACAGGACGATGCTTTTAGAACTTTTGTATGAGAAAATACAATTTATGAAATAGAATATAAATAAATAAATAAATGCTTGGACAATTTCACACAGCGCCATCTAGCCCCAAACTAAGCAAAGGTTGTAATATGGGTGTTAAACTGATATGCTACTTATTTACTTTTTAAATGTATACTAATCAAACATAGTAATACCCAGACCCGTCACAGAAATTAAAATTCCAATTTCTGCTCGGCCGGTAATCGAACCCGGGACCTCTTGCGTAGACCGGCATGTTGAGCCCTTCACTTCTCAAGTCGACTATATTAAACGACTGGCAGAAACTAAATTGTACTACAATGAAAGCATAAAAAAACTTGGCTTTTCATGAAAACTAAGGAAATACAAATATTGCTAGAAACCTTAGTCAGAATAATTCTGGAAATCTGCTGACAGTAAAGTATTACAGTCTGAATGAAATCCAAAAATTTAAACGTAAAGTGCCTTTCAACAATACTTACAATATTTTGTAAAATAATCACAAAAATCTAAATGACATTTACAAAATTAAATCAATATTAGAGAACTCTGGGTTCACATGCCATACCAATAGGGTTGCCACCTTTTTTGAACTAATAAAGTACATTGGTTGCTAAAGGTAGAAAAAAAAAGTACATTGTATAAAAATAAAGTATTATTTATTTTTACCTTTAAAAGCATACTTTTTATTACTTTTGGCAATTTATCCTAGAGAAATAACAAGACATGTGAAATAAAGTATTTTCACGTACTTTAATTTCCTCATAAAGTACAGAGTACAAAAATAAAGTATATACTTTATCATAAAGTATGGGTGGCAACCCTAAATACCATAGTTAAACTATACCGTTATTACAATTACCTTTAAGCTTTGATTATACCTCTAATTACTTCAAAGAACAATCCAACATTAGTCTTAACCATATCTTAACCTATATATCTGCACTGCACTTCGTCCCTCGTCCGGTATGCCACCTGCTTTTGACATAATCCCTGAGGTTCTCTTTGTCCTGATCGGCACACCGTCTTGGAACTTATCTGACACGTCAACTCGACCTCACTGACTGAGAGCACTGCTCGCTCAGCATTGGAATGTTTCTCATTAACTGGCTTTGAATATAATCATATTACGTTTTATAGTTTTAAATGGTCGTTTGTTGTTTATTATTTTCAATATCGTTGTTTTTATATTCTGGACAAATCATATGAATCATTTAGTTCTCGTTTACGGTATTATCACAATCGTACCACAATATTCGTCGTAGCACAATATTGATCGTAGCACAATATTGGTCGTAGCACAGCGCGCACTACGAAAGTTACGTAGCGCGCTCAAGCGATGCTACGAGTACACACCGACTGCACGTGCTACTACGTGTGCTCCACGATTATAAGGAAGAAGTAGACATTTACTCAAAAATGCTTGTAATGTGGTCATTATTTTGATAACCTGCTTTGAGCAAAGTCAACCTTTCCGCGGCTACTCGGATGGTGGTGCAGCAAAGTTATATGGAATTTCATGACTGTCGAGTTTCAGCCACCAGCAATTTCTTTTGAAAATCCATTATTTTTGACATTGCATTAAATACCTCTTATCTATCTCCGGGGTACCGGGGTCGAAAATAACCTAATTTTTTGGCTCTAACCGACCAACGCACCGTTTCTGAGATATTTGCATTTTTGTAATTTTGTTTTTAGATGAAATACCACGGTACAGTTGGTAGTACTCGCATTGCTTGAGTAAAGAATTAAACAAGTCTTGATTCACAATGACTGCTAGCCACGTTTTAAAACCCGGAACCTCTATGATTCAAGAGGCAGGATCACTGCCCCATCCCCTAGGGTCCATAAATCTTGATATCTCCAACTCTGTATCTTGAGAAAAGAGATCTTGACTGACAGTCAGACAGATAGACGGACAGTTTAGTGATCTTATAAAGGTTTCCGTTTCCTTGTAAAGTCCAGAACTTTAAAAATAACCCTTCGGCCGGCACCAAAACTTAGTCAGCCTCAGCATCAAAAAGTCCCATTTTCTCGTCACTAGCATTTAGTGACTAGTCTGTAGTTTTACAACCGGTTCGAATTTTTGGCGCGAAATAGTAGCGACACGCGTGACTGACCGTTTTTATTCGGACAGCGAGCTCACAATGCAACAGCATCCAAAATTCCGATTCGAAGCTATTTTAGTCACCAAAGAAGCAGTAAGGTAAGAAAGAAAGAAAGGCATAGACTGCATTTTGTAAGTTATTGAAGAATAAGTAATTATATTAGCATTGATTAAAGAGTAACACCTACCTAAATGTACAAAAAACACAGAGTTGCGAAAGGAACAAATGGAATATCAGAGAGTTAGACAGAGCCATTAAATGGCAGACACAAATTTTACAGAATACATTATGGATTTACGAAGGTGGACGTAGTGGCCATAGTTATGGCCCCTGAAAAGAAAAGCAAAATGTAACTATACAAGGTGTTACAAAAATACCCCTAATGCCGAATATGGTATATAGGGACCATTAAACTGAACAACTTTTACTATGGGGCCAACTCTGAAATTGCGAAAAAAAATCAGCTGTTTCATACATTTTGATATTTTCGATTTTAATTTTTGTATGAAACAGCTATTTTTTTTTCGCGATTTCAGAGTTGGTCCCATAGTAAAAGTTGGTCAGTTTGATGGTCCCTATATACCATATTCGGCATTAGGGGTATTTTTGTAACACCTTGTATAACTTGAAAATATTTATTTGAAATTTTGAGATTTAAGCATTCACAATGCTATTACTTTATATAATACTAAATAATATACTAGAAAAAATAGGACTCGCACCAGATCATGTTCTCGGACGGGAATCGAACCCGCGACCTTTGGATATCCGGTCCAATGCTCTGACCGCTGAGCTACCGAGTCACTATATTTCTTGCAAATATTTCTTTACTTGAAAATATTTCTATTAACATTACCATAGATTTTGAATGTTTTTCAGATTACAGCCGTCATATTTATTTCAAAGCATTACCCAATCCGTACGGAATAAGAGTCCAAATGTGAATACTTACTGCCGTACTCAGAGACGTCAATTAACTTTAATGCTTCATTAAGTATCGTGTCGTCTTATACTACCACTATTGAAAAGAAAGAGATAGCACCAATTTTATTGAAGCGTTAAACATAATTGACGTTTCTGAGTACGGCAGGTAGTAGATGATTTTTTTAATTATTTTATTTATCATGTTTTTAATTTTTGTATGTTTGTTATCACAGGTTGACTGTCATGACCACGGCCATTAGACAACTGTCGAATCGTACGGAAATTAAAAGTCAAACTAAATCGCCTAAAATTATAAAAATACGCGTTGTTATTCGTAAAAATGTTCTATTTTAATAATAGCGCCAATGAAATCGCAACTGACGAAAAATCACTCCGACTCAGATAGTGTTACTGCAGTTTTATAGCCAGGCCTGTGCTTGGATAGGTCGAAATAGCCCATTGTAACGAACTATAGTGCAGTGCTAAGATAAGATACGGTAATGGTGTACGTTACGACACATCTGGCAACTGTCTATGGGTTCTACTTATATTTTCCAGTATAAAGTGCAGCATTAAGCGCATAAAATACGGGCTAAAAGACCGCTTTTCAGTTATTACTTTTCAAATCTGATATGATGTAAATTATGTGATAGTTATGTAAGAATATTCGTAATGTGGAGCTCGATGGTGCAGGGGCATAGACCATACGGCCTGCGATAGATGATATTAAACAACTTTCGCTAGGGTCGGTCATCGGATGGACGACTCAAAAATTATTACCAATCACGAGATCAATAACAATCTACTCATTCTCCTCAGTCTGTGCCGCAGCAGCAATGACATTAAAAATGAAACCTTTTGAATGCAAAAAACCGCACTGAAATCGGTTTAGTAGTTTTTGAGAACGTTTCAAGTGCCAACTTATCTGGTTGCTGCTGCGCCCCCTGGCGGTCTACCACCATGGAACTTGCCTAAGAACCTGCTCTGTAATAAAACCTTTTGAATGCAAAAAACCGCACCAAAATCGGTTTAGTAGTTTTTGAGAACGTTTCAAGTGCCAACTTATCTGGTTGCTGCTGCGCCCCCTGGCGGTCTACCACCATGGAACATGCCTAAGAATCTGCTCTGTAATAAAACCTTTTGAATGCAAAAAACCGCATCGAAATCGGCCCAGTCGTTTTCGAGAAAAATGGTAACAGACATAACATACAAACAACCTCTAACCCCATACGCATAATACCGCCTCCGTTCCGTTGCGTCCGTCGTCGTCGTGGGTAAAAATAGCTAGATTTTAACTAGAATATCGATACTCGGTAACATATACAACGTGTTACAAAAGTACCCCTAATGCCGAATATGGGACCATCAAACTGAACAACTTTTACTATGGGACCAACTTTGAAATATCGAAAAAAAAATCAGCTGTTTCATACAAAAAATAATTACGGAAATATCAAAATGTATGAAACAGCTGATTTTTTTTTCGCGATTTCAGAGTTTGTCCCATAGTAAAAGTTGTTCAGTTTGATGGTCACAATCTACCATATTCGACATTAGGGGTACTTTTGTAACACGTTGTATTTATTATTCATTTATTCACTGTGCTTAACGTTAAGTTTACATTGATTCTATACAATTCTATATAGGTTTAATATACAATGAGTGTAGGTTCAAATATCAAACAAGTTTAGAGTGTACAATTTAAGATACTTGTTTACATTGCGAATAAATTTTATATTATAAACAGAATGATCTTAGAGATAGATAAATAAATAAAGCGAAACCTAGCTTCGCTTCAAAGGCCACTTTCTGATTTAGCCGCATAACAATCTCTGCATCAGTGTACTTGAAAAAGCTTTTCGTCGAGAGAACTCAAAAGTATTATAAAATATCTACAACAGCTATTCCGTGAAAAAAGCAATAAGTATGAATAAAAAAAAAATCTTGTTAAAAACTACACAAGTTAAGCTCCTAGTGGTAGGCTGTTTTTTGTTGTTAGAAAAGTTCCCAAGTTCTCTTCGAATTTTCGAGTAGGCTATCAGATTGAATCACTTTTAGTGCAGTAGCCATGACCGAACTTCAACTCCGTTTTACATTTATCCGACTTCCCTTTGTACGGTCGGACACGTTTGGCACGATTACAGACGGGACAGGCCAACCGGAATGCACTGTGTAAAACCCGATAGTGTAAAACCTGTGACGGCTTTTTGGAACAGATGTGGATGTCAATTCTCTAATTGGAAAGAATCTCGCAAGTCACTAACGAAATAAACAAATTGGCATCATATCATTAATTCCAGGGTACTTAAGTGTATTAAACTTTATGAGCAAAGACTGTACAATGCAGACAGTACAATTTATTTAACAATTCACAACTGAAGTGACAAATTATTAAATTTATATTTTTCGCAATCACAATGCTATTTTTATATTAAGATAAATAATATTAGAAAAAATACTAGAAAAAATCGACTCACCCGTAGCACCTCAGACGGGACTCGAACCCCCCACATTCGAAAGAAACATGTTTCCAGAGGTATTTCCTCACATTGATGAAATTGCGCTGGCTTGCAGCGAAGAAGTGAAAAGTACTAGAAAATTTCGCCTAGCGACTCGGTAGCATAATTGGTCAGTGCATTGGGCCGGAATCCCAAGGTAGCGGGTTCGAGTCCCGTCTAAGGTGCTACGGGTGAGTCGATTTTTTCTAGTATTTTTTCTAATATTATTAATCTTGAAGTGACTAACTTCAGCCCCCTTGAATGAACGACGAAACACGATATATACCGCGTGATATAGCGTTTTATCGACGCCCAACTATCAAAATCCATTGTCTTTTGACAGTTAAACGTGATAAATCGCTATATCATATCGTGTTTCGTTGATCATGCTAGGGGGGCAGAGCGCTTGCGGTGCAAAACGACGTATTTTAATCTGTAAAATTTTCTCTTTACTCTCGAGTGAAGTTGCAGCGGATCACTGTATATTGTCAATTTAATCGCATTGTATACCTACCACATGACTCAACACTCCCGAGATAATTTAGAAAAGAAGAACCTGGGACAACTTAGGTACAATATTACTTAATCAATTAGGTTTGTGTAGTAGTATTCAGCCCCCCTACTCAAATGGCCAACATTCTATGCGTTTGAACGCTACGCTTACTATTAAAGTTTTAAAATAAGCAGTACAAATATAAATATAAATATTTGACAACATCACACACATTGCTCTGATTCCAAAGTAAGTAGCTAAAGCACTTGTGTTATGTGTTATGGAAATCAGAGACAACGGTGGTATCACAAACACCCAGACCTGAGCCAATGTGGAAAAGTTCGTTTCATAAATTGACTCAACCGGGGATCGAACCCGGGACCTCAGAGATGGCGACACCTTGAAAACCGGTGTACAAAGCCACTCGACCATGGAGGTCGTCAGCAGTAAACTATAAAATTACGTGCCGTAGGCTTGTCAATTCCATACAATACATCAAGGTCTGTGATTTACATAAGTTTGCGACATGTGATTACATCGTCTATTGCTCATATTTAAGCTTTAAAAGTAAGCGTAGCGTTAAAACGTATAGATTGTTTGCCTTTGGAGCAGGGGGGCATAGTTAGTTTTCAACACATACATACGCACAGACATTCACACAGACAGAGATATTCTTATATCTAAAAGAAGGCTTAAAAAATTGGAGTGTAACTGTATTTTTGTTTTGGAAATCATTATTTTTGTATTTCTTTTTAAACTTCTTGTCCACTCATATTATGATAATCAAATTAATGGCAAATGATAGACTATAGAGCTATACACAGTGTATTATCTCCGTCACGAAATATTACTTCAATACTATGTTAACAACTGATGGTAAACCAGAAATTTTAAGTCGATACAATAGCAATAACATTCCTCCATTAATTTTGAACCTCCATTTGCCATTCATGCTATACTGACCACTAGAATTATCACCCCAATAAGCAGTTTGTCTTGTGACCTATACAAAGGTGTGTGGGTTTGGTATTTCGGAATCGGTAAGCAATAATCCCATCAATGGATGTGAGAAACATTGTTGTCGTCACCAAAACTAAAGAATTGCATGTATGGTTGATGTTTTACATGTTTACACTCGTAAATAAAACTTGTATCTAACTATTTTTATTCTATTGTTTTGCATCATTTTATTACAAACTTTACAAACTTTTTATTTTGTGCCACGGGCCCTCAAAAAGAGCTAAAACGTAAAAAAGTACAAAAATAATAACATGAAAATTTTAGTCTTTAACAAAAACTTGTTGACTTGTGAAATATTTTTATTTCAATGAATAATACCTACTTATAATCTAATGAAAGTAAGTAGGTACCTACTTAATTATTTTCTACTTAGTATTTTTATTCGGTTGTGAGACTTAATAGTCCTTTCTCATCACATACTGTGTAATAAAATAACGTTTCCAATTCCCAAATAGCTGTAATGAATCTTATAATATTTTTCTCTTATAAATAATGACCCATTTAGGCTGTGACCTTCCAAGAACAATATATATTATATTCCACCAGATGTTAGTTATTACTTTCTGGTCCTAAGCGCCCTTAAATAGCCATAAACTTATTCGCGAAACGACCATTTTTGATATTTTTCTTTAAGGTGATATTATAAGGTACATTACTGGTAATGCGCATGTAAAATTGTGCTATACATATTTTATTCTGATTTTATATTGTTTTAAAAATAATAGAAACGCAGTTGTAATATCATTTTATACTACGAATTTATTCGATTACATCTAATATATAAAATTCTCGTGAAAGAGTGTTTGTAACAAAACTCCTCCGAAACGGCTTGACCGATTCTCATGAAATTTTGTGTGTATATACAGTAGGTCTGAGAATAGGACGGTAACTATTTTCCATACCCCTAAGTAATAAGGGTGATCCAACCCAATTGTTTTTTTGTTCTTAAACATTTTTTTATTATTATTTGGCATTAAAAATACATACAATATTAAATTTTCACCCTTCTCCCATCAACCCCTATTTTTAATATGCCAAAACAACGTTTGCCGTATCAGATAGCGTCTTATTATATAAAAATAAATTGCTGTTTGTAAGTCTGCCTAAAACTCAAAAACGGCTTGACCGATTGGAATATTTTTTTGTTTTGTTTGCTATATAGTACTGCAAACAAACAAAAAATTTGGAAAAACTCAAAAGAACAGCTAAATAATCGAAATTTCTACATTGGCAATTTTGTATAGGAATCGCCATTTCGGATTACTTTTGACAGCTAATTTTTGGTAAAGAAGATTTAAAAAAGCACTCCGAGAAATAAAGCATACGCAGTGTTGCTTTCTTTTGAGTATTCAACTGCTTTGCTAACTAAATAATAAAATAGATGGCGCTGGTTTTCGATATTTCAAAATTCTCAACGTGAAATTAAGTGTTAATCATATAAATCGTAAGTGATACGAAGTTCACAGGGTCCACTAGTATAATGATAAAAGCACACGGTAAAATAAGTGTTGTTTTCATTTTAGTATAGCTTCTTTGTTATTAACTTACTAACTAATTAAATAGATGTCGCTGATTCCCAATATTTTAAAATTCTCAATGTAAAAATATATTGATAATCATAAATTTTAGGTAACACAAAGTTCACAGGGTTCACTATGAAGTTCATAACTATGTGTAAAGTAATACACTGGCCTTCAAAACTTACTACCACACTTTCAAAATTGCAATTTATCTTAAACAATAGAAGTAGAGTAACAGAAGAGTTTTGAAATATAAAAAAGTTTTTTTTTTCAAGAAGGTTATCAACTGTGAAGTTATTATTTGAAAAAAAAATTTGCCCTCTTTATTTCAAACATATTTTATATCTTGTGTATTTTAAAAGTTATTACAATTTTTAAAGTGTGTTAACTACTAATTTTTGTAGGCCAGTGTATTTAAAAAAAAAGGTGCCACAAATAGTAGTTAATGGCAATTAATTACTTTTTTTCATAGCAGTATAAAACTAGTCTCAAAGTCGGCATTTTTGGTAAAGATCTAGGTATTTTTTTAGGTCTTAACTTAAAGCTTCATAAAATAGAAAATCCATTAAGAAAATAATGTCCAAGGTTCATTAGACCGCTATAAAATCTAATGCCCTGTAAATTTTATTTCCTTGGAAATTGGGCGGCAGTGCTGGTACCCACATTTGCCGAGTTGATGCCTTTGTAAGTAGTCCTAATGTATTTATAATTTTCACGGAGCATAGTACTAATGTGAACTTTAAAACAGCTTAATAAAATTCTACCGTCGTAATGGCAAACTCAGTACTCGCAAAATGGCGGTTTTTGGGAAATCGCGGTTTAAGGATTTTTAATAAAAAAATAGATTGAAAGAAAATATTTTTCAAAATGAATTGATTTTACTAAATTAACTTGTGTGTATAGTTTTTTTTTACATTTTCATTCAGTATTACGTGATTCGTGGTCGATTACGGTGTTAGTCTTTGTATCGTAAGGAATTTATGATGTCTATACCAAGATAATATGCAGTATGTGTGATGAGTACTGCTTTGTTGCCCAGAACTGGCTTAGAACTGTATTTCTAATTAGTACTTTAACTTAAAAATATATGTTTTAACTTGGTAATTATTAAATCATTACTGCATTTTATTCAAGTGAATGATGGATACCGCCTTATTTCTTGGTGCATTGAAGTAATTCAATGCATGTACTGCGTTTGTAACTAATGAAAGTCTCACTTCCAGTTTTTTTTTTATTTTTTTTTGTGATTATTGTCTAGGATACCATTTCAAGCAAAAAAAAAACAAAAATGTTTTTTGTCAAATACTGCGTTCTTCATTACGACGGCAGAATTGTGCTTGGCTGTTTTTTAATTATTAGTAATATTTTATTTCTAACCTAGGTACCTAGTGCAAAAAATAGATTAATATTTTTTAAATTTTGAAACTTTAACATTCACAATGCTTTTTTCATACAATACTTAATAATATACTTGGATAGATATTTAAATTTAATGTACAAAGAAATAACGCTGGTAGTGTAAGAGTGGGATATACTAGAAGAAATTCGACGATGCCACTAGTGACTCGGTAGCTCAGCGGTAAGAGCATTAGACCGGACATCCAAATGTCGCAGGTTCGATTCCCGTCCGAGAATGTGATCAGGTGCGAGTCCTATTTTTTCTAGTTTATTTATTATTCGATTAATATTGTATCAGTCGGAACCTCAAATAATAATACCACAAATACTTTTTCTTTTACTGTTTTATTTTCAAACCAAAAATGCAATGAAACTTTCCCCGTTATACAAGTAATCGTAAATATTTCGTCTATCAAAGTTACGATTTCCAAGTTAATCAAAACGATTAAGACTGAAGTTCACCAACACTAAAACAGGTGATTAGTTTCAACCGTCTGTTTTTGACATTTTGATGTGTGGAGGAAATGTCAAAAATGTATGGTTAAAAATTCATCGACTGTTTAAGTAGTTGGTGAACTCGGGTCTTAGTATGAAATTTGTTAATCCAGTGTTTACAAAACTGTATAAATGCAATTTGGTTACGGTCTTCAAATTAAGCAGCTGATTCTATTTCAGTAAGCGCCTGTGTTAAGTTAGACACGTGATCGGATTTCCGTGTTAGCATCCTGGTTTAGTTTTCAATTACAATTAGTTCAAAATTCAAAATTCAAAACTCATTTATTCAGTCTAGGCTGTTACAAGCACTTGTGAATGTCAAAGAAGCTACGCCATCGGTTCGCAAACCCTAAGCGGGAGACCTTGTAACGAGAAGAACCGGCAAGAAACTCGTCAAGTGCTGCTTTTTTCTCCCTGTATATTTCATACATAGTTAAACTCCTAAATCCCAGCTTCGATTACAACTGCATCAATATAGAAAGAAAATATGTATAATTGTTTCTGGACCAAAAAGAAAACAACTATGTTAATAAACTCAAAAATATTCCAATAGGTTATGAAAGCCTAAAAACATTATTACGTTAAGAGTCCATAAAAGTTAACTACTATATTACATTCTCTTTGTAATAAAAAACCTTTTGATACAGAAATATATTATCTTCTAAATTCTGACTGTAAATAAGCCCCTGAACCACGCTAATTAGATATTATTACCGTGCCTGATCTGAACAATGAAAGTCCTGATGGTACTGTAGCGCCATCTAGTTTGAGTTACATACAGTGTAGATAAAACAGTTTAACCAACTTCAATAAAGCAGTTCTAAACAATATTTTTCTTATTTACCAGTCCCTGAACTTTCCGTCAAAAAATTGCTGTTGTGACAAAAAACGTTTGCATCGATAACGTTTGCAACGGAAAGACATTCAGTAAGTATGAAGCACTTTAATAATTTTTTAAATTTTGAGATAAATCTCAAAATTTAAAAAGTAATATAGCTTTCTCATCTTAATCAACTGTTTAAAAATATCTGGAAAGATGTTCAGTTGAATGTCGAAGTTAATTCCTTTTACATTGGTGAGATGGCGCTGGCTTGCAGCGTAAGAGTTGATATACTAGAAGAAATTCGACGTTCCCACTAGTGACTTGGTAGCTCAGCGGTCAGAGCATTGGACCGGATATCCAAAGGTCGCGGGTTCGATTCCCGTCCGAGAACATGATCTGGTGCGAGTCCTATTTTTTCTAGTATATTATTTAGTATTACACTTTAATAATGTAAAATTATAACCTTGATTACTAAAGTTCCACTACAAGTGATTGATTTAACTTTGCGTGAATTTTAAAATCATGTTAAAAAGACGCTCATGGGTAAAGGTTATTATAAAGTAGACGATTAACTGAAAGACCGAAATGCGTGGAAATGATGTTACACATAACTTGCTAGTATAGGTACTTTGTGATTTATTTTATTTGGTAACGATTTATCTAAGTTTGTAAATATCGTTACTTATTAATGTTAAAGCTGATAAGTTTCTTGCGGCCATTCTTCTTATCAGTTAAAAAAGTCTGAATAGGGTTGTAAGAAAATATAGACGATTTAAAAGTGCTTAATTACTAAGTTTATTTGAATAAAGATATTTTTGACTTGACTAAACATTCTTATCCTGTATTCCATTCTTTCATGGGGGTCAAATACAAGGGCCTTGAGTCTTAGTCTTATCTCTAATCAATTTTTTTTGTTTATTTTAAATGAAAACGATAATAAGAAACTAAATATTAAAATTATGTTTGGACTCCGCGTTTCTTGAGCGAGGTGATCTACATTCGTCACTCATCTCACTAAACTCAATTTTCGTGAGTAAACAATTAATCGTCTATTTTCGTTATGTACAAGTTTATTTTTCAATTAGATTCCAACGCAAAATTTTCTTTCAGATTATTTTTAATTGACGAGGCACTGAGTGCGTAGCCATCTGGACAGATTCACAGATTACACATCGGGCGCTGCCAATTGACCAATCAAGCGTAAATAATTGACCAAACTCTTAAAACCCAATATAGCTGGTGTAATAAAACACGTGTCGTATTTAAAAGCGCTTCAAAATCAATGACTGTATAAAATCTTTCAGTATGTTTAAGTATTAGAAGCACAATTTACATACACCATAAAATTACAGTATAGCTAATGTCAAAGTAAATATTTCTTGATTTGGTAGAAAAAGATAACCGTATTCGATTTTTTTATAACAAAATAATCTAAATATGAGAAAATAGCATCTTTTATTCACCGAGCGAGCGCTAAGCGCGAGCAACTATACTAATTCTGTGGCGCAAGCAAAGCGTCTTTGTTTCAGCTCGAGAAAAATGCTTTCGTATGTCCGTTTGCTTACAAACGCGAGGTATACCAGCTCACTGAGCCACTAGCTTTAATTATGCCATTCAAAAGTGTTAGCTACAGGGTGTAAAAAGACCCTCAACGAAGCTGAACTCTACGTATTCTGCCCATCAGACGTGGCTGAACTAGGATGAACCTGTATTTCAGGCAAAGTAAGTACTTTCTTCTTCTTCAGCGCATATCCACCCACCGTTGAACATACGCCTCTCCACTTTTCCTCCAAGCAGCCCTGTTCTCTGTTTGTCTAGGCCAGATCGGTCCTGCGGCTGTTGATATGTCGTCAGACCATCTGGCTGGTGGTCTACCTACGTTTCTTTTCGTGCGAGGTCTCCAGAAGAAAACGCACTTGCTCCAACTATCATCGCTTCGACGACACACATGGCCAATATTCTAACAAATAAGTACTATAAAATCTGAATGTTAATAAATATTATAATAAATGAATAAATTAATATTTGACAACATCACATACATTGCTCCGATTCCAAAGTAAGTAGCTAAAGCTCTTGTGTAATGGAAATCAGAGACATCGGTGGTATCACAAACACCCAGACCTGATTATTAAATTTAGATTTTTCGCATTCACAATGCTATTTTTATATTAAGATAAATAATATTAGAAAAAATACTAGAAAAAATCGACTCACCCGTAGCACCTCAGACGGGACTCGAACCCACACCCTTGGGATTTCGGCCCAATCTAAATTTAAATTTAATAATTATATAGCTGTTTCATCTTTATTGATTGTCAAAACATCTGGAAAGATGTTTCTTTCGAATGTGGGGGTATTTCCTCACATTGATGAAATTGCGCTGGCTTGCAGCGAAGAAGTTAAAAGTACTAGAAAATTTTGCCGCTCCCACTAGCGACTCGGTAGCATAATTGGTCAGTGCATTGGGCCAGAATCCCAAGGGTGCGGGTTCGAGTCCCGTCTGAGGTGCTACGGGTGAGTCGATTTTTTCTAGTATTTTTTCTAATATTATTTATCCTAATATTATTTATTCAGACCTGAGCCAATATAGAAAAGTTCGTTTTTTAAATTGATCCAACCGGGGATCGAACCCGGGACCTCACAGATGGCGACACCTTGAAAACCGGTGTACAAAGCCACTCGACCACGGAGGGCGTCAAAGATGTTTCAAATCTTGAGTATCTCCTTCCAAATGGTCTTCCTTCTAGCGTTTAAACATACAAACACAACACCCCTATTTTAAAAATGGCGTGAAAGACAACTCTAATGTCCACACGTGCCATTAAACGTACTCATCAAAACCCTTTCTAAAAAGCGATACGCCACCCAAATAAAATGATTGCTGCATTTAACACGTACAAAATACGCGAAGTCCCATAACCGACCCATTATCCTACGTCGTTTGTAAGATACAACCTTTTTGAAGTCAGGAACTGGCCAATTAAAATATTATTACAAAGGGAATCTCACGTGAGTGTGGACCGCTTTGTCCGCAAGTAGCACGGTTAATGGTAGGGTGAGTATGGTTTTTGATTCAGTGGGACAATAAATTCTTTTAAAACCATAAGTGGACATTACATCACAGATAATGGTTCTGGTGTTAAGTATTTTGAAATTGAAAACATTGACTGTGTCATGGTCTGGATGGTCACCCCAATTCAAGACAATACAGGGGTAGATAGGAAAGGTGCCTATGTATTCGGCGTGGTCACTTCGGCCAGGAAATTCTGATAATTAACACGCTTCAACTTGTATGTGTTACAGAAAAACCCCTTTTTAATTAAAACGGGTTTTGACTGGTCTAAACTAGTTTGAACTAAGTGGCTTAGTTGCAACTAGAATTTACTGCTGCCTAAATAATAATATCAGTTCAAACTAGTTTTGACTAGTAAAACGCGTTTTAAATAAGTATTAAATTATAACTGAAAAAACTTTTATAGCACTAGGTAGGTAGTGTTTTGACCACTCGCAAGATTCCAAGTAAACCACATTTGATGAATTTTGTTTAAGAGATTTTGAAACGCATAAAGATAATCATGGTACTATCATTCCCATTTATTTCGAAATATCTTTTTTGTCCCAAAAAAATCCAGATTCACAGCTATTTATTAGTACTTATATTATGTTATATTGCGTTGTCCGGATTCAGTGGAAGTTGGTATTCGAACGCTGCGCTGCTAGCAAAAGCGGTAATTAGCTGTTTAACAAACAAATACTTAGTAAGTAAACAGGATTTATTTCGTTAATGATCGGTATTGACAGGGTATTCGATATAATTATTTATAAACAACTTACCAAAGAAGAAAGGGCACAAAATATTAGTAATGGATGAAGGTACATACTTACTTAAAATATACTACCTGCAAAGAATTGTGTTTATATTAAATATATTATGTACTATACTTAAAATAATGATTTTTTTATTGATTTGAATGAACTCTTATACCCCTCCATCGCCATTGAATTATTAAAATAATAATAATCCTTTTCAAAATTTGAATAAAATAACAACCATTTAAAGTATCATTTGTCATAATAAGTCATCTACCTGATAAAAGATTAATTACAGTCAAAATAATTAAGTTGTAAATAAGTTATCAAAATAAATCCATTGTTATAGAATTGTTGCTACCTCTAATATTTTATTGCTATCTACATTTGAAATTTCAGTACTGCACAAGTTCAAAGTAGTAAATAGTATCATCATAGCTACTAAAGTTATTGATGCACAATCTGATTTCACTTTAAATTGGAATTAGAATTGAATTACTATACCAACCATCGCAATAGGAACAGCTAATAGCGCGTAGAATCCAATAACGGGTGCAAGTGACAGCTAGAAAATACTAGATACTCGAATGGGCTGGACTTGAGGGGCTACAGTGAAAAATAAATAAGATAGTATGTAATCTTTACAGGAATAACTTGCCATTCATAAGCTAAGCTTGCCCTTTGTAATCCGGGACTGTGGATCGGGCGTAAAGAATTCATAAGATAATAATTTGCTAACAAGTAGGCAACTATGTTTTCGTTTCATATTGTATAATTTGATACCTTTCACAGTAAAATTTATGTTATAACAAGAATAATTATTGCATATCGCAAAAGTAACTTATAATTTTAACAACCTGGATAACAAGAGTACTTTATTAAAGTGATAAAACTCCACTAAAACTCAATTTTCTGTCTGACATACCATTAAACATACTTAATTTAATTATAGCACAGAATATAAAAAAAATCTCAAAATATTTTTTTTATTATTTATTTAATTAATAAATAAATATTAAACAACATCACAAACATTGCTCCGATCCTTAAGTAAGTAGCTAAAGCACTTGTGTTATTTAAATCAGAGACAAGGGTAGTAAACACACACACACACACCCAGACCTGAGCCAATATAGAAAAGTTAGTTTTCTAAATTGACCCAGTCGGGGATCGAACTCGGGACTTCAGAAATGGCAACACCTTGAAAACCGGCGTACAAACCACTCGACCACGGAGGTCGTCAATATACTTACTTACACGGTGGCTCAGCGACCCAAAGTGTGTCTTGGTCTCCGATACTAGAGCTCGCCATCTATCTCGATCTTTCGCTGTTTTGCGCCAGTCTCCAGCATCGAGCTCACGTAGATCGGCCTCCACCACGTCTCTCCATCGGTAGCGGGCGCGTCCGACCGGGCGTCGGCCAGTTTTTTCACCTAGATAGGCTCTTTAAGCGCTATCCTCTCCAATCCCATTCTTTCGACGTGACCAAGCCATCGGAGTCTGTGTGCCTTCGTTTCTCCAATGATATGGCCAGGAGTTGTTTTTAAAATCCTCCAACTTCCATCAGCGTCATGTTTAATACTAAAGATTTTAATAAGGATTTTTCTTTCAGCGACCAGAAGCTTATTTTCTTCGCTAAGTGTCATCCAGGCCTCACTTCCATACATTAAAGTAGGCCTGATGACGGTCTTGTAGATCCGGATTTTGGAGATTCTACTGAGAAGCCTGGACAGCACTTTGTGTAGTACTGCGCTGCATCGTAAGGCGTTTTGAGAATATAATTATAATTATAATTATAATACTAAACGTATTATAGTTCCAAATATTCACAAAGTTATAAAAAAATACCCTTATTGAGTCACGCTATTACTTTTATAACTGCGAATTCTCTGTAGGTATAAGAAAAGGGTCACTCGTATGAAATACTTACCGAATTTATTTCTCCGTGACTCCCAAGAGTGTAACTTCTTCCTAAGTGAAATTGGCAGAATTGTGAGAAAAGCACAATTGAGCCATTAGGAATGAAAGAAAACAAAGAACAGTCAAAGCAACATGACGACTAAGGGTAGGTATTATTTATAAATAATTAAACATAATACCTTTTACATTATTAAATCAGTTAGTAGTATCAATGATTGTATATTATTAAGTACTAATTATATTTTCTACGAAATTTGGTTCGGATATAGATGGGACCTTGGGACTTTTCCCAAGTTCCCAAAAAGTAGCCTATGTCCTTACATAGGCTACTTTTTATTCCAGTGCTGGGCACGGGTCTCCGCCCGCACGATATAGCCTGTAGTCTACGCGGGCGAAGCTGCGGGCAGAAAGCTAGTTTTTAACCGACTTCAAAAAAATGGAGGAGGTTCTATGTTCGACCGTTTAAAAGATATTTTCCTTTTTTAATTTATATAAACTGTTATCGTGGTTTCTCTTTCTTAATTTTATTTTTTGTTAATTCTTAAAGCCCCACCCGACTTCATAAGACGTTTTTTTAATATCAGATATGCGTACTTGAATAGTAATTATGCAGTTTTGAATATTATTTCTTGCTTTTTAGAGCTGTCGCTTTTTGAAGCTGTTTTTATAGCAGTTTTTTTAAGGTTTTTTTGAAGGAGGTTTTTCTTTTTAATTTTTAAAAAAGATTTTCTATAATATTATTACCTAATAATTATTTTTCAGAATATCAAAAAGTATTTAGTATTAAGCTAATTTAAATATTTTTTGCATTCATTATGTTTTTTAGTAATTCTTTTTTTACTTACAGCTACCGGCGGAAAAGGAACTAAGCAACAATTAGACATTGATTTCAACTTCCATCGCTTTTTGTACTTTAGGTACACACAAGCACGTCAGGTTATACAGTTGAACTGCGAAAACAGCTTGTATTGCGTAGGGCATAAAGGCGGTCTCAAGGACAACATGTATAGTCTGAGGTGCTGTCGAGTGAACAAACGCCTTTTCTATCCATAACGGGATAGTGCTTGGCCTTCATCTTGACGATAAGGCTGAAAGTGTAAGCGCACACACCCGGAATCTTCACCACTGAGGAACTGGCTATCTTACCTCTAACTGCCAGAACACAACAATTTTTTTTGTTATGTCGTCAGACTTAGGTAAATGGTGGTAGCCAGCCAGGCGGACTAAAAATAAGCCCTACCACCAACAATAAAGGTATAAAGTGCCTTAGATTGGCACTATCGAAAATATTATTTAAAATAGTTCACAGAATTATTTGATATACACGCTATAAAGGATTTGCTAATGATTTGCAACAGAGACAAGCAAACAGTGGTGCACTTCGTCCTGATTGCTAATTGCATAATCTATTGAGTCTAGAATCTAGATATTATCACTATGCACTGCACTGTGGACTGCACTGGAAAGCCTGCAGTTGTATTTTATTGTTTTCAAGGCGTCACAGTTAATGGAACTGTGATCAGACCATTGTTGTGTCTCTGAATTATTGGATTCACAAATTAAATGTTATATAAAGTTATAAAAAGAACTTTTAAATTCGTGTCAGAAAAATAATTTTCGAGCTAAGGTGTCGGCGTGGTTAAGAGCGCGTAGTCTGCACACTAGCGCCGCCATTGGAAAAAAATCATAGTGCTTAAATAAAGACGAAATTGCGAATTATCTCTCTGTAGTGCAACTACGAAGAAGCTTTGTGGTACTTATTATAGCTAAAACAATATTTTCTAGCCTGTCGTTTAGTTCAATGGAGTTTCTTTTGCGAAAAGTGGCCACTTTTAGCAATAAAACTCCATTAAACTAAAACTCCATTAAACAAAAAGCTTTTTCGGAGTACACTACAGAGTGATAATTCACAATTTCGTCTTTATTTAAGCACTATGATTTTTTTTGCCAATAGCGGCGCTAGTGTGCAGACTATGCGCCTTTAAGGACATTTATTATAGTATCACTCAGGAAAAGCAAGTCCTTTCTTTCTCTGGATGAAAGGGTCTTTATATCCTTTTTTGTACCCCTGACAACATGTGTACAAAATTTCATGGTGATCGGTGGGATAGAGACAGTGACAACGTAACAAACAAAGTTACTTTTGAATTTTTAATATTATACATATACTTAATTAGGACTAGGATTTATGGTATTAGGGTAAAGATATCACAAACAAAACATTGCATACATTGTTTATGAATGAGGGTCGGTCATTTCAGTTAAAAGGTATACTTACACTGACGATCTACATGTAAAATGTAAGTAAAAAGAAAACTAAAATCTGATTTATTTTATCCCTTCACCTCAGGAGTGAGGCATTCACATCATTCGCGTAATACGCTATCATTTACTAAAGATGACATAAATTTAATTTAGCAAAAAGCGGGGAACCATCTCATGTCTCCTGAGAGTTGCGTAAACAACGAAAAAAAGGTAAACTGAGTAAGTATAGGTTACTCAAGGCAATCCATTATCTCACAGTTTGTTTTGGCCAGATACAACGTTATGAAGTGATTCTGATAGCAATGAAGGGGAAAATCAACAAAATAATAGCGCATTACTCAACGAATTTAGCTCTAAGAGGAAACCAAAAAATATTATGTACTTTGGGCAACAGCGACGCTGTACCAGTTAGCAACTAAATTCATTTAGCTCCCACACGAACTAAACGTGTGTTGTGTAGGCGCGGCGTGCAACCGATATTAACCTTAGTAGTGGTAAAGCGACGCTGTTGCCCATGATACTATCCCTCCCGACCCGTTCACCCACTGGACTTTTCCACTGGAATAATAATAATTAATCGAATTTATAAATTAGTCAATTACTAGACGTACTTAATTCGGTTCACACTAGCGTAGTGGGTAGAGGGGTAATCGTGAATTACCCGTCCACCCACCAGTGGAAAAGTCTAGTGGGTGGACGGGTCGGGAGGGGGGTACTATAAGGTGTAGGGGCTTAGGATATTTAAAATAATATTTTGTATTGATATTATCATTTATTTTTAACCATTTAATACTTAATACTAAATAATATACTAGCAAAAATACGACTCGCACCAGATCATGTTCTCGGACGGGAATCGAACCCGCGACCTTTGGATATCCGGTCCAATGCTCTGACCGCTGAGCTACCGAGTCACTAGTGGGAACGTCGAATTTCTTCTAGTATATCAACTCTTACGCTGCAAGCCAGCGCCATCTCACCAATGTACGTACAAGGAATTACCTCGACATTGAATATTTTTCCAGATATTTTTAACTTAACCTTTAATACTTATTTATAATTCACACTTTATCAAAATTGCTAGTAGGTAGGAGGTGAAGGTGATAATGGCGACGGAAATTAAAAATAAATGATAAAACACTTTTTACGGATTACAGCGCGTACCTATATTATTAATTCAGGTGTTGTTTTAGAATTATTTAGTTTGTATTTATTGGTTTTTAGAGTTCCCGACATTTCGACACCTTTCCAGGGGCCGTGGTAACGGGAGGAGTAATGCAAAAAGGCTGCTCATATTTTTAAGAAATTACCCGCTCGAAACTTTATAAAAATGTATTCAAGTTTAATTATTTTATGGCTGCGTTCTGATTTTAATCATTATTACTGAATTAAATTAAATAAAGTTAATAAGAAAACAAGATCTAGCTACTGAATCTACTACCAGTTCACAAATTGGGAGGCCTCTGAGAGAAAGAAGAAAATAAATACTAACTAAATAAAACAACAAAAACAACACCTAAATTGATAATATACGCGCTGTAATCCATAAAAAGTGTTTTATTTCTAATGAACTGCGTACGCGCGAAAGTCTTACAAGTGTATAAAAAAAATGATTTTTATTTAACAAAATATATATAAATATGATTATTATTTTATTAACTAGGCTTGATATTGCCTGTACATAATAAAGATTATCCATTTCTTTTCGTTATAAATTACTCATAATTAAAACATCTGAGTCCTCTTCAAAATTTTCTTAAGTTACTTAAGTAATCTAATTATTTTATTACAGACGTTAGTGAGTCTTCACGAAATAGTCACAATTTCATTAAGTAGTGTATCTACCTGCGTAAACGAAGCTCACAGAATATTAAGATTTTAATTTGGTGGTCCTAACTTTGAACTTAATTTGGTATCTAATGAAATCACTCCGTGAAAATGTCTACTGAATTATATTTACGAGTTGATTGAGTAATATAAGACCATTGTTTCTTCGTTCTTATATAATTAGAAAGTATTATACTGGATTAGTAATGTTCACTTTGAACATCAACCTACCTAGATAATAATTAGTGTAGGTACTTGTAGGTATAATTTGCTACAATCGACCACACTGGCGCTTTACCACTCCTAAGGTTAAAATCGCTTGCACGTCGCCCGTCACTTAGATCTCAAACACACAAGATGCGGTTCCAGTCATGCGATCCGATCTCAGATCGCTGCGATCTATGCGATATACAACATGTTACAAAAATACCCCTAATGCCGAATATGGTATATAGGGACCATCAAACTTAACAACTTTTACTATGGGACCAACTCTCAAATCACGAAAAAAAATCAGCTGTTTCATACATTTTGATATTTTCTATGAAACATTTTTTGTATGAAACAGCTGTTTTTTTTTTCGCGTTTTTTTTTAAAAGTTGTTAAATTTGATGGTCCCTATCTACTACATTAGGGGTATTTTTGTAACACGTTGTATAGGATCGGAATGCAGTGTGAAAGGGATAAGGTAACTCCATACATCACATAGATCGCAGCGATCGTGTGTGTTTGAGATCTACATAGGTTTAGTACAGCGATATGCGCGTACGTCAGTGGCCAATTATACCTGTCTTTATTTTGTTTTATAATTCTTCCTTTAGCCTCCAATTTAAAGGTGCCTTTAAATGTTTATCTGTATTGAATATCAGACGTAATTCCAATCGATCATCCATCTAACAAGTGACTTTACCTAAAATATTACTTTTGAATCGAGTTCTATTCACAAAATGTAATTCTTCCATAACGAAGACTGTGTAAACTACTCCTTTCGTGTATCCTGGTGACATGTACCACAGGTATTTATATACCTATTTCGGGCACCAGTCTTTCCCTTTTTTAGGTATAAGTTATTGATATTGTGTGTATAATTAAGTGTGTAAGTATGCCTTTTGTGGAGAGAGAAAAATGGTTATTAATATTATTATTACGAACCACATATTAAAAATTTTCAAACAATAACTGCATATCGTAAACAACCCGAGAAATTATGTTGACAAAAAATAACTTTTGCTTTTGACCTGCAAAGCAGAGTAGCAATTGTGAAAGCCTCTTTAAGACGGCACTAATTATTGCCGTGGCTGGAGTGTCCATAATAAAAATAGAACTTTTGTAATGATGCTCTTGTGAATATTCATGAGGCCGAGCTCTGCACTACCCCTTCATGATAAAATTTGCATAATACCCAAACGACTTAGGCGCCCGAACGAACTTTTAGTTCGGCCAAGAATTTTGTGTTTTAAACGAGAAATTGCTGTTTCTGACTTTGGAGTTGGAATTAACTGGTTAATCGAAAGAGTTGCTTTTCTTTGAAAACAAAGTTTAAATCAATTCATTTCGTATTAACTCCAGAGATAACTCAAATCTAATGATTATAATAATCTATTTAGCAGGCTTAGGAATGAATCAATATTCATCTGCTGGAACCTACGAACGATAGATACCTTTAAGATGACTTCGTCCACTTTCGAATACGTGTCGCATGGTTTAATACTAAGATCATCCCTTTACTTTTGAATCCAAAAACAATGCCAATCTAAAGGTAATCTCAATCGTTGTTCAATTACAAAATGAACAAAAACCGTTTTTTTTTTTAAATCCGAGAGTGCCTTAACCATTTGACCATTACGCAAATGAAGAATACAAAACAGTACAATTCCAATATTGAATCAATCGATCGGGATCTATTTTAAGAGTGCGCTTGTTGTTTACATCATTATCAGCTTTCTCTATTAAAGAAAAAAAACGATATCAAAGAGTCAGAAATTTTGTAAAACTTTTCCGGATCCAGATTAAATACGAGTAGGTACGAACAATGGGTAAAAATTGGGTGAACCTCAAAGTTAACGAAGATCGAAAACAATGGATGTAATCAGAGGAGTAGATACTTGCTGTTGTTTGCAAATTAACAGCGTTCGTTTGTTTTTCGAAGTTCACCACCAGCGTTTTGTTTGCGGAAAATTCGGGTGATAGAGATATTGAAATAAATATTTTTGTGCGTTTCGGTTAAAACTATTATGCTCGACTCCTTCATATTTCTCTACATATAGCTTCCACCGGTCAATTCTGCAGGCCTAATATATAAGAACAATCACGATAAGCGGACGATGTTCGTCCCACTCCGTGACACTATAAACTTACAATAAGTATCAAGTAAATTTAACGTCGAATTGCGTTCGATTATTGCGATTCTTTTAATGTAATAAGCCTGCAGAATGAGATACTACTGAGATGCTACCAAGATAGGGAAAGCGCAGGCGGCCGAGTGGTTTTCTTGCTCTAGTGAAAGAAAAAATGTGGAACTGAGCCGGTCAAATTCTGCTTAACCTTTAATAAGAGTAAATTAATATAATTTAGTGTAAAGTTATAAGATTTTAACACAATTTGTAGAGAATTCAACTGAAACTCCCAACTCATAAAGGCTGGCCGTTTTTTTTGCGTGACGTGTTTTATGTTTATGATACAATTTAACTTAATCCATGTTACTTCGACGTCTCTCAATGGGGAGAGATACCTCCAGTGTTGACAGGTTTCTTGAGATTTACGGATCAATACGACTTGTATGTAAGGTTCGTATTTGAGTTCTGGTTCCTACACAATGTCTAGCTAAGTCAGTAACAGTCAGTATTTAACTAAACCAGGTTTTTAATAAGCATTTATTAATAAGCATTTGACATTAGCTAGGTATGTATTTAAAAATGATGTTAATAATCAGTTTATACAACGTGTTACAAAAATACCCCTAATGTCGAATATGGTAGATAGGGACCATCAAACTGAACAACTTTTACTACAGGATCAACTTTGAAAAATCAGCTGTTTCATACAAAAATTAATTACGAAAATTTATATCAAAATGTATGAAACAGCTGATTTTTTTTCGCTATTTCAGAGTTGGTCCCATAGTAAAAGTTATTCAGTTTGATAGTCCCTATCTACCATATTCGGAATTTTGTAACACGCTGTATATTCATCGATTTATTCATGTACTACCTCATTCATAATCCATATTAATAAGTCTTAAACACTTTTAAATTTCTTGAAAATAACTTCGACACCAGCCATTTTTAATGTCCCCACTGCGGGGGTACAGGCCTTCGTTATATGTGGATAAGGAGGATAGGCCATCCACCACGCAGGCCCAATGCCGATTGGTGGGTGTTAACGACTGCAAATGCAGCCGGGACCAACGGCTTAGCGTTCCTTTCGAAGTACGGAGGTACTCGAGATAATAAATTTTTGGTCACCCATCCCATGACCGACCCTTGCGAAAGTTGCTTAACCTCCATCGTTGAGCCAGGCGCTAAACCACTGCGCCACCGAGCTCCTCACTGAAAATAACTTAGCTCTTCTAAATTCTACAGGTGGGTCACGATTCCCGTTTCACAAATCACCTATAAAAACCGAGTTACATAACGTTTTCTTTCTATTATGTAAAAAAGGTAGGTAATAGGCAGGCATTTGTTAACATTAAAACGCTATAGACCCCGTGCAGTAAATTTAATGAGGGCTAATGCTTATATTATTACGCAGTTTCGTAAAATTACGCAAATTGCGTCAAAAAAGTGTGTTGCCGCCTCTTTTATACCTATTATAATTGTTGGCGACTGGCTGGTGGATTATAATACCATTACCATAACCTTTTATAATACCATGTATATTTTAGTAGTTTACTCTTTTTTACTTGATTTCATGTCACTTGTCATTGGTGAAAAATAAACCTGTTGTCAGCTAATGGTCTTTGCTTTCGCACCCACTTAATCGAATTATTTATATTTTGGTCCTTCTCACATGGTTTTTACGCGTGCAATGGCTCAGAAAGCAGATCAGGCTGGCAACAATGCAGGTACAGCCGAGATTGATTCCACCTTCGTTCTCGCCCCCGAGGGCAGCGTGGCATCAGTGTCGGCACCTGCAGCCGAAGACATCGGCGTTATAAACACCACCACTAACATAAGTTCCCGCAGCTCACGTCGCTCGACGTCAACCGTAGCTGCACAGAAACTGTCTGCGGTGGCGGAGCTACGTCGCCGGCAACTGCAGCGAGATACCGAACTCGAGCTGAAGCGTCGCGAGGTTGAGGAATTGGAGCTGCAAGCCACCCTTGCCGAAATAGACGCAAGTTCCTCACTTAAGGGAAGTGTATCTCATTCTTTAGAACGCACACGTTTGTGGGCAGAAGACGTCAGGAATCAGCCTGTAGACTTCGTCGCACCAATCGCCACTCAGGACGCTCCCCCGCTGCAGTCAGCAGCTCTCCTGAGTAGCAACATGGCCACACACACTGCCCCGCTAGACGTTCATCCACGTTCACTTACCACACACGTCGAACCACCTGTAGCTCAAGCCGCCATTCCACCGCAGACAGCGGAACTGCTAGGTAGCAACGCAGCCGCGAATATCCCCGTATCGGGTGGTGAATCTTCCTCAAGTGACATTGCTCAACTTGCAAAAGCTATCTGCTCGCTGACCGGCACGAAACCCGACCCGTTGCCAATTTTCAACGGTTGTTACAAAGATTGGCTCACTTTTAAATCCGCATTTTTTAGGACACAGACTAAGTTTTCACCAACACAAAACTTAGGTCGTCTATCTGAGGCCTTGCGCGGCCCAGCACGCGAGTCTGTGGCATGTCTACTGAACGCCACCGAGGACCCCGGCGAGATTATGCACATGCTGGAGCAAAGCTACGCGCGCCCCGAGATCGTTGTGGCCCAGGAGGTTGCAGCCCTACGTGCGCTTCACAGAGTGGCAACACCGGAGCAGTTGAACAGTTTTGCAATCAAGGTGCGTAACTGTGTTGCACTTATGAAAGCCCTCAATCAGGAACAATATCTTCACTCTCCTGAAATTTTACGTTGCGTGTTAACGAAACTTAACGACCTGATTAAATCAAGGTTCACAGACTACGCTGCCGACACACACGTAGACAACACGCGTTCGAAGCTTGAAACGCTTTCGATGTTTTTAGTTAGAGAAGCGGATAGGCAGATAAAGTTTTCTTACGTACCTGATTTTACTTTCGCTTCTACTTCTAGTAGTCACAATATACCGAGAGCGCCGGTAGCCGTAGCAACTAGACGAGAAGTAATTCACCTCGCTACCACCAGCAAGCAGACCACTCCCAGTAACTGTTGTTATTGTGGTAGTACCCATAGCATCAAACATTGCAAGGGGTTCGCAGTACTCCCTGTCGAAGACAGATGGCGTTGGGTACGTGAAAATAGAGTGTGTTTCAGGTGTTTAAAGGGCGATGCGCATCGATGGAACACCTGTAAAGCGAAACGCTGTGGTATTAACGGCTGCTCTAGGCGACACCACGCTTTACTCCATGGCAGCGCACCGATATCTACGGAAACACAAGCTGACGTACCAAGCACGACTTTGAGCGCAAACGTTTGCTTAAGTGCTCCATCAACCTCGCCGTCAACTATGAATAGTTCCAATAGTTTTACGACTCCACAAACCGCAGTTCTACCAATTCCAAAAGCGAGTTGTGACAGCCCTATAACTGGTGTGGTGAATAACACAGTGTGTAACATTACAGATCGCTCACCGGCGCAACCGCGACCGCGTGCCTTTCTCAAAGTGTTGCCAGTGGTTGTAAGAGGTGCTGTTGATGAATTTGCGACCTACGCGCTACTCGATGACGGTAGCACCGCAACACTCATCGACGCTGACGTCGCTAGGATGATTGGCGCTCAGGAAACTCACAGCGAGCGCACAGTCATTGAAGGAATTGGAGGTATGGCGAAACAAGTGACCGTAGGTTTCACTTCGTTTCACATTAGAGGGCGTGACCTCACCGATGAATATTTAGTTACGAATGCACGTAGCATCGAATCCTTAGGCATCTGTTCACAAACGGTAGATAGGGCCGACTTAAATAAGTACACCCACCTGAGCGGAGAATTGATCGAGCACCTAACTTACGAAGATGCCAAGCCCACTATCCTTATAGGCGCAGGCGATTGGCATCTGTCGATAGCCAGGGAAGTACGTTGTGGCAAGTCTACTCAGCCCGCTGCTACGCGTACTCTCTTAGGCTGGACATTACATGGTTGCCTTTCAAGTAAAACCAAACCCGTAGACTTCGTGAATTATGCATGCGACTCTACCCCTGATACGGATTTCGATTCCATAGAGGCTTTACTTAGGGAACAATATAGACTAGACTGCCTAGGCATTTGTAAACTCCCAACGAAAAACAGCGATGAGGATCAGCGGGCGATAGACATTGTGGACGCTACAGCGCGACGTCTTCCCTCTGGTCGTTTTGAGGTAGGTTTGCCTTGGCGCCATAGTCAACCTATTAACACTCCGGACAGCTATCCGCAAGCGCTCTCGAGATTCAAGTCCCTTGAAAGGCAGTTTGCGAAAGACACAGCTTTTGCCACAGCCTACAAAGATTTTGTCAATGGAATAATTAAAAAGGGATACGCAGAGGAGTGCTCGCCGGACACTTATTATAAAGAACATAAGACCAACTCCAACAGTAACAACATTCGTTGGTATTTGCCTCACTTTGGCGTGTATCACCCACAGAAAAAGAAGATTCGAGTTGTGCACGATGCCGCCGCTACAACAAAGGGAGTAAGCTTCAACTCTATGTTGTTAGTTGGACCCGATTTACTCCAGCCTTTATTAGGCATTTTGTTACGTTTTAGAGAGGGGAAAATCGCCGTGACCGGTGATATTCGGGAAATGTTCCCACAGATATCAATCCGAGAACAAGATCGAGATGCACAAAGGTTCTTATGGCGCGACACGGTTAACCCCTCACCTGTTACACCAATTAACCCTTCAGTGGGCACGAGTTTGGCTTTACCCCCATTGAAAGAATTTCGCATGTGTGCGATGATTTTCGGCGCGTCATGCAGTCCATTCATAGCCTTACATATTAAAAATAAAAACGCCTTGGAAATGGACGCGATGTATCCCGAAGCCACTCAAGAGATCGTAACCAACCATTACATGGACGACTACGTTTGCAGCTTTGACGACGAGGGCGTTGCGTCAAAAGTGATACGGGACGTCTTTATGGTGCACAAAGCATGTTGTTTCGAAATGAGAGCGTGGCTTTCAAATGACAAAAAGGTACTGAGTTCCATCCCTCGCGAGCTATGGGCGCATCCAGACACCGATACAGTCTTACCTTCGGACGCTGGCGCTTTAGGAATAAAGTGGAACCCAAACACCGATTCTTTGGCCATTCGTTCAGAGAGCTTTAACCTATTGGCCGAAAGGAAAATAACAAAACGAATTGTCTTGTCCGCTGTTATGAAGGTATACGACCCACTCGGATTCTTCACACCTATTACGATTAAAGGCCGTATCATGATACAAAATTTATGGCGTGAAGGATTCGGATGGGACGATCAGTTACCTCCCAAGTACGATAGTGTCTGGATCGAACTTTAAAAGGACATAGTGGCTGCGGCCTCCATTAGACTTCCCAGGCACTACGGTTTCGACAAGATCTCATTCGAACAACCTACCGACGTACAGTTGCATATGTTTGCAGACGCTAGTGAGCAAGCTTACGCATGTGTTGGGTATTGGCGTTTCGACTATGGTGATGGTCGGTTTAAGCTAGCACTTATTAGCAGCAAGGCACGTGTTACACCTCTTAAACCGGTCACCATCCCTAGATTGGAGCTCCAAGCAGCACTCATCGCTCTCCGCCTGGCGTCTACAATCATAGGCAGTCACCGAATGAAGCCATCATCAACAACCTTCTGGACAGATTCGTCCACCGTATTAAAGTGGCTACGCGGTGATGCTAGACGGTACAAGCCGTTTGTCGCTCACCGCGTAGGAGAAATCGTAGAAAATTCGAATGTTTCAGATTGGAGGTGGCTTCCGGGAGATTTGAACGTCGCTGATGAAGCGACCCGACCAAATTGCACTTTACTCAACACGTCACACAGGTGGTTCACTGGCCCCTCCTTTTTGCTATCTGCCCCAAAGGAGTGGCCAGAAGAGCCAACGTCACATGAAGTCGCACCACCTCCAGACATGAAAGAGGTGGTGGGATTTCTTGTGAGCGAACCTCCACACGGTTTAACGGAACTGGTACCAGACGCATCTCGGTTTAGCGTCTGGTTACGCCTTTTGCGGGCTACTGCCTGTGTTATATTGGCAGCGCGTAAGTTTCGGTTATTGATTCGCCAAACCATACCCCAAAATTCTAAGATTTTTAGTCTGTCTCCTAACGATATTTCAGCTTCCGACATGTTGAATGCTGAAAACATGGTACTGTTAAAAGCACAAAGCGAAAGCTTCCGCGAAGAAATTTTTGCCTTAAAACACTCGAAGCCTCTCCCGAAAACGAGTCGCCTCACAACCATGTCTGTGAAGATACAACACGATCTCCTCATGTTAGATTCCAGGGACACGACGCAGTCACGAATACTTCTCGACGATCGTCACCATATCGTTCGCCTGCTAGTCAGTCACTATCACAAGAAGACAGCCCACGGTTTCTCAGAACTCGTCCTTAATGAGATACGGGCTCGGTTTTGGCTACTCAGAGGCAGAAGAGCAATCAAAACGATAGTTGCCGGCTGCAGAGACTGTGCCCGCCGTCGAAAACAACCTTCCGTTCCAGTGACCGGGAATTTACCCCCAGAGAGATTGCAGCATGGCACCCGACCATTTTACAATGTTGGTTTAGATTACTTCGGGCCAGTGGAAGTGTCAGTCGGGCGTCGACGAGAAAAGCGTTATGTGGCACTGTACACTTGCCTAGTCACTCGAGCGCTCCATCTGGAAATAGTTGCAAGTCTGAGCACTGATTCGGCACTAATGAGTCTCAGAAGGTTTATCGCGAGACGAGGGACGCCTGCGAAGATAATCTCAGACAACGGGACAGCGTTTGTCGGTGCCAGCCGAGAGCTCAAAGTCCTCTTCGCCCAACCTCTTCGAGACTTCGCCGCGAACAACGCTATCACGTGGGAAGTTGTTGACAAGGTCCAGTGGCTTTTCATCCCTCCGGCGGCGCCCTTCATAGGTGGCGCTTGGGAACGAATGGTGCGCACTGTGAAGACGGCCTTAAGGGCCACATTAAGAAATAAGGCCCCCAAGGAAGAAGTTTTTCAAACCCTTTTAATGGAGTCGGAGAGCCTTGTCAACTCTCGACCGTTAACGTATGTGGTTTTATCAGCGGACGCTCCTCAAGCCATCACACCATTTAATTTTTTAATCGGCTCTACCTCGAATTCCAACTGGCTAGCGGGCGAGCTCTGCGATTCAGACTTGTTATGTCGTGCGGATTGGCGCCGAGTTCTCCGCCTTGCTGATCATTTTTGGACCAGGTGGATGAAAGAGTACTTGCCTACTCTGTTGAGAAGACCAGCGAGAGGAAGTACCACGGATTTTACAGAAGGGGATGTGGTTGTGGTGGCCGATCCGACTCTACCAAGAGGGCTGTGGCCGCTCGGTAGAGTCACAAGAACGTATCCGGGAGAGGACGGAGTCGTTAGAGTAGCTGACGTGGCGACACAAGCTGGTATTCTGAAGCGCCCGGCAAGAAAGCTCGTACACTTGCTACCAGCTCCCCAGTCAGTCACCACTCCATAGATGGTGCTTCTCACCAGGGGCCGGAATGTTGGCGACTGGCTGGTGGATTATAATACCATTACCATAACCTTTTATAATACCATGTATATTTTAGTAGTTTACTCTTTTTTACTTGATTTCATGTCACTTGTCATTGGTGAAAAATAAACCTGTTGTCAGCTAATGGTCTTTGCTTTCGCACCCACTTAATCGAATTATTTATAATAATATAAGCAAGAAAAAAATACGTCAGTTTTTTTCACTTTCACCTATTTCCATTGAGACGATATGAAAAAAAAAACTCTTTTAGAACTTGAATCTTTTACCTTAAATCACAACTTTGGGTACGACGGGCTTGACATATCCAAAAGGATAAAACCCCTTTAAAAAAAGAATAAAATAAAAAGAAAAAAAAATCTAAAAAGCTTTACCCAGTTTGACCATAAGCCATTTTTATTGTTCCCACTGCTGGGCCACAGGTCTTCCTTATGGGTGGATAAGGAGGATGGGCCATAGCCCACCACGCGGGCTTGTCATGCATTCCGAAGAACGGAGGAGTTCGAGTTAGTAAATTTTTGGTCTCCCATCCCAAGACAGACGCTTGTGAAAAGCGGAGGGTCAGGCTCTAAACCACTGCGCCATCGAGCTCCTAGAATAACCAATTTAATTTATTTAATGTTTGTTTTTTAATAGACTTGTTTGTTATTTAATTAAAGGAAATTGATTACATTGTCCCACCAAACAATGCTTCAAAGATGACAACAGTGGCAATCCAAATTTACTAAAATACAAACATACATATAATAACGTATATTTTACCAACAAATACCAATATATTGATAAATTTTGATTTTTCTTATTACAAACCAACTTAATTTTGCTGTCAAACGAATAAGCGCCGCCTCTTAAAGCCCTGTTACGGAACAGCCCTGATACGGAACTCTAAATGTGCGAAGTCCGACACGCACTTGGCGCGTTTTTTATTAATGTAGACGAAATCTCTATTTCTATTTTTCCTTCCTTACCCCGAAGGTAACACAATTCCATTAAGATGACATGACCGAAGGATAATGGTTATTTATGAACTCATCCATCTGACCCATTTCGATTAAATAATGTGGTAGCTTTAGCTGAACGATGAATCGACCTGGGGCCCTACCGGCTAACTTTTCGAACTTCGGCGGGTCTGCCGAGCTTCAACTTAAAACAGATAAATCGAAGTAAGGAGTTTCGTATTTTACTATTCGCCGAATTTATTTATAAGATATCAATGCTGGTGTGACATCATGAATTTTATTGAGGTTCGCCCTTTTGGCCCGATTAGGGCTCCATTTACCTGTTTTAATTTGAAGCCCGGCAACTTTCCGAAGTTCAATGCGTTAGCCGGTACGGCCCCTGGCCCTATAGCCCTGGTTTTCTACAATTCGAATAGATCAGAAATTCGTATGTAACTGACGTAAGATATCGCTCACCATAGCCAATCATGACGTTTGGAAATGTCAATTTTATACACTTAATGTCACTTTTAAATTTATTCGAATAATCGAAAAGCCAAACATTTACCACTTGCCCTATGTAGCTCTACCATGATTTGATGCAAACTGTTGCTGTTTGCTATATAATACATATATACATACATAAGGCTGCTCAATTGCTCATAGTGCGAGTGAAAAAGATAAAACGATAGTTTTATACAGCGAAAACAAGTTTGTAACAACTAAGTTTCTACTTATTTTTTTACTTTGTCTGATAAGTCACTTATTTTTTACCCCTAGGGGGACAATGTGTATGCAACATTTCATGATGATCGCCTGTCAAGACGTGAAAGCGTAATAAACAAACTCACTTTCGAATTTGTAATATTGGTTAGGAATTTTTGTTTGGGATAAATATACGTTGGAAAACAAAAAACATACGATTCATTAAGATTCAGTTTTGTGTATAAATTAAGTACATTATTTTTATGCGTCTAATAAATCTATTGGAAACAATAAATGAGCAAACTTTAGTAATATTTCATTTCCAAACACTTCTTTAGATTGCTTTATAAAGGCTCTTACTTCAAACAGCTTTCATGAACGCTTTGATGTCAGGGACAGATATTTTTCTATCGGTATACTTAAAGAAGAACCTTAAAAGGCAAAGGGAACGTATAAGATATAAACTATATTATACTTTATATTTATAAAAACGAACAATAACGTGAATGTGTCGACAATTATATAAAAACGAATAATAATGTGAATAATAACTTTGTTATGACATAG
Source organism: Catoptria pinella (assembly GCA_963556745.1). Taxonomy (NCBI): domain Eukaryota; kingdom Metazoa; phylum Arthropoda; class Insecta; order Lepidoptera; family Crambidae; genus Catoptria; species Catoptria pinella. The sequence continues at coordinate 9,433,711 of OY750774.1, read as the reverse complement.
GAGCTTTTTCGAAACTTCGATTACATTACAGTAATTAAATTGACATATAATTATAGTGGTCGACTTTTAGTGGCCATTTTTAATGTCCTGGATGGGTGGATGAACATAACCGCGTGGTGGGTTATGGCCCATAACCCACCACGCGGTCACGATGCGGATTGGTGGGTGTTAACGATTGCAAATGCAGCCGGGACCTACGGCTTAATGTGCCTTCCGAATGGCTGATGCTCATAATGGTGGCCAGATGATTAGGGACACTAATTGATCATACAAACAAGGTATCTTTGAAGCCTTGATCCTCCGCCAAGGATTGACCTAGCTGCGATCTGATGATGGCCATCCAGGGACTGAATGGAGGAGGTTCAGATAGCTTTGCTTCTTATTCTTTATTAAAGTCATGAGTTTTCAAAAAGCACCTTATCTCTTTAACGCACCCAGACACGCAATTAGACACAACTCTTAATTAACAACAGGTTGAGAAAAGAGGTATAATTTCCCAGCTTTCAAATACAAAAAAAACCTTTTCATTTCCATCTGTTAAGCGCAAATTACCCCAAGATTACTTCGTTGTAAATGACAAATCGTCATTTAGCGTGCTCAACGTGACGTCATGGGAAAGATTACCCCTCCCGCTGTGTCTTCCTCTACAATAAGAATATTTCCCATTGAGCTGATTCAATGAAGTGTGAACGGGATAACACGAATGCCTCGGTGTCACAATGGTTGCGATACTTAAGACCAGTACACACCGGTATGCTGGATTTTATTACGTATCCCGTAAGTCACGATAAATTTCATTTTAAGTCAAGACTCCTATTTTTGAAATCCTTTTGCTGGTGACGAGCGCTCTTTACTACTAATTTTCATTCGACAGCCAAAATCCGTATTTTTTTAATTGCTCGTTGGCCAGTAGTTTACCATTGTCGTATACGAGTACAATTCGCACGTGTCTTGTGCATGTGCTTAAAAAACACGAACGATTTCAAACTAATGATTTCAAAAATAAGGCACCGCATCAAGAAATATGGGTCCTAATATGTGAAAAAAATTAAAAATCTTGATACAAATCAGGTATATTTTTACATTTTTTACAACTTTCTCTAACTAACTTAGTTGTAGTCGTAATAAAAATTATAACAATAATATTATTATGTAAGTAACAATTTAAAATCAATCTTATCTGAGCCGGTGGCCAAAATTGGAACCAAGTGTTATTACATATTGTTACCTAAGTTACGCTATAGACGACAACGATGCTGTCAGCGAGTCAGATAAGTTGGCGGCTGTCAGCGAGTCAGATAAGGTTAAATTAAGATGATGCAACTCAGCCTAAGACAGCGATATTTAACTGAAATGATAAATAACTGAAATAGACCAATAGCACAGAATCAATATAGTACTGACGTACAGAATGGCCTCTCCTACCCTCCCACCGATCGGCGGTACCGCACCCCGCCCCGCTCTAGGTTAGCGAGTTAGCTGTATCATTATTGAGGGCCGTCACCGTCCGACGACCGTCGCTCGGTTCGACAGTTGTAAAGAGTACTTTTGTAATATGACAGTTGATACAGACAATATGGTAATAACGTAAAAGTTTTCATAACCAGCGAATGTATAAAGAGGTAAGTAGCCCTAAACATTTCACCTACACATACGCAGTGTGCACAGACGTCATTCTTTTTATGTGATAGAAGTAGGAGATAAAACGAGACGTTTATATGGAGAATCCGGGGTGTGCCAATAGTTCAGTTAATAACTTCACAATGTTATGAAATGAGTTGAATCGTTTCTTTTAAAGACAAGACTCTTAAAAAAAATGGACCATAGAACCAAAATGATTTGTACTTTAAAGATGTTATTAGTTTCTTTGTCAATAAGTATCATCATTAAACTTAACTATCTTCAAAGTTTGGGAATCATATTCCATATTCGAGTGTTGAACTCAAGCGACCTCAATATTGGAGAAACTCTCGAAAGTTCCAGCGGTAACCTCATTCAGCACTTCCAAGTTTTAATGGAGTACCAACCAAAAATATAAGTTTAGCAAAATTGTCGGCGTCGCGGCCATGCTAATGTTATTAATATTAAAGTGTCTCTATATCAACCGCTCTTTTTGTCCAAAATATAGAATCTAGCTCAAAATATATTATTTAATCTAAACCTTAACTTTGAAAGTGACTATTAATCTAAAAAAATACACTACTTACAACAAATATTGAAAATTCAATGGAAATTCAAACAACTGAAAAAACACCAATTTTTATTCATTAAAAAAACGACAACATTTTGAAAAATATGCAATACCTGATTCCAATAAAATGATGCGTGGTAGAGAACAAAGATTAACGTAATTTTCCTATCATCTTGTTCTTAACTACACTTTTCCGTGTTCTGTAGTATTTACAAATCGTGAATTTAAACTAAATTAATAAGTTAGTTTAAACTAAATAATTCGTTTTTTTTTTAATTTTGTGATTTTAGCATTCACAATGCTATTTTTATAAAATACTAAATAATATACTAGAAAAAATACGACTCGCACCAGACCATGTTCTCGGACGGGAAAACCCGCAACCTTTGGATATCCGGTCCAATGCTCTGACCGCTGAGCTACCGAGTCACTAGTGGGAACGTCGAATTTCTTCTAGTATATCAACTCTTACTCTGCAAGCCAGCGCCATCTCACCAATGTACAAGGAATTACACAGACATTCAATTGAGATATCTTTCCAGATATTTTAACAACTGTTTAAGATGAGAAAGATTTATAATTTTAAATTTTGAGATTTTAACATTCACAATGCTATTTTTGTACTAAATACTAAATAATATACAAGAAAAAATACGACTCGCATCATTCCCGTCCGAGAACATGATCTGGTGCGAGTCGTATTTTTTCTAGTATATTATTTAGTATTGAATAATTCGTGTTGACACGTCCTAAACAAGAAAGCATTTTATTTCTTCCGTATTTCTTTGTTCTTCAAAAGTCTTAGACTACACATTATTTCTACGTCGTGCCGCCGTCCGTCTAAACTACACTTTATAAATGAAACGACATTGGCTTCTCTCGCTTCAACGTGTCGAGATCAAACCAATACCTTTCTAAACTTAGAACGACAAAGTATTGAATTGGTTTTGTTTAAGAAAACTTAAGTTTACATAACAATATTGCAATTAATGTTTTTGCGGATTTTGTTATTTATAATATTTGAAGTTATAAATTTATTTTTTCTGTGGTTATAGTTGAAATAATCTTTAATCCAACTAAAGACTTACTAAGGTGCTGAATCGGCCAGACTTTTTGCCAAATCTTTAAGCTGACAAGAAAATATGATGAATAAAGAATTGAAAAAAGTACAACGCAATTCTATATGAATCGTATGTACGCATTAATAAAAATTACGGGGACCAATCAGCAATTCAAATGGCATGCAAATAATCATTCGCAATGTGATGAAAGTAAACACATCGAGATTTTATCAACACCACGCCAAACGGATTAATCCGTACTAATGACTTTAGCCGATCCGTTTTAATACGCGTCTATCCAATTTGCATTTTGTATTCAAATCCAAATGACACTGAATTAATTAATACATTTTTATTTTTTTTACATTTTAAGTCATGTCATGTGACTTCAAGGAACGCACACTATCTGAATGTATTTTACTTCTATCGCGTTTAATATGATAGACCTTAATAACATGACAATAAGTTCCGAATTTAAAATTATCAATGTAGGAACAATGCAAAAGCAAATGTAACCCCATAGCAACTTTGTTATGATGTGATGTTATACATTTTCGAACAAGTGACGGAATGGACTGAACAAATGTTGACCAAACTAACAAATTGGAGCTTAAGGGACGCGCCCGCTATCCCGACAAACATATGACCCCTATAATTATACAACCGCTCTAAGATGAATCTTTCGTGTACACACGACGGCACCTCTGACTATACATGTTGACCTTGAGACCGCCTTTGTGCCCTACGTAATAAAAGCTGTTTTCGCAGATTAACAAAATTAATGAAGTAAAGTAGGGCCAATTTAATAGGTCACATTTGACACTTCATCAAAATGTAACAAACGCAATCTTCTAAAGTCAGGCGCACAGTATTTATTTTAATATGTAACCTTTTTTAAACAACCTGTTAATGAATATACGCAAAACCTCTAAGGTGGTGATTGTGCTCATGAACATGAACAACTTTTACTATAGAGCCAACTCTGCAACTGAAAAAAATCAGCTGTTCCTTACATTCTGGTCGAGTAGGTATTGACAACTTGTATGAAAAAGTTGTTTTTTTTGCAGAGTTGGCACCATAGTAAAAGTTGTTCATGTTCATGAGCACAATCACCACCTAAGAGGTTTTGCGTTTATTCATTAACACGTTGTACATGTGTATAACCTGACGTGCTGTCGTTTGTACTATTATCTTTTAATAAAATTAAAGGTATTCCAATACGAATACCATGTTATACCAGATTCTTCAAAGAAAATCTTCTCATGCCACTAATTGCTAGTCACCGATTTTCCCGAGAGAAATTAAACGTCGATTTGGCAAAAGAGACGAATTCGAACTCGAACGAATGAAAACGTTCACATTTTAACGAACTGTCAATCACGCCATCTTATTTCCGGTGAGATTTCGATACAACCTCCGCTTCATTAGAAATGCGATTTGAGCTAAAATATGATTTTCAAATTCAAAGGATTGTAAATGGTAAATACTAACACTCAGGAAATAGGAAAATCGTTCAAAGATTCATATTAAAAGCACGTAAAAGGATTTAGGTTTTAAGTACTTATGCACATGAATTTATAATCATTCCATGCAATAACTTAAACGTCACTTTACAAAATAGGTAAGTAATTTTAATTATTAAGTATGTTTGGCCATCATGCCGGGTGTGTAAATCTTATTGTCTATAGTTTCTCTTGGATCTTTGCCTCTTTTCTATCTGTCTTCGCTTCTGTTTTCTGTTTATTTTGGTTCGTATTTTTATTAATATAATCTGTTTGCCTTACTTTGAGACTTTTCCTTTTCCCCCTCTTTAACAAAGTATATCAAACCTTAGTGCTAACACTATTACCAAATTCAGCAGTTATCTGTAAATAGATAACACACAAATAGAGTCTTTATACCTTTAATAAAATAATTTCTCTAATTTAAAGTTTTCGATTCATCTAAATTGAAACTTTGCTATTAGATAATTATAATTTTAGTATATGCTCTATTCCTGAACTTACACTATTATACCAATGCACGTTTTCTCGTGATTCTGACTGACTGTTTGACCACTCATCATGCAGTCGTGTCTGCAAACACTGGCGTCCGATCAATGCAGCGTCTAACTGCGTCATACATGTTGATCGGTGCCCCATTCTGTATTGTCTATGTAATATTTTATACACAACAAAGCATAGACATTTTGAAGTAACTGGATCATTAACACCCAAACGCACTAATTTTAAGAATCGCCTAAGTCTTTTCCTAACTACAACTAGACCAAATTAAAAACGGTGTGCACAACTGGCCCGACCCGCAAAGTTACTTTGGCCGACTTTTACCATAGCTGTTTTAAAAAGGGGACGTCTCGACCGCGGCCCAGAAATTGAACGGGTGAGATGTCCAACAACTCTTTAAAGCATTTTTGTCCAAGCTGTAACAGAGACGCTGCGCTCGCACCTTGCGGTCGCTTGGTCAAAAACAATAAATTTCATGTAAATTACTGCGACAAATTTAATGCAAATAAGGTGGAAGTTTACCAACTGTTAGCAAAACATTTAGCATAATTTCACACCAATCCAGTGGAGGTAACAAACAACAGACTGTTGTTGTCTCTGTGACGAGATCCATGAAATATGTCATAAAATTGGGCCCGAGCAAACAATGTTGACCACTGGATGGGCTTACACCAAATAAACACAAATATTTGTGTAGACTGTAGGCAAAGGTTAACATGTCTCAACAAACATAACGTTTAGTATTAACTGAAGAGTAGGTACAAGACAATCTTGAAAATAAAATTATAGTTAGATTTGGGGAAGGGCCTACTGACGTCTCGTAATTGGATCATGTATAATTATGTTGGGTTACAATAATGTATTCTGTTGCAATATCTTTTATTGTATATTACGACTTTAAACTCTGTCAGAATACAGAAAAACTGCCTAACAGAGAGGTACTCGTGAGAGCTAAACACTGTTAGTGACAGTTATCAAATAAAACGATTTATTTACGGTTACGATCTCTATATACCGTTGCATAGTTTCGTTTCAACCGTTCGGAAAGATTTATATTTATGACATCACATAAAACATCATCGGTTTTCTATAAAATCGATCACATTAATTTTAGTATTTACATTTTCGGTGGGAATAACGTACGTTTTAGCTTTAAAAATACTTAAATGTTTTTTTTTTATAACTCTCTGTTATAATAATATTAAGTAGTAGAAATAGTTTAAGTAACGGATGAACTATCGTAGTAGGTACCATAGGCTATAGCGTTGGGGCTGACATGAGCCAACTAGCGCCGCCAGTCGATTTTATTTTATTTATTCTAAATAAGACAATTCCTTAAAAAAGGAATCAGTCTAGGTTTTGTTAATAACGTCTAATATTTATTGAATAACTTTACACAGATTGAAAAGGCATTCAAACAGTTTTAAAACGCGATTTTGTTAAAAGTGCCCGCTTTTGGTTCAAACCCGTTTTTAAACTATTGCAAAACCAAACCCGTTTTTAACATTTTGTAATGTTGTAACGTTATTCAATAAACATTAGACGTCATTCACAAGACCTTGACTGATTCTTTTTTTAAGAAATTGGGCTTATTTAGAATAAATAAAATAAAATCGACTGGCGGCGCTAGTTGGCTCATGTCAGCCCCTTATGTATTTTATGCTATAGCCATGGAATAAACAGGGTGTCCGCCGGCAGATTTGACACTTTGAATGCAGTTAAATGCGAGCTGGAGCAGGGAGACCGGCGTAGCAATCGGCGCGCGAGTGTTGCGGATAATTTAGTAGCCACGAGCTTGTAGGTACTATTATACTGTATTCTATGGCTATGGTGGAGCTTTCGCGGTTGAGACTTACTTCGCAAACATAATTCTGTGAATCTAGCTAGGTGACATCTTTGTTCGCGCTTTGATATCCGGAGAGATAACATCGATCGCTCGATCGAAGAAGAGAAAAAACCGGCCAAGTGCGAGTTGGACTCGCGAACGAAGGATTCCGTAAAAATCATTATTTTGTTACAAATCAAAGTTTAATTTTTTTTTTAATCACGTTTTTAAACGACCTAGAAAGTAAAAAAATCGGACTAAAACATACCTATAAAAACGGACCAGAAAATCGGACTATAAAGTATAAGATAATTTCTCCCGTAAAAATTTATAACCCTATACATAAGTAAGTACAGGAAGTTTTAAACCCAAAAACGAGGGGCGCATTTTGTAAGATCTATTGTCTTTATAGGTTTTTAGTCTGATTAATAAAAAAAAATTATAAAAAGCATAAAGCTTTTTATTTCGTTTATAAAACAGTTTTTTTTCAGTAAATCATTAATTTCTGCTTTTTGGACTTATCTGTGTTGGTTTTCCCGGTGGCTTTTTTCCGTCTTCATCTTCAGACCCTGGACCCCAAAAGAGTACTTGTCAGACGAATCAAACGAGCCCATCCTCGATGTGGTTGGATGGTATTATTATAAAGTTACTGTGGCTTTCTTCCGGCCTCATCACCAGACCCTGGACACTATTTCCCAACAGAGTACTTGTCAAGATGAATCAAACGAGCCCAAACTCTATGGATTTGTATGGTTTTATTAGAAAATCCCAGTAGCTTTTTTCGGCTCCATCATCATATCAGCTCAATGACACCATAATATTACATTGTCTTCCAGTTCTGACCTATGTTTAAAGTATCAAGTCTTTCGCTCATCAGGAAGCTAAAGTAAAATCGTTTGCAAAATTTGTGGACAAACAAAGAAACAAACAAATAAATAAATAAACGAGAAAGCACGCTAATAAAATCGTGTTAAAATCTGCCAGCTGCCACCCTGTATAATAGTACTAACCGTCTAATAGCTGACTATTTGTCTTATTTAAACGTCTTGTGCTATTTAAATGAATTTATGAAACTATCGCAATGGAAATTAATAGTAAACACTTTTCTGTCTCGAGAACAAATTAGGCTAGCTGTTACAAAGTAAGAAGTTATTATAAACAAATGCTTTTAGTAGCATCAAACCAATCTCCACAATTGACAGTGAAAATCGATTGTTCCCCGTCAAACGAATCCTCGAGACTGTCACATCTGAAAAAGGAAGAGGCTTCCACAAAACGTGACAGAAGCAGGTAAACGCGTCGAGTAGCACTCAATCAACAGAAGTTCGCATCACGTCCACATCGAATCATGCAATTAATTTAGAAGGTCGCCTGCCTATGTTTGCTTTGACAACCCATGTAATCGAGTTCGAGAGCGGGTGAGCGGAGTCTGGTAAATCATTAAATTCAATTTCAGCTTGCTTGGAGCTTTTAGTTTTGTGTGCTTGTAGGCATCATTCGCTGGAAGGCGTTAAAAGTTATATGATGTGTTGCGATTATCACCATCAGCAATTTGTAACGTCCCCACTCCTGGAGCAAGGGGGTTTCTTATGGACGGGTAAAATACACCATAACCCACCACGCGGCCCTAATGCGGATTGTTATAATGATCAATGGGACATCATTGGCAGATTTAATTGCGTGGCCTCATATTTCCCTGGCCTTATTTCAGGTCGGCGTAATACGTCCTTCTCATCCATTCTTTTCCGTCACTTCTTATTTACTTTTAAATACTCGCACTTTTCCGAAGCTGTATCTTTTTCCGCCGTTCAGAAACATCGCTTGCTAGAGCGAGATTACCGCTCGGTGACATGACGACCAGCTGGCCGGTGCTGAAGAGCGCGGATGCAGCCAATGAGAAAAGTGGTTCTCTCACTCACTCTAGTTAGAAAACGATGTTTCTGAGTAAGGGGGGTACATTTGTACTCGGTTTGGTTAGTGGTAGGGCTTATTTCAAGTCCGCCTGGCTAGCTACCACCATCTTCCCTAAGTCTGAAGCTGTAACAACAATTTAAAAAATTGTTGCATTCCGGCTGATAGAGGTAAGATAGCCAGTTCCTCAGTGGTGAGGATTCCGGATGTAGTGCGCTTCCACCTTCGGCCCTATCGTCACTTAACATCAGGTGAGGTGAAGGCCAAGCGCTAACCCGTTGTGAATTAAAAAAAGCTTTGGAGAAAGCACAGCAAGCCTGCTGTGCGAACCAATGAAGTTTAACATGGTTTGATCTGAACCATAATATGAAACAGATCAAAATATTTTAGTACTTCGAAGATCTTCACATTGTCCGGTCTTTACTTTGCACAATAACTGCATATGTCTAACAATATTCAATTGGCATCAATATACATAGATATTATAGCATCGAATTGCGGCTAAGCCTATCAGATTCAATTGTAACCTATGAAGACTTAAGAAGATATTATGTCCAAATTCTGTGAAATGAATACCTCGAATACTATGTACATACGACAGCACCTCAGACTATATAATATGTTGACCTTGAGACCGCCTTTATACCCTACGTAATACCGTAAACCGTTTTCGCAGTTTAACTGTATAACCTGACGTGCTGTCGTGTGTACTAAACTTCAGAGCAGTGTCCCAGTAGGTATAGTATTATTATATTTTATCCGTGCGTAATAAGCGTGAGATTTGGATGGAATGTATGTGAAATTAAATGGAATGATATTCTGTAAACTTCATCTGAAATAACCTGAAAAGTTAAGTTAACCGAACGTATGATTTTAGCTACAAACAATTAAAGACTTTCGATAAAAGAATCACTATTACAGCTGTTTTTTTTGACTGCCTGAGTCTAGTTCAATCTCCTTCTAAATCACAAATATATGAAAAAATCTTTTTAGGATTTTGTTGAAAGAGTTTCTATAGCATAAACTATCATGATTCAAAAAAAAAAGGAAAAAATGATTTGTCTGTTTTGACGTTTGTATCCAAAATTAGCTTTTAATTCAATTCCTGTGTTTCTATTAAATATAATTATTTGATGCATTATATCTAAAGGTTATGGGCGAATTTTTAAAATCAAATAATAAATAGTGATCAGAAATTGTTTTACTAGTGAAATTTCTCATAATGGAAAAAGAAAGTTCGTCACACTTTTCTTCGGTTGAGAAACTGAAAGGAAGAGAAAATTATAATGACTGGCGTTTCATTATGAAGAATTGTTTAATTCATGAAAATCTATGGCATTGCATAAGTGGATACCCTGAAGGTGATAGCACTACGACTGAAACTCGTAAGAGAAAAGACGAAAAAGCATTGTCGAAAATAAATTTATCGGTCGATAAATCGTGTTTTCCACATTTAATAAATGCATGTTCCGCCAAAGATGCATGGGATACACTTGAAAAGGTATTTGATGACAAAGGATTAAACAGACGTCTACAACTATTACGCAAGCTATGTTCCGTCCAATTAACTGATTACAGCTCAATGCAAGCGTACGTAAATGACACCATTTCTATCGGTGAACAACTCCGCGCTATAGGAAAACCTGTAGATGATGAGTTCCTAGGTGTTGTATTACTTAAAGGATTGACTGCAGAATATGAACCCATGGTTATGGCATTGGAGCACTCCGGTGTGACCATCACTAGTGACATGATTAAAACAAAGTTACTGCAAGACACGAGGTGGAATGGTAATACAGAGGAGGCTGAAACATGTTTATATTCTGGAAATAAAAACAAGTCGAAAGTAAACACAAAGAACAAAAAGTGGTGTTGGAACTGTAAGAAGGCAGGTCATACTAAGAAGGAATGTTGGTTCAAGAATAAGAAACCCGAAAATAATTCGGAAAATCCTAAATCTTTATCTGCATTGTCTGTCTGCAATGATGACCGAGGAGTGTGGCTCATCGATTCCGGTGCAACACACCACATGACTGGTCGTAAGGATTGGATAAAAGACTACCAAGATATTTCTGCCGTTGACTTGACGATTGCCAATGGTGAAAAATTACAATGTAGAGGAATTGGTAATGTAGATATTAAACTTATTAATAATGAAGTTAGGACAATCACTAATGTAATGTATGTACCTAATCTCTCCGTAAATTTACTATCTGTAATTGATCTTGTTAAGAAAGGCTATGTCACTGTATTTGATTCCAAAGGTTGTAAGATGTATGATTCAAATAATTGTAAAATATCTGGCAAAGTTTCAGCAACAGGCTCTGAAGTAGGAAAAGCTTATCAAATTGATATCTGTCATGAAAATGCCAATATTACTAAAGCTGTGGAATCTATTGATCTTTGGCATAAGCGCATGGGTCATTTAAACATGCAAGCTCTCAAAAAATTACGAGATCATACTGAGACTATTAATTTTACAGATAATGTAGAGAATAATACGTGTGAAGTTTGCATCAAAGGTAAGCACTCAAGAGATCCATTTATATCAAATCCTCACAAAGAGTTGGTGAAGAACAACTTAGATTTGATCCATACTGACTTATGTGGACCGCTACCAATCGAATCAGCTGGAGGTAAGAAATACTTTCTAACTTTTATTGATGATCATAGTAGAAAAGTATTCATATATTTTCTAAGGAATAAATTCGAAACAACTTCGAAAGTAAAAGAATTTATTACCATGGTTGAAAACCAGTGTTCATCCAAAATAAAAGTTATTCGATCGGATAATGCAAGGGATTACTGTAATAAGGACTTAGAAAAGTATTTCAAGCAAAAAGGTATCATACATCAATTGACAGTTCCCTACACTCCGCAACAAAACGGAGTAGCCGAGCGCATGAACCGCACTATAATCGAAAAGGTTAGGTGTTTGTTATATGAGTCGAAATGTGATTTTAAATTGTGGGCTGAAGCTGCTCATACAGCAGTTTATCTGATAAATCGATCGCCTACTAAAAAGTTACATAACAAGGTTCCCGAAGAAGTATGGCTGAATAAATCTATCAAGTTTGATTCTCTTAAAGTGTTTGGTTGCGATGCATATGCTCATGTTGTTAAAAATAAACGCAATAAGCTGGAACCAAAAAGTAAAAAGTTTATGTTTATGGGATATGACGATACGTCTAAAGCATACAGATTGTTAGACCCTAATACTGATAAAATAACTCTATCCAGAGATGTCAAATTCATTGAAAATCAGTTCTCTTTCACTAATAGTTCTGCAAATGAACGTCAATTCATACCGTTTCATTTTACAGTAAATAATGATTCCGGCGAAGAAGAATATTATGATTGTGAAGGTGAAACCGATAAAGAGACAGCTGAAAATCCAATTGAAATTTATGGAAATGACAACTGTATAGATGCTGCTGAAGAAATCCCACAAATGGAGAATACGACAAGTATGAGTAATGGTGAAAGGAACAGAAGGTACCCAGCACGTGAACGTAATCAACCCGAAAGGTATGGAAATCCAATATCTAATTTCTGTGGCGATCAACTAGAACCATCTACAGTTGCTCAAGCTTTAAGCTCTTCTGATGCACAGCAATGGAAAGAAGCTATGCAAACAGAAATAGATGCGTTTCATCAACATAAGACATGGATCTTAGTTGATAGACCACAAAATAAAAATGTAGTACAAAATAAATGGATATTTAAGATAAAACGTGATGCTGATGGAAATATCAGTAGATACCGAGCACGTTTAGTTGCAAAAGGCTATACACAGTGTAAAGGTGAGGACTACTCTGAGGTGTTTTCACCAGTAGTCAGACACTCATCCCTCAGAATTTTATTCACTGTAGCAACTGAGCTAAATCTCGATATTGAACATTTAGATGTTCAAACCGCTTTTTTAAACGGCGATTTGTTTGAAGAGATATACATGGCACAGCCAAGTGGTTTTATTAAACCCGGTGAAGAGTCCAAAGTGTGCTTACTAAAGAAAGCCATCTATGGATTAAAACAGTCTTCACGAGCTTGGTACTCTAAAGTCAAAGAAGTTTTGTTATCTCTGCAGTTTAAACAATTAGATACTGAGCAATGCATTTTTGTGAAAGGGGCGGGAGAGAGCATAATAATTATTTCACTGTACGTTGATGATTTCTTTCTCTTTTATAATGATAAAAAATTAGCAATTTCACTTAAAAACGCATTATCAGAAAAATTTAAGATTAAAGAATTAGGCAAGTTAAATAATGCTCTTGGTGTTCAATTTACTTATGATAAAAACAGACGTGAAATATGTTTAAGCCAAGAACAATACATTCTGCATGTTTTAGAAAAATTTGGCATGACAGAATGCAAACCTGTAAAGACTCCCCTAGAGCCTAACATGAAACTTGCGCCAAGTAAGGAATGTAATCCATAAACGTACAAAACACGTGGCTGTCCGTTATCATTTTGTTCGAGAAGCCGTAGCACAAAACAAAATTAGGATTTTATATAAACCTACAACGGAAATGATAGCAGACATTTTCACGAAAGCACTGCCATATCCAAAACATAAGTTTTGTATGGATAGTTTAGTTTAGTTTAGTGACTTTATCCTAGTTAGTCTTTTGTATGATTTGTATGATGGTTGTATGAGACTATTGCTAGTTTAAGGGGGGGTGTTGAAAGAGTTTCTATAGCATAAACTATCATGATTCAAAAAAAAAAGGAAAAAATGATTTGTCTGTTTTGACGTTTGTATCCAAAATTAGCTTTTAATTCAATTCCTGTGTTTCTATTAAATATAATTATTTGATGCATTATATCTAAAGATTTAGTATTTGACGACCTCCGTGGTCGAGTGGCTTTGTACACCGGTTTTCAAGGTATCGCCATCTCTGCGGTCCCGGGTTCGATCCCCGGTTGGGTCAATTTAGAAAACAAACTTTTCTATATTGGCTCAGGTCTGGGTGTTTGTGATACCACCGTTGCTTCTGATTTTCATAACACAAGTGCTTTAGCTACTTACTTTGGAATCGGAGCAATGTATGTGAAGTTGTCAAAATTTATTTATTTATTATTTATTTCTATCTCACGAAGTCCGTTCGGCTATGAATGTTGTTAAGAGTAAACGTGCACATTGTTTTAGTGTGCGTAATACGATACGAGAGCGTGCAGACACTAAAACAATGTGCATGTGCACGCGTAACAACATTCATAGACAAACAGACTTCGTGAGATAGAAATACTATACACGAGGTTTCTAATAAATTACAATCGAAAATTACGAATCGATTCGACCAGTCGAATAAGCTAAAGGTAAAATATAAAACGATTTATCGTTTATCAACAAATTACATAGCGTGTACCGACCGTTTGATATTCTGGAGACGTAATTTTACTCGCACACACAAATCTACACAAATTATAGGAAACACGACCCAATCACGTTTCGCTGCAGAAAAAAGCCGGCCAAGTGCGTATCGGGCCAAGCGCAGTAGGGTTCCGTAGTTACCGTATATCATTCCATGTGGCTATTATTATAAATTCACCTATCAGCAGAGAGGCGCTTCACCCAAATACTATTTAAATATTATAAACAACGGTTTGCAGACATATTTTCATTTGCTTTTCAATCGAGGAGTGACATCAGCCAATGTGGCAGATTACATGCCTGATACTTGCTGGCCAGTACCAGCGAGTCCTAGCCAGCCAGTCCTCGCATCCTCCAACACGCACCCTTAATCTGACACATCTTAAACTTATGGAACATACAGTACGCACCCTTAAACTAAGATTACACCATTATATAAAAATTATATAAAACTACTTTGAACAACAATAACAATTAAAACTAAAGTGCAAATCATTCGCTCGCATTATTCACCAAACTTATATTTACTCTATATGTTAGACAACTAACGACTAAAACCAAGTATAATATACCTAACTATTCAATAAAATTTGTCTAAAAAATCTTTTCCAATTTTATAAGTTGATCGACTATTACTCTTTAACTGGTAAAGCCTACTTATACAGTGATAGTTCTGTACCTTCAGTGAAAACTGATCTAACTCGAGTTATATCGATTTTGAATTTATTTCACTATTCAAGTCATCGAAAAATTAGCTTTTTTTGTGTCTAATCGGTGTATTTTTACGACTTATATCAACAGAGATAAATTTTGTGCATAGTAATATAAGTGCTTGCTTTTCTATGATTTTTATGAAATAAAATGTGTATATTAATATATCTCTAGTTAAAACAATGTGTACCGAAACTTATTTCTCTTTAAATTAGTGTCTAGAAATATAAGTCGTTTTAAAACTTTACACACAATTCAATAACAACTGACTTAAATTGTGCGTAGTGATTTATCTAGAATTATATCAATACACACTTATAATTTCACAGTATGCTAGTTTGTGAACATTGATTTAACTCGACTTATAGCATTAAAAATGAAGTAATAATCAAGTTTTATTTTGTGTTTATCGATATAATTCAAGTTGAATCAATAATCACATATAGGTTTGGGATAGGTATAAAATGATATAATTGACTTATATCAAAAAATATTATGAATAAACGAAGTAAAACGTTTGATTACTTATTGTGTAAAATGATAAAACTGCCCAATTTACACTAACTTTTTACACCGTTGCATGTTATTTTTTACAAAAAATTAAATTCATAGTATTTTTTGATTCAGGCGAATTTTTTGTTTATTTTTATTCATTATTGCCTGTCTTACTAACACGTGGAAAAAGAGTTGTGTTTTTAACTGCTTTTTGACCCCCGACGCTAAAAGAGAGGTGTTATAAATTTAACGTGTCTGTGTATCTGTCTGTGGTATCGTAGCTCCCAAACGGATGTACTGTTCAGCTGCTTGAAGATCATCAGCTCTTTTCTAGTTGCTGACGGGATCTGACTAACTTCTTTATGTCCGATCGATTCGGAATTTGGTACAGTATTACTTCAATGACATTGAAAGAACATGGTAAGGCAACCATGACCTGATCAGCCGTTAGAAGATCATCAGCTCTTTTCTAGTTGATGAGGGGATCTAGCTAAGTTCCATATGTCTAGTCAATTCGAAATTTGGTACCGTGTTACTGCAATGATATTAAAAGAACATGGTAAGGTAACCATGACCTGAAGCTTAAGCATCAACTGGAATCTGCAGAATACTCAACTCCTCACCAACATACAGTGTTTGGGATCACTAGAATGGTCTTTAATGAGTAGATTGCGAATAATGTATAATAGGTGGTGATGATGAGGCATCATCTAGAATCTGAAGGATACCCAACTCTTCAACAACATACAGCAGAGATATCGTGTTTGGGATCACTAGAATGGTCTTTAATGAGTAAATTGCGAATAAAGTATAATAGGTGGTGATGATGAGGCATCATCTAGAATCTGAAGGATACCCAACTCTTCAACAACATACAGCAGAGGTATCGTGTTTGGGCTCATTGGAATGGTCTCGATGATTAAGTTATACTCCTAGATTGGTAATCAACTCATCAGCTTTTTGAAATTGAATTCAAAATTTGGTACCGTGTTACTTCAATGATAATGGCCGCCAAAAATTTAGTTTAAAAAGCTTCAAATAAAACTGAAATTAAAAATTTAATAAACCCCTGATACAAAAAAGCTAACTCTTAATAAAATACCCCCATACAAAAAAGCTAACTCTTAAAAAGTTGAAAATAATGTCATCATCATCAAGTCTTAAATAGATCTATAGGCCCGCGAAGTTAATGTGACGAGCTTACATGTAAATCCATTAACTTAGCGGTCCCCCGACGTCTACGATTTTTCCATAGATTTATTTATAATTTGATAATAGTGATGATATTATATTTAACTTTTTAAGAGGTTAGCTTTTTTGTATGAGGAGTTTTTATTAAGAGTTAGCTTTTCTGTGTCGGGAGTTTTTAAGAAAAATTAATTTACTATAATTAAATGTACTATTTTGGGAGTAAATTTATTTATTTTTATTTGCTACTGAATGGAAATGGGACTTATGAATGGTTTTTTAAGATCGGTTTATTGCTAGTTGTCATTTACAAGTTGGCTAAGTTTGAGTCTGAATGACTGTAGTATTGATTATGTTGTCTTTACATGAAGCACTCCGTAGTCAAGTCAATATTAAGCCAATGGGATCAATTCCCGATCAGCTCAATGGAATGAACTTTTATATTCATTTTCTTTTCTCTGAGTAGGTGTTTAAATACCAGCCTGTTTTCTATATTATGTTACGTTGAATTTCGATACAACAACAGTTTTAACAAGTCTAAAGATCTGTTATGATTTCTTTAAGTAAGCCTTTAAGTTTAATATTGTTATGTTCATTTTTCTAAATTTAAAACACATTGTTCTGCTTATTCAAGTTGATTTAAGCGCTAATGAAGCAAGATTTAGTATTTTATATGATTACCAAAGTGTTAGTAATAAATTACCGAAATATTTTTGGGTTTTAATAACAGCAAACATTACCTCATGATATTATTTAGTATTTTATCATAAGTTATATCACTATTCACATAGTATACGTACTAGTTATATCGTTTGTGATAAAAGTTATAACAATATCCACATCAATTTTTTTCAAAAAAATTGTGTATATTGATATAATTCGATTTTTTTAAACGATTCTACAAAACTAAACTCTAATCACTAACATTTAGAGTGTGTTCAACAATGTTTGTTCTACAACTTTAAAAAAAACATACAATTGAAAAGGCAGACACAAAAAAATAAAGTCAGTTAACATTTTACACGAAAGCAGATTTTCATGGTGAAAAATGATATAAGTCTTATTACATCAATATACACAAAACAAATAAATGTGATTAGTGATGTAACTAAACAATTTCATGAATACTGAAAAATCTGTAAGACATTTCTCTTTAAATAATACAAGAAAACAAAGTTAGCTTAACCATCTACAGTCTACAAGCACTTATTTTATTTTATCATTCTCAGTTGAAGAGTGAGATTTTTTTTAACTTTAAAGTCAATTTCCCGAAAACCATGTTTTTAGAGTTATACCTCTTTTCACGGAAGGTACAGAGTTATCCTTTTAACTTCATTATATTTACTACTGTCCTGAATTTTTTCATATTTTCAAAATCAACCGTTTACCCGATAGAGAGGGGGGGGGAGGGGGGGGGATGACACAAACCTACAATATTTTTAAAGACCTATCTAACAAAACCCGACACTATGAGATTGAGATCGATGAGAAAAAATATTTCATCTCTACTTTACATGTAGGGGAGGTAGACTAACAAAAAAAAAATAAGATAAATAATATTAGAAAAAATACTAGAAAAAATCGACTCACCAGTAGCACCTCAGACGGGACTCGAACCCGCACCCTTTGGATTCCGGCCCAATGCACTGACCAATTATGCTACCGAGTCGCTAGTGGGAGCGGTGAAATTTTCTAGTACTTTTAACTTATTCGCTGCAAGCCAGCGCAATTTCATCAATGTAAGGAAATACCCCCACATTCGAAAGTAACATCTTTCCAGATGTTTTGACAATCGATAAAGATGAAACAGCTATTTAATTATTAAATTTAGATTTTTCGCATTCACAATGCTATTTTTATATTAAAATATTAGAAAAAATACTAGAAAAAATCGACTCACCCGTAGCACCTCAGACGGGACTCGAACCCGCACCCTTGAATATGAATACCTGATGAATATTCTACATATTCATGCTAAATTACAGCTTTCTAGTACTTAGGGCCTCTGAGCTAAGCCGCCGACGGACAGACGGACATAGCGAAACTATAAGGGTTCCTTGTTGACTTGACTATGGAACCCTAAAAAAGAGGAAATATATTGCGGGGCCGACAGAAGCAATTTTGACATTACAAGACCTTCTACTCGCCATTTATTTCTCAACTGAAGCAGAAAAAACAAATAAATATCGTTCCTTGTTGCCTACTGTTAACATATTGTATGCGCAAATAGTTTACAAGGCAGTCTGTTACATACAGCCTTAAGTTAAACAAAACTTAGAGGAAAAGTTCTCGCAATATAAAACCAACTAATTTTGTAGGGACTCATTTCATTAGAATAGAAGAATGAACATGATCCATAAAAAATCCCCATGTCTTTATAGGTAGCAGTCAGTATATATCAGTTTCAGAATTTCAAAAATGTTCAAAATTGTCACAAACGCGATGTCTACAGCTAACAGAGCTACTAGTTTTACTGTCTTATAATTATAAGTCTCTAGTGGCCCTACCATGAGTTGATGCAAACTGTTTTCACTACCGTAAACTATCGTTTTCTCTCTTTCACACGTATTGACTGTGAGCCAGTATATCCGATAGTTTTCGGTAACGTGAACAGTTTGCATCAACTCATGGTAGAGCTACAGTTCAGACAGTTTTAAGCAATTGAAGCGGAAAAATCATCTGGGGCCCTACCGGCTAACATTTCGAACTACGGCGGGTCTGCCGAGCTTTAACTTAAAACAGATAAATCGATGTAAGGAGTTTAAACTATTCGTACTGTACTATTCGCCAAAGTTATTTAGAAGACATCGATGTTCGTGTGACATCATGAATTGGGGTTCGCCATTTTGGCTCGATTGGGGCTCTATTTATCTGTTTTAATTTGAAGCCCGGCAGACTTTCCGAAGTTTGATGCGTTAGCCGGTACGGCCCCTGCACCCTACTTCTCCAACTCCAATAAGTCCTTGAATATACAAGGCTCTAAATCAATGACTTGCCGCAAAGTTACTGCATTAATCTTTCCATGAAAACCGGCTAACGAACTCTCAAAGTTTCAGTCAAAATCAAATCGCCGGAAAAATGTTCCTTGTCTGTTTATTTTCCGAGTCACAGACGAATGAATGCGTCAATCAAAGATATGTTTCGATTTGTCGGAATTATTCAGATAGAACATTTTCACAACTGATTCAGCTTTTACAACATGGAGAGCGACCTTGTTTACTGTTTCATAAATATTGAATTTCAGTTTGTTAGCAGATTTTTTTATCCATTTTTCAGGTAGCTGCTTCACAACTTTTTTTGCTGATGATGGAAGTAAATCTGCGGTTTTAAAAATGGCTGATGTCGATGAGTTTAAACTTTTTAGTCAATATTGACCTCACTGCAAATATTAAAAAAACAATAATTTCATTCTAAAAATGTTTTGTCTAGGAGACAATATATGACAAGTCATTTTCAACGAGAATTTGAGTGGTGAAATCACCAATATTTATACAGGGTGATGGTAGCACCCTAGCTAAAACTTTAAAGGATGATTATATCCTTAGAGTTAAGTAACTTTCTCTATGGAACCACTTCTCGCAAATGCATAGTTAAGATTTTGATTTTTCGTTGAGCAGCAATATACGTGTAAAACTCGATAATATCACGGCAGCGCGCGCGCGCTCACAACAAAGCCACGACCTTAATAATAAAAAATAACTATTGTTGTACGTAAATTACATACAACAATAGTTATTTGTATATACCTTGTAAACACATTGCGGGTTTATAAAATTTTGACTTTTCTGTAAATTTAGGTTCTATGCAACTGTGTGATAGAAAAAAAA
Organism: Catoptria pinella; assembly: GCA_963556745.1. NCBI lineage: Eukaryota > Metazoa > Arthropoda > Insecta > Lepidoptera > Crambidae > Catoptria > Catoptria pinella. Next base: position 9,413,125 of record OY750774.1, on the reverse strand, counting down.
TATATACTCAACTTTTCATGAATTTTGCGACGGAAAATTCCACTTCCGATAGACTCAGAATCATAAGTCGATTATGCCCTGAAAGATTCCGCTAGGGTGCTACTAACACCCTATATAATTAATTTAGTAAATATAAAAATATACAGCATATCTCAAATAAACATACTCTTTAAAATTAAAAACATACCCTCTCAGAAGCATTTCAATTTGCAAAGTCAGCGTCGTGTTTGCGGAATAGTCAGCAATATTTCCAAATTGGGCGCTGGCATCAGTCCAGGCGATTAACAACTTGGTGCAAGCTGTTAATTTCATGCTTGGATGCGGGAATTTTGCGACGAAACCAGATGATATTTTTGTTAATGCTGCATTAACGCTATAAACAAATACTACTTGGACAGCTGGAAAGAACTTAAGAGGCTGACATGAGCCGACTAGCGCCGCCAGTCGATTTTATTTATTCTAAATAAGCCCAATTTCTTGAAAAAGGAATCAGTCGAGGTTTTGTTAATAACGTCTAATATTTATTGAATAACTTTACACAGTTTGAAAAGGCATTTAAACAGTTTAAAACGCGATTTTGTTAAGAGTGGCCACTGTTGGTTCAAACCCGTTTCTAGACTATTGCACGCATTTTGTTATGTTGTAACGTTATTCAATAAACATTAGACGTCATTTACAAGATCTTGACTGATTCCTTTAATAAACAAAATAAAATCGAATAGCAGCGCTGTTGACTCATGTCAGCCACTTAAAGACGGGCATGCACAATCGAACAGTTGCTTTACATAACATATCATTACTAATATTTTTATCCTTACTAATATTATAAATGCAAAAGTCCATTTGTTTGTTTGCTACGCCTTCACGTCTTAACACGATCATCATGAAATTTTGCATACACGTTGTCAGGGGTACAGAGAAGGACATAGGGTACCTTTAATCCCGAAAAAAATAATTGAGGAATAGCAAAAAAACTTTCCACGTAGACGAAGTCGCGGGCGGTCGCTAGTAACGTATAACTGTTTCTTGTGCATGCATATACATTATACATGCCAATAACGGAAATGTGTTATGTGGACCACCCACACGTTCAAACTTGCTCGATTGGTTGTCCACACGTTCAAACTTGCTCGATTGAAGCATAAAAACGTCGAGCATGAACTTACTTGGTAACGTAGGTACCATAATAATGAAATGTGGAGCAATGAAATTAAAATCCCGAAATTTAGATTAGTCGTACAATTTCGCAATGCCTATGAACCCTATACCTAGATACGCAAGCAAAAAATACCTCCTACCAAACATTAAACTAATTCATTGTTCAAATTCAATAAAAAATACAAAAGTTAGCAAAATTTAGTTTTCAGTTTAGTTTTACAGTTCAAAACAAGTGTACAAGTAACTTTTACGAAGTTCGATGTCGAGACTGCAAAGGCATCCGCCCGTGAAATTAAACAGCTCACTAACTTGTTAATAGCTTAGAATAGCGCTGCTGCACATTTTGCACAAGCTGCGAACATGGCTTTGCTAATTGAACACTTTACATTAAACAATACGGAAGTGAAACTATATATTATATTAAAATTAGTTCAATTTTTACATTATTTAGTTAGATTTGATTACTTCAGCCAATGTCGCAAGCAGGGTTACCAGATCAAATAAAATTCGGTGTAAACTCCGGACTTTTGAAAGAAACTTCTGAGTTTTATGTAAAAGTTATATTAAAGTCGTTATGAATCGTAAATGTTAGTGGACGAAGCAAACTCTCGAATTTATTCTTTACCTGATTTTTATAAATTTCAGACGAATTTCAGAAGGTTTAGAATTCCCCGGCATCCCGGACAAAGACCAATATTACCGGACTTGTCCGGAAAATTCCGGACGTATGTCAACCCTAGTCGCAAGCTGTTTTGCCAAGTAACTGTTGCTCGTCTGAAAACACCCTATCTATGTCTGGTCTGCTGTGACAAACAATATTGGATCTAGATTGAAGATATTTAATAATTATTCAATTTCAAGATTTATATAAATTTTCAGAAAATTTCTGCTACAAATCTGTAGGTGAATGTTTCATTAAAAAAATGTTTTACCTCTAGTTTGGTCTTTTTAGACCCCAGTTCTATGAAATACGTATAGGTATAGCTTTCATATCACATTTTTTCATGAAAAAGTTATTCACTTTGAAATCATACCAATATTTTTCATGTAGATATTAGGCCTACTAAAATAGATATATTTGAAAAAAAATTAGACTACATCACAAATTACTCTGATCCCAAAGTAAGTAGCTAAAGCACTTGTGTTATGGAAATCAGACACAACGGTGGAATTACAAACACCCAGACCTGAGCAAATATAGAAAAGTTCGTTTTCTAAATTGACCCAACGTGGTCTCGAACCCGGGACCTCAGAGATCGCGGATCATGGAGGTCGTGGTAATATTTAAAACAGTATACTTATTTTTGTAGCTCCTAAAACATCTACTATATTTGTTTCACGGATCACAATGAAATAAACTATTCAAGTAATTGTATTAAACTTAATTTAATTATCAGTCTCTTTGACAAACTTTGTGAATGTGAAACGGCGGGCCCTTCGTCTTAATTAATTGTGAAACACTTTATTAGTTTATTTCTTGTATGTACTTTCGATAGTTAATACGTACATGCCTCTAATAAATTCAATATATTAATTATCTTGATACTTTACACGAGTAAAGTTTAGTTACTACTTATAAGCTCTTAGTAGATATGGTTGTTACTTGATTACATTCATCTAAACTTTTTAGTTAGGTGCCTATCTACTTTTACTTAATACTTAGAACATTGGTTCCGAACCTGGGGTAATTACCCCTAGGGGTAATAGGCTAGGGTAAACGGCTTTTTTATGGGGGTAAGAGAGTTGGGTGCGTAGTACGAATGAATAGAATAGAGAGTAAAAAATGTAATTATTATTTTCGTACTTAAATAAAATGTCACTAGGTACGTGAAATATGGGTAATTAAAAAAAGTCTTTAAAAATTGTTACTTAGAACAATTTCATATGTTTTGATAAGCATATAGGGATACTATATATAATGCTATACAACTTTTTTTTTTGACATATAGGTACATACTATCAATCAAACATTTGTGCGTAATCATGTGACAATACAACATCGCATTACAACTTGAGTTGGCAGTGTTGGCACAAAGCTATTTAGCAAAATAATGCAAAGTAAAGCTCTTTTTTAGCTACTTATCAATCCTAATAAACAATAAAATAAATTGATTTCTAGACCAATCTAACTTATGAAATTGCTCAAGGTAAAGAACTTAAAAATGTTATTTCTTTCGTTGATTGAATTTTCACAGACGCCTAATTGAATAGTCGCCATCTTTTTTTATTTACATAAACAAATTGAAATTACGACGCACTTTTCACGTTTACCTAATCGTTTGGTCGCATTACGTCCACTTCGCATTTGGTCCACTTGGTCCATTTCGCGAAACGTCCATTTCGCATTTGGTCCGCGCAGAACGAATTATAATAATTCGCAGAACGTATCTATTCTAATATCTATGTTTGGATTAAGGAGGTAGCAGGTGATTTCCAAAAGTATCCGATTTCGAAAATTATTTTACCTTTAGCGACCGTCTGCGACTTCGTCTGCGTGGTCAATTATTTTTCTAGCCCACGTGAACAGTACTTTTTTTCTGGGTGAAAGTACAGCTACCCTATGTCTTTCTCTGTACCCCTGACAACGTTACGCAAAATTTCATTAGAATCGGTTGAGTAGTTTTAAGATGAAGCAAAACAATCTTACTTTTGCATTTATAATATTATAGGATTAGGATTAGTAAACTAACTCTATTAAGATCGTTAAACAAATATTTTAAAAAAGTCTAGAGAAGGTTAACTTTTATATATTTTTGATATCCTGAAGTAAAAAGTATGGCAAATAATAATTTTAAATTTAGAGTACCATGGTTACATATTATATCCAAAGAAGGTTACGCTCTTAAAAAAGAAATAAAATACTAAAGGGGAAAATATCGATTTGAAATCTTAACTGTCCTTTGTCCCCATCGGTAAGAAAGTTTTATGACGTTCTGTTATCTCCATGATGGAGATAAAATTATGGGGACAACGGGAATACAAGATCGACACTAATCCAGAGTATACAAGGTGTTACAAAAGTACCCCTAATGCCGAATATGGTATATAGGGACCATCTAACAACTTTTACTATGGGGCCAACTCTGAAATCGCGAAAAAATTTCAGAGTTGGCCCCATTTTGATATTTTCGATTTTAATTTTTGTATGAAACAGCTGATTTTTTTTTCGCGATTTCAGAGTTGGTCCCATAGTAAAAGTGTTTCAGTTTGATGGTCCCTATATACCATATTCGGCATTAGGGGTATTTTTGTAACACCTTGTATAGACTATTTCACCATTATCACCAAAATTCCCTCGGGAAGTGGAATAATGTAACGGAGGTACAAACCACAAATCTTAGACTTCTAAAGTCTTATTTCCTTCTCAGTGCTAATTTGTTCCTTAATAAATATACTGATCGGCACCTCTTTCGACGATCCCGACTTAATCTTCTTGCGCTATTAACATTGACCCTCGTCAAAAGTCTCCTGTGGGCCTATTACGTAAAAAGAGTTCCGATAATCGACGGTGTTCGTTCCACTTCGTGACACTGAAATCATGTAAATGCTACTAAATAATATACTAGAAAAAAATACGACTCACACCAGATCATGTTCTCGGACGGGAATCGAACCCGCGACTTTTGGATATCCGGTCCAATGCTCTCGACCGCGGAGCTACTGAGTCACTAGTGACAAGGTCGAATTTCTTCTAGTATATCAACTCTTACGCTGCAAGCCAGCGCCATCTCACCAATGTATAAGGAATTACCTCGACATGTATATGGTTCAAAATCAAGTACTTAAGTAAATTGAACGATCCGCTAGTAGCCCGCAAACCGCGGATCGCGAGCCGTCGAGTGACTCTTTAGCTCCCTCTGTGTGGCTCTGCCGAAGAGTGAGTCATTTCTTTTAAATCGATTCCATGTAATAATGTAAGCTAGCCTACTACCGCTTCGCATCGTGTTATGACAGCCAGCGAGGATAGGGTTCTAGACCGGATTTTGAGAGCTTAGACCGTACTCCACGCGGATTTAATTCGAGGCTAGATTTTCCATCGTGTTTGGACAAAATCGTTACACCATCATTGATTGTAATGATTTTGTCCAAACCATCATCACCGTACGCACGGCCCCGAGCAAGACTACAAGTGAATACAAAGTTAATGACATCTTTCAAGAAACCGGGTGGTTTCTTGAAAGATTACCTTCATTTTAAGAGATGAAGATTTATCTTCATTTTACAAAAAGTAAGCGGGGAAAACACAAAAGAAATCTTAGTCTTAAATGTGTTGACATTTAAGTATTTGATTGAATAAGGCGTCACTTGGCAGAAAACCCAAACCATTGTGAAAAGAGAAATATATGTAGCTTACTCCTGCAAAAAATATATGCAAGATGCAGCGCCCGCCCGCTCGCAAAAAATTGCACATGCACACCACAAAATATCAGTGCACAATACCTGCATTTAGTAAGACAGTGACACACCTTGCACCTTCACCAATTAGTCTACTCTACACGTGTTTCGCCCCAACCCGGAGCATCCTCAGGAGTTAGATCGTGCGTAAACCAACATCGAAATTCGGTGTTGGTTTACGCACGATTTTTGCGGCGGGCGGTGCATCTGCATATATTTTTTGCGGGAGTAAGCTACATACATTTCACTTTTCACAATGTTGACATTTGGTTCGCATCTTTTATTGTAAGCAGGTAATAGGCCCTCAGTGCCAGTATGCAAGAGAATTAATTTTCCGTTTTCCGCAAATGTAAATTATACAATGTTCCACCAACAGATTTATCCACGTTATTCGCTTAAGAACACCTGTGTTTTATACATATTTTATGCTTGATTAAACTCGGTAGCTGAATTGTTTCGGGCATTAATTATAAAGGTAAAACTCTCTCTTAACATGCCACGTTTCCATCAATCCATCGTAAGTGAGTTAAGTAATAAAGCGTTTTATAAATTTCATTAAGGGCCTGTTTCACAATCAAAAAGTAAGTTATGTGTAGAAGCTTACCTACTTGACAGATGATTTGACATATTTTTCATATTCCAAGTTGATATATAAAAAATATGTCAGATCATCAGTTGGAATTTCCAACTGTCAAATGATTTATCAAGTAGGGCGTAAAAACGATCTCAAGGTCAACATGTACAGTCTGAGGCGCCGTCGTGGTTACGTATTTCTTAGTTTTTTTATTAATTATTATGATTATTATTTGCGCTAATTGTGTATTTGCTATTTATTGCTAATAATAAACAATATTCTATTCTATTCTATTCTAATTAGATATTGTAAGTGAATTAAGACAGTCATTCATGCCTTCATTTGATTACACAAAATAGTCTAGAGCTGTGTCTGTGCCTTCTATTCATATAAATTTCAAGAATGCCAATAATTTCATTATTCCTACCAGAATTGGAAGGAATGCGGGTACAATAGAATTCCTATATAGTAGCGTCCCACGAATTTCATATCATCAGTTGTTTTCGAAACAATAAATATTGTAGATCGTAGATCTTTCTCTAATATTAAGAGTTAATTGTCATAAAGAATCTGCTTTATTACACAATATCATTACGGTATTTGTTGCGCTGGTATTTTCTTGCTACGGGAGTCAATGGTTTTTCACAAACTTGAAACGTGAAACATCACTTGCATCTAGTTCGCAGCAAAGAGTTATTGGCTGTGTCCCTTGATTGTTAGTACGTGTGAGTGTGCAGCCATAGCCATGTCAAGCGTTGTCTATGCTATGGCTTGCCATGAATAGTCTGTCTCGTGCGTTGTCTATGGACATAGCATGCATAGACAACGCTTGACACAGACTATCCATGGCATCTATCTATCTCACATACACTGTTTATTTATATTCGTCATAGCACCAATTTTTTATTACCAAAATACAATTAAAACCTTTTACAGCTATTGATATTAACTCAATGTTCACAGCTAAACAATTTTCTAATATAATTAAATAATTCAAACGTTATCTACTCTAAAAACAGCATTTAAATCGGTCAAACTGTTTTGGAGAGTAATGGGACCCCTAGCGGCTAAACACACATCATAACACCTATCTACGAACCATCACCGATAACAAACAGTCAGTCAGAAAACCATCAGAAAACCGTATCTAAATCGGTCAAACCGGTCTGGAGAAAAATGGCAACATTAGCGATTGCGCACAAACAAACAAACAACCTCTCACCCCAAACGCATATACATACATACCTTCTCCGTTCCATCATCGCGGGTAAAAAAAGAAAATACCATGGGATTGTTTAGTTTATAGTTTAATACATTTAAGAGTTATGTCAAAGGAAAAAAATACTCAATACAAATTACAGAAAATGCCAATTCACAAACTTAATGGAATTCGCAAAAATTAAGACTAAAATTAAATCATGCGAAATTCCATTTCACTTGTAATACAATAAGACCCAGAATTTAGCATTTCGTTAAAACCTATTAGACTCCAGCAAAGCCATACTAATACGGCCTTGAAACAATATTCCAGTCATCCAAATTCCATTAAAGCTCTTTATTTTCATCGAAGAGATAAGTAAGAAAATAATTTGATTCAATAAATAGCACTTACTAAGAAAATTTAAGACAAATACCACACGCGCCTTTAGCAGATCGAAAAGTTATGTAGTGTCGAGTGTCAAGTGTCAAGTGCAATGAGTCGAGTGTCGAAAGTCTAGTGTCCAGTGTCGAGTGTCGAGTGTCGAGTGGCGAGTGTCGAGTGTTGAGTATCAAGACTCGAGGTTCGAAGGTCGAGTGTCGAGTGTCGAGTGTCGAGTGTCGAGTGTCGAGTGTCGAGTGTCGAGTGTCGAGTGTCGAGTGTCAAGTGTCGACTGTCAAGTGTCGAGTGTCGAGGTGCCAAGTGTCTAGCTATTGTCAAAATCAGAAGTCAAAAGTCGAGTCCAGTGTCAAGTGTAGAGTGTCAAGTGTAGAGTGTCGAGTGTCGAGTGTCGAGTGTCAAGTGTCGAGTGTCGAGTGTCGAGTGTCAAGTGTCGGGTGTCGAGTATCACGTGTCGAGTGTTGAGTGTCGAGTGGCAAGTGTCAAGTGTCGAGTGTCGAGTGTCGAGTGTCGAGTGTCAAGTGTCGAGTGTCGAGTGTCAAGTGTCGAGTGCCGAGTGTCGAGTGTCGATTGTCGAGTGTCGAGTGTCGAGTGTCGGGTATCGAGTGTCGTGTGTCGGTGTCGAGTGTTAGGTGTCAAGTAACGAGTGTCGAGTGTCGAGTGTCGAGTGTCGAGTGTCGAGTGTCGAGTGTCGAGTGTCGAGTGTCGAGTGTCGAGTGTCGAGTGTCGAGTGTCGAGTGTCGCGTATCGAGTGTCAAGTGTCGGTGTCGAGTGTCAGGTGTCAAGTAACGAGTGTCGAGTGTCGAGTGTCGAGTGTCGAGTGTCGAGTGTCAAGTGTCGAGTGTCGAGTGTCGAGTGTCGAGTGTCGAGTGTCGAGTGTCGAGTGTCGAGTGTCGAGTGTCGAGTGTCGAGTGTCGAGTGTCGAGTGTCGAGTGTCGAGTGTCGAGTGTCGAGTGTCGAGTGTCGAGTGTCGAGTGTCGAGTGTCGAGTGTCGAGTGTCGATTGTCGAGTGTCAAGTGTCGAGTATTTAGGTGCCGAGTGTCGAGTGTCGAGTGTTACGTGTCAAGTGTCGAGTGTCGATAGTCAAGTGTTGAGTGTCGAGTGTCGAGTGTCGAGTGTTGATTGTCGAGTGTCTAGTGTCAAGTGTCGAGTGTCGAGGTGCCAAGTGTCTTGCTAGTGTCAAAATCAGAAGTCAAAAGTCGAGTCTCTAGTTTCATCAACACGACTTGTCGCCATCCGCATAGCTATGCGCAGTGCCATGTGTTTATTTTTTATCTTATAGTTGATTCTCAAAACTTAGATAAAATGCTTAAATATTTTTTGTCTCCGAAAACTGGAACGTAACTAAAACATTTTCTCTCACAAGATTTCGACGTTTTCGTTGCTTTTATTTACCAAAGAACTTGGAATAATGTGAAATAACATTTATGATATCTGATAGCTTATTGATTTTCAGACAAAAATAATTAAGCTTAATTAATTATCAGACTACCTACCGAAACTACTTAAGCCCTAGAAATTCTTTCAGACTTCTTTGTAGTAAGTGCAAAAGCTAATTAGTCTGTGCGTGTTCCATTACGTTTAATAAATTGAGTAGAAAGAAATAAAGCAGCTTCTGAATTTCAGGAGTGATTGAATGAAACAAAAAATACAAAATCAATACGTGTAGGTACATTGGAACAGCAGCGATGCCAAAGATTATGTTTTACAAGACAATCGAAAGAGTTCCAAAAATACGTAGGTAATTTCTAGCAATTATTTATTTTTAGTACCTAAATAACTATTGAGTCATGATGATTCAGGTCATGTTCTTCAGTATCGGTAGAGCAATAAATACTATTAAAAAAGTGAAAGTGACTCCTGTTTGTCTGTTTTCGCACTTCCACTGAACCAATATTGTTTTTATGTAGAGAGATTTATCGCAGGGCCAGGCGCTACCATTGTACCATCGAGCTCCTTAAAAGTAGACAATATTTAAAAGTAGTCTGACCAAAATTCCCTATGGGTACTTTATAGTTGCAAATAAATAAATAATTATTGCAAAATTGGAATCCCACCAAAAACATTTTCATGTAAAATGTTGCCAAGTCGAGACCATGACAAAGCTATCGCACCATCCATGATATCGCACTGTCAAAAAGTTATCAGAACTCATGTAGAGCCAAGCTTGTAACTCTACACGTCCTAATTTAACTCTACAAACCCTAACTTCACAATCACAAACTCTATACCTTAGTTAAAATATGTGGCTTGGCCATTTACATTCAGATACATTTACAAGGGAGTAAGGTGAAACTGGCCGTTGACTCGTTTTTGCTAGTTGTAGGCTGTGGTAACCACTGGCGATTCAGTGGTATGTACAACAGTTCTTGTACCTAAGGTGTATGTAGAGTTGTTTTGTTGTTGTTGTTGTGAAGTTAGGGCTTAGAGTTAGTGCTGTAGAGTTTATAAGTATGTTTAATAAGTCCACTATGAGAATTTTGTTTATCTGGTACAATCCAATATAATTGATCCAGATGCATGTTCGAATCCAATATAATTGTATATTGGTATGCGTAGTACCAGCTGTGTTCAATCATTTAGTCATCAACGCAACAACGGTAACCATTTATTTAGCACTGATACTATGCTAGTACTATTATTAATACTGTGCTGATATTATGGAATCGCTTCGGAAACGGTATCAAAATCAACTTTGTCGGTCGAAAATTTACCTAGATGGTGTTATAATTATTTAATAATTAAGACAATTCCGAATTTCTGACGCTATTGCACTTATATTTTGTAGGATTTAATAATACAAGTACCTATATTATGATACAAGTGAGCTATATGGTCATTGCAGCTGAGTGTGTAATGAGCAGAGCTTACGAGTTTCATACGACGTTTTTCAAAATACGATGAAAATAAAATATTTAAACTATGGAAAAAGAGGCGCGCAAGTTTTTTTTCACGCGCCAATGCAGAAATGTTTTGCGCACAAGTGGTGAGTGAACATACAGCTTATTTCAAAATCTATGTGATAAAATGCAAATCTATATATATAAAAGGGAAAATCACTCACTCACTGATCACGAAATCTCAGAAACTGCAAGCGCTAGGAGTCTCAAATTTTGCATAGGGGCTCCTTTTTGGGCGTAGGTGCTCACTAAGACGGGATTTTGCGAAATTCAACCCCTAAAGGGGTGAAACAGGGTGGTAAAGTTTGTATGAGAGAACGCGATTCCTTGGCCCGATTGACTTGAAATTTGGCATAGACATTCTTTCACAAAATTAATTGAACACGTGTTTCGTATTTTTTTAATATTTATTACCTAACAGGGTTAAAAAGTGATATAAAGCTACTTTTGCTCTGATTGACTTCGACGTCGGAATTAAAACTTTTTTGTGCATTTGATTGATTAATTAAGAAAAATTAATATCATTTGTCACCTCAACGTAGTATTACATTCTCTTTGGTCATTTCCCATGAGAGTAGGTAGAATGCATTTCATTGAATAGTACCTATGGCGTTATGTTGGCAGTGCTGTCATTTTTTCCTTATTGCGTTGTAATAAGGTGCAAAATTATTCCATCTAATTATCAGTTTGATTTTAAAAGAATACAATATTCGGTCAAGTCGCCTATGCTATGACAATTAATAAAGCACAGGGACAAAGTTTAAGGCTGGTGTAGATCTGCGCAGTGATTGTTTCTCCCATGGCCAGCTCTAATGTCGCCTGCTCGAGAGTCAGCTCGCCGAATAGCCTTTTTATTTTGCAACCGGATAATATGACAAGAAATGTGGTAGGTATACAACATGTTACAAAAATACCCCTAATGCCGAATATGGTATATAGGGACCATCAAACTGAACAACTTTTACTATTGGGACCAACTCTCAAATCGCGAAAAAAAAATCAGAAAAATTCAAATCGAAAATATCAAAATGTATGCACGCATTATGATATTTTCGATTTGAATTTTTGTATGAAATCGCTAATTTTTATTTCGCGATTTCAGAGTTGGTCCCAAAGTAAAAGTTGTTCAGTTTGATGGTCCCTATACATACCATATTCTGCATAAGGGGTATTTTTGTAACACGTTGTATATTATAGAGAAGTGTTGGATGATCGAGATTGAGAATCCTGATAATGCACAACATATTTTTATTTAGAACTAGCTGCACCCGGCATGCGTATTGCAATGCTCCGTTTTTTTAGCCAGGGACATTCTCGGTCGTAAGCAGAACAACTTACCAAAGTTTCATCATAATCGGATCAATTTTTTAGGAGTCCCGTCGTCTGTACACTTAGATCTTTTAAACTATGCATAAAAAACCGCATCAAAATCGGTCCATGAGTTTGGGAGCTAGGTTGCCTCAGACAGACAGACACCCACAAGTCAACCCTTGCGTATGTTGTGTACGTCGTATATACATATAGTGGTGGCCACATAATTAAGTACACAAATCGATTTTCATACAAACGAGGTAATTTTGAAGTCTTGGTTTTCCGCTAGGGATTGAACTAGCTGTGATCTGATGATGGCCATCCAGGGAGTGAATGGAGAAGATTCAGATAGCAATACACACTCAACTGATCTGGTCAGCATTTTCAGTTGCAAGTTTTCATATATTTCTATCTCCTCCATTCACTCCCTGGATGGCCATCACGAGATCACCGCTCGGTCAGTCCCTGGCGGAGAAGCAATGCTTAAAAGTTACTTCGTTTGTATGATAATCGATTGGCGTCCTTAATTTTGTGGCCACCACTATATATAGATATCCTGTAGTATAGTCTAATAACTTCACACTCACCACATTAGTAACTACATTGTACCCGTGCGAAGCCGGGGCGGGCCACTAGTATTTTAATATTTTATTTCAAATGATTGTGAATTATGAATATTGTGATTATAATAAATTATTTTTTCACTTAATTAAGGACGTACAACTTTATTTATTCCAAAAATGTATAATTATGAATTTTCAGCGGCATAAAAACCTTTTTGTTGTTATTAAAATAACTGTATTACCCGGTTAAATTGAGAATGCTCTGTTTACTCGCATATAACTTGCAGTAAGGTAATTATTTAACTTTGTAGGGATAATGATAATTCTTTTAAGCACTAGCGTGAAATGTTATTACGCACGTGTGTGTTTTACGTAGTCTAGTTCAATCTAATAACTAATCATGTCCATTAACAGGACTCGGCGTTTCCCTGCTTGATCGAATCAGAAATGAGGAGATCCGTATGAGAACTAAACTACTACCTAACAGACATTGCTCGAAGGATTGATCAGCTGAAATGGCAGTAGGTGGCATAGTGTAAATAAATCAAAGATCTATAGTAGAGCACGTTTAGTATGACGTGAAAAAAGAAAATCTCAAAGTACCTAGATAATTCTACAGACAACGTAAAAACAACTTGAAATCCAATCTCAACAAAAACGGAAAAGTGTCCAAAGTAAACTAAGAAAAATAATCGTTAAATGCGCTCTCTATAGTATTGACGTGGTAGAATTATCTGCTGTCGGCAATACGGCGGGCAGCTAAATGGCAGCCATATTTCTCTGGGCGGCAATGAATCCAATTATCTGGGCTCGGAGACATGGTAAATGTTGCCGATCGCTCCTGCTGACTCCTTGCCGTATAATGCGGCTCATTATTGGATACCAATTATTCTTGACCATACTTTTTGTATGGATATGTATTGCAAAGTCTATTGTTTTCTTTTTGTAATCGATGACGGAAGAAAATGTTATAAAGGTCATTATTCGACTTCTGTCATTTTTTATGTCCCCACTCAGCAGCCCCAGCACACCAGAAAGATTACAGGAAAAATAAAACAATGTCTCTAAATTGTAAACTTTTTCAAAATGATGGTACGGAACCCTCGTTGCGCGAGTCCGACTTACTCTTGACCGTTTTTTTTTGTATGTATGTCACTTGGTATCTCCTCGAATTGTGAACCGATTTTAAAAATTATTTTCTCATTCGAAAAAGTATGTATACGCTCGAGATGGTCCCATCTATTTTTTTTCTAATCAGGGTTGAAGTAATCCTGAAAATACTATGATTTTGGAAAGAAAATGTTGTTAATAAGTAATTATATTGGCCAAAGTTTGGCCATCCTGACTTATACAATATTGTAAATTCGAAAGTAAGTTTGTTTGTTTGTTCGTTAACGCTTTCACGTCTTAACTACTCAATCGATCATCATGAAATTTTGCATACATATTGCCAGGGGTACAGAGAAGGACATAAAGTATCTTTCATCCAGAAAAAGTACTGTTCCCGCAAAAAAACGACGCAGACGAAGTCGCGGGCGGCTGCTAGTTCTTAATAAGTATTTCTTAACGTAGTTTAAAGGTATATAATTTAGTTTTTTTTTTATTTTAAATTTGCAAAAAAGCAAACAGTAAAAACATGCTGCCATTGAAGCATAATGTGAACTAAGATCTTAATTTAAGAGATTACATAAATTATTGTAGTATCTTACAAACTTATGTTTTTCACAAAATATTTCTTAACTACTCTGCTTTAACAATTTTCTTATCTATGTAGTTCCGGACGAAATAGTCACTCATTGCGTTTAGTATTATACGTCGCCCGAGGTGAAAATAATTTTGCTTTCTACTTTTTATCCCCGTCTATGAGAAAAATAAATAAGAGGACTTCTAGATACAACTAATGAATATATTTATGAAAAAATGTGTTACTTAAATAATGTTATAATATAAAAAAAGTAGCAGCTAAAAATTCATATTATAAACATTTGTGCAGTTTTAAAATGTTATAGTCATAGTTTTATTAGGGACAGAGATTGTAGTAATAACTGTTTACTCCAAGAGTAATTCATTTATTTATTTTTTCGCGGCGCGGCACACGCCCAGTCACCTATAAACGCCGCCAGTGACTTATTCATAAAATATTTTCGTACTAATTCTTTGGTCACGGAGCACTAAGGAACGATGTTATTGTTCGAAATTCAAATCTCATTACTGCCCCGTGTAAAAGTCTCTTGGAGAAAAGACTTATTTTGCCCGCACTTACAGGTTTTTCGAATAGATGGGATGAAAAAGTAAATACTACATACAACGTAATCAGCAGCAACCACCTGAAAGGAAATTAAATAGACGTTCCAATAGAAATTATACTTGTATATTAAATTACTTCCAAGCAAATTGGATTCATTGCCGCTTCCTATTTAAAATGACTCAATTTATGCCTCTGACAGCACAGATTGATCGGTAATGCGACAATTCCATTATTGTCTTGTCGAAAATAACAGTTGAAATGACTAAAATCAGTGAACCTATATTATTTTCTGCTGAAGGTTTAATAATCTATTTTAAATTGTTGTGAGGATTACGTCTAAGTTATCCTCATTGTATCCTCAGTGATTGCATACCAATTGCTTTTGAATAGAAGTATTCCACAGATCGACTAGTAACAAGGCGAATAGAAATTACTTAATGATCGGTAATGCGACAATCCATTATTGTCTTGTCGAAAGTTGAAATGACAAAAATCAGTGAACCTATATTATTTTTCTGCTGAAGGATTAATAATCTATTTTAAATTGCTATGAGGATTACGTTTAAGTAAGTACTTAAGTTATCCTCATTGTATCCTCAGTGATTGCATACCAATTGCTTTTAAATGGAAGTATTCCACTTAGATCGAATAGTAACTAGGCGATTAGAAATTTACTTAGGTTATCCTCATTGTATCCTCAGTGATTGCATACCTGTATTCCACGTAGATAAATTGATCGAATAGTAACTTGGCGAATAGAAATTAAGTATCCCACTTAGAGAAGCTTTCAATATTAATTTTAATACTTAATATAATATTTTTAGTATTGAAAGTTTCTACTTTAATTTTCTATTCGCCCCAGTTATTATTCGATCAATTTCTTAAAGTGGAAATAGTGGAATACTAGGGGAATTTTTTATTAATTACCTATGTTACTATGATTTAGGGAAATCGTAAGTTTATTTATACAATACTAAATAATATAAGTATATTATTATCTGGAGAATATGATATTCTCAGACGGGAATCGAACCTAGTGACTCGTTAGCTCAGTGGTATCGTTGAGGTACAAAACTTGGTCAGGCTTTGAAATTTAAAACTGAATACCAAATCTTTTATCTTTATTGTAAAGAGCAATCTTGCAAAAAGCCAAATCTGTACAAACAAAACTTCACGGAACAAAATGAAATCTCCGGAACGTAGAGTAGGGCTGTCATTTTTTTTTTGCAGACGCCCTAGATCTACTAAGTAATTAAACTTAAACTACTACTATTAAGACATTTATTTCTTTTATTATTATTACTTTTAGATCGCTTTTATAAGATTTTATGTTTGTTTGAGTCTCGAGAAGAAATTTAATAACTTAAGTAGATATAAATATAAATAAATAAATATAAGACAACATCACAGACATTGCTCTAAATTCCAAATTAAGTAGCTAAAGCACTTGTGTTATAAAAATCAGACACAAAAGGTGGAACTACAAACACCCAGACCTACTGAGCCAATATAGAAAAGTTGGTTTTCTAATTCGAGTTAGATGCATTTTGACGACCTCCGTGGTCGAGTGGTTTTCGAGGTGTCGCCATCTCTAAGGTCCCGGGTTCGATCCACGGTTGGGTTAATTTAGAAAACGAACTTTTCTATATTGGTACAGGTCTGGGTGTTTGTGATACCACCGTTGCCTCTGATTTCCATAACACAAGTGATTATTGTGTTATGGAATAATCTTGTCTTATCTTGTCTCAACACTTTGCCATTTACAAAATGATTATTTCCAAGCTCAAAGTGAACTCCTCAAGAAGTTTTTTTTTAATGAAGCCATAAAAAAAGATACTTACCTATTGTTGCTTGTTGGCAACCCTAAAAGGGTGGAAACTTTGAAAAGTGTTAACATTTATAGCCGTTATTTCGGTAAGTTAAGACACCATCCGTCGGTTTTATGATGCGAAGTACTGTTCATGTTTTGAACTTACTTGCTTATCATTTTCCTGGGTTTTACTTAGGAATTAACTTGTTAATTTCATGGTGTTCACAAGTATTCAATCGTGTGTTTTTTTAATGTCAGATACTCAGATAGGTGTGAAGAAATTCGTTTCCGCAGAGACAAGCCTAAACTAAAATAATTATTTTCTTCTTTTCTCCTAACATGCTGTAGGTAGTTAGTTGCCAACCTTTTTTTTTTGATTAGAATGAGGGCAAATACAATCTTTAGGTATACCAAACGGCATGTTGGACTCGGTCAGCGCGCAGAAAGCCACTCCTGGGCTGTCTCTCGCCGCCCCCGGCGCCCCCGTCGAGCCTAAATAGTAGGCTCGGCGAGGAAGCCGGGGGGTTCTTACCTCTCCCCAGAGGAGGGAGAGGGAGAGAGCCTTCTCCCGAACTCCCCATAAGGTTACCTACTCAGGTAGGCTGACCAGATGGGGTGGTCAAGAGGAAGCACCACTACCAAGTTAGTTGCCAACCTAATCCTTCATTAGTTATTCGCTAAGTTATATAAATAAGCTAGAAATATATGATTTTGAAGAAAGCGTACGCTTTAAACAAACCATTTCATAAGAGAAATTAAAAACACATAAAAAAAAATATGACCACATTGGTAACTACAAAATTATTCACCTTCTTCTACCAGAGGTCTAATATATTAATCATGTCATTAGTACCTACATACTAAGTCTTACAAAGACTTATAAATAAAATATTTTTCAAGAATTTCTAAGCTAAGCCGCGGACGGACGGACGGACGGTTAGACGGACATGGCAAAATTATAAGGGTTCCTTGTTGACTTGACTACGAAACCCTAGAGAGCGATTCGTCATTTTGAAATTCGAATATACACATGAATAAATTATTTATCTGGGATAACATTTTGAGCGACGCGGTGGTTTACAGGAAAAATTTGTGACTTGAATTTATTATCTACCAAAAAAATGAGCCCAAACTCGATGGGTCCACTTCCGGCTCCATCATCTGATCCTGGATCTAGTCTCCTATCAGATTACTTGTCAAGACAAATTAAACAGTCTTCCAGTTCTGACCTATGTTTAAAAGTCTCTGGCTTATCGGGATGCTAGTTTAAAATCGTTTGCTTAATTTGTGGACAAACAAATAAACAAACAAACAAAAAAGCAACCTGAAAAAAAAACGTGTTAAAATTCAATACGAAACTACAGCTAAAAATTGACTCAGCTATTGTGGATAAAAAAAGGAAAACAAATCCAAAAACACGTAAAAAAAGAGAAATAAATAATAATTTATAAGGTGTCCATTATCCAAACTGCGTGAATAATTTAAATACCTATTTAAATTGAATTCTTGTTGATGACAGTTTCACATTATTCTGTGGTCTCATGTAGAAGAAGC
Source organism: Catoptria pinella (assembly GCA_963556745.1). Lineage (NCBI taxonomy): Eukaryota > Metazoa > Arthropoda > Insecta > Lepidoptera > Crambidae > Catoptria > Catoptria pinella. Next base: position 9,395,015 of record OY750774.1, on the reverse strand, counting down.
ATTACAAAAAGCTCGCTAGCCTTCAACCAACTTTGTCATAGATGAGCAAAGTTGAGCAAGCAGAGTAAACTGCATATCCAACCAAATAATATGGATACCATAGAATTAACACTCTACGAGACAAAAACAACATTAAAGTATTATGTTTCATTAATATAAATTTGACATCGACATAATATTGTTGGAGGGCATGGATATATATAATGATAATCTTTCTCGTTACTCGTAAATACAATAACAATAAAAGTAATTTTACATTCCATTATTGATGTAACTAAGTAAGTATGTAAAAACGTTTATTAAGTAGTAAGTATTTTAATTTTACTAAAGGAGAAAGGGAATGGTATTTAATTTCAAAAATATTTTGGACAAGAATATTAGTTTCGTAAGCAACTTCATCTACTCTCATATCGTAATATTCGAATTATAAACTTTAAAACAAGTTTGTATTGACATACACACAATACCAAAATTGAAAAAAAGTTATATTAAAACACTTCTTCGCTATCAAAACAATGTTATATAGGTAATAACTTTTTTACTATTACGACACAGGGATCATGGATTTAGTATGTACACTACTCCTTGTAGTATTTATGGTCTGTGGTAGCATCTTAAGTGACATTTTTATCCGCGCCATTTCTAAAGCAATACTACAAAAAAGGTTTGGCTTCAATTTTTACTTTTTGTTGTACTGAATTTCGTAGGTCTTTTTTAAATTCTTGCGTATTAATGTCTAATAGAAGTGAATGTGAAGAAAATTTGACACCACCCGATATTTTAGATGCAGCGACGGAAATGCCTCATAATTTAGGTATTACCAGCAAATCTACTTTTTAACATTGATCTTTTATTTAGTAGCTTCAATCTCAAATTGTATGAGAGTAGATAAAGTAGTGTATGAAACTGCACATAACTAGGTATTAAAACCACTCATTATGCAACAGTTTTATAAACCACTGTTTTAGTTTGAATTAAATGTCATGATTTTAGATTTTAGAACCCAAATACGCTTGTTTGCAAACTACCTTTTGTGATCTGTCTATTATTTTCTTAAATCTATGGCACTAACTATAGCGAGTTCGTTTTGTCAGGTAATTGCTAATTTCACGCTCTAAAACTTACAGCAAAGTTGAAATTTTACTGACTACGTTTTCATTAGAAAATCCTAATAATTAAATGACCATTTTCATTTCTTTGTGATAATATTATACTTACCTACTTGAACTCATTTATGTAAATATCATCTGGAGGAATTAGGTTTTTAGATGGTATCCATGTGTTAATGTAAGTAACAACATGAAACTCTATTTTACTTAAGGGGCTGACATGAGCCAACTAGCGCCGCCATCGCCAGTCGATTTTTTCTAAATAAGCCCAATTTCTTAAAAAAGGAATCAGCCAAGGTTAACACCAAAACGCGATATGATAATAGCGATTTTTCACTTTTGACTGTCAAAAGACAATGGATTTTGAGGAGTCGATTGTCGATAAAACGATATAACCACGCGATTTATTCTAGTTTCGGTGGTCATCAAAGGGGACATGGTTAGTATTCCACTCATTGAACAAACAAAATCTATGTAAAGTTCGAAATTTGAAGATTTTCTTTTAGTATCTATACGTTAAAAACACCTGTAGAAAAGATCAAAATGTTGGACTATAAGATATCGATCACGGAAATATGAATTAATGTAAGGGACAAAGGTCTACTTTTCAGGAGGAGCAAAAAACAAATTTTATTTATAATAATTGCTTGTATTTTTTTCACTTTTTATTCTACTTACTTGATGCCTATAGCAAAGTTGCTTAGGTTTGAGAGCTCTATAAAGCTATGCAAGCAAAATTAAGATTATCTTTATGGATTCCGAAATAGCATGTCTCTTACATTAAAAATAAATGTAGATGCGTTCTTTACCTTAATTGCATTTAACACAAAAATACTCCGCAGTAATGTAACAGTCATATTTACAAAAAATATATTAGTATTTTTTGAAGTAAGGTACCCTTTTGGGTTTAATTATTGCTGTATCCTAACTAAATACTATAATAAAATTTTACTTTCAAAAGCAAATTGGTTAACTTGATTTAATTTAGATAAAAAAATTGCTATTATTGTGAATACATAAAATGATACAAAAATTAATCATTTAAAGTATTTATTTTATTCAGCGTTAAACATAATCAGTCTCAATGTTAACAATGATGGCAGATTATAGGAAAAAACATTTTTGAATGATAATCAACTGTTTATATAACTAAAAAAATAGTTTCCAAAATTTCAAGTTCAATAGATTTTTTCAAGTAATTATGGTTATTAAATTATAATTAAAAAATCAATTCAATTTGAAATTTGAGTATTATAGCAATTTAATATAAAGAACTTAAGCAAGATAATAACAATGTACACACTACTAATTTATACTTAACCATATTAATTAAGAGCCGATTGTTCCAAAGTCAGGTAAAATTTAATCGTAGGGTAAAATTTATAATGTAATACGAACGATTTTTAAATGTCACGTCAAATATCAAGGCATTGAACGATGGTTAGATCTTACTCAACGACTAAATTTTATCTGACTTAGGAAAAATTTGCCTAAAGCGAAAATACTACAACCTAATTGTTAACTGCAGCAGTTTGCATTATCAACAATCCAACGAAACATTATAAACAACATGAAAACGTTATCTACAATCCAAAAAAAGAGGAGGAAGAGAAACAGGTCGCGATGCGATTAAAAATAAGAATGAAAATCATAAAAATTTAATAAGTGGAGGAACTTATTCCCTTCTAGAGTCTTCGTCATCAAGTTTAATGATTTAATAAAACTTTGTGAAAAGGGTATTATACCTAAAACATATCAGAAGGATTACTTAAGTATTCCTTATAAAAATAAAATTAAAGACACTTTAAATAAGACTAAGACGAAGACTCTAGTAGGGAATAATTTCCTCCACTTAAACTGTTTGAGCTTTTTTTGGATATTTGCTAACGTTGTTATGTTGTTTATAATGTTTCGTTGGATTGTTGATAATGCAAACTGCTGCAGTTAACAATTAGGTTGTAGTATTTTCGCTTTAGGCAAATTTTACCTAAGTCAGATAAAATTTAGTCGTTGAGTAAGCTCTAACCATCGTTAAATGCCTTGATAATTGACGTGACATATTTAACAATCGTTTGTATTACATTATAAAGTTTACTCTACGATTAAATTTTACCTGACCTTGCAACAATCGGCCCTTAATTAATACGGTTAAGTATAAATTAATAGTGTGAACATCGTTATTATCTTACTGAGTTCTTTATATTAAATTGCTATAATACTAAAATTTCAAATTGAATTGTTTTTTTAATTATAATTTAATAACCATAATTACTTTAAAAAATCTATTGAACTTGAAATTTTGGAATATATTTTTTTGGTTATATAAACAGTTGATTATCATTCAAAAATGATTTTTCCTATAATGTGCCATCATTGTTAATATTGAGACTAATTATTGTTAAACGCAGAATAAAAATAAATACTTTTAATAATTAATTGCTTTTGAAAGTACAATTTTATTATAGTATTTAATTAAGATACAGCAATAACTAGTACTAAACCAGTTACTTCTAAAATTACTAATATTATTTTTATTAAGGTATACAACGCATTTAAATTTATTTTTTATATAAGAGACATGCTATTTTGAAATCCATAAAGATAATCTTAGTTTTGCTTGCATAGCTTTATAGAGCTCTTAAACCTAAGCAACTTTGCTATAGGCATCAAATTAGTAGAATAAAAAGTTAAAAAAATACAAGCAATTGTTATAAATAAAATTTGTTTTTTGCTCCTCCTGAAAAGTAGACCTTTGTCCCTTACATTAATTTATATTTCCATAATCGATTAATGTTTACCTACGATACACGAAGCATGCAGCGGGCGGAGCAGGCGGGGACGGGCTCTAGTTTTCTGTTTTGCTCTCTACTAGTTATATTGTAGTATTAGAAAAATAAAATGAATTCATATTCTATTAAAGTAATGTAAGAAACACGTAAATTATTACACACGCTGGCATATTAATGTAAGGGACATCATTGCCAAATACATAAATCATAAAGTAACGTAAGGCTGATCAGGTTTAGAAAAACGAAAACGTGGTTAGGGTAAAGGCCATATATAACTTTTTATGAGACATACCTTAAAACTAAAAATGACATTTTGTACAAGTGTATGATACGTCAAAATTTGTCGTAAAGAATTGTTTAGGACCTCTCAAAATGTGTAATGTAAGGGACAAAAAAATGATTTTTTTTCAAGATATCAACATTTCAAGTATACCATTCGATGGAGCGTAAAATTCCGAATCCAACGGTGTATATAACTCATTTTCGGTATATTGTCCCTTACATTAATTCATATTTCCGTGATCGATATTGGATAAAGTGTGTTTAGACTAATCTACAAAAAAAAAATCTTAAATCGGTCAGGTTTGATTGTAAAATGCAAATCTCTGTTTTAAAAGTGGTTTCTTTGATATTTTTTTATTTGTTAAAAAAGTGAACGAATCGTGTTTCTGCAAATGACAAAATGAAGTGAATGAAATAAATAATCAGGTTATCAAATCACTTTCATAATGTTTAAAAATCCAGATCCCTGCCTTCAAAATTTCCGATGCGTCCTCTTAACTTGTAAAGTCTACCTACTTACTAGTATATTATCATATTATCTGTGCTAGCAGTGATAGTTTTCCTTTTAACTTCAATAGGTATAATTTACTTCTGCGTCCTGATTTTTTTTACATTTCTAAAAGCAACCGTTTACCTGGTGGGAGGAGGAGGGTAGGGGGTGCTATAATATATCTGACGGCGACTGTACCACACCACACCAATGATGCGCTACAAACGCGTTTAAGTCACTAAATTAGTAGGTACCTAGTACATTTTACCTCTGAGCACGCCGTATAGTTGTACTGACAAAGTAGGTACCAAAATATACTACTGCATAAACTTCAATTGCTTGGCATACACGGCGATTTGCTAAGATGGATTTCCTCTTACTTGGAAAATCGTTCTCAAGCGGTTATCTTGGGAGGATTTCGATCTGATTACATTAATGTTCCCTCTGGTGTACCGCAGGGATCGCACCTCGGCCCTCTGTTATACAATGCCTACATTTTCGATATATATACATGTTTTACAAACTCTCAACATCTATGTTATGCGGATGATAAAAAGGTTTTCATTAAAATTAATTCTATTTCGGACACTGAAAAATTACAATATGATTTAAATACGCTTTATAATTACTATGTAAAGAATAAAATATCAATAAATATAGGAAAATGTAATTGTATCAGTTTCACGCGCAAAATAAATCCAATCTATTATAAATATAATTTTAATGGAACTCAAATAGAAAGGGTGAACGAGGTGCGTGACCTAGGTGTCATATTAGATACTAAAATGGCTATGACAAGTCACATCTATATATATAAAAGGGAAAATCACTCACTCACTCACTGATCACGAAATCTCAGAAACTACAAGTGCTAGGAATCTCAAATTTTGCATGGGGGCTCCTTTTAGGGCGTAGGTGCTCACTAAGACGGGATTTTGCGAAATTCAATCCCTAAAGGGGTGAAACAGGGTGGCAAAGTTTGTATGGGAGGACGCGATTCCTTGGCCCGATTGACTTGAAATTTGGCATAGACATTCTTTCACAAAATTAATTGAACACGTGTTTCGTATTTTTTTAATATTTATCACCTAACAGGGTTAAAAAGTGATATAAAGCTAATTTTGCTGTGATTGACTTCGACGTCGGAATTGAAACTTTTTTGTGCATTTGATTGATTAATTAAGAAAAATAAATATCATTTGTCATCTCAACGTAGTATTACATTCTCTTTGGTCATTTCCCCTGAGAGTAGGTAGAATGCATTTCATTGAATAGTACCTATGGCGTTATGTTGGCAGTGCTGTCATTTTTTCCTTCCTTGCGTTGTAATAAAGTGCAAAATTATTCCATCAAATTATCAGTTTAATTTTAAAAGAATACAATATTCGGTCAAGTCGCCTATGCTATGACAATTAATAAAGCACAGGGACAAAGTTTAAGAACGGCTGGTGTAGATTTGCAGTGATTGTTTCTCCCATGGCCAGCTCTAATGTCGCCTGCTCGAGAGTCAGCTCGCCGAATAGCCTTTTTATTTTGCAACCGGATAACATGACAAGAAATGTGGTAGGTATAGAACATGTTACAAAAATACCCCTAATGCCGAATATGGTATATAGGGACCATCAAACTGAACAACTTTTACTATTGGGACCAACTCTCAAATCGCGAAAAAATAATCAGCAAAAATTCAAATCGAAAATATCAAAACGTATGAAACACATTTTGATATTTTCGATTTGAATTTTTGTATGAAACAGCTGATTTTTATTATAGAGAAGTGTTGTATGATCGAGATTGAGAATCCTGTTAATGCACAACATATTTTTATTTAGAACTAGCTGCACCCGGCATGGGTATATTGCAATGCTCCGTTTTGGGACTTTCTCGGTCGTAAGCAAAAGTACTCGCCAAAGTTTCAACATAATCGGATCAATGGTTTAGGAGTCCCGCCGTCTGTACACTTAGATCTTTTAAACTATGCATAAAAAACCGCATCAAAATCGGTCCATAAGTTTGGGAGCTAGGTTGCCTCAGACAGACAGACACAAACAAGTCAAACTTATAACACCCCTTGCGTATGTTGTGTACGTCGTATATACATAAATAGTGGTGGCCACATAATTAAGGACACAAGTCGATTTTCATACAAACGAGGTAATTTTGAAGTCTTGGTTTTCCGCTAGGGATTGAACTAGCTGTGATCTGATGATGGCCATCCAGGGAGTGAATGGAGAAGATTCAGATAGCAATACACACCCAACTGATCTGGTCAGCATTCTAAGAGATGTAAGCATAAGAATTTACAGTTGCAAGTTTTCATATTTTTCTATACTTTATTCGCGGTTTTTTAAACATATCCTTACATCTCTTAAAATGCTGGTCAGATCACTTGGGTGTGTATAGAAATCTGGATCTCCTCCATTCACTCCCTGGATGGCCATCACCAGATCACCGCTCGGTCAATCCCTGGCGGAGAAGCAATGCTTAAAAGTTACTTCGTTTGTATGAAAATCGACTAGCGTCCTTAATTTTGTGGCCACTACTATACATATATATCCTGTAGTATAGTCTAATAACTTCACACTCACCACATTAGTAACTACATTGTACCCGTGCGAAGCCGGAGCGGGCCACTAGTTGAATATATAGCTAAAAAGTCCTACAAAAACCTTGGGTTTGTGATGCGAACATGTCAGCCATTCAAAAACATTTTAGTTTTTAAGATAGTTTACTGTGCTTATGTTAGAAGTATTTTAGATTATGCCTGTCAAATTTGGTCTCCTTATTACGCAACACATATAAATAGGTTGGAAAAAATACAAAAGAAATTCTTAACACGTTTAAATTACATATTTCACAAACCAGCATTAGATTATGAGGAAACCTGCCGCTTATTTGGCTTACTTACCCTGCAGGATAGACGCCTAATGATGGACATGGGTCTTCTTTTTGATATACTGCGGGGAGATATCGATAGCCCAGAGTTGTTAGCTAAAATACAATTTAATACACCGAGATATCGGACAAGACATACACGTACCTGGACATTTAACGTTGTATGCTAAAAATTCAGTAGTTACTAGATTGATACGCGAATACAATACTAAATTTCAAACAGTTGATCCTTTTGTCTGTAGTAAGAAGTCCTTTAAGACCAATATAAATAAAATACTGTTATCAACACATGATCAGTGATCTTAAATTAGACATAGTTATTATTTACATATTATTTATTATTTTAATTATATATATCATTAAATAGGTTTTAATTAATCAAATATTAACATAGTATTTATTTACATTTTTATATTAATGAGCATTTTAAACCTTTTAAACCTTTTATACCTTTAAACTTTTGAATTTTAAATTTGTATAGTTTCGGAGTTTTATATTTTAAATATTGGATATATTTTTTACTGTAAATTAAAACAAAACAGGTAAAAATTAAAGGGGAAAATAAGTTTACGTTAAGTATCAATATAGATTTTGTTATTTTTCGTCATACACTAGAAATTTTATTTTTTAGCTCTATTAGGATACTTAGTATTGTATCCACATTGTAAGACTGGAAGCGTTGTTGGTGGAACGGCAGATAGCGAGCTGGATAGACAGCTACTTACCATAACGCATAGACAACGGACGACGATGTCGCCCCCCACCTCGGAGCCGCTTCTTGCCGTTCAATCTACACAAGTCGAGATTATTCATTGTGGTTCTGTTTCGCGCTTTTGTTTTATACCTACATTATTTTTGTTTTTCTTCTTTAGTATATTCTAGCTTTATATCATTGCTTCTCAGCAACTTATGTGAATTAAAACTGAGGATAACTTTTATTGACCTTAGCCGTAGTAATTAGACCTAAGTACATAAATGTAAAGGGGTTTAGCCGTAGTAATTAGACCTAAGTACATAAATGTAAAGGGGTATGAGTAAAAAGTGGGTCTTTTTTTTTTGCGATGTCGCTTCCAAAAATCTCTTTTATCTCAAAGACCTTATCGAAATAACCAAAAAAATATTCTACAGCGTAAGTCTATCATGGGTAGTTTTATAAATATTTTAGTTTAAAAAATTAAATTCGGGTCATTTTTTTTGGCGTTGTCGCTTCCAAAAAACTATTTCATCGCAAAGATCTCATTCAAATAAGTAAAACTCTTAGGCAGCGTAAATCTAGGGTGGGCAGTTTTTGAGATATTTAAGTTTAAAAAATAATATATGGGTTATTTTCTTTTTTTGGCGTTGTCGCTTCCAAAAAACTATTTCGTCGCAAAGATCTCATCCAAAGGGGCAAAAAACTATTTGGCAGCGTAAGTCTAGCATGGGCAGTTTTTGAGATATTTAAGTTTAAAAAATAATATGTGGGTTATTTTCTTTTTTTGGCGTTGTCACTTCCAAAAAACTATTTCATCGCATAGATCTTATCCAAATAAGCAAAAAACTATTAGGCAGCGTAAGTCTAGCATGGGCAGTTTTTGAGCTATTTAATTTTAAAAATTAATATGTGGGTCATTTTCTTTTTTTGGCGTTGTCGCTTCCAAAAAACCATTTCATCGCAAAGATCTCATCGTGGAAGCCCAGCGTGCCGCTGACTGTACAGTGGCCAGCAAGAGTGAATAAATAATTATTATAATCATTTTATGAACCTACGACGAAAACACAACAATATAAAAGGAGTCGCTTAGCAGTACTTATTTTAAAATTATATTTTTTGATAATGTTTACCACCTCAACGAGGGTTGCCACCCGTACTTTATAATAAAGTAATATACTTTATTTTGGGTTGTTGTAAGTACTCTATAGGTACTTGATGAGGAAAATAAAGTACGTGAAAATACTTTATTTCACAAGGCTTTTTATTTCTCTAGGATAAATTACCAAAAGTAATAAAAAGTAGGTACACACAACGCCACCTCAGACTATACATGTTGACCTTGAGACCGCCTTTATACTCTACGTAATAAAAGCTGTTTTCGCAGTTTAACTGTATAACCTGACGTGCTATCGTGTGTACCTATATTTTTAAAGGTAAAAATAAATACCACGTCTTTATTTCCATACAATGTAGGCACTTTTTTTCTACCGTCAGCAATCAATTATTAGTCCAAAAAAGGTGGCAACCTAAACCTTAACCCATTTACGATAATAATTGTTTGTTTTTGTCTAGTTACAGACAGGAATACCTAGTTCCTGTTACAAAAAAACCCTTATGGAATGGAAAAAATGGATGTCAAAGTTTCGTAAAAATATCGACAAGTGTTTAAAAGATCACAGTCTTCAACGTCTTCCTTGTCTTCTACGTCAAGCTAAATACCACGACGACAGGGTATATTTTATGCTATATGACATCAGCGTATTCCTATAAATTTCACACGCTGACGTCAGCGTTTGATAGAGACCACGACAGTAGGTACCTGTCTACACATTACATTTCTTTATTAAAGCATTGTGACGCTGACGCTGTAAGCAGCCGACGGCATAAATAGGTGACCAAAGCATGTCTTATTAGAAAAATTGCTTTTTTTTCAATTTCGGCCTTTCCTGCCAAAAATCGGACCTTTTTTTCAACAAAGCTTGTGCGCCTTTTTTTATTTATGTGCTGGCAGTGACAATGGCAACACTGGTAATCAATCACTAGATTAGAGCTGCGGTCCGCATGGCGATAGTATCGATAATGGCGTTTGTCGCGAACCCTTAATTGGGGTGTATTATTATGTACGTACTATGTCCGAGATACAAACGTATCCATCGCGGGTCGCGAAAGTGTAAACGATAGACACGTGAAGAGGGAGACAACGATTGATAATAGGTGAAAGCTTACCATATGTTGTCCTGTACCTTCGATTACTAGCGAATGTCTGTCCACTCCTCTTATCACCTCTCCTCATCCATCTGCAAGGTTAAATAAACTTATGACACCACTGCGTGGCGCCACTAAGCCCTGGGATCACGCCATTACAACAGCATGATCCCAGGATTCATAGCACACATCATATTGCCATAGATAAGTATCAAGATCATCTTACTCATTACCATTAGATTTCTGCCATCTACGTTAGCTGTTTAAACTATCTATACGGAGCCGATTCCTAAGTTCCCTCGGAACGATGTGAGCATGAGTAGGTACCTAGATAACTAGAACCGCCGTTCCCTTATCTACGCGACCCGTACATGCAGGGCCGGATTTAAGGGAGGGCAAGCGGGGCAACTGCCCGGGGCCTCCACAACAGAGAGGCCTCCACATAAATAGTATTTATAAAAAAAGAATCTTACACAACGAAAGAGTACCTACCTAATATTACGATTTGGAAACATACCTAGTAATTTTGATATTAATATTATTTATTACTAGCGGTGTGTGTCATTTGAAACACTTTGCAAGAAAAATATTATATAACCTATTCGAAAAATAATTAGGGGCCTCCACTCCCCTGTTGTCCCGGAGCCTCCACACCTCTAAATCCGGCCCTGCGTACATGCGTCCATGTACGAACCCGCGCTCAATTATGCTGCCGACCACCGCCGTGACAGAGCGTATTACATATTACAATAATTCCAAAATACATGGCATAGCTTGGTGCGTTTGATTTACCCACTAAATGGTACGCGCGACCTATCCACAGCATAACATCTCAACAAGCGACAAGCGTGCCCAAGCCCCACCTGCACTATATTCATATAATTAAAACAACAGACACTTCAGACAGCTCATTCATAGCAATCAACCTCAGCATAAACACATACAACAATTTCACGAGATGCAAAACAAGTTATAAAGTATTTTAGTGTACTATGCTACTACTTAGCTCTCATGTTCCATTGGGTATCGAGTCCGTAATTTTCAGGCAAGTAGGAGTTCATCATTTATCAGGCAGTTAGGAACTTTATCAATACAATACTTTTAATACTGGCTCAAGATTACTTTACAATAACTTTTACGATACATTAGCACAAAGCCGGCTTACTTGACTTTGACAATAGAATTATGGCGGCACTTGATATTGTGTTGCCAGCACAAATATCGCGACCGGTGTGGCCGTCGCGACAGCGTTTGCATTTGCGACGCTCAGCCCACGCTCAGCTCAAAATGGCGCTGGTAATGACGTCATGCGCGATCACGCTTGTAGATATTGTACCTATTGTAAAACGTGCTAACGTTTGTGGCGTCTGCAAAGAGGTCACCACTCCTCTATGGTTAAGCAGAAAAGAAGATAGTTCTGACTTCTGTCTTACACACTGTTGTCACAGAATTTTATTGTTGCTTTCTTGCTATTGTAAATTAATATTATCCCTTCCTTACTCGTCCGTGTTCCTTCTTATTTTAATCTGACTCCTCCTTGTAAATACACACTGTACATAGCATTTATGAAGTAAATAATAAACACACGTTGGAAGTGTTTTCATCATAGTTTTAACAACGAACACAAGTATAGTGCGGGCAGGAACCAAAGCCCGCACACGTTCATGCAGACCGGCTGCTGTTATCGCGATAATATCAATATTAACGCTAGGTATGCGGACCGCATCCGTACGTTTTTTTGATTTGTCATTCCGTTTGTCTCGTCTCAGTCTCGTCTCATGTCATTGTCTTGTCTTGTCTTGTCTGTCTATTCTGTCTGTCAGCACAGAATAACTTATAGTATAACTAATGACGAGGCAGTATGGTCTAAGACCTTAGCCTGTTCTGCGGAACGAAAAAAAAAAAAAATAACTTATAGTTATAGTGCTGTCAGTTTCAATAACTACCTATGTAATGTAGTTTGTGGTTTCAACTTTCAATTTTATTATCAAAAATCAAAGTTTTTAGGTCAAAAAAATACACTATTATTATTTATTATAATAACTTTATAATTTAATTTGTGCAAAGAATTACTAAGAAGCAAAACAAAACCAAAACACTCCACTCGACACTGGCGAAATCCGCAAGAGAACGGGAACCGCCAAAACAAAACGATGAAGAAGTATTGATAAAATTATATAAGTAATAAGTATAATAAAAAGTAAGAAGTCGTGAGAAACAGTTATTTTAGGCTTGTTTGTTAGATTAGACGCTACAAACCACAGAACTCATATACAAGGGCAAAATGGAAGGGAAGAAAATATCTTTCGGTTTTAGGAAAACCAAAAAGGTTGAAAAGCCTATAGTGGAAGAAAAAAAAGAATTCATTGATTGCATGGAAGAGAAATCAATCAAAGTCGTTGGGTAAGTAAAGCATTTTTGTTGAATAGCTTTGTCCTGCTGGGACTTAACCTCAATCTTAGCTTGTAGTATTACTTTTGTAATTACTAAGCTAGGTAGGTATGTGTTATTGCCCGAGATTTCAACTCCCTGGTTACGTGCCACAGCAGACCAACATCCTGAGTCTCTTACCCAACATACTGCACTTAACACTACAAATGAATAAACCTGACTCCAAAGGATCAGAGAATAAAATCCTAACAATAATCCATAAATATAACAGCTCTATGCAATTTTCTCCTGTGAAGGTGTTCTTTCTAGTTGCTTTTTCGTGGCTATCCAGTTCTAGCTGATATCCAATTCAATCGAACACCCCTCTCATATTAATTGGTATAAATAAATCTAGAGTTCTAAGCATTATGAAATTAAATATAAGATTTAAGTAAGTGTAGTTCTTCTATGTCACGAAGTCTGTTCGGCTATGAATGTTGCTAGGCATGAGAGTGTGAAGGAGGACGCACACCAAACAAAGTGCATGTGCACACCTAACAATTTTTATAGCTGAACAGACTTTGTGAGATAGAACAACTATACTTACTTAAATCTTATATTTAAATTCTATACTTACTTCACACAATGTTAAAAATATTACAGTGGAGAGCAACTAAAAGAAGAAGCACCTTTAGTCATACCGCTGAAGCCTAACACTTTAGTGACAGCGGACAGACTGAAACAAATAGCGGAAGAGGTGGAAAGTGTCTTAAATGAACCTGAACCAGGTGAAAAAAAGAGCCCTAACCCTGAAAATGTCCCTGAAACTGAGACTATAGATCAAATGGTTGTTAGAGAGCTTCTGCAAGAAGCTAAGAAGGAAGTCAAGGTGGAACCCACAGAATTAGCAGTCCCAATACCTTCAAAACCTATTATGTCAGGTCAAAAAGAAGTAAGAACAACTTATACATATTATGTTGTATTAAAAATATTAAAAAAAATATAATAGTATAAAGGTTTATTTTTGGCACATTGGCACAAGACATATTATTTTTATTTTATACCGACTCGACTCAGATAACGTTCGAAATGCAAAAGACTTTAAAACCCAGTACAGATTATTTGCATTGCAACAACTTACACAACTAATGTGATGTGTGCATGCAGTGCAGTGTGCTCGTGGACACATTAATATGACTGTTTGGAAAATGTTGCATTACATGTTGTGTTGCAAATAACCTGTACCAGGCTTAATAAGACTGATAGATTTGAAAACATAATAAATGAAGTACTGGCATCAATATTTAGGGATATATAAGGGGAGGGAATTATAAAAATGAGACAGTAAAATTAAGAAATCATAATTATTATCTGTTTCAGTCTACACTGCAGGATTATGAAGATGTTCCAGTACAACAATTTGGACTGGCAATGCTCCGTGGAATGGGATGGACACCAAGCGATAAAAAGTGAGTTTTATTGATTTAAAAAACTTAAGAGCGTGTTGATAGCATACTAGCGCCACCACTGAAAAAAAAATCGTAGTGCTTAAATAAAGACGGAATTGTGAATTATCTCTCTGTAGTTCACTCTGAAGAAGCTTTATTTAATATTTTCTAGCCCGTAGATTAGTTTAATGGAGTTTTTTTTGCTTTTTTTTATATTGGTAAATCAGGTTTTACTAAACAAAATCTTAGGATTAACCTACATTTTTTTTATTTTAATTCTTATCATGCAATCAGTCTCCTGGACTATGAGCAGATTTGCTATAATAAATAATAATAAAATCATTTATTTGCTGCTGGGAATTACATGTAGAGCAAGGTGCTCTATCGAGGCCACTCATTCCTGAATTATTCTAAGCCAAGTTTTACAAATCTGGTTGTTTGCTACCTACATAAGTCGGTAAATGTATGGATTTTATAAAAAAGTTATAATTTTTCGAGCTTTTACTAAAGTTTAACCATTGAAGGTTGGTAAATGTTGTTTTTTGTTAAAATAAAACAGTGAATTAGCTAACATAACTTAATCTTTAATATCTCTTAAAGGATTAAATAACAAATTAAATTGTCATAACAACAGTTGTAAATATTTTCAATTCAGGACACAATATAAACCGCCCAGTGTACTCCGCCCTAAAGGTTTGGGGTTAGGTGCAGATAAAGTTGTGACAGATAAACAAAAGAGGAAAGTGGCAGTCAATGAAAAAGGGGAAGAACTCGCTATTATGAAGAACTCTTATGTGAAAATTACAAATGGGAAGTACAGCGGTTATTATGGTAAAGTGAGTATAATCGTTATTATCACCATATTGGCTTAGAATAATAACACCGCTAGAAGCAGAGTCCTTGTATGTGAAGTCAGGCAAAAAATACTGAGCCAAAATAACCTAGTTTTCTGATTTATATCCTTCATACGTTACTTAATTGTAACTAAAATCCAATAAAATAGTAACTAATCCTGTAAAACTAGGGAAATTGAAACTATTTCGTTCTTATAGGTTGCCCACTTTTTTGCCCACTTTTGACAGTGCGCTCTGTAGGGAACTGTCGTTCTTGGTTGTTTTTATTCTAAATTTTTTGGTGTTGATTTGGTTGGCAACGACTTAACTTAATTGCCTAAACTAAATTTAGTTTTCCGTCCTTTTCTTTCTGTATCAAAAATACAAGAATAATGCTAAAATTAAGTTAGTCCTGTCAATTTAGTTATGTCATGCCAACCGAATCGATACCATTACCATTTGTTACCATTAATTTTCATAAATCACTTAAGAGTGCAGATTAACTGGTTGACATAAAAATGGAAAACATTGATTCAGTTCTTACATTAACTAGCTACTGCAGATTGCCTAGGTAATCTGCAGACTAACAACCAAGCATCAGTTAAAGTCGATGAAACAGGTTCTTTATTTAATTGAAAAATTTGTGTAATCACATAAAAAGGGATGGGCGCAGCCACTCGTAAGTAGGGTTCGGATGAAGTCTTAGAGTTCATTAGGTAAGGTTAAGTAGAACTACGACCAAAAAGCCAGAAATGACGTTTTTGTAAAATTTACATTCGTCATTTTCATGTCTCCACTGCTGGAGCACAGGCCTTCCTTATGTGTGGATAAGGAGGATGGGTCCTCGAACATTTTAAAACACTGTTTAAATGTGATGCCGTCTCTTTCAAACAATATTGTCAAAAAAGTGACAGCAACACATTTAAACAGTGTCTAAGTTAAACACTTGCGGCCTTACCACAAAAGATTAAAACACTGTTTAATTTAGACACTGTTTAATTTAGACACTGTTTAAATTTAGACACTGTTTAAATGCGATGCGATGCTCTTTCAAACAATACTGTCAAAAAAGTGACAGCATCACATTTAATCAGTGTCTAAGTTAAACACTTGTTGAACAGTGTTTTAAAATCTTTTGTGGTAAGGCCGACTATGCCTATAGATATATAGTACCTAAATCAAACTTGCTTTCTTTTCTGCATAAATTGTGACATCATACACATAATCTTATTTAAAAATACATCCAATGACTTTTTCTTCTTCGTCGTTTCGCTCTTGGCAGAGTGGTCATGACTTAACGGGTATATAAATCTAATCTTACCAAATGGTTAAGTCGAAACCGAAAATTTGTTGAAACATAATCTAACATAGACACAAACACACATATAACAAGCCCCAATTTTGTATTCATATTTTAATTTTAAATTTTAGTAAAATTGTTAATTTAACTTTAACTGTACTGGTTTCAAATTCTGTACATAACACACTTTGTTAAGGAAATGTGACTCTTTCTGGCACAGGTGCCTCGGCACTTAAAACTTAAATGGCACTAATATTGTATTTTCATCTCATCTATGGACTGTTGTGTCTGAAATAAATGTTTGAATTGAAATAAAAGGTAGAGCCTACCTAATCTCTGTTAAATTATTTTTGTTACAGAATAGTAGATTATGCAATAAGGGCTTAAAGTAGTGTATTGTGTCCCGGGCGTTATTATTGAACCCCGAGTACGAGGGATTCTATGGTTAACTCCCGAGCGGAGCGAGGGAGTTAAGGCTAGAATCCTGAGTACGAGGTGTTCAAGATCGCCCAAGACAAATACACATTTAAGCCCGCGATGCATACTCTACTTTTTATACTTTCTGCGAGGCAATTGAAACCAATGACTGTTATAAAGAAAGTACTGAAGTAACTATTTAAAGTTAGAATAATAAAATATGAAAAATTAAGAATATTTATTGAAAATTAAAAGTTATGTTAGAAACAAAGTTACATTCTTTGGTACATTTATAGTTGGGTTAGAGTTTATGTTTTTGTCGTCTATTCTGTAGTGGTCAGTTCGACATTCAAATAAATCCTTCTTGGTGCGCGGGTGAAAATGAATTTCGTAAAAAGTTTTCATGATAACATACAGCCTAACCCAGAATAAGATCTCATTGCACCTAAACTTTTTTGAAACCAACCTCGATCAAGCACGACTACAAGGGTTGCATTCCAAATTCAAATCACATTATTCCCCATGGGAAAAATGACTTACTTTAGGAAAGGTTTGCATGACACATAATATGCCATTGACGAGCAGGTAGTATAAAAATATACATTTTTATTATTTATTTTCAATTTTTTAATCTTCACTGAAACTATATTCATACTGTTTGCAGGTGGTGAGTTTAGACGAAGACAATGGTCGTGTCATGGTTGACATTACAGTGAAGAAGGAAACGGTCAGTTTGAGCGAGTTCATGATGCAGGCGGTCACCAAAGCTGAGTTTGACAAGGAGTCTAAAGTCATAAGTAAGTTAATATTCTATTTGCTGTTTTGATTTGGGCCTATTACCGTTGTGCCCACTGTTTGTCCACCACTGGTGGGTCACGGTAAATAAAGTATGGACGGTCTATTCCTGTTGTCCACCACGGGCATATCGGGAAGAATATTTTTTTTTCCATCCTTCTCTATTTGCAATCAGCCTTTAGGCCATAATCAAATTGGTTGCAATCAGGAATTTTAGGACTTCACATCCAACGACATGATGTCCTCCACATAAAAATGACCTTAGTCAAATTTTGGCCAGTGGTGTTCTCTTCAGTCGGGAAGAAATATATAGAAAAAACCTTTTTTCCCAATATCCCCCAGTGGTGGACAAAGGTGGGGGCTAACAGGAACAGGCCTTGATTTGTACCTTAAAAAATCTATAATATATTTTTGTTTTCAATACAAAGTAAAAAATTTAAGTTAAAAGTAAAATAAAATATGACAGAGGGAAAAGTAGACATAAATTAAGACGGAAATATATTTTCCTTTTCTAGATACCTAATATAAGCTGGGGATCGGCTCTTCGAACTTCGGCGGGTCTGCCGAGCTTCAACTTAAAACAGATAAATCGAAGTAACGAGTTTCGTATTGTACTATTCGTCGAAGTTTTTTAGAAGATATCGATGTTCGTGTGACATTATGAATTGGGATTCGCCATTTTGGCCCGATTGGGGCTCGATATATCTGTTTTAATTTGAAGCTCGGCAGACTTTCCGAAGTTCAATGCGTTAGCCGGTACGGCCCCAGGACCTAAATAATATATCCCAATACTAATGGCCGAATACTTAAACGATACTCAACTCTGAGGGGCGCTCAAACATCATGCTGTCTTTCTCGTATCTTTGACATTTGATGCGACAGGAGATGTTTGAGAGCCTCTCAAAGTTGAGTGACGTTTGAGTATTCAGCCATTAATCAAACAATTTGATTTAAAATGTAAATTGATCTTTTGTAGCTATTTATAGTATCTATTTGAGATTCCATACCTACCCCTTACTAATAAAGATTGTATAGCAGATGTACAGCTACACAATAGTTACTCTCTGTCAAACTATTTAAGTTTGACATTAAAAGGGACAAAACACTGTGTATACATCGGCTATACAATCTTTATTAGTAAGGGCGCTATTGTATAAGTAGATATTACTGAATATAGTTACCAAATGTTTTACTGAATATCGTCCAAGTATTGCAACTTGCACCAACAAAAAAATCATCTCAATTTCTCTTCACAGATGCTATTGAAGATTTATCAAATGACGTCATATGTTTTTATGTTGGGAACTCATTGAAGAGTCCGTAACACGAGGTACAACACTTGGACCTTTATTCTGGTTTCTTATTTATTTTATCCATATAAAAAAAACTCAAATTATCCCCTTTATAGATGCAGATTCTTTTGAAGAGTACAAGAGAACGGAAAAGATTTCCCAAAAAGTTACTAAAACTGAATCTCTAAAAACAGAGAGAGATGCATCATCAAGTACGAGAGATAATAAAAATGGGAAACATGAAAGAGACGCAAGAAAATATGCTGATATTCCAGAAAAAAGAGAGAAAGATAAACATAGAAGAGACTCGTGTAGCAGTGAAGAGAGATCTAGAAAACCTCGCAGAGAAAATAAGAAAAAGAGAAGGCAGAGTAGTAACGATTCTTTAAGTTCTCTCTCAGATTCAAATAAAAAGAAACACAAGTCTAGTAAGAAACGATACAGCAGCTCGGAGTCCGACTCAGATTCACCTAAAAGAGAGAAAAGGAAAAAGTCGCCAGAGAAAAAGAGAGATATTGATAAAAAACGTAAAGGCAAGAAAAAAAAGCGAGATAGAGATCGGTCGCCGAACTACAAGAAGTATAGGAAGTAAGTTTTAATTTAATCAATAAAATCAGTACACAATTCTATGTAATATATGTGGTAGTTTTATTTAAAAAGTAACAAAACTTAGGGCCTATTAAAAAAAAACACGATAGTCGGACGATGTTCGTTGATCGATTTACTTGATTTTGAACCTTATGCCTGAGTTAATAATGTCATGGAGTAGGACGAACATCTTGTCTTTAGATTGGTTTATTTAGTTGTAGTTGCTATGATTTTCTTAGCTCTCAAACCTTTTAAATGTCGCAGCCAAATAGTTAAATCCGCCATTCAATTAAACGCCTATAGAGGTCGATCTTTTTTCCGTAAACTATTTTATCTTCCCGTAAGTTGATAGAACCCCGTTTTGGGTCTCCTCATCGCTTGATCACAACACTAACCTAACCGAATATAAACCCAATTTTTCAAATTGTTGCCGCTATACTCAACTATCCGCCTGCGATATATACATTATATTGTGTGAAGTTAAATCTAAGATGGTTCATCTTATTTCAAAATATACAAAATCTATAAAGAACCATTAAAAAATACAAAATATAAAAACGTAGTTTGCTTAAATTATATGTTATCAGACAACGCCATCTATCCAAAATCTACAATATCAAAGACAAGTAGAATCACATTGCAATGTAGGGTTGTCGATGGCTAGCTTAAATTGGACGTGCCAGGAATTGAATGAATGGGTGTTTGGAAAGCAGAGCTTTAGTTGCTTTGCTAATGTTGGTTGAGTAGTAACAATCCTTAAAAAACTTAGAATTCATAGGTATTCAGGATATGTCGAGAGACATCCAAGAAAAAAACCGTATAGCACAGATTATTGATTCCATTAAAAACGGTGTTCCACTGTGTGATTTTCATACAAACATACTCGCAACACATTCTCATAAATAAAAAAGTATAATTATATATCATTGCAGTTTACTTACTATTACTTTTATGTTGATTAATAAAAAACTTTTTTTCTAAATATGATATAAATTACTTTAATTAAAAAATGAATTATTTACTATAAGGACTTATAGGAATATTTGTACAACTTGTTCTACCGCCGAAAAATGAAATAAGATTTTTCATAGACATAACCTCTATCGATAGAGTACCTAATTGACTATGGGAAATCTCATTTCGCTTTACGCCAGAAGATGGCGCTGTACAAATTTCCCATACAATTACTCGTTTTTTTACGCGCGTACTTGCGCCATCTTGGCATTGTGCGGGAAGTAAGTATTAGAATTCATGTAAGTATTGACATTAATTCCTGGACTTAATTTCAAATTTAGAACGTCATTCATCAGACTGCCACGTAAATGTGCAACCTCCGACATTCCTTTTTTAAATGCAATTAATATATTTCAGAGCATGAGTGAGAAATAGTACATTTCAGCCGAAAACGGAAAGTTAGCATTTACTTTGTCGAGGATAGGCAATGTAAATAGCTTCCAGTACAAATGCTTTTCTCAAGAAATGGAAGGAAATATTTAATTTTTGGAAAAAATGAAAATTCTTAATAGGTTCGGTGTGACCACTCATGCAGCCATAAAGTTTCGTAAAAATTACGCTAGCTGATGGATGAGTTCTACAATTTTGAATTTGGAATAGGTACTTGATCGGGATGTAAGTATTGTGGTAAGTTGGTGTGGCTACGGGTCGATTGGGTGAAATTCATTCCCAGTACTGAATTTCAAATTTAGAACGTGATGAACCAGCCACCACGTAAAGAGACGTATGTGGAACGCCCCGCATTCTTTTTTTTAAATGGAATGATAACATTTCAGATCATGAGTGAGAAAAAGTTATTTTATAACATTATCTTGTTAGCGAACAAGTGTCATATTTATTTTTTTAATTTCGATATTGCGTGTATAAAGTATGACAATAAAAAACGCGTTTTGAAGTTTATAATTCAAACTTTACGATATGAGAGTAGTTGAATCAATTTATGAATGTAGAGAGGAAACTCGTAACTGCATAGTAAAACCATAAGTAAGTATAATTTAAGTGTGCACATGACATGCCGTTGATCGGCTCACTGCGCAATTAACCGCCCCATCTGTAGCCTGTGAAGCCATGTCACTAAACTACATACAAGTTTAATGCTAGGTTTACACGAGATTAGCTTTATTACAACCTGGGGCCCTACCGGCTAACTTTTCGAACTTCGGCGGGTCTGCCGAGCTTCAACTTAAATCAGATAAATCGAAGTATGGAGTTTCGTATTGTACTATTCGCCGAAGTTATTTAGAAGATATCGATGTTCGTGTGACATCAAGAATTCGGGTTTGCCATTTTGGCCCGATGGGGCTCGATTTATTTGTTTTAATTTGAAGCCCGGCAGACTTTCCGAAGCTTGATGCGTTAGCCGGTACGGTCACTTAGTAGGTACGGCACTCAAGCTTACCTACTAAGTGACGAAAAGTGTTTTATTACAAGCTCTTAAAACTTCAGTTTACTGAATGGCTATCAATGCGTCTCTTTCTCGCTGTATATCAAATAAAAGAGACGCATTGATAGCCATTCAGAAAACTGACATGTTTTAGAAACTTGCGGGGGCAGGGGCACAGTAATAGTATCTTCATTACCGTAGCAGGGGAATCAAGTGCATGTTTTCTAATCTCCAATCCAATCCAAAGTCACATTTATATTTTATAAACGAAACAAAGTACACACGACCGCACGTCAGGTTATACAATTGTACTGCGAAAACAGCTTTTATTACGTAGGGCATAAAGGCGGTCTCAAAGTCAACGTTTATAGTTTGAGGTGCCGTTGTATCAGCGACAGGTTTGAATCCTAAAGTTTTATTTATATAATATAAAAACATTTTTTTTTTATATATTTGACAACATCACATACATTGCTCCGATTCCAAAATAAGTAGCTAAAGCAATTGTGTTATGGAAATCAAAGACAACAGTGGTATCACAAACACCCAGACCTGAGCCAATATAGAAAAGTTCGTTTTCTAAATTGACCCAACCGGGGATCGAACCCGAGACCTCAGAGATGGCGACACCTTGAAAACCGGTGTACAATGCCACTCGACCACGGAGGTCGTCATAGCTATGTACCCTAGTGAAAGGTTATTTGAAATCCGTTCAGAAATGGTTGAGTTATAAGGGCAATGCAATATGTGCTTTATCACGTACGACGGTTCGCGTACGTGGCGGATGACGTCACAAGGACCCCCAAATAACAGCGTTCTAGCTCGTATAACTTCTCAGGCTTAAGATATATCGTGAAAATTTCTTCACATCATGTGGTGGCATATGCTTTCTGATAAGCCTAAACAAAAAGTCGCTGATCCTCATTTCGATGTAAGTGGATGGGAGAGGCGAGTGGTGCGGCACAGGTAGCTACGCGTATAGTGCCTCACTTCACAGCCGCCAATTAGAAACGTAGTCTTATACATTTTTTCATAGCGAGACTATTTATTTTTTTGTTTCAAATGTATGTTAATCCTTTAACCCTTCAGGGTTATAATAATAATAGATATACCATTGTTGTTGATAAGTTAAAGCGAACTTACACCACTGAATCTTCCATTTTATATTATGTGCCACCAAATATAGTGTGCATAAGGGTGAACAGGATATAAAGTTATAGTTAGTCTTGTGTGAGCCTAGCTTTATACAGTAACCACCCATTTGCCGGCCATCAACTCTGACATCGATTGACTTGTAATTAAGTTTTCAAGTAAAATAGAATAGAGACAACTTGTGAACATAACACAAGGTGTATGTACACACGACAGCACATCTAATTAAACAATTTAACTGCTAAAACATCTTTTATTACGTAAGTCACAAAGACGGTCTCAAGCTCAACTTGTAGTATAATGTGCCGTCGTGTGGAGGTACATAAGTAAATAAGTCAAAGCGTTTGAACATTTCAATTCTTTTTAATCAAATTCATTGCTATGACTTAGTTATTTACACTTATAGTAAATGATATAACTCATCTGTACCATCCGTTCCCTCACTATGGGCCGGTAAAATAAAAAAAAAAACAAAAATACTAAACCAAATAGAAATTAATGCGATTTACAGTTTTGTATGAAAAAAATAATTGGCATTTTTTTCGAAGAAGAGTTAATTATGCTCAAATTGCAAATCATTTTGGTATTACGTTTGTATGGGAAGCTCTCTGTTCGCCGGACTTTTAATGTCAAAATACTATACCATCCGTAAGCAAAACGAATCGTTTCTCGAATATAGGAATGGGGGTATATGCCAATGCATATACCCCCATTCATATGACTATCCATTGTTATTGTCAGTAGTAATACTTAGTAACAATAGTATCATCTACAATGCTCACTAAAGGCATGACCCTTAATATGTTCAGGCATTCCAAAATTGTACAAATGTGAAATTGTACGAATATGGAATTGTATGAATGCGGAAATTGTACGTAATACTGAAAGTAATAAAATTAGGAAAATAAGAATTAAAAGGCAGCTCGAGCGGTGACAATTGAATATTTAAATGACATTAAAAAAGATCAAAAGGAGTAAAATATACAGACAAAATAATATTATGTGAATCCTCCTTTGTCGGTAACAGTACGTATATGTCTGAAGGCACTGAAGGTCTACCTATGCTAGACAAAATAAAGCGGGACCAGGGTTATTCACAAACGTCGGAAAATTTCCGTATCCGATGGGCTTTCCATAATATTTATTCAACGGTTTCCGTGTTCGAAATGTCAGTTTTGTTTCCGACGGATACTAACTCTTCCGATACCAAATAGCTGTCGGAATGAATCCACAAGTCTTTGTTTCGAATCGAATCGTCAAAAGTTACGGAAACCTTTAGTATAAGTTACGGAAAGTTTCGGACGTTTGTGAATAAGGGCCATGGTAAGAATGTTATTCCATTTCTTGGCAGTCGTTTAGATATATGTAGCTTTTACCCTTAACATGTATTTACCGAACTAAAAGGGTGGATTTTTTTACATAGAATTGTTCGTAAATTTCGATAGGCATCCTTTTAGCTTTAGAAACGCCATTCTTCGCAAGAACTGACGTGAAATACCGAGTCACGTTAGTGACTCGGTAGCTCAGCGGTCAGAGCATTGGACCGGATATCCAAAGGTCGCGGGTTCGATTCCCGTCCGAGAACATGATCTGGTGCGAGACGTATTTTTTCTAGTATATTATTTGGTATTATATAAAATAGCATTGTGAATGCTAAAATCTCAAAATTAAAAAAAATTAAATACTCTTTACAAAGTACTTACAGACGCATTCAGAGACTTCAATTTAAGTTTACTAGTGGTCTCATTAATTTATTGACAGATAATTTCATAGATATTTAGTAACTGTTGGTTATATCGTGTCACATACCGATATCGTTCCGATATCATCGGACGATATCGTTGTCGTCCGAGCCGACGATATATGAGTATCGCGTGTCGCTATCGTAATCGTCCAATGTTGCTCCAGTCTCTTCAGTTTATTTGCAAGACAAGCAAGATCGGATAGAGTTAGAAGTTGCTTTGATCGAAATAGTTTTCTTCGTTATCAGGTAATAGGTAGGTACCTATCTAAAAAATATAATTCGTTAAATAAGTAGGTACCTACTTATTTTTATCTGCTTTTCTTTTATTTAAGTAATTTGTGGCCCAGCCCCCCCTTCTCGAATGGCCAATAGGCAACATTCTATGTGTTTGAACGCCACGCTTTAAGCTTGTCAATTCCATACAACACATCAGTCTGTGATTTACATAATTTTGCGACATTTAATTTAATCGTCTATTGCTAATAGTAGCATTCAAATGCTAGAATGTTGGCCATTTGAGTAGGGGGGCTAGTCCGACAGAAAAACCGCTTGGATTCGAATTTTCTAATGCCCTTATTATAATAAAGATTGTATAGCAGATGTATAGCTACACAATGGTTACTCTCTGTCAAAATATTTAAGACACTAAAGAGAAAAGGTCAAACCACTGTGTAACTATACATCTGCTATACAATCTTTATTAGTAAGGGGGTGAAAAAGTTATTGGGTAAATCAATAAAACCGTACACATTATTACAAAATCACTTTATTTCCAAGAGAAAACGAGTAGAATCACACCGGAAGTAAAAAGGTATAGGCAGGATATCACATTGAACATTTATAAAACTTATTCCAACATATTCACATATAGGTATGTTTGGTAATATTTCCAATCTTCTACATCTTGACACTGAAAATATTCATTTAATATTCCATTTAATATTACCTTCGTACATATATGTCATTCATAACATCCATAACTACCTATCCCAAGCTCAATTTTTTTTTATATCGTGTAGATTTTCTCTCATCATAAACATAGACACAAATATATGTACTACAATGTATAGATAATACTAAGTGGCTACAAATAGGAAGGTATATGTTTTGTAGCAAAAGTATAATATTAAAATGTCGCAGCAAAAAATAATACTACCAAAGGATGATAAAAAAGGTTTGAGTGTGTTTTCTTTGTGCTTGTTTCGATATTAAAAGGCAGTAAGTAGTACTTAATATAACATTGTTATCCAATTTCTAAGTAAACCTTTTAGTATGTTTGATACGAAATACTACTTACGATACACTGCTATTCGAGCCAGACAATAGAATGATTGTTTGTCTGTTATTTGTTCAACCTGACAAAAGTATATCTTTCAGATTCCCTGTCCATAAAATACTGCAATACTTAGAAAAACATTTCACCGACTTGTTCCCCTGTGGTGGCACGTACAGGAATTTTCATTCCTCGCCGTACCACCACTGAAAGAATCACATGGTTGTTGAGACAAAAACGAATATGAAATATCAATAGTGGCGATGCGCAAAGTAATAACCGTTAGAGGCGCTGTGCGTTTCATAGTAACGTTTGAGTCATGTTAAGCAATAATGTGCTAACCCTTAACACCCCTATTAGAGCAAAAATAAGATAGGTAAAGACAATGTTGACTTTAAAAATATTTATTTTACTTTGTCTCTATCAAATTTGTTTGACCTTACACGGTAAACATAAGAACTAAAGGGAGTGTTACCACAATTTGTATTTAAGTATATGGGTTAAATATTATTGCATAATACTGACATTTAACACAGAAACTCATAATAGAGACACTGACAATGCGATTTTCGTTTAAAAATCGCAGTTTCAGTAGGTACTTAGCAACTGTAGGTAGTAGTACTATGTGGATTATAAACTAGCCTATGTAAAGTGTACGAGTTTACAAATACCCAAAATATGCTTCAAACCTTTAAGCATTTTCATGTGAAAGCACTTTGTGTCTAAACTGTCTCAATAATAGAAAGTATAATAATATATTTTTACGTTTTTATTACCTAACTTTGCATAAACAAAGTGGCCTGATAAACTTTTCCTATTGTAGACAAAGTTTACAACTATAAGAACTTTTGCACTTCGTAGCTCGTAGCTAAAATTATTTCATAATTTTCTGGCTTTAAAACATGCCATTGCTCGTATATTTTTTTGCATGAGTTAAATTGAGGAGACAGCTGTTATGACCACAGTAATGGTTCACAATAACAGTCCAGCAACTAGAAAAGCTGTACACTTTTATAAAAAGAGGGAAATGTCATTGGGCATTTTGTTCGGGCATTTGACATACGGCGTTCACAAACGAAATAGGGCTAGGTATGTTACTCGGTTGTATGGGTCGCATTCTTGCAGGCCATGTTAATTTTTTTATCATTATATCAAATATCTGTAATAAATAAAATAAAATAAATAAATAAATAAAGACAATAAAAACTTCCACACGTTTTCACAATGCTGAAAGTAAAAACTTCTGTTTTACTAACAAAAGTTTAATAATATTGAACATATACTCACACACATAGTAAAGTAACTTTTTTCTGCCAGTCGGTACATGAAAAATAATACATATTTTAAAAAGTGGGATTGAATTCTTCAATTCAAAACTGGTTCGGTCTCTGTACGCGATCTTTCAGCAAGTAGGTCAAATATGCCCAATGACCTTTATTATTTCATTACTTATTGAGACAGAAAAGTCATTCTAAGTTATAATAGGACACGGTGAAGTGAAGGTATTACATTCAGGTAGAATCTACTAAGTATTGCTAAATACATCGTCTTAAACTATTAAGCGTCGTCACACCGATCACAATTACACCATGTTATATTTTTAAGGTTACTTATTTAAGGAAGACACTAATTTATTTACGAACATATTAGTCTCCTTTTAAAAATCAGGCTTTGCTAATACATTTTGGTTGGAGACTGGAGGAAGTAAAGGAAAAAAAGTAGAAGTTGAGACTCACTCCAACTAAGTTAGAATAACGAAGATTGTCGGGTACCTATAAATAATTTAGCATCGTAAATAACTTATTGTTAATAGAGCAGATAGAAAATATGTTAGAAAAGGTTGACCTCTTTGAAAATAAAACACTATTTAGGTCAGATCAGGAGTTCTTTAACAAAAACATTTTATTTATAACCACTACCGACAAATTGTGACACAACTGTGACTACTTACTTATACCAATGGTCATTACTTTATAATTTTTATTAACTTAATCTTAAGATCTTTGGTTTTAAAACCGATTTCCGCGTTTCGATACCTTTCCATATTTTATCCCTGCATTATTTGTCACATCACTTCACGATATGTAAAAATACATTCACACAATCCACTGTAACAAACCAACACACTTGTCTGTCTGTATTCAAGCAAAGTCACCATAACTTTTAGAAGATAGTTGACCGCAGGTTATTTTTAACGTTGCCATTTCCAAACTGTAACTGCCCCGTGTAGCCATGCCTTATACAGAATGTTTGGTAATAGCCTTATAAAGCCGAATATGGGAGATAGATGATAGGAGAGATACCATACATAAAATCCCGGAAAATTATTTATTTCCGGGAGTAACTACCACTACTTTTTTATGGTAAACTGCTTATTGGCAACCCTAGACCAAAATTGTGTTTTGCTTTTGCCCAATAATAGGATTGATTATCGAATACAATAGTGCATTTTCGTCTAGGGTTGTCATTTTGCATTTTTCCATACAAATAAACAAAAAAACTAAATTTCTCAGCCTTGTGGCGGTTTTCAGGGTTTATAATAATTTTCCGGGGTTCTATGCATGGTACCCTATCTAGCATATTCGGCTTTATAAGGCCAAACAGCCTGTAGTTTTATACCTTTTAAAATTATTAATACCTGAATTTCGACTTCAGAGTTGATGAGGAGGTCGAATTTGTATATCTCATAGTATAATGGATTTATTTATCACAATCAAAAATAAACTTATTATTTTCTTAGTTTGGAGTTGGAGTATGGGACTTCGATTTTACTTATTTCTTGTGCTTTTTAAAAATAATTTTAAACAGATTCGAATATTTCTTAAGGACATGTTGTACACACATTCTCTCGTATATTAACCATTTAAACTTAGTTATTTACATCTAATTTTGCTCGAAATCCGTAGTCCCATCCAACATCCGCCACAGCATATGCAGCACAGTCCCAAACAACGTTATTTACTAATTTCTGACAAATTATTACTTTTCAAATTCTAATCTCCTACCATGGTTCTTAAATTGGCTTCCAACTTTCGAACAAAATGGCTGGTGAAAATCCCACTCACACGTTACGCAAAACCGCGATTGTTTTCGAGTTCTTATGCGGGATTTCAAGTCGGAAGACATGTTGTCTCAACCGGGTTAGCGTTTAGTGAACGGGTTGTTGCGAGCCGTGGTGCGCGCGGCGGTCGCAGCGGTTTGTGTGCAGTTGCACAGCGCGTCGAACATGCGCAAGACGAACCCTCGCGCTCGCCCCAATCGCCGCTTCATGTTACCTGTAACAAATGGTAGGGGTATAAATAAGAAATGCGAAAAAAAATCCAAAAACACATGAAAGAGTATTGTCCTGAAATAAAACACTTTTAACGGATACTAGCGCGGTTCTATTCAAAGTACTTTGGTAATTAGTTGGTATTTAGTTTGAATTTTAATTTTCCGGACGTTTCGGCACCTTTGCAGGTGCTGCCCCCTTACTTTGACTCAAAAGTAACATCAAAGTAATATCATAAGTGAGATCGCTATACGCGATGTCATAGCTCTGTCTCTATCACAATATTACTTTATGAGCTTAGAGTCCCTCCCTGGTCACGAGGGATTTAAGCTGCTCGTGAGTATTGTCCTGTCCTGTATTGTCATATTTTTCGGATCGTGGATCTTGTTTCCGACCAATTTGGCCATTGGTTCGGTACGAATGGTACGTCGCTGTCTATTGATGAAAATGATTGGTTTTATCGGCCTTTATTCATACACAAAATCGTAAGTAGAGCGAATATGCCTAAGTAAAATGATTGGATTGAACTGTGTCCGTGGCAAACTTCTCGCTCACCTGCCGTCTCATTTCATAATACGACCCAACCAGTGAGTCTAGAAATCATGAATTCTATTAAAACGGTCTTCATGAATTCTAATTCAACTGAACAGTGAATAAAATCTAGTAGTTACCAATCTGCCATAAAATATTTCTTTCATTTTTATAGGGTTCCGTATCAAAATGGTAAAAAGGAACCCTTATGGTGCGAACTCTGTCTGTCTAGCTGTGACAGACAGACTGTCTGTCACAGTTGGATATCTCGAGAACTACTAATGCTATCAACTTGGAATTTGGAATAGTTTTAGATGACGTTTGCCCAAATATTTTGCAAATAAGATAAAAATAAAAATATTTTTTTTTTTGCAACAGGGACTGAAAGGGGGTCTTAAAATTCAAACTAGGGCATAATGGGGTATCATATAAAAGAACGCTGCTTGCACATTTTCAAAAATTTTTTTAGGCCGCATAGTTTTCGACTATTGATGAAAAAAGTAAAAAGAACGCTCCCCCGCCTTATCTCCGAAGTTTGCATAGAGAAAAATCTGAAATTGTTTTATGTGATCTATCACTAATTTCTAAGTATAACTTATGTAAAGATTACAGGCAATATAAAACAATATCTATAAAGTCTAAATAGTAAACATTTTCATAATGGTGGTACGGAACCCTCGGTGCACCAGTCCGACTCGCTCTTGACCGTTTTTTTTCCAGTAGCTTAAGTACAAGTTAACAATACACTTTGGCCTAAGTGCTCCTGTCACGGATAACGGGGAAAATGTTTTGTGAAAAAATACGACAAATTCTTAAGCAGGTACCTATTCGAGACGAAAGAAAAGCCAGACCACTTTTTTTAATAAATCGAAGAACTCCAACAGGTCCCTTATTATCTTCAAATTCAAAGGTACGCTGAACCATGGAGGTATATACACTTCTAAGACTTTCGCGCGTACAGTTCATTAGAAATAAAACACTTTTTACGGATTACAGCGCGTATATTATTAATTCAGGTGTTGTTTTAGAATTATTTAGTTTGTATTTATTGGTTTTTAGAATTCCCGACGTTTCGACACCTTTCCAGGGGCCGTGGTCACGGGAGAACTAAAGCAAAATAGGCTGCTCTAATTTTTATGAAATTACCCGCTCGAAATTTTATAAAAATGTATTCAAGTTTGTTAAATTATTTTTAGCTGCGTTCTGATTTGATCATTATTACTGAATTAAATTGCATAAAGTTAATTAGAAAACAAGATCTAGCTACTGAATCTACTACCAGTTCACAAATTGGGAGGCCTCTGAGAGAAAGAACTGGCGGAAGAAAACTCAAAGAGGTTGTGTCGACCTCCCTTTTGATCCCTATCTACAAAACGAACTAACTATATCTTTAGATCCTGCAGTGTGTGATTTGGGATGGGATTTTAGTTGATGAATTATGGGGTCCCAAGCTGGTGGTACTCTCCAACCATCATCTCTATTGAAATTTGGATGTTTGTTGATTTCAATAGCCTCGCGTAGCATTCTGGGAATGAATCTTTGTTCTTTAGCAAGTATTTGGGGTTTATCGAATCTAATGTAATGGTTGGGTCCCTTTGATGCATGTTCACACACTGCAGACTTGTTATCGCGCCTATGCTTCATGTCAGCTACATGTTCTTTAACGCGCGTCCCTATACTTCTCTTTGTTTGTCCGATGTAAGAGAGCCCACAGTCACAATCTAGTTTGTAGACGCCTGCATCTTGAAAGGGAATATTACACTTGACAGGTCGTAAAAATTGGTTTATCTTCTTCGGCGGCTTGAAGTAGGTCTTGATGGACGCACGCTTCAGAATAGCTCCAATCTTGTCAGTGATACCTTTCATGTACGGTAGGATGGCAGGTCGTCGTTCTACTGTATGCTGCTATGGGCTCTCCTGTATCCCCCGTTGTCGCTGACATCTTCATGGAGGATTTTGAGGAGAAAGCACTAAACACAGCACCTGTGTCTCCCCGGTTCTACAAACGGTACGTAGATGACACTTTCACAATACTACCTAGAGATAGTGTTCCTGCTTTCTTGAACCATCTTAACTCCATCAATCCTAACATTCAATTCACTATGGAGTTAGAGGCAGATAATAAACTAGCCTTCCTAGACATTCTTATCATCAGGAATTCTGATCAAACCTTGAGCCACACTGTGTATCGAAAAGCAACACATACAGATAAATACCTCAATGGTGAATCCCACCACCATCCTTTACAGTTAGCTACCGTAGGGAAATCTTTGTTTCAGAGAGCACGCGGGATCTGTGACCAACAACACCTGACAGCTGAGCTTCAGCATGTCAAGCACGTACTGCGTAGCAACAAACTGCCAGTACCACGCCTTCATCACAGAACCCGTGTCAAACCAGCCACAGTAGAACGACGACCTGCCATCCTACCGTACATGAAAGGTGTCACTGACAAGATTGGAGGTATTCTGAAGCGTGCGTCCATCAAGATTTACTTCAAGCCGCCAAAGAAGATAAACCAATTTTTACGACCTGTCAAGTGTAATATTTCCTTTCAAGATGCAGGCGTCTACAAACTAGATTGTGACTGTGGGCTCTCTTACATCGGACAAACAAAGAGAAGTATAGGGACGCGCGTTAAAGAACATGTAGCTGACATGAAGCATAGGCGCGATAACAAGTCTGCAGTGTGTGAACATGCCTCAAAGGGACCCAACCATTACATTAGATTCGATAAACCCCAAATACTTGCTAAAGAACAAAGATTCATTCCCAGAATGCTACGCGAGGCTATTGAAATCAACAAACATCCAAATTTCAATAGAGATGATGGTTGGAGAGTACCACCAGCTTGGGACCCCATAATTCATCAACTAAAATCCCATCCCAAATCACACACTGCAGGATCTAAAGATATAGTTAGTTCGTTTTGTAGATAGGGATCAAAAGGGAGGTCGACACAACCTCTTTGAGTTTTCTTCCGCCAGTTCTTTCTCTCAGAGGCCTCGCAATTTGTGAACTGGTAGTAGATTCAGTAGCTAGATCTTGTTTTCTAATTAACTTTATGCAATTTAATTCAGTAATAATGATCAAATCAGAACGCAGCTAAAAATAATTTAACAAACTTGAATACATTTTTATAAAATTTCGAGCGGGTAATTTCATAAAAATATGAGCAGCCTATTTTGCTTTAGTCCTCCCGTGACCACGGCCCCTGGAAAGGTGTCGAAACGTCGGGAATTCTAAAAACCAATAAATACAAATTAAATAATTCCAAAACAACACCTGAATTAATAATATACGCGCTGTAATCCGTAAAAAGTGTTTTATTTCCATGGAGGTATGTATAGTATATAACATGTTACAAAAATACCCCTAATGCCGAATATGGTATATACTAGCGGCCCGCCCCGGCTTCGCACGGGTACAATATAGTTACTAATGTGGTGAGTGTGAAGTTATTAGACTATACTACAGGATATCTTATACAACATGTTACGAAAACACCCCTTATGCCGAATATGGTACATAGGGACATTAACTTGATCAACTTTTACTATCGGACCAACTCTGAAATCGCGAAAATAAAATCAGCTGTTTCATACAAAAACTTAAAAACGAAAATATCAAAATGTATGAAACAGCTGATTTTTTTTCGCTATTTGAGAGTTGGTCCCATAGTAAAAGTTGTTCAGTTTGATGGTCCTTATATACCATATTCGGCATTAGGGGTACTTTTGTAACATATAGTGGCCACATAATTAAGGACGCCAGTCGATTTTCATACAAACGAAGTAACTTTTAAGCATTGCTTCTCCGCCTGGGATTGACCGAGCGGTGATCTGGTGATGGCCACCCAAGTGATCTGACCAGCATTTTAAGAGATGTAAGGATATGTTAAAAAAACCGCGAATATAGCATTAAAATGTATGAAAATCTTGCAACTGACAATTCTGATGCTACATCTCTTAGAATGCCGACCAGATCAGTTGGGTGTGTATTGCGATCCGAATCTTCTCCATTCACTTCCTGGATGGCCATCATCAGATCACAGCTAGTTCAATCCCTAGTGAAAAACCAAGACTTCAAAATTACCTCATTTGTATGAAAATCGACTTGTGTCCATAATTAAGTGGCCACCACTATATGTATATGTATATACGACGTACACAACTAACGCAAGCGGTGTTATAAGTTTGACCTGTGTGGGTGTCTGTCTGTCTAAGGCAACCTAGCTCCCAAACTTATGGACCGATTTTGATGCGATTTTATGCATAGTTTAAAAGATCTAAGTGTACAGACGGCGGGACTCCTTAAACATTTATCCGATTATGATGAAACTTTGGTGAGTTGTTCTGCTTACGACCGAGAAAGTCCCTGGCTAAAAAAACGGAGCATTGCAATACGCATGCCGGGAGCAGTTCTAAATAAAAATATGTTATGCATTATCAGGATTATCAATCTCGATCGATCATCCAACACTTCTCTAAATACCTACCACATTTCTTGTCATTTGATCCGGTTGCAAAATAAAAAGGCTATTTGGCGAGCTGACTCTCGAGCAGGTGACATTAGAGCTGGCCATGGGAGAAACAATCACTGCGCAGATCTACACCAGCCTTAAACTTTGTTCCTGTGCTTTATTAATTGTCATAGCATAGGCGACATAACCGAATATTGTATTCTTTTAAAATTAAACTGATAATCAAATGGAATAATTTTGCACCTTATTACAACGCAAAAAAATGTCAGCACTGTCAACATAACACCATAGGTACTATTCAATGAAATGCATTACTCTCAGGGGAAATGACCAAAGAGAATGTAATACTACGTTGAGATGACAAATGATATTTATTTTTCTTAATTAATCAATCAAATGCACAAAGAAGTTTCAATTCCGACGTCGAAGTCAATCACACCAAAAGTAGCTTTTTATCACTTTTTAACTCTGTTAAGGGATAAATATTTAAAAAATACGAAACACGTGTTCAATTAATTTTGTGAAAGAATGTCTATGCCGAATTTCAAGTCAATCGGGCCAAGGAATCGCGTTCTCCCATACAAACTTTGCCACCCTGTTTCACCCCTTTAGGGGTTGAATTTCGCAAAATCCCGTCTTAGTGAGCACCTACGCCCTAAAAGGAGCCCCCATGCAAAATTTGAGACTCCTAGCACTTGCAGTTTCTGAGATTTCGTGATCAGTGAGTGAGTGATTTTCCCTTTTATATATATAGATGGACCATCAAACTGAACTACCTTTACTGTGGGACCAACTCTCAAATCGCGAAAAAGAATCAGCTGTTTCATACATTTTGATATTTCCGATTTTAATTTTTGTATGAAACAGCTGGTTTTTTTACGCGTTTTCAGTGTTGGTCCCATAGTAAAAGTTGATCAGTTTGATGGTTCCTATATACCTACCATATTCGGCATTAGGGGTATTTTTGTAACATTTTGTATAATACAGCGAATTAAAATCTAGATGCAAAGAAGGCAAAAAGATGCAGAGATAACATAATATTTTTTCGTTTAAATATAGAAAATATCTGTTATAAGTTAGAATTATAGGTCATTATACTAATAATGGTGGCTATTATGCAACCAGTGTTTATGCAGGCGGTTGTGTAAGGGGGCGCTCCCCCCGCAAAAAGGGCCCCTCCCCCCGGTTGGGGGTAAAGTCTGTTTCTATACATAGGTCATATGGTTAACAATATTGAAAAGGTTAGGAACCACTGGTTTAGTCGCTTTGTGCTGCATAACTAAATGCCAGCATTTTTAGCCCCGCCCACTATGCTGTAATTTTTGTATGGTGTTATTTTATGAGCGGAATGCTTGTTCCATAGATTTTAGTTCGCTGCTATTAAGGTTATGCTCTTAAACATTTACCTGATATTTAGACGGGTTATCAGCTATACCACAGAATATATAGCTATTTAGCTATTCCAGCCGACCAAGGTAAGGTAAGTTAAGCTAAGGTAAGCTCATTATCCACTGAAATATCTTCTCGCATGACATGATACCTACCTACCTATATCGTAAAACAAAAAAAATACGGGTCGAATTGAGTACCTCCCTCCTTTCGAAGTCGGTAAAAACTTCTGCGTTGTTCAGAACATCCTCAAAACAAAGAGATGTTAAAAATAAATTTCAAATTTGTCTAAAGTTAATTTGTATAGTTTCAGGAAAACAAAACATCCTGGAAATTCAAGAGTTTTGAGTAGGATTTATGGCAATTAATTGCTTTGGAGGAGGCATTCTTCAACAATGACTGAAAAAAGAAAAAACAGATATAGGTACACACGACAGCACGTCAGTTTATACAGTTAAACTGCGAAAACAGCTTTTATTACGTGGGGCATAAAGGCGGTCTCAAAGTCAACATGTATAGTCTGAGGTGCCGTCGTGTGTACCTAGGCACTGTTTTAGAGACGAAGCCTCTATCTAGTAAATAAAAGATTTAAATAACTTTTCTTATTTATTTTACGTATAGGCATTGATACAATTCGTGGCCAGAAGGGCACAGCCTAGCTTCCCTTCTTCTAAACAAAAGCTAGAGAACTGTCGTTCGCATTTTGAATTCTTTTTATCTTTAGTCTGTAACCAATAGTTTGCATATGAGGCTAATAGGCCTCACAGTACCTACCGCATACAGGTGGGAATCCAATGTAACTAGGTAAGTACCTACTTATTATTGTAATGGAAAATGACGACACTTTAAATGCTGACCTCATTTTTCAAATTTTGACGACTCTGTATGAAATATACAGGGAGAAAAAAGCAGCCCTTGACGAGTTTCTTGCCGGTTCTTCTCGTTACAAGGTCTCCCGCTTAGGGTTTGCGAACCGATGGCGTAGCTTCTTTGACATTCACAAGTGCTTGTAACAGCCTAGACTGAATAAACGAGTTTTGAATTTTGAATTTTATTGGATTTATTTTTTCAAAATGTAGAGATAAGTTATTGAAGGACGTTTTCAAAATTTAATCTGTCCCTCCTTAACAAAAAAGAGAATTTCGTAATAGTCACCTTGGTAAATAAACCGATTGTTCCTACCCCAGTGGGAGGTTTGGGGACAATACAGGCATCGTGCGGAGTGGCACGAATTTGATTTGAAAACTCCTTTGAGAATTACGGAGGGGTCGAAACATATTGTCAAATTCTTTGTTGTCACGCATTGTTTTTGCTTCAAAGAATAGAAACACTTATACTGTGTCGTGCGTTGTGTTGCTATTTCAAAAAATCGGACAAGTAATAACAAAAACAAATGTTAAATAAAAATTAACTAAAAATGATTTATCCGATTTTCATAGAATATTCTGAGCCTGAAAAAGTGCAACGTTTTTAGTTAATTTTTAACGGATAAATCATCCGATTTTCATAGAATATTCTGAGCCTGAAAAAGTGCAACTTTTTAGTTAATTTTCAACTTTTGTTTTTGTTATTACACTAGGTAAGTAATATTTCTACCTAGTGCGGGCACGAATCGTGAGCGGTGAGAGAAAAGAAGTGAGGGGATTATTGTGATGCGCATTGTCCCTAATAATGATATTCTCAAAACCTCAGGAATATATTCGAAAATCATATATTCTCAAAACATCATATTTGCAATACTAATGTTTTGCAAATAATAATTAAGTAATAATAATTTGCAATTGCAATTTCGCCCCGCACTACGTCCGAGACCTAAATAATGTCACCGCTCAAGATCCGTGCCGATTGTAAGTAGATGTAGGGAAATGATAGGTAATATTAATAACAATAATAATAAATTTATTTCACCAAAAGATATACATTTTCAGTACTTAGCCTAATGATTATTGCTAGTTACAATTGTAAATGTAGCATCTGTTGCCGAACTAGGTGAAAACCTGTAGTTCAGCATACAGCGTCTTTAGCCTCGGAGTAGGTAGGGTACATTATTCATAGGGCACAGTAGTACGCACAACAGCACGGTAAGTTAAACAGTTAAACTACGAAAACAGCTTTTATTACGTACGTCATACAGACGGTCTCAAGGTCAACATGTATAGTTGACTTGCCGCTGACTGTACATTTTCTATTTCATAGGGTAAATTAAATGCTTGTAGTTAACACTTAGCAGTATTATTTTGTGGTATTGTATCACCTCATCTAGGCTAATGATTCGATATCCGATTCCAAAAATTGACCATCAGTCAATTTTAATGTCTACCGCTGGGGCACAGGCCTCCCTTATGTGTGGATGAAGAGGATGGACCATGACTCACCAGGCTCACCACGCGGGCCCAATGCGGATTGGTGGGTGCTAACAACTGCAAAATGCAGCCGGGACCAACGGCTTAATGTGCCTTCCGAAGCATGGAGGAGCTCAAGCTTTCTTTCTTTCTTCTTTCTCTCTATACTTACCACATAAATTATATTTAACGAAAGAAAAATAAAAATTAATACTTAAGTATTTAAATGATTCGTATTAGATCCAATACCTACCTTGCAAATGCGCCTGGCGGCCATTTTTTAATCTCAATAATTAATACAACATGTTACAAAAATACCCCTAATGCCGAATATGGTATACTAGCGGCCCGCCCCGGCTTCGCACGGGTGCAATGTAGTTACTAATGTGGTGAGTGTGAAGTTATTAGACTATACTACAGGATATCTTATATAGTGGTGGCCACATAAATAAGGCCGCCAGTCGATTTTCATACAAACGAAGTAACTTTTAAGCATTGCTTCTCCGCCAGGAACTGACCGAGCGGTGATCTGGTGATGGCCATCCAGGGAATAAATGGAGGAGATCTAGATTTCTAGACACACCCAAGTGATCTGACCAGCATTTTAAGAGATGTAAGGATATGTTTAATTAACCGCGAATATAGCATAAAAATGTATTAAAATCCTGCAAATGAAAATTCTGATGCTTACTTCTCTTAGAATGCTAACCAGATCAGTTGGGTGTGTATTGCGATTTGAATCTTCTCCATTTACTCCCTGGATGGCCATCATCAGATCATAGCTAGTTCAATCCCTAGCGGAAAACCAAGACTTTAAAATTACCTTGTTTGTATGAAAATCGACTTGTGTCCTTAATTATGTGACCACCACTATATGTATATACGACGTACATAACTTACGCAAGGGGTGTTATAAGTTTGACCTGTGTGTGTCTGACTGTCTGAGGCAACCTAGCTCCCAAACTTATAAACCGATTTTGATGCGGTTTTTTATGCATAGTTTAAAAGATCTAAGTGTACAGACGACGGGACTGATGAAACTTTGGTAAGTTCTTCTGCTTACGACCGAGAAGGTCCCTGGCTAAAAAAACGGAGTATTACAGTACGCATGCCGGGTGCAGCTTATAAATAAAAGTATGTTGGGCATTATCAGGATTATCAATCTCGATCATCCAACACTTCTCTATAATATACAAAGTATTACAAAAATATATATCGAAAATATCAAAATGTATAAAACAGCTGATTTTTTTTTTCGTGATTTGAGAGTTGGTCCCAATAGTAAAAGTTGTTCAGTTTGATATTCGGTATTAGGGGTATTTTTGTAACATGTTGTATACCTACCACATTTCTTGTCATGTTATACGGTTGCAAAATAAAAAGGCTATTCGGCGAGCTGACTCTCGAGCAGGCGACATTAGAGCTGGCCATGGGAGAAACAATCACTGCGCAGATCTACACCAGCCGCTCTTAAACTTTGTCCCTGTGCTTTATTAATTTTCATAGCATAGGCGACTTGACCGGATATTGTATTCTTTTAAAATTAATCTGATAATCAGATGGAATAATTTTGCTTATTACAACGCAATAAGGAATAAATGTCAGAGCTGTCAATATAACACCATAGATACTATTAAATGAAATGCATTCTACCTACTCTCAGGGGAAATGACCAAAGAGAATGTAATACTACGTTGATATGACAAATGATATTTATTTTTCTTATTTAATCAATCAAATGCACAAAAAAGTTTCAATTCCGACGTCGAAGTCAATCACAGCAAAAGTAGCTTCTTTTCACTTTTTAACCCTGTTAGGTAATAAATATTAAAAAAATACGAAACACGTGTTCAATTAATTTTGTGAAAGAATGTCTATGCCAAATTCCAAGTCAATCGGACCAAGGAATCGCGTTCTCCCATACAAACTTTACCACCCTGTTTCACCCCTTTAGGGGTTGAATTTCGGAAAATCCCGTCTTAGTGAGCACCTACGCCTTAAAAGGAGCCCCCATGCAAAATTTGAGACTCCTAGCACTTGCAGTTTCTGAGATTTTGTGATCAGTGAGTGAGTGAGTGATTTTCCCTTTTATATATATAGATAGGGACCATCAAACTGAATAACTTTTACTATGGGACCAACTCTGAAGTCGCGAAAAAAAATCATCTGTGTCATACATTTTGATATTTTCGATTTTAATTTTTGTATTTTCAAAGTTAGTCCCATAGTAATAGTTGTTCAGTTTGATGGTCACTATCTACCATATTCGGCATTAGGGGGTATTTTTGTAACACCTTGTATATTAAATTACCCATTAGAATTTTCTTGTTACATGTCATTTTTAGTTGCGGATGGATGACGTTAACGTGGATGTTAATCTGCCAAGGTTCCTGCACCTTAGCAATTTGCGAGGATAGTAAGCAAGTAAGGAACTTCATTCGTACCGTACGTGAGTCGTGAACTAACTCTTTGATTTCGTACTAGCGACCACGCGCGACTTCGTCTGCGTGGAAAGTTTTTTTGCTCTCCCTCGGGGACAATTATTTTCTTCGGGATGAAAGGTACCCTATGCCCTTCTCTGTACCCCTGACAACGTGTATGCAAAATTTCATGATGATCGGTTAAGTAGCTAAGTGAAGGCGTAACAAACAAACAAACGGACTGTCGCATTTATAATATTAGTAGTATATTACAGCTATAAATTTAGTAAGGATAGGTGGTAAGATTATAATGAACTTATAATAGAGAGCTTATGGGCTCGAAAGCTTTGTCTAGGTACATACCTACCTCAAAACCCCAAATGTCACTTTTGTCCGGTCGAGAATGAGATACATACAGAATGACAAGACAAACCTTTTGTTTATTGGTCAAAAATGACGTTTAGGGGTACCTAGACAGAATCTTTGTCGGGTTTGTCATGCTACGCCTGCTGGTAGGGTTGCCAACTATAGTGTTAAAACAGTAGGTAGGTATCATAATGTTTTACACTAAGTTATACTTTTTACTGTTGAACAAAAAAGAGTACTTACCTACCTATGCAAAAATACTGTTTTCAGCAAGCATCACTGGTAGGTCTGTATCAGACAAAGGTTTTAATTTTGATTTTAATTGTAGTGAGGCTTACGAAGCAAAAATGACAAAAAATTGATTGTATTCAAAACATAAAAAAAAAACAAAATAAGTAGGGTAGGTACTAGGTATGTACTCTTAATTTTTCTAAAAACTGTTCATTTTTCTTTTCCGACATTAATATGTACACTTTTTATTTTGTATATAAGCTGGCACTGGCAACCCTACCTGCTGGGTACACTTTTGGAAATTAATACTACCCACGTATTACTTACAATATAAATTACGGTATATCCTGTAACGACTTCAGTAGGTATAATAATACCTACTCGTTTTATTGTGTTGTCTGCGGGTCCATTAGTAATGACATCGAATAAGGCTGGCCCCAGACCTACCGGTTTCATTTCTATGCTTTGCTGTTCTAGTAGAACGGGGGGCCGTACCGGTTGACGCATCGAACTTCGGAAAGTCTGCCGGGCTTCAACTTAAAACAGATAAATCGAAGTAAGAAGTTTCGTATTATACTATTCGCCGAAGTTATTTAGAAGATATCGATGATCGTGTGACATCATAAATTAGGGTTCGCCATTTTGGCCCGATTGGGGCTCGATTTATCTGTTTTAATTTGAAGCCCGGCAGACATTCCGAAGTTTGATGCGTTAGCTGGTAGCCCCTGTTCAACTAAAACAGCAAAGCAAAGAAATGAAACCGGTAGGTCTGGGGCCAGCCTTACGGAGATAAATAAGACTCCGCTGGTTGAGTTATACTGGGACTCCACTCGGTGAAGGACGAGGCTAATTTGGAAGAGAGTATCGATTTTGGCAGAATATCGAAGTCGTCTCGACGAAAGTTGGCTAAAGCGGGTCGTCGCCGGCGACGAAGTCAACCTATTATCATGCTACGCGTCGCGCCCTATTGAATAAACGTGTCAATTTGTCACTCGTCATGACAATTTTATATCCATTGCGTCAACCAATTTGAAAATAGAAAAAACTACTCATAGCTACACCGCAATGTACCTAAACCAAATTGTCATGACAATTGACAAATTGTCACGTTATTAAATAGGGCCCTTGTGGTTGTTAGGTACCAAACCCTAAACCATTGCATTATTCATATTTCCTTAATTAACGATTCACAGTTTTTTTCTTTTTAAATTAATTGAACAAAACATACATTGAAAAAAAAAACTCAATTTGAATAGGTTGCTAGCGATTAATTAACAATGTTTCAGAGAAAAATTATGCAAAACATTGACTTTCCTCATCTTGATCTGAGAGAATGTTATCTAAGTACTTAAGTAAACCAAGGCCATAGTTTACTGTCGCATCATCCGTCGAGTCGTAAACAAGATTGTTATCACTAAAGCTGTATGCAAATGGAGGCGCGACAAAGATGAATATGAAGCGGAGGGACAGCAAAAAAGGTTTGCTTACAAGCTTATTAGGATGACGGTCAAGTCAGGCGTTGTCTGCCCCCCTTTGACTATCAAAAGTAATCTCATAAGTGAGATGGCGGTATACGCGATGTATAGCTCTGTCTCTATCACAACATTACTTCAATATTATTTTAAGAGCTTAGAGTACCCTCCCTGTTATCTCGTTCTTTTGTCTAGCTTATTGGATTGTGATGAAAGTTATGTCGCGAAGGTCGGTCGTCGGATGGGTCGTCAAATAGGTATTAAAATGCATTTAAATCTAGTGAAAATCGTTAACGTTGAACCTGTTGCTATGAATGAAATCCATGCTAGCTATCTGACTGTCTAAGAGTCTAGATTTAAGAAGACCATTAAAAAATTACAAAGCAAAAAATCTATTGTTCTGGCCTGAATGTGTATAACAAAAGTTGTTGAATGTAGATTATTTTAATTTTTTCCTGTTTTGACTTAACTCACTATCTGAACAGATTTGTTTTATTTGTTAACTCTACTTTCTGTTAAAGTAATAGTAATGATATCTCTTCATACTTCCATAGATACGTTGTTTTCAATATCTTTTTGCTACCGTGCATTCCGAGTGTGAACAATGATACACACACAAACAAAGCCTGTCGCAGAAAAATTGCTGCTTGTGACAAAAAACGCAGCCGACAAGCGACAAATAAAGAGCCTTATGCTGTTGCAATAAAACTGTATTTACAGTTCGCCAAGCTTAGTAATTTGCAGTCTATCAAGGTTCTTTTTTTCATTTCAGCGTAGATTACAGCAGGATGTTAAACGGAGCGAATACGGTCGATTTTCTCGTGATTTTTCCTGCGAATATTAACATAGAACGACTGTTATTTACTCGTATTTACTTAAACGGCAGTAATGAAAGTCATGATGGAAATAAAATAGGTTGACCAGATCAGCTCCATGTCATAACAATATTGCATTGTCATCTGATTTACATATGTATTCAAAATTTCAGCTCAGTCGGAAACCGGAAGGTGGGTTTTTAAATTGCAAGAGTCTATTATACAGACAGACGCTTAGAGAATCGCATAGCTGGACAGGTGATAGGTAACTACTAAATAAAAGCTTGTTAACTTTCAAGATTATATTACAGACAAACCCGGATTGGTATTAGGAAGTGGACAAGATATAGTAATTGTAGGGGGACGAGTTAGAAGAGTGGACGTGTTGGGAATATGGACGACTTGGGAATGTGGACGAAGTCGTCCTGAAGAGGTAAAAAAGCTCGTAAAAATTTAACTTGCAAGATTATTTTACAGACAGACCCGGACAGGTGAAACTAAATAAAAGCTTGTAAAAATTTAACTCATAAGATTTTATTACATACAGACCCGGACAGGTAAAAGTAAACAAAAGCTTGTAAAAATTTAACTTGCAAGATTCTATTACAGACAGACCCGGACTGGTGAAATAAAATAAAAGCTTGTGAAAATTTAACTTATAAGATTGTATTACATACAGACCCGGACAGGTAAAACTTAAGAAAAGCTTGTAAACATAGATCTTGCAAGATTCTATTAAAGACAAAACAGACAAAAGAAATGACTTTTCATACAAAACGCGATCGGACATTTGTATGGAAAGTAGAAATATTTTTGTCTGTTTTTGGAAAAGTCGTAAAAAAACATTGTTGTTTATGATGTTAGTAATCTGCTGCGAGGTTGTTGGTGTTTTGCAAATTACTCTGTTTAGTTCTATTATTAATTCAATGTTGACCTCCATCATTTTTTATCTGATGTTTATTTATTAGCAAGATCTGAGGACGTCTTTTTTCTTATTGTCCACTTCTAAATGACGTTATCTTATTCTTCTCAATTTCCATATCAATACAACTGCACAATAGAAGATGACAAAACATTATGTTTCACTTTATCTAGAGGACACTTTGAAAATAACCGTGCATAATGAGTGATATAATGAGTGACTTACAGCCTTTCATTAAACGCACCGACTCATTTGAATACGAAAATCATTATCATGTTGTCGGAACATTGTTATTATGTATCCTTTAATAAGGCAATGAATATTCATGT
Source organism: Catoptria pinella (assembly GCA_963556745.1). NCBI lineage: Eukaryota > Metazoa > Arthropoda > Insecta > Lepidoptera > Crambidae > Catoptria > Catoptria pinella. The sequence continues at coordinate 9,350,370 of OY750774.1, read as the reverse complement.
TAGGTACAATTAATAACAATTAACTTCGACGCCAAAATTGAATATGAAGTGCCAATTTGTTGGTAAAAAATTGACGCGAGCGAGGTCGCGACGTGGTCGGAATCACTTAGTGGAAAAGCGAAAAAACTGAGCTTGTAAAATCAGAAATCAGAATATTTATCTGCACAATATTGTGTACGTTAACATTAAGATGGATGACAATGTTTCTAATCTAAAGTTTCAACAATATTCTGCCTAAAATCTGTACACATGCAAATGTTAATAAATATCAGCTAGCTATGGAGACTATTATTACTATTATTAAGACATCAATTATAATTACAAAATTGTCAACAGCGCTGGCCCATAGTATTTAAAGATAAAAATGAATAAGTTCTTTACCACTGGATTTGGTAAAGGACATCAATAAATAACAAGATATTTTTTTTATGAAATCTGTAAATAGTTTCGACGTGAAAGTTAACAAAAATTTGCATCAGAGTTTTTAATTTTCAATCTGCCTACAGATAATGGAATCCGTGGGTTCCGTGCAGCAATTGTTAAACAATTATTACCATTTTAAAGATATTTTTTTAAGTAGCGTACTTATTGCCTATCTTTCATTCCAGTGTCGTGATACTCGTGATTCAAGCGGCCAATTTTCTATTTGTTCACTAGCCAAACTCTTCAATGACCTATCGTAGCACTCGAGCTCGTAGGCTTGTCAAATTCCATACAATACTACATATTTTTAAGGGGAGAAAACTACTTGAGATTACCACGTTTTTTTGTCGAGTTCTTCAACTGTGTTCATTAGTCAAGCGTGTAGGCGAAACAATCTACTAATATGCAGAATATCCGTTACAATACGAACTCACCTGCGTGGGCGGTGTGCGAAGATGTGTTAGCCCTCTTCGGTACACATAGTGTACACAATTAAAGCATAAATATTGGTTATGGTAACTCTAATCATATGATTGGCTATTTATTAGGTGCTATTGGTATTAGCAAAGCATACATTCAGTACAAATTGCGAATAATAATGTGAACCAAATATCGGTGCTGTTGGAATACAGATTGTACAACTAAGTGCCTACCTATGTTTCATTTTTTGTCAGTGGTTTAGCATAGGCAATAAGCTAATATCAAATTGTAAAAAGAACTAATTAATTAAAACAACAATAAACCTACTTACTTAATTGTATTCAAACAATATGTAGAGCTAAATACAATGAAACAATATTTTTATCTCAAATTATGTTTTTCTTCACATCTTAGTCAATAAATTTTCAATTAACTTTTTGTTAAGTACTAAGACTGTATAAAAACAAAGAAACAAATAAGAAAGCAACCTATAAAAACATGTTAAAAACTATGTAACTGTATCTAAAACTGTAAAAAGTGCAACAGTTAAAGAGTGCCCAACAAAAGTAGCATTTTTGATTATATTGTAAGTTGTTTATAGGTAAACCACATAAAGTTACATAGGTACCTAAAAATTGTTCGTTCACTTACTATTACTATATTCTGAAGTACAAGTTAACATTTGACCTTTTCTTTACATTGATTTTACAGTCACCCCTAAATACCGAGTGGATTTAATGTAGACAAAAACCGTAGCATATGACGACAAATCGTAGCCTTGAAATAATGTTTTACCAAGATCGTAGCATAATGGTAGCATAATAAAACATGAGATTTTTTGTTTTCTGTTGTCGTTTCTATCCAACTTTATCTTCTTTTGTTTAAAGCGGGTTAATAGAATTGGAATTAGAAATATAAGCTACAAACTTCCAAACCGTAGCATTTGACGACAAATATCCTTGAAAGATTTTACCAAGATCGTAGCATATTGGTAGCGTTATAAAACATAAAAAATGTTTTTTTTTGTTGTCATTTCTATCAATTTTTCTGTTCTTTTGTTCAAAGTAAGATAATAGTATAGACTACAAACTTCTAAACTGTATTATAAGACGACAAAACTATTTTACCAAGATCGTAGCATTATTCGTAGCAAAAGAAAACATAATATTTTCTATATTTGCTCTCGTTTATTCAAAAAATTTAACCGAGTTCAAAAATAGGAGGAGGAGGTTATCTGTTCTTTTGTATAAAGTGGGATAATTAAGATTGGAATAAAAAATATGAGCTACAAACTTTTGCTCGAAACCGTCTCGAAAATGCTTCAAACTTTGTGAATAAATGTAAATATTTACAAAAAAAAATAATCCCAAGCTTGATAAACGTGTGTGTAATAGTTTAAGAGAATTGTAAATTAAGTAGTTACATAAGTAGTTTGATAAAATGCCTACCTGCTTGAGGAAAAGGTTTTCCTATAGTATTACATTGCGTTATTGCTACTTATAACAACAACAGTCGGTTTAGGGAAATGTCAATCTATTTTCCTTAAAGTTTCTTTATAATTTATATTAGTAAATTAGTACACACGACGGCACCTCAGACTATACATGTTGGTCTTAAGAACGACTTTATGCTCTACGTAATAAAAGCTATTTTGCAGTTTAATGCCCTCACTAATAAAAAATTTATATCAGATGTATAGTGACACGGTGTTTTGTCCCTTTCTTTTTAATGTCAAACTTAAGTAGTTTGACAGAGAGTAACCATTGTGTAACTATACATCTGCTATACAATCTTTATTAGTAAGGGGGTATCTGTATAACCTGACGTGCTGTCGTGTGTACTAGGAGTATCCTTCATATTTTTCCAGCTTTATTATAGGAACTCTTCACGCTTCAGCTTGAGATGAGAGGCCCGAGATTTTGGTCCCAGACAACAAAGAAATCGTGATACACACGACAAATTCTGATTGTAAGTAAAATGTCGAATTTATGCCAAAGACAATAAGGTATTTTTTTGTTATTTCTTGAAATAAAAAAAATCTATTCATGAAATAAAATTTACTCGATCAAAAGAAAATATAAGAAAAGCCTTGATATTGTAATGAAATAATATTGTGGATTTAAATAGTCGTAATTAAGTCCTAATTTAAAAACAATTTTATGAAATTTGTTTTGGAAAATAAATTTTAAGGAGATATTTGAAAATTTTCGTTAAAAATTGTATTACTCATTTTGACGTATTTAACTTTTATTAATGTGCGTATCCGAAAGTGGAACCTAAGCATAAGCTTTAAATTTTATTCAAGGTAGGTACTAAGGATACAAGAATAAAGTACCTAACTATTAACGCAATCTAAACAGTCCTTTGACATTATGTTTTCTTGGCATGAAGCGTAAATAAAAACTTTACGCTTTCGAGAAGATTCTAAATGGAAAAACTTTCCGAGTTTTCGAGTTTCCACCGTTTGAGAACCGGCCCTTAAGCCGCCAGTTGTTAGCAACACAAAGTTGTACCTACTTGAAAACTTTAAATTGAAGCATTTAAAAGACGAAAAGCAACAAGATTACAATTAATATTTTTTAATTTTTTTTCTGAACAGATGTTATATAAAATTATGATAGTTCTGTGTAAAATCTGAGTGATCAACATGGTACTTAAAAAAACTTGAAAATCAGGGAATAATCAATACGTCTTGTTGCTTTAAATAAAGCAAAGGGAGGGTGAAAGAAACTTAACACTTTTTGATGTAATGCCAAAGGTCGCTAAAAGATCCAACGGATCTGAAACTTGTTATTCAAAATCTGTCTGGATAAAGATATAAAGAAATATATACCTATTTCTTTAAATCTTTGTAACAACACGTATTGAACCAGAAACACGATTCAATTATTTTGGCTAGAATCATTTAATTTAGAAAATACCTCTTAAAAATTCTTAAGTTTAAAATTACTTAGGACAACATAGGCACTCAAGTAGATATTGCTTTAAGTATTATGTATCACAAATATCCACAATCGTGTAGGAGCATTTCTCTTTAGTCGCTATAGCTATTTACTACGAATTGTCATTTTTTTCGTCAATTTCGTCATTTTTTCGCCAAATCGGTCTCGCTCCCGCGCGCGTCTATTTCTCATTACTATCTCGCTTTAGTCGTATAGCGCCTTAACATAATGATTTAATTGCAATTTTCATCAACTTACCAACAGCGGCTTCTTGTGCTTCCTGTAATAAAAAAAAAAGATTTTCATTAAATTAGAAATGAGAAAACCTTGAAAAAAACTTTGCATAAGCTAGCAATGCATAATCATGAAATCAAACTAATATTTGATACATAATAGTGTGAATTTGATTGAGTGCTGTAAGGAAACTTCTGAATAAAAATTTCATACGAACTAAAGGGAAATGTGTATAGATACAGCTGTTGTTTTCTCAGAATACTGATGATACCTAGTCGTGAAATTGCCAAGCCACAGCCATTACAGGTAATGGGCAGTAATCACGGAATCCTATTGAAAAACACACGTTAATAGACGAACCTAGTAACGCGAGAAAAACAACAGTATTTAAAAACAAAGTAATGTAAGTAAACGTAATCATTATTCACTTGCTTACATTATATAATGCAAAGTTTATTTTAGAATGAGAACTCATATCCAACCCAAATGTCATTGTTTAACTTAACTTTATTAAGTGGAGAAATCATAGAGTTGTTATAAGAAACATATCGGTGTAAGTAGATAACAAAATCATTAGTAAAGTTAGTGATAATGATCTGCATAAAATGCATTTATGTTTCATTACCAAATGTTTACTCCCAAGTTTTGACGACCTCCGTGGGCGAGTGGCTTTGTACACTGGTTTTCATGGTGTTATGCCATCTCTGAGGTCCCGGGTTCGATCCCCGGCTAAGGTCAATTTAGAAAAACGATTTTTTCTATATTGGCTCAGGTCTGGGTGTTTGTAATACCACCGTTGTCTCTGATATCCATAACACAAGTGATTTAGCTACTTACTTTGGAATCGGAGCAATGTATGTGATGTTGTCATTTATTTATATTTTATATTTATAAGTTAGCTAGGTAGGTACATTTAGCTAGAACCAACTAGTACTAAAGTAACTACAAACCGATAGGATAATTTGGTTGAACTTTATGTGACCCGCCAATCATTTGGTGCTCGGCCAAAGCGATGCATCAATGCAAATAGCGATAACTCGAGTGACAATCTATCAAATAACTATACACGTTATCAGATAAATATGCCGTGGATAATCTCGTGAACATCAATAAACTTTTACCAAAATATCATCGGCTTATGTGAAACATAAATCATCCAAAGATTAGAATCCCAAGCCTGTTGAAAACATAACAATCACAAAGTTTGTTTTGGGTTTTGGACAAGATTTACAGATTGACTATAAAATCTCTTTGTGAGTTCGTGTTTCGTTTACTTTTATTGCTTTGATCGCACGGTTTGTTTAATACCCGCGTCCGATGTAGATGCTAGCGTATTGATTTATGTTGCATTAGATGAATGAATGAATGGTATATTTTCATTAATTTTGAAATTCAGATGAGAAGCATGCAAAAATATTCGAGAACGTAGGTAGGTAAGCTCTGAGAATTTGTGATGCATAAATCAGCGTTGCAATCGAAGAAGCCGAGTTTTGCAATCTACAGCAACACTACACTCGGAAACACTTACCGCCCTATCAATTCCTTTTCCTTACGTTGTTAAATATACATTGATACTTACTAATTTACTTCTCTCTTTCTCTTTTTGTTTTAGTTCTGCCTCTTTCTTAGCTTGCTGTATGAGTTGGTCTACAAATTCGGTGGCCTGTCGTAGTTTTTCTGGATCGCTTTTGAAGGCGGCGACCCTCTCAGCGAGGGCTGCGGTATCGCTGTCCTGTATCATTTTGATTTTTGAATTTTCACTGATTTAAAGTTACGCACTTTTACTAGTTGTGTGCACATGCCATTCGTAATGGGGCCCGGACCCTTCACTGGTTTGTATTCGGTTGATTAGCGCGGGGGGTATTGTCAGTCATTATTGTGAACGAGAGGGGAGGCAGACACGGTAACTATACGACACGACTAATGTCTACCGAAGCTCTGGCGGACTGGTTGGGTTGGTTAGCGGCCGGGCGGGCTCCGATCATGCGCCGAGGAGCAGCCCTACTCTAAACAACCGACTAAATATACACTAGCCTTACATAGCGGGGTGCGCTTACATAACTTTAGATTCTACTTGTGTAAACGGTTCACTGTATTTCGAACGTATCAATATTATGTTTGTCAGGTAGATGAGAGTAAAGGCATACCTTCGTTAGCCCTAATCACTTTCGGTGAACGATCTTGAGGTGGCATCATGGTGTTAGTTGTTAGTTCTAACGGTAGGTTTATAGAGTCTCGCAAGGTAATAATTTAACGATACCAACAACTTATCGTTGATGGCGCAGTTGGTTAGCGCCAGATCGGTCAGGGGATGGGTGACCAAAAATTTATTATCTCGAGCTCCTCACCTTCTGAAGGAATGTTAAGCCGTTAGTCTCGGCTGCATTTGCAGTCGTTAATACCCACCAATCCGCATTGGGCCCGCGTGGGGGGTTATGGCCCATCCTCAAGTCAAACGGAAGGCCCGTGCCCCAGCAGTGGGGACAACAATATTTCCCCGGATTTTCACCGTATATAATATATACTATATATGAACATGGGCCCGGGTTTGGCATCCGCCATCCTAAAGTAAGTAGTCTGTAGTACAAATTTTAATGAGATTGTAAGCATGGTACCTATTAGTAAAAGACCTACTTTAAATAAAAATAATTTTAATTTAAATAAATAGGTACTTATTATTTTGAATTTAAATAGGTATTTACTTACTCGTATTATTTACTATTAGCTTTTTTACACTTGTTTCCATTTCAAAAAAAATAATATCGACCGCCGTTCATGTCTGTGCTCGGCGTCTCTGTTTTTTTTCTTTATAAATGAATCTTAGTCTTTTTTTAAATATTCAGCCCGCTACGGCGGTATTTTTATTTATATACCTAGGTCTTACATAAATATTTGTTCAAACACTCAAAATGCAGACATCCCAAAAACACACACACGTTCTCGACACAAGCACAGTTTTAAGTCTTTTCTTTTAACCTAAGTATTGATGAATGTACGTATGTGTCGTAGTAAATAAAACTTTTTATCTATCTAGGTATCTATTAGTAATACCCACCACCCATAAAGGGACCGCGTGGTTGGTTATGGTCCATTCTCCCTATCCATCTATAAGGAAAACCCTGTGCCCTAGCGAGGAGGCGGTCATTAAAAATGTCTGATGATGGATGCAGCGATTGTAAAATCTGTATGGGGTGACATGCAGAATGCAGCAGTGAATAGATTTATCCTGGTGAGAGCTAAGGCTTATTACTTAGTAAGACCAAGAAGTAGCAAATATTACTTGACACGCAACGCAATAGACACCCAGATTCTATTAAAAAATAAGTTTAGTAATGTAGGTATCTACTGGTGTTGAATATTTAATTAACAACTGCTTGTTAATTAACAATCTGAACAAAACACAACATGAACGTCGGGGGACACGAAATGGTACGTGCGTGACATTCTACCTCGCACTATTGCGTTAATATAAAGTGGATTAGTCAGGTTTTACTGATAAGTATTCTGTGTAGGTTTAACTAAAGCCTCGAATACATTAGGGGACATGTTATTACGGAACATGCCCCTCAACAACTACCTACGTAAAATGTCCCGGGACATTATGTCTTCCCTTACAAATTAAGGCGTCGCAAAACCTTGCGGGACACTGAGTTGCTGCGCTAGCCAGTGTTGCGTTGCGGTGCGGGTCATGTTGCGCTCATTTTGTCCCCTAAGTAGATATTAGTTGGATAAGTAGGGAGCACAAGATAATACCTAATGTAATGATAGTCGGTCATTCTAGACAGAAAACAGAAGCGCCTTGTTCGAAACGTTTTTTTCTGTGGTTTCTCTTCAAGTCGCCCACGTCAAGAGTTAAATGGGGAGAAATAAATTTGAACTGGATAAGTGGATTGAAAACTTTATTGAAATCTAATTTCATCTAATTTCATAATCATATTAAAATAACACATTCAAACAACTGGGACCCGCCCCCTGATTATGTAACTTTGTTGCAATCAACTCTGACAGAAATCGCAGTTACATTGCTGCTTTAGTAAGAACCAATGTGACAATTACCTACCAAAATATAATATACGCCTGTTTCCCATGGGGGTAGGCAGAGACTATAGATCGCCACCTAATTACCTACCTATCTTACTTAAAGCAGCAATGCAACTGCGGTTTCAATCAATTTCAGTTGAGAATTGTTAGCAACAAAGTTACGTAATCAGCCCTCAGGACATACTAATTCTTATAAGAACAGTGTCTCAAGTATAGTCTTAAGATAGCTCTCAACTTTGAGAGCAGTTTGGTATATAAATACGGGCCAGTACCTATAATAGAATATCCCTCAAAAGTTTAACACTCCTTGTCAGGTGGCGGTGAAGCGCAAGTAGAGCTAGTCGCATGGGTGCTGCGGGGAGGAGGCTGTTGCGGCGGGGGGCAGGGCGGCCTTTTGTCCGCGTCTGGGACGCATTCGAAGTACCTATGTCCGTCCCAGGCCCACGGATCACCTGGCGTCGGCAATCCGTATAGACATACCTAAAAGGTTAGAATAAAATAATAATTGAGCGACTGGCTCAGTGTCACATTATGTTGTACAGGTTGTACCTAAAAGCGATATACTCCGCTATTGAAATAATGTATGAAATTGACATGTTTTACGACACAAAACGATGTTTTGTTAGTAACAGACTCGGCTCGCCTAATGCGAGGCAAAAGCAAGACAGTTTGTACATACTTGACCTAATGCCTAATACTAAAAAGAGCAAACTCTTTAAAATTGCCTAATCAATTTTAATAGGCGCATCGCAACTATAGTCAGCATCTAAACCGGTTTTAAACCAAAACCACGACCACGTTTTCAGTTTTCGTTGTACTGCAAAAACAACTATTATTACGTAGGGCATAAAGGCGATTTCAAAGTCAACATGTTACGTCTGATGTGCCGTCGTCTGTACAATGAAATAATACCTTTTATACTTTAAAAATAAAATAGAGGTCAATTTATTTCAATTGACCTCTTTATCTTTATTTTTAAAGCATTATTTCATTAATATTCTTTTCATTATATTTCATTTGCAACTACATTTGCATCCAGGGTCGATATTATAATTAAGTATGTAGATTAAAATGACCAGGTAATGAGTTAATTATTTTGTAAGTACCAACATTCGAGGCTTTAAAATAAATAGGATAATGTACTCACACATTCAGGCCTCATAGCAGAAGGCCCTTCAGCTACTGGTGCGACTACTGGAGGTTTCACAGAGTCAAACGCATTTCTTTCAAAATAATAGTTGTTGGAATATTTATCTTCTGGACTTCGAGGTATGTCAGGAGTAGGAATGCTTCTCGGCGATATATTAGTGGGGAATCGTGGATGGAGAGTGTGTTTTCTGCCCAATAAAAACTTTCGAAGTGTTTGTAGAATGAGGGACACATCCCGGAAATCCCATTTAGTTTTCTTTGACATTTTACTCTGTCCTTCACTGACCTGAAAATTTTTTTTGCGGTCCTTTCAGAAATAACGTTTTATTTTACTATAGTATTTTGTAAGCAGCTTTTAAAAATTTTGATCATAGAAGCTACAACAATGATTTTAGCTATCATAGAAAAATATTAACTGCAACACTATTGACACTGGATTGACAAAATTATTGTCACTAAATTTATTGACAATGACGCTAAACGCTAAAGTTTAAAAATAAGTTTGTCCTCATAGTATAAAACAATAAAAGAGTTTTAATTCCAACAAAATATTTCTTTTTTAGAAAAATCTCTTCAGTTCACTTACGTGGCAGTAAGGACATTATACCTTTGTCTATATTTTCATAAAAAAACGAGCTATAAAAACAAAGTCAAGTCAAGTCCCGCGTTTTTTTGACAGCTGTCAAAAGTTCATCTTTTCGTTTGGCTTGATGTAATTTTTTGTGGTGTTTTTGAGATGGGTTATTTTAATTTATTCAAATTGTACTAATGTTTAAATCTTTCTCTACAAAACAGTGAACTATCTACTTCGTATTTTATATAGTGCGGATTGTTATTTACATAAAAATGAAAACTAGCAAGTCTCCAGAGAATACTGAGGTTACACCGTCCAAAAAGAAGCTGAAACAAGCACGTCTGCCGTTCAAACTCATTAGTGAAGTGCCTGTCTCTCCTGTAAAAGGAAGCGTACAGACGCGTAAAAGGAAGCTTTCCGCAGCGGAAGCCGAGTCTGTTCCAAAAGTCGGTAAGATATGCAAAGAAAACGATTTGGTTGAAGATATCGTTGCCATCAGCGATGATGAAAGTTCCCTCAAAGCAGACACTGCTAAAGAAGAAAAGCCTGTCAATCCATTTGTTAAATTGGTTGATACTGCATGGAAGAAAAAAGTTCAAAAATCAAGGAAGAAAAAAACAGTTAAAAAGAAAACTGCACTGTCAGAAAGTCCAGCTGTGACTACTGATAAAAATATTAATGATAGAAAAGATGAAGTCATAATCATGGATGTTGATTTGCCTCCAGAAAGTGATGTAAGCACCATTTGCAATGGTACATCAGAGCCTGAACTAAAAAAAATTAAAGAGTCTCCCAAACCATCAAGGCATACTAGGAAGTCTCCCAGGACATCTAAATCTTCACCAAAAGCTTTAAAACCTGGTGGTAAGGCAAACTCAAAAGAAGATGTAACCCCTGACATTATTGTATTAGAAGATTCAAATCAATCTATAAATGCTAGTGAAGTAAAGGCAAAAACCACTTCTGATGTCATTGATGTAAGTAAAACTACAGAACCATCATCATCGTCAACAAAACATGTAGACAAAAAAAAATCAAATAGCTTCGAAGAAATAAATATGGAGACTTCAAAATCTTCAGAAAAAGATGAAAATAAAGTAAAGTCTGTAGGCGACACAAATTCTTTGAAAAAAGACACAGGATCTGAAACATCAAAACAAAATGAACCTCCTAACGAAAGAAAAGAAAAAAGTCCAGTTACTCCAAAGCGGAGTTCCAGAAATTTAGTTAAGACTGATGAGAAAAGTATTAGTCCATCCAGCAGTAAATTAGAGGATTCAATAAGTTCGAATCCTGTGACACCAAAACTTAATAGGAGTTTGTCAGTTACTACCAGTCTGGATGATTCATTGAATGAATGTACACTATCAGCTTCGAACTTAACACCCAAACAAGTAAGTGTGACTTTTTAATTCAAATAATAAAATTTGCATAAAATTGCAAGCAATTTGTAATAGAACCACACCAAGGACAGTAATGTTTCTGTACATGTGTAACTGTGTGATTGAAGTCTAGGGATACCGACTGCCCTGCAGTCTTTATTGGCTAGGTAAGTAGGTACTTACTTACCCAGAAACATTGGTAATAAAGATGAGTCACTGTCCAATGCCACTTTAACAATAGGAACTCATTTGTACAATAAACTGACAGTTGACAGTCCACTAACAAATTTACTCAATGAATTTATTGTTTATTCACATTTAATACACACAATTATAAGGTACCCATACTTATAACAATGAACAAAAAAAGAATTGCTTTTAATTATCAATAAATAAAATTTGACAGTTTCAACTGATAACAGATTTCTATAATAGCACTTTGCTAATAACTGAAACAGAGAAATTTCAATAATTTCAAACAGTTTCAATCGATTTCAAATGAGAATTGTTGGCAACAGAGTTACGTAATCAGGAGGTATGAAACAACAGATATATTAAAAAAACATGTGACTTATAAAAAAAACCAGATTGATTATCTTCAATTAATTTTAATGCTTCATTAATATTGTGTTGCCTATTGTTATTTTATTATATGAAATAACACCAGCTTCATAAAACAAATCCAAATAAATGCATTTTAACTAATTGAAAATTTAAAAGTATTTTACTTTTTAAATATAAAAAAAAATCATTGACCTTTAAAAAAGCATTATGTTGATAAGATCTATGTTTGCTTACATTACCTACATGCATATTCAATACTTGTTGTATACACAGTTACAATTTTGACATATGATTACTGGAATCAACTTATTACAACTAATTATCTGTGATCAAATAAAAGAAGATTTGATGTATATTTCAATCAAGCGAATCCAAAACAAAATTATTAAATAATAGTTTAAAAAACAAGTTAAAAACATAACAGACACCATGTACAATCAACGTAACGCTGAGCTACCACAACAGAGGGTAATCAAATAAATCAATTTCATAATTATACAAATTTTTTACAGTTTTGTATAACCTGACGTGCTGCTGATACAATGCAGATTTTTCAATGCGAGAAACATTATTAATTTTAATAAATTAAATTAAAAGAAATCTATTGTTGCATAGCTTGTTTAAACTTACTTTCACTTACATTACTTTCATGATTTAGGTTTGATTCTCCAACTATGTTACTTTTATGTACAATCAATTTTAAGGTAAAATAAAGGTACCTTACTTCACTATTTATTTTGTGTAGTTACAGAAAAGATTAGAATCTGTTAAGAAGCGAGAAGAAAGAGAAAAGGAAAAGCAAGAAAGGGAGAAGAAAAAACAGCAAGAAAAAGAAGAGAGAGAAAAGCGAAAGCAAGAAAAGGATGAGCAAAAAAAGAAGGAACGAGAGGGAAAAGAAGAAGCAAAACGTAAGGAAAAGGAAGAGAAAGAGGAACAAAAGCGAAAGGAAAAAGAAGAAAAAGACAGACAGAGAGAGTTAGAAAAAAGTATGTACTCATTGAATTATTTTCTGATGCATCACAGCCCAGACCATAATAATAGAAAAAATACTACAGTTTCATTTATTTCATAATTATATTCATTTAATTTATAGGATGGTTATGAGGTACTTATAATGGGTTTTTATTTAAATTGACTTACTTAATTTTACTTTTGATTGAGTAATAATAATCAAAATCAACCTACTTTTGATTCAACGGTAAACAATAAATATTCTTTATTTTGAGCAGTTAAAAATATATGTTGTAGTTTCTTTAACTAAACGGTCTTGATTTATTTACAGTTAAAAACACGATATTCAATATCTTCACTTGACTTTAAAAATATGCAAAGGCAATGAAAACTTTCATTATTTTTATATTTTTTGGATAATACTTAGTGTTTATTAATCTCTAACTCACAAAATAAATAATATATAGAAAAATAGGTAAGTAATGACATATAGAAGAATATTCGACAGTTACTTTTTCAAAGAGTGACTATGCTCAAAATAACAACAAAAACATTGAAAAATGAAAAAAATGAGGTTATTTTCATTACTCTTAAACTACTCTTTTCTACACATAAAGAAAAAGACAGATACAGAGTTTTTGGAATATACTGGCCAGTATATTAAACGGAAATTATCATTTGAATTTTCAGAACAAAAGGAGGAAAAGGAAGAGCAAAAAAAGAAAGAACGAGAAGAGAAAGAAGAACAAAAGAGGAAAGAGAAAGAAGCGAGGGAGGAAGAAAAGCGTAAGAAACAAGAGGCGCTAGAGTTAGAGAGACAAGAACAAGAGTTGAAGAAAAAGAAAGCTGCTGAAGCATTTGTCAACTTCTTTGTACCAAAACAAAAGTCTGAAAAAGACCAGCCCATGTCTGGTCCAATTAGCAATAATAGTGTTCTATCAAGTTTTACTATTAAGAATGATATGAGACTGGCACCTACCGTTCGGGTTGCCTTGACAGAGGAGAAAAAGCAGCAATTAGATGATTTGATGGAAGAACAGAAAGCAGCTGAATCGGCATTGTATGTAAAAAGTTTAAAAAGAGGTTCTGCTAAACCTTTGTCCAGTGGGAAGACATGGCCTTTATCAGAGAAAGATGATGATATCATGATTATTGGTAAGATAATATTTTACTGCTTGCATGATCATCTCATTATTATCAGCCATTAGATGCAACCAAGCTACACCATATTTATGTAACCTCATACTGACAATTTTTAAGCATCATTAAATCTTGCCTAGAGAATTATTTCTCTATGTTAAAAAAACACTTTCAAGGCCTTCACCCGAGAAGGGGTTTATAGTTAATACAATATCAATATTAAAATAAGTTATTCTTGTAACAGTGTAAAAATAAATATTGTTATTGACCAAAAATTCTTTCTTATGTCCATTTGTTCTCCTTTACGTCGCATGTCTCAACCGATTCTCGTGTTTTGTGAACAGGTTCTATAGTTATATAGATTTTTTTTTATTCAGTTTTTAATAAATTTTCAAAATGGAGATTTTTTTTTAATAGGGGCTTGAAAATTTCGTAAAATGCATTAACAGACTAGCAAGGTCTACAGCTCACAGACCCGATAGTCATTATTATGGTTCAAAATCTGTGTGCAATGAGTTTTTAATGAATTTGCAGAAGATGAGTTGCCACCAATAGACAGTGGAGGAGAAATCATAATGTGTGACCTAGCAGTAAGGGAGAAGATGAGACCAAAACTGCTGAGTTTCCACGACAACAGGAGACCTCCATATTGGGGCACTTGGAGGAAGAAGAGCAGTGTTATTAAACCGAGGAATCCTTTTGGACAAGATGGGGTAAGTAATTATGACTTGTAGCCAATATCACAATGAGCTTGAAAACAGTTATATATACATTTTAACTTAAAATATGACATTATTTTTTTCTGTAGCCCTTCTGCAAAACTTCACAATAAAATTTTAGATTCGTAAAAATTACCACGCTCTGTTGTTTTCGTGACAGGCATTGAGCAAGTAATCACTACCGTGATTGACCGACATTGTTCTCACATTGATTCTTACTAAAGAAACTACTGAAAGATTACCACGGCCCTATTTAATAAACATGACAATTTGTCACCTGTCATGACAACTCTATATCCATTGTGTTAATCAACTTTAAAATAGAACATACTCATAGCTTCACCGCAACGTAAACCAAATTGTCATGTTACCATAGGGCCTCGTTCACTATTACTTAACTCAGACTACAAAATTCAATATAATCTTTTCTGTGTAAATCTAGATTCTAGATTTACACAGAAAAGATAATCTAGCTAGATATTAGTAAAAATTTCTAAAATTTACTACATAAGTACAGTTCGGTCAGAAAGAGTAAAAATTAAACAAAATGGAACCAAAATGTTTCGTCCGTGCTCCAGAAACAGCTGGAGTACGAGGTGGACAGCGACGAGGAGTGGGAGGAGGAGCAGGAGGGGGAGAGCATCGACGGCAGCGCGGCCGCCAGCGACGACGACCTCGACCGCGACCACGACCACGACCACTACGAGCTCGACCACGACCTGTTTGTGCCGCACGGGTACCTCAGCGACGAGGTATGGATTGACATTTTTAACTCGCCGGACACTTTTATAAAGGTTTTCCAATTTATGTAAACGACTATGAATAGGAGCAAACAGACCAAAAAAAGCCGTATTTTCCCCTCATTTTTTACCCGGCAATTACACTATATTTTTTCAATCGGTAAATTGTGTTCTAATCATGAATGTTGGCCATATTCAAATACTAACAATATTGAAGATTAAAACATTTATTTGTTTTTACTAAAAGTAAGAGTAAACATTACTATCAAAAGTAATAGGGGTGTGCACTAATAAACTAATAATAAAGAAAATTAAAAAAAAAAATAGTTTGATTAAATCAGTGATTTTTATTTAAAAAATCGCTTGATTTAAGTCATAATTTAAATCGGCTAACCCTGGTTCAGTACGAGGCAAATATTTTGAAATCGGGTGGGGATTACGCGGAACGCGTATTCGGTGAGAGACGCGGGCGGCGGGGGACGGGGGACGGGCGCGCGCTATTGGTCAATCGGTTGACTCAAGCGCGAACTAACCCCCACTCCGTCGAAAAAAATTCAAGATACATGCCTCTCATTGTAGTAACTTGTCTTGTGTTTTGCAGCTAAATAAATGTTTTATTCATTCACTACAGGAAGCGACGATGGACGACGACGATGTCATGTCCCTTTCCCCAGAAACACAAAAAGCCAGACTGAAGCATTTAGAAGATGAATTTGAAACAGAAATGAAGAAACCTACAGAAAAGTTAAAACCCCGACTATACGGTATTCTCTGGGAAACGGAAGACGGTGGTAAACCAGAACAGTGTGTAGACGCCTTATGGAACTACTTCAAGAAATTGTCTATGATTATGAATGATCCGACCTCCTTGCTCCAACCTTCGAATGAACAGGAAGAGTCCGAAAAAAAGAAGGTCAAAAAGAAGAAAGTGACCGGTGAAGGGGACAAACAAAGCCCTAAAAGTGATAATAAGAAAAAAACTAAAACGGAAAACAAAGAAATCAAACCTAAGAGTGAGCTGAAGAAGAATAACCCAGAGGTAAAGAAAAACCAGCCTGGTATTAATTCGTTTTTAACTAAAATGAAAAATGTTTAAATATGAAGGCTGCACTATTAATAGCCGATTTGAATAATCTATCTTCAGTATCTACATAATGGCAGTTACTACTATAGTCTAACCCCCTTACTAATAAAGATTGTATAACAGATGTATAGTTACCCAATGGTTACTCTCTGTTCAACTATTTAAGTTTGACATTAAAAAGAGAGGGACAAAACACTGTAACTAAACATCTGCTATACAATCTTTATTAGTAAGGGCGTTAGCCTGCAACATTGGAAGAATCATAACTCATAACTGTACATTAACTTAACATCGTTTCAAAATCGACCAACAAATTGATTTTACTGGGAATAACAATACTTTACTCTGAATTAAAAGTTAAAATTAAAAGATAACTCACTTGATGTGCCTTATTAATAGAAAAATGAAATAATTGTTTTTATAACGAGGAACAAAAGTTGAGCTAATTATTCTAATAACATTCACGACCGTAAGGTCATTTTTAAAACAGTGTTTAATTGAAACACTGTTTTAATGTGATGCTGTTTTCTTTCAAACAATATTGTCAAAAAACTGACAGCAATTATAAATTTATGCCCTTACTAATAAAGATATAGCAGATGTTTAGTTACACAGCATTTTGTCCCTTTCTTTTTAATGTTAAACTTAAATAGTTCGACAGAGAGTAACCATTGTGTAACTATACATCTGCTATACAATCTTTATTAGTAAGGGGGTTGTTGAACATTGTTTTGTGGTAAGGTCGTCAATGTCTACACCGTTAATTTTTAAGTATACAGACCACGTGAATGAACAACTTTTTACTATGGGGCCAACCACGGAATCATTTTAGATATACTTAAAAATTAACGGTGTATATCATGTTTAGTTGATTTTGTATTTGTATGAGTAGTCTTGAAACTGAAATTAGGATCAACGAATGAAGAGAACGTGGTTTAAGCGGAATAAAAATCATTATGCAGTCGAGCCTGCGTCAATTGTTTTTAAAATATTAATACCTAGACAAAAAAGATCAAATGACATAATTGTATATAAAGGTTAATGAGTTAATAATTCCCCATTGACCATGTTCTGTTACGGATACGGTTAAGAATACGAGACGGCGACGCGATGTTGATAGGCGCATGGTACAGGGACTCCGCGTAACTAAATTGATATGAAGTTTACGTAAATAACTTAAAGTCCCTATTTATAATGGCTTTTTGTTTTGTTTATTTTTTGCAACGAAGCTGGTCTCGTTATTACGGACTTCGTTAAAAAGAACAATAAAATTGCCAAAAAATCATAAAAATGGGGACTTAAAATGACAACATTTAGATAAACTTCATTACAATGTTCTTTCGCGGTGGGTGGTCTCACTCCACGCTTAAAATTTTTATATTAGTTTACTGACTCAGTCGAACCAGCGCACGAGGGGTGTCATGTGTCGATTGAAACAGGGCTACGCGACAGAAAGAAGCGCTTCGGAAGTGCTTATAATAATAGGCACTCTGCGCTGTGCAATTTTAAACTGTACTTTTTTGCCGTGCAGCGAGAGTAGTTTATTATTTTATTGTATTTATTATATATTTTGTGGTACAGTCACGTCTATAAATATGTATACAGTTTAGAAATCTGTCACTCTAAAATCAATTACTTTTTTGAACGGAAATCAATGAAAAGCCAAGGGTAGTATTCCGAAACACAAGGGTCACGTGAGCGATACTTGCTTATGTCATCTCCGCTATCGGTATTGAAAATTACGTTTAGCTTGAAATGTTTCGTTTGCTGAGAAACAAATCACATGCTTTATAATTATTTTGTAATGAGTGTCACAAAAAGAATCTTAATTTGCTTGTTACTTTATAGTCATGCAACTGGATAGTGACGTAAGCAAGTGTAACTCCCGGAATGTCAGACCTTGTTTTCTTGGATCATGGCCATGTAAGCAGTTGTTCAGTGCGTCAGACTGGTAATAAACTAATTTTGTCAGTCTTTCTCCGCTTTGTTGAACTAAACCATAGACAATGAGGCACGCGCACTAAACCTTTTTGTACCTAAAATTGCTACTGCGCATTGTGCATGTCACGTGGTGCTAAGATATGGGTCAAGTCTCTATTTTGTGGTCGCGTCGTCGTCGTCGCATGGTCGCTGTCGAGCCCCGCTCGCTGTTCCACCAGATTTTGCGGATATTTATAATGTAACAACAATATTTTGTGTCTGGAGCACATTATTTAAGTTTTAGGTTATCAATATCGCTGGTTATTTCTGCTTAAGTATTGATATAATATCGTTATTTTTAAAGTAGGTAAGGATATAATTTTTATTCAAACGTTTGAAGCAATGTATATACTTTCTTAATAAGTACCTAGTGATGTTAGAATATTAATAAAATTATCAGTTTTATAAAACTAATGTTTTTATTTCTTGGGAACTGGTTACGTCCCACTCGATCACAGTTCAGCCCCTCTAGCATAACCACCGAAACACGATATACAAGGTGTTAAAAAAATGCCCCTAATGCCGAATATGGTATATAGGGACCATCAAATTGAACAACTTTTACTATGGGGCCAACTCTGAAATCGCGAAAAAAAAATCAGTGTTGCATACATTTTTATATTTTCGATTTTAATTTTTGTATGAAACAGCTGATTTCTTTTCGCGATTTCAGAGTTGGTCCCATAGTAAAAGTTGATCAGTTTGATGGTCCCTATACAAGGTGTTACAAAAGTACCCCTAATGCCGAATATGGTAGATAGAGACCATCAAACTGAACAACTTTTACTATAGATGTTCGGGCTAAGGGTACAGGCAGGTAGATTGAAGATTCCATATTTTCTGATCCATTTTAGACCCATTCTAGTATTTATAAAAGGTGCTATTACAGTCCCTCGTAGTCATTATCGTACAAGTAAATAAAAGTGTCAAAAGCGGCAATATTATGGATGGAATAATTTATGATCAAAGAATGTGATGAATGATACTTTCTAAAAAGACTAAACTAGATTGTATGGTATGGTTCTTAAAAATAATTCCTCATTTAGTTTTCTAAAGGTGTTAACAGAAGCCGAAGTCTACGTATTCTCTGCCCACTGCTCTAAGCTGCCCATTATGGACTATTTCTGTTTAAGTTATAGCTAAGAAATCGTTAATTTTTGGTGTTTAAAACTACTAAAAGTACCACGCAACGTAACTCGCGCAACAGATCGCGCCTGCGAATGCGTGCTACACAGCTGCGGCCGGTAATTTTATATTTTATTACTTATTTTAAAGCTTTGATAGTAAGCGTAGCGTTCAAACGCATAGAATATTGTCTTTTTGAGTAGTTGGGCTGTCGTTCAAGGTACTGCTATAAGATATAGATACAATAGAATGTTTCGTACGTCTACGTCGTCTACTAAACAATGGAATGGATCTGAAACTTCTGAAGAATTACTCAAATAACCGTAAACTAATTTAGGCTGTATGATAAACAATCCTCCTACGTCCTGCGCCGTAAAAAAAGTCAATGTGACATTGACAATGACAAGTCTTGACTTGACATATAACAATCTTGACAAAAAATATTTAATCTTGTTGCGGTGTTCTTTCTTATTTCCCACGAATTTATCATCATACGAACTTTGAAAAGCTTGAAATATTTAGATAACTTTCGCTGCATATGTAGCAGTAAAAGTGTGTCGTTTTATTCAACAGAAGTGGTTTGTAAAGTGATGCCATGATGAGTAAAATGTCGAAAAATAAATTGAACCTCACCCTGCCACCGGGGTCAATAGACACGGCTCCGGCAATTACTCCATCAAATATGACCCCCCAGCTGAAATCTGCAACAGCTACAGAGTAAGCTATGCTATCTTATTACCTATTTAAATTTCCTACTGCGCTCATGATGATAGTTGACAATGATCATGGATGAATCATTCCAATATTTTAGGTAATGAGTTTTAAGATTACAATAGTTTTCCTTGAAGTTCTATAAGGTAAAAACCTTATTAAAAAATAATAGTATAAACAGGGTCTTTAGT